>CM031379.1:17467737-18058692 GCA_018290095.1 Polypedilum vanderplanki
TTTTTTCTCTAAAATTAGGATGCGACAAAAATCTTACAAAAAATTTCACTTGATTAGGTGAAAGAAATTCATTCATAAGCGCTATGAATTGAACGAAATTATAATTCATATGATGACTAACATAAAAAGCGAGGCACATAAATACAAAGCATGAAAATAATACAATTTAACAACATTATGCTAAAAATGTAATAAAGATAAAATTATAAAACATAATAAAACCAAATTCATCTTTTACTGAGTGAACATACACACTATTTTTATCAATAAAAATTATTATCATAAACAATCAATTTGTTTCCAAATGTTGAAATGTCTTAATCTTATTAACTTATCTACAAAGCTATGTAATTTTTTAATGAGAGTAAAGGAAAGGAAGAGTTTTAATGCTTTATAAATAAATCAACGTGTGTTGAATATCAAATTGTCAATCGTTCAAATCAATCGAATTAATAGAAAGTGAATTTTTAAAAAAAAAGGTACACCCAGGTACAAATATATAGTTTTTTTGGGTATGAGGAATTAGAAAAAAGCAAAGCAATAATGCATTCATATTTCATCAACAAAACAAGACAATAACGAAATAATGAATGCAATTAATAACACCTTTGAAATTTCAGATCACGTTTTTGCCAAGAAGAAAGAAATAAAAGCAAAATTCAATTCTTTTTTCGGATAGAAAGTATTATCGCTATATATCGATTCTGCGTGATAAGAAATTTGTTTTAAGTATGAAAAAATATTAAACAATATTAGCTGAAAGAAATCCGCATTCAATATTTTTTGGAGCTATACGTATTGGAGAAATTTTTTCATCGACATATGAAAAATTTCTTTTCATTAATGTCTGATATTTGCGTTAGCATGCAACATTGCATCCAAAAAAAACTCTTTAACTCATTGCTATAAATTTTTTTTATAATATGTAGGTATTAAATTTTTATTTTATTTTAGTTTTCATCTTACTTTGTGCATTTATTGATGAGCACACATGCGATGATGAAATAGAAACGTCAATTTCTCGTTCACTTGATTTGTCTATACCTGCATGGAGACCGCTTGTTCAAAATCCATATCATCATCAATATTATCATCATTTACTTCAAAATAATGTACCAAATGCAGCACATCTCATCAGCTATGCACATCTTAATCCAGTCAACAAAGATGAGATAATTGAGGCAGCAAAATATAATGCTCAAACTTTGAAAAAATACAATGAACTTTCACAGCAACCAATTACATCTTACAGCAATCCCTATCCATATTTCACACAAACGCCTGGACCTTTAGTAAAAACAATCTCAACAACAACATTTCTCAATCCAAATTTAGTGCGACAACAACAGCAGCCACATGCTGCAGCTTCGAATCTTATTCACGCACGATTGCCTTATCCGGGAAAATCGGCCACGCTTTATTCGACAAAATTGAATTATCTCGGCAAGCCAGAACTTTCTGTTTCACTACATCAGAATAGTATTCATCAAACTGTCGCAACAACACCTAAAATCGCAGGCTTTACAAAAGAACAGAATGGAAGAGTAAATTTTCACTACCATCATCCTTCATTTGGCATGGTTCCAAGTTACGATACAACAACTAAAAGGAATCCGATATTTAGGTAAATCAATATTTAACAAATTATTTATAAAAAGTGTTGTTATTTATTTATATTAACATAGTTCATCGGTTACTCCTCAATCTACGACAAAAGTTCATCCTGTCATGAGCAAGCTTCAAGCTCATATGGCTTTAGCTGCAATTTCGCAGCAAAATCATCATAATAAATTGAAGCATGCAGTTCGACATAATATCGCTGTAGGTGGCTCGAGTAATGAGTTTTCACCACCCAGTCAAATTGTGTCAAATTATGCAAATTACGAATCCGCAACAAGAGTACCATTGTGGCATCATGGTTCGCCTGTAAAAAGCAATAACCTTCCTCAGCATCATGCGCATAACCATAATAATGCCGAATATCATCATCATTTTCACAAGCCAGATGCTCAAACACAGCAGCAAGTTCTACCTAGTGTTCATCCTTCCATCATTACGCCCTTTTTAGAGCAAGTGCATTTGAAACAAAAAGAAGTTGCCGCTGCTGAACAAAAACAAAGTTTTAAACAAAGTCATGAATCAAATAGCAATGAAAATTTTAGTAGTAATGGTGGATCATTTGATATTGTAAACGATGTATTTAGTAAGCATTTGGTGCCTCCTCCACCATCTTCAACTTCTTCTAAAGCACATTACAAAAAACCAGATAAAGCAAAATTCAATTTGTCTATGAAATCTCCTCTTCAAGATGCTTCTCGATTTAATTACAACAATGTTATTTCTACTGCTACACCTTCAACACCAACAGCATCCAACGCACCAAGTACAAAAATATCAAATGTAAATGATGTATCAAATTATCGACCGGCACTGTTTTCATCAGAAAACAGTCACACATCATATGAAGACAAACCAAATTTATTCGCCAACCTTAATAGATCCAAGGAAAATCCCTATAAGCAACATAAGCTTTTACATCCAGCCTATAGTGGAAATGGATTAAAAAAGAAACCATCATTGAATCATGACAAAACTTTCCTTCCAACACCATATATACCATCAGAAGAAGAAAAAGATGATGAAATTAAAATAGATTTTGAGCCGCATCATAGTTATTTCACAATTGAGGATGCAGTGACTCCACATTTTCCTGAGAGCATGAAATATGATAATCATGGGGGTAGTGATGAATTAGAGATCATCACACTTCGGCCACCACAAATAAAACCCACAAAAGATTATTTTGGTATCACAACAGCACCATCATCAACAACAGCTTTTATTGAACAGCAACAAACACCATCAACAATTGAATCTTCATCAACAAAACCTAGACAAAAATTAAGAAGAAGAAAACCAAAACCACAAACTTCTGCATCACCAATAACTACAATTACAACAACTACTATCGAGCAAGAGAAAATGTTGCAACAGAATCAGCAAAAAATAAATGAAGAACAAACAAATGTGAAATTTATTAGAACAAGAGGTGATTCTAGAAATAATAATAGCATTATAATATCTCATGAAAATGATTTGAAAAATAAAAATAGATTAAATGGAAACAATCGCCTTCGTACAAGACCTACTCTAACAACACCAATCGATTATGATTATACAGTGAAAACTTTTGATGATGAATTACGGAGAAGTGAAGTTTCTACAACACAGGTAACAACGGAAGGAACAACAAGCATAAAAGCGAGCGCAGAAATTTCAGAAGTACCGGATATTGTAAGACATCGCGTGAGATTGCGTTACAAAAATAAACTTAATGCGAATGCAAAAGCAGGAAATTCACTGGAAGGGATTGACTTTAAATCAAAATTGACAGATAGCCAAATATCTGATAGTGAAAATGAAAATGTTTTAGTCCGACAGCCAATACCTAAATCAGGTAGCGATGATGAAGAAACTACTGAATTAAATCTTCTTGTAACTGAAAATCCATTCAATGAGATTAAATCAAGCTTAAAGCTGCCAAATTTAAAGCTACGTAATGAAGCCACATTCACCACATTACTCCCAACCGCTGAAACAATACATTCGTCATCATCTATGCCAACATCGACTGCGGTAACAGCTGAGAATGATGAAAATATTTTTTCACAGAACAAAATTGCTAATCGTCCACGATTTAGTATAAAGGAATTAAAAAGAAAGCAGTATTTAACGTCATCAACATCTGTCGCTTCATCAACGACAATTCTTACAAGTTCTACGTCATCGACAACACAAAAGCCTGATACCCAGCGTTTTAATCGATTTCGATTGAATTTGAATAGAAGACGAAATGAAACTACAACAACTACAATAAGTGATTCAAATGAAGAAACAGAATTGTCACGAAAAAGATATAGTAGCACAAGATTTTCTACACAACCTGCATCATCATTCCCAACAACAGAAAGTACCATTCAATCGACAAAAAGATCTATTTTACCTAAACGTACATTTCTAGCAAGAAATTTTACAAAACCATTTGCTATCGATAGCAATACAGTAATTGACACAACGAGTCCAAAGCCAATAACAACAAAAAGCACTACAATCAGCACAAATCGACACAATTTAAGGCAGCGAATTCAAAATTACAAGAAAAAGGACACTTCGAATGAAATTGCCTTTCCTACCGCCGATGATTCAATTAAAAATGTAAATTTTGAGACTACATTCACGCACGAACCTTCTGTGTCTACAATCACAAACTCAGGTACTACTACTACTACTGAAATACCCACACGGGAAACAAGCATAATGAAAATTGCAAAAACACATGCAATAAAAACGACAACGAGTAACAACAATCTTATAACAGAAGATGACACACCATTTACAAACAATAATAATGACTCGACAGATTTAATAGGATCGCCATCAGACTATTCACAAAGAGTTGCAGAATTGACAATTTCTGGAAATGAAAATTCAACATTCAAGTCAGCCAACATTGGGCTTTTGTCACGTCGTATTCCCAATTACTTTACAATTTCAACAGATGATCCAATTTTGCCGATAATGGCATTTTTTCCCCAAATCAAAACAAATGAAAATGTAAGTATAACGGTTTTTAAAATTTGCAAATGGATCAATCACTAATGATTTTATTCTTATGATCTTTTGTAGAATTAATCGTATCATTAAATGCATATTAGGTAGATATTTATTATAATACATCAATTATTATCTCGAGCAATTGAGCTTTTTTGGAGATGAAAGAAAACTAAACTTACTGTTATATGAAAGAAAGAGATACCATGATGATGGTAAATAAATTAGTGCTGATTAGCAACAAGATTCATTTTCTACGACTTTCTAGCTATTAGAGGCGATCATTCAAGCAAGCATTAATGCATTAAGTTATTATTTATTTTAATTTAATTAGTTATTTATTACTTTCATTTTATGAAAGATAATGAGCTTTTACTTCTTACAATACGTGTTGATCAGATCTTTTAATAAGTATCATATTTTTTAAAATGATGATATAAATAAAATATTATCTTAAATGATAATCTTTTTGTTAAAATATGACTATTGTTTGTCCCTTTAATTGAATTTTTTTTCAACAGGTACATTAATTAAAATCATGATATTCACCATTTCAGTTGTCTGTATTATTGCGTGATGATTAATGAGAAATGTTAACATTTTTTTGCTTCTGTAAAGGTAATCAATATTAAATAAATTAGAATAAATCGATTATTCTATTGAACAAATTCGTTTGAAAAACATCATGTTTTTATTATATTCACTTGTAGCATACAGTTTAAAAATTATTAAAAATATTTGTCATAATCATACAATCTCCTTAAATTTAAATATGTTAAGCTTTTATAAATTTTTCTTTTTTAAAAATTAATCTTTTGATGTTAGAAATTATTTACTAGCAATTTCAATTTTATAATGAGAAATTGTGAAAATTTACACTATTAAAATTTTATGTCTCTTTTTTTGTTGTGCAAATTCATATTAAAATTTCTCAATAAATTAGCTTTGATAAAATATTTCTATTTAGCCGCTTATCAGGTATGATGCTGTTCTAAAATACTTTTTCTTTTATAGCTACATACAAATTTGTCGCAAATATTTTTTCTATCATATATTTAAAAGTAATGAATTTTCAAAAAAAATTTGATGAAAAGCATTTTTAATTGTGAATATACAGCACTTTGGCAGCAAATAGTTTAAATACTCGAGTTTATTTTGAACCATTAAGGAAATGGATTATAAAAATTAAAAATGATGAATTTTTATGAACATCATAAAAAATACATTTTTTTAATGTTTGTTCTTTTTATTACCAAATAGTAAGTAGATATATAGTAGAGCATTTGGATTTATATTTATTTTTTGTTCTCTTCTCAATATAGAATGTGACTTGATATTGTTTTTGAGCTTTAGTCATTGAGAAGGAACCCAAAACTTCCCTATTTTTTCTTATTTTTTCCAAGTGTCAAAGTGTGGCTTGAACTAAATTGGGTCTTACGCCTGTTAAATTCCACAAACTCTTCTTCAAGTTTTTTACGTGCCTCTTCTAATTTTCGTTTCTCTTCAGCATGGTCTTTTTTCAACTTTTCAAATTTGGCATGCAACTAAATGAAGAAAAAAAAATTGTTAACTAACATAACAAATGTCCTTTGAAAATTATAATAATTCTTACCTCTTTTTCACTTTCCTTCAATTCGGATTCTTTTTCTTTCACACGCACTACAAACATTTGGCGAACTTCATCTTCTTTTGCTTGCAATTCTGCTAAATGGTTTGAACGCTTAGCTTCAAATGTTTGTTGAAATGATACTGGTTTATTTTCACTATCGACATCAGTGAATCCCATTTGTTCAAGACGTTTTTGACGATATAATTCATAATGACGTGTGTGAGTTTTTTCACGCATATCTTCCTATTTATTATATGATAAAATAAAAACGTTGGAAAAACAAAAATGTATAAAATTATTCTATTTAAAAAATATAATCATACCATATTAGTTCTTATTAACATTTCACGAAGTTTGACAAAATCGCAATGAGAAGGGTCTTCGACTTGAACAATACCCTATAAGGAAATTATAAAGAATAAATTTAAGTCATTTTATATCATTTGAATATTACCCAGGGATATTGACGAGCACGAATCATTTTACTTCCTAATTTGACAAATTCAGTGCTGCCTACAACTGCAAATGGAATGTGAGAATTCATGGTATTATTTTGCTCAGCTACCGTTTCATCATCAGTTGGAAAATGATATATTTGAACTCCATTTGCTTGCAATTCTTCATTGATTTTTGCTTTAAATTTTTGCAATTCTGTTTTAGAAATGGTATCTGCTTTGGCAATGATCGGTATGATATTAACTTTTGTATCAAGTTTTTTCATGCAAACTAAATCGAGTGATTTTAAACCATGTCCAGTTGGACAGATGAAATATAAGCATGCATGAATACGCGAGTCATGATAAGATGACAGTGATCTCTTGATTTTTAACTCCTCTTGCAAGTAAGCTTCATATTGTTGATCTATGTAATCAACTAAGGATTTAAATGAATCATCTTTGTTAATTTGATCTCCATAACCCACAGTATCCACAATTGTTAGCTAAAATTATATAACTACATTGATCATAGATATAGTAAAAAAATTTAAACTATTACCTTTAGTCTTACGTTACTTTCTTGCAACTCAAAGGTTTGTGCCTTTAATTTTACACTTGGTAAAGTATGAGGACTCGGTGTCGATTCAAAATTTGTATTGAAAAGAGAATCCATTAAAGTCGATTTTCCAAGACCAGTTTCAGAAATACATAAAATGTTGAAAACAAATCCATTTTGCACGCTTTTATTGACGAGTTGATCAGGCAAAGAGTCGAAACCGACATGGCCAGAGAGTTTCATATTACGCAAATGATTTTCGAGCTAAAAAAGAAGAATGTGAAGAGTATGAGGAAAAAAGAAATTTAAGAGACGACGTACTTAATTAATAATTCTTGAAGCATTCAAGTATCATATTTTAAAAAGAAGAAATTGAGAACAGACGACGACGCTTTTCATTTAAAAATATAAAAAATCCAAAATAATAAGAGAGTATTATTTTAAAATTAGAACATGTGTCACTGGAAAACGAATGCAAACACAACAAAAAAAGAGTGTAAAGGGGTAATCAAAGAAAGAAAAACAGATTTCTTTCAAGTAATTTGTATGCATTGAATGTTTGAGAGCAATATTGGGACACTTTTTAATACATTATGAATATGTTGTTAAAATGTATTAATACATAAAAGTTAAGCTTTTTGTTAGAGTACGGTTATTCAACCTTCTTTTCTTATGAAAAATCATCATAATTGAGCCGTTTTTCGAAAATATGTTTTAATCAATTTGATAAGTGAAATATATGGTTTTTAATAAAATGCCTAATTATTTACACAAGTATATCGATAAATAGGCAATTAATGAAAATATTTTTTCATGTTCTGAGCAATACTTGAAGCTATTACTTTCATTTTTTATTACAATATCAAAACACTTAAGTATGGTCACCAAGTACAATAAATAATGTGATTTCCGGCACCAAAAACATAATTGCATGTTCAAACTAATTATAACTTTCTAATTTAAGAAAGTGTACATATAATTCCTATTTGTATATTCTAAAACATATCTTAGAACCCCTTAGAATTTACTTATTTAATGTAAAGAAGTCATTATGTTTCATATTATATATAAATGTATAAATTACTTATATTATAATTATTGTTAAATACCGTGACACATTTTCTTCACAAATGAATCGTTTTTAAAAAGAACAATTTTCTCATTTGCGAGAAAAAATTGACGCCCAATGCAAAAATGTCTTTTTAAAATTTCACATTATTACTTCAATCACTCTTTATATTTTTATAACATTTAAACTCACCTTGTTGAGAATGTCTACTTCTGTCATTTTTAATACTTAAACTGCAGTTTTGTCAATGAAATTTAATTTCTTATTCTCAATATTTAAATAGAGAAATTTAAAAGATGTCAATATACACAAAGCTTTGAAACAAAAAAGGGGGAAATTTACTGAAGAAACATCGTAAGACTTTCAGTGATATTTTAGAATAATATTTATATATTTAATATTTATAGAGAACTTTAAACATCAATTATATTAATTTATATTTATTAACTTATTGCTAAAAACAAAACTAGTATCATGAATAAGAATATATAGCTTTAAGAAAAAAATAACGTTTATCGATTCTCAAATTTAAATTGCAAAAAACAACAACTTTTTTTAGAAAATTACAAAATTGAATTGATCAATTTTTTAAAGTGTAGGTAAGTTTAAACGCAATTAATGAAAATTTAAATAACTTTTGAATACAATAGAAATTAATATAATATAAAAATAATCTAATTTGTTTTTTATTAAAAATGATTTTTTATAATAAAAAAATTGTTGTCTCATTGTAGGAAAAATTAAATTTTAATAGCAACAAAATGAATGAAGAAAAATATGGAGGATGTGAAGGACCTGATGCGATGTATGTGAAGTTAATTTCATCAGATGGTCATGAGTTTATAGTCAAAAGAGAGCATGCATTAACATCAGGTACTATAAAAGGTAAGAATTTAATATTCTATTGAATAGACATGCACTAATTTTTATTGGTGGCTCTTTCTTTAGCTATGTTATCTGGTCCTGGACAGTTTGCGGAAAATGAAGCAAATGAAGTCAACTTTAGAGAAATCCCGTAAGTGTTTGAAAAATTCCATTAAACTTTTAATTTTATGATCAATTTTATTATAGCTCTCATGTTTTGCAAAAAGTATGCATGTATTTTACTTATAAAGTCCGATACACAAACAGTTCGACAGGTAAGATAAAATATATCTTTATAAAAATTAATGCATAAAATTCTAAATCAAAATTATTTTCTTTTAATGAAATGTAATTAGAAATTCCTGAGTTTACAATTGCACCAGAGATTGCATTGGAACTTTTGATGGCTGCAAACTTTCTGGATTGCTAAACTATTATCATCATTATCATTTATAATTAAAAGTAAAAATTAAATAAAGAGAATTTTCGATTCATTAAAATATTTTAATGCAATATATCCTATTCTTTTTCCATAAAATACTGATAAGGATGTTTGATGAAAAAACAGTCGTTGAATTTGCGCTGTCGGAATAGTCTGGAAAACAGATGTGCCAAACATTCTCTTTTCATAGATTGAAAGTTTTAAATAAAATCAATCGTTAATCTTCGTTAGTGAAGCACTGCATTCACATAGGTTTTTATTTTTTTTATTTTTTTCTTTCATTCAGTAGTTCTCACTTCGTGGTCGTGCATAGATCATTTTTCTTTCGGAAAAAATACACAATCTATTTTTATTTAAAATTATGGAGAATTAGCTAAAAATAGTACGAGATTTAAATAATGTGAGTTGTTCATTATTTTTAGAAACTCAAGAATAGGCATCTAAAAATTAATTTGTGTAACAATTGGAATGAGAAAAATCAGTATAACACTTATTAGAACTCAAACAAATAGAAGCAATAATGATCAAAACAGAATAAATAAAGATATGATTAACTTTATAGAAATCTTTTAATGTTATGAAATCACGAAACATAGACAAAATATTAAATGCCAATGTTTTTGCTAAAAAAATAAAAATCTACCATACGATTTTTATCAATCATAAATCGTTAAACGATGTTGCGATAAAAATGAAATATCGATAAAGTTTTTGTTTTATTATCAGTGCACCGGCTTACAAAAATGATGATGACATTCAAGGCAAACTTGTCTTCTTATTCAATTTAAGGCTGAAAGAAAAATTTACAATAAAATCTTAATATGAACTTAAATTTCAATGGCATATGAAATGTTAAATATGTTTGGAACAGATGACGTAGTATGATTGATTCGTCATTGCTTGAATTGTATCTTTTGCACATTGATCTTTCTTCTTTTTTATTATTGTAAAAAAAAACCTTGTTACTTAACTAAGTAACAATAATCATAACATGATGAATAGAGACGTGCAAAAGATGAGGAAATTAAAATAATGTTGCATTTGAAACCGGTCATTTGTCATCCAAAATCACTTTTAACTTGATGATATAATAATTTAATTTTTAGGAGACATTCTTATAATAGTAGATAGTAGATAGTGATTCAAGTTTAAACAATAATGTAATAGTGTTATAGTTTTCATTTAATAAAGTCTAATATACACATTCTCTTATTCTCGCATGTGTAGCCATCATCAATAGAAACGTTAAAAATAATAATATTCAGTATTATTGTGTGGTGAAATGAAATGACATCATCATCAACAAATCTACGTAACGATAAAATGTCTGAATACATTTATAATCAGTATAATCCATATGATACAGCAAGCGAGAGAAACAGTCAAATATTTTTCGATGCTCTCTCAATTACATCTGGTTCTGATAGAAATTCTATTGCTCTATCAGTTTATCACTCGGTACCTGACATGACGCATCAAGATGAGCACGACAATAATAGCGTAAGTGCAAGTCAATATTTAACTCGTAACATCAATGGTGGTGGCAGCAAAAGAAACTTTAAGGTATGCTACAAAGTGAAATGGAAAGTAAATTTGTTAAAATTGTTCCTTATAGATTTGGCATGATGTTCAGGATGAAGAAGAAATTTTTAAATCGGTTGATTTCATTCTGGCATACAATAGTAACGATCAAGTAAATAAGATTAAACGTCAAATATTTGAAAGGAATTTAACCAATGAAGGATTGATTCTTGAACGTGATGAAAGTCAAAATGTGCATTTCTTGAAAATACATGCGACGTTCGAAGTGTTATGTCGCTATTCTGAAATTCTAAAGTTTAAATTTCCAATTAAACTTGATGAAAACGAAGATGAAGATCAAATACAAAATGAGAGAGAACAATACAAACAAAATAATTCAATTTTTGGAAAACTTTTTAGATTATTTCGATTAGATCGAAAAATTTTTCCACCAAAACGCTATGAACTGTTTTGCGAATTTTCACGAGACAAAAGTTATTTATTTGATTTGAATGACCCAAATTTTTTTCCAAGATTTGTATGCTTTTCATGTGTAAATTTTATTCTTGAAAGAACTGCATTTTCCGATAATGTTGATGATAATTGTAAAGGCATCGATAAACTGTTAGCAGACTCTGCATATATAGCAGCCTATCCTCTTCACGATGGTCATCAATTAGATTCTTCGTGTCAGCGTGGTTTATTGTACAAAGAATGGGCTGATTTAAAGAACTGGTTGAAGTATCAACCACTTGATACAATCAAAAATTATTTTGGAATAAAGATTGCTCTTTACTTTTCGTGGTTAGGATTCTATACAAATATGCTGATTGGGCCATCTATTCTTGGTCTAATCGTTTTTATATTTGGACTGGCAACAATGTTTTCAAATTCCTACACGTAAGTTTCAATATTATATTTTCCATAAGTTCAATTAATTTTTTTCGTTCTAATTCATAGCAACAAGATTTGTAATGCTAACGAGACAGTGCTTCTCTGTCCTAAATGTGATGATTGTGATTACACTCAACTGTCTGATACATGCGTCTACGCAAGAATCAATCACATATTGGATAATAATTTTACAATATTTTTTGCTGTATGTTATCTATAATTTTAATTTATTTGTTTAAATTTAAACTTAATTTTTTTTCACATAACAATTTGGAATTTGTAATCAAATGAAGGTGATTATAGGAATTTGGTCATCAATTTATCTTGAATTATGGAAGCGATATTCAGCAACAATTATTCATCGTTGGGGTTCAAATGATTATTCGAGAGTGTCTGAACATGCAAGACCAGCTTATTTAGCAAGAATAAAAAGCAAAAAAAATGCTCGAAATAAATTAAATCCTATTACTCGACAACAAGAACCGACACTTAGTTTCAAGTTCAAAATACCGAGTTACCTGTTGAGTTATTCTATAATAATTCTTTATGTAAGTATTAATAACTATAAAAACATGTTTAAGTATGAATTAATCATTAATTTTTGTATTTCATTTTCAGATTCTGTTATCAATTGCAGTTGTTCTTGCACTTATCGTTTTTAGAATGAGTACAATGAGTTCAAAACGAGTCTACAATGATTTAGATCCTCTTTCATACAAATATTTGATTTTACTTCCTGTAACAACTGGTGTGATCAATCTGGTGACGATCACAATTCTCAACTATCTTTATGACTATCTAGCAGTTTTTTTAACAGACCTAGAATATAGACGAACACAAACGGAATATGACAACAGTTTATCGCTTAAAATCTATCTTTTTCAATTCATAAATTATTATTCTTCACTATTTTATATTGCATTTTTGAAATCCAAATGGCCTGGAACTCCAGCTAAATATAATCGCATTTTTGGGTAAATTTTTGCATATATGCATGTACATACTAATCATTTGTAAATGAAAAAAAAATTATTTAGTTTTAGACAAGAAGAATGCGCGCCGAGTGGTTGTTTAATGGAGTTATTTATTCAACTTGCGATCATTATGATTGGTATGAAAGAACTATTGGATAGTTCAAAAAAAATGAGTCCCCTTACTGTTGTCTTAAATAGATATTAACTCATCAAAAACTATTTTACTAATTGACAAACGGTGAAATATATGTTTCTTTGACTTTTGAGCAGTTTTTAAGGAGCATTTGTCAACATTTTTGAACATTCATAACTTTTTATATCATAGCAAAAAAATCATTTTGTTGAAGAATTTTCGAAAAAAATTAAAATTTTTTAATCGAAATGATAACTCATCAAATATACCTTAAAAATTACTCAAAAGTCATAAATTTCACCGTTTGTCAATAAGTCAAAATTTTTTTGATGAATTGATGTTTGTTTAGAGTATAGAGAACAGTACGAGGATTCACTTTAACTACCCAACATATGATAAAAATTTGAGCATAATTTTTCATGAGCTTTATTGTAGGAAAACAAGCGATAAATACGCTTATTGAAATTTTGTGGCCATGGTTAATGAAACAATATAAAAAATTACGTTATGGAAGGCAAATTAATGAAGATGAAAATGGTGTAAAACCAACATCACAGTGGACAAAAGATTACAAATTGATGGCTTGGACGTCTATGAGTTTATTTAATGAATATCTTGAAATGGTAACAAATATATAGCTTTTTTATCAACTGACATAATATAATTTTTTTAAGGTTTTACAATTTGGCTTTTCCACACTGTTCGTTATTGCTTTTCCATTAGGACCACTATTTGCTTTGATAAATAATATTTTTGAATTGAGATTTGATGCCAAGAAATTTTTAATTTATTATCGAAGACCTGTACCGAGAAGGCAGAGTGATATCGGTATTTGGTTAACAGTGATGTCCGTTTTGGGAAAGATATCTGTTCTAACTACTGCATTTATAAGTAAATTTTAAAATATATTAATTCTCAAAAATTTTAAACTAAAACTATCTTTTTAGTTGCATTTTCAACAAATTTTATTCCACGGCTTGTTCATGATTACTCAAAAGATTTAAAAGAACTAGATTATCTTGAGTTTACACTCGCATATTTCAATACGTCTGATTTTGAGCTAGGATCACGACCAACTTCTTCCAAATATGGTTATCCGGAAATATGTCGATATCCTGAGTTTAGGACAGGTCCAAATTTACCATTAGATCAACGTTACAAGCGACCGAATCATTATTGGAAAATATTGACAGCAAGACTTGCATTTATTATCATTTATCAAAATATAGTTGCATGGATACAACAATTTATTGATTGGGCTGTACCCGATGTACCCGGAAAACTAGACAGTTTAATAAAACGTGAAAATTTTTTAATATCCACAAAAATAATTAGCGAGGAGAGAAGAAAAGTACTTCATCAATCACAAAAGAAAAAGAGTGAAATAGATTATGTTAATGGTGGAATATTTTATGAAGCACGTTCATAATATAAACATACTTTTGTTTAAATTTTTATAAACGCTTTTAGACTAAAATGAAATTTTCTATATTTATTTATATCTACGGTATATTGATTCAATCTACAAAATACTTTTTTCTTCCATTTTTAATTAAAATAATGTATTAAAAACAAAGAGCAATAATAAAATTCATAAGTCATATATTTAATCTAAAAATTTGTAAAATACAACAGAGTCATTGATAAAGTTGGTGTACCTGATAAACGTTAAATTTCAAAATTCTACATTTCATATTTTTGTAGAAAATCTACATCTACATTTTTTTGAACATTGCATAAGAAAAAAATCAGAAGAATAATCTGACAACATAAAGAGACATCAAATTTATTTGCTAAATGGTCGATTGTGATATGTAAAGTGTTTAAATTGAAAATATTGAAATTTGTGAAGACAATAAGATTAAAAACATTTGTGTGCTTAAATTACTTTCTTTCATATAAGTATTCAAGAAAAGAGACAGTTTTTCGCAATGCTAATGTTGAGAAAAACCTTTGTTTCAAATTTAAGGTAAGTAATTTGCTACAACTCTCTATCTAAAATAAATGATGAAGAAGAAAGATTTTAATGGTTGTTTATCAAATATTATAATCTTAATGTCATGATAAGTAAATTCACACCTTCTTTTCTTCTTTTAGACCTCGATATATTTCGTCGGTTGTTCCAGAACATAATTTAAAAGATTTCGATGTGAAAAATGAGCCAATTTTAGGGTATAAAAAAGGTTCAACAGAACGGAATGAATTAGTTAAAGCTCTTGAAGAAGCTAAATCAAATGTTGCTGATTGTCCTATTATCATTGGTGGAGAAGAATTTCGTACAAACGATGTTCGTTATCAAGTTATGCCACATGATCATAAGCATCAAATTGCAAGATTTTATTATGCCGATGCGAATTTGATCCAAAAAGCAATCAACAAGTCTATCGAAATGCAACCGAAATGGGATCGTACACCATTGAAAGAGCGTGTAGAAATTTGGGATCGTGCTGCATCACTTATGGCTAACAAGTATAGGCAAAAGCTTAATGCAGCTACAATGCTTGGTCAGTCAAAGACAGCCATTCAAGCCGAAATCGATTCTGCAGCAGAACTTATCGATTTTATTCGCTTCAATGTTTTCTTTTTAAAAGAAAATGCCAAATATCAACCAATTAGCGAGGATATCAAAGTGACTAAGAATTCAGTGCGATTCCGTGGAATTGATGGTTTTGTTGCAGCTATTTCACCGTTTAATTTTACTGCTATCGGAGGAAATCTTTCATATACACCGGCATTAGTTGGTAATTCAGTCTTATGGAAACCATCTGACACTGCTGTATTATCAAATTGGACAATTTACGAAATAATGAGAGAAGCTGGTGTACCAGAAGGTATTGTCAATTAAGTTTTTAAAAAAAATTTATTATAATTTTTATAATTGAAGGTGTTGTTAATTTTATTCCTGCTGATGGTCCAATATTTGGTGATACAATTACCAAGTCGAAATATCTTGGAGGTATTAATTTTACTGGTTCAGTTCCGTAAGTTGAAATAAAGTAAATCAATATTCTTTATAAACTTTTAGTTTTTTATTTGTAGAACTTTCAATCGTCTTTGGAGACAAGTGGGTGAAAATATTGAAAATTATATAAATTATCCTAAATTAATTGGCGAGTGCGGTGGAAAAAATTATCACTTTGTGCATCCTAGTGCAGATATTGAAACTGTTGTTACTGCTACTATTCGTTCTGCATTTGAATATTGTGGTCAAAAATGCTCTGCTTGTTCGCGTGCATATATTCCAGAATCACTTTGGCCAAAGATAAAAGAAGGATTGCTACACGAACGTGCAAAATTAAAAGTCGGAGATGTTACTGATTTCTCAACTTTTATGGGTGCAGTCATTGACGAAAAAGCATTTAATAGAATCAAATCTTATATTGACTACGCAAAAAGCTCTAACAATTTAGAGATTATCGGAGGTGGTGGTTATGACAATAGTAAAGGTTATTTCATTGAACCAACCATCGTTCAAACTAAAGATCCTAAAGATAAGATCATGATTGAGGAGATTTTTGGACCAGTACTTACAATCTATGTATATGCTGATAAAGATCTCGATTCAACAATGAAACTTGTTGGAAACTCAACACAATTTGCATTAACTGGTGCTGTATTTTCTACAAACGAGTCATTTTTAAAACGTGCACTTGAAGAGTTTAAAATGACTGCTGGAAACTTTTATATTAACGATAAATCAACTGGCAGTGTTGTTGGTAAGTAGAAATTAAATTCAATCTTTAAAAAATTTCATTTTTACCTTTTTTTCAAGGACAACAACCATTTGGAGGATCACGTATGAGTGGCACAAACGATAAAGCAGGTGGTCCTCATTATGCTATTCGATGGACAACAATACAATCAATAAAAGAGACATTTGTTCCATTACGGGATATAGATTATCCATATATGCGAGAATAAATTTTAACGTACTTAGCACACACATCTCATAACAATGTTCGAACAAGTAGATTCTACGAATAATTGTCCCCCAATTCTATTCAAACTTGATTATCTCGTGTAATGAAATGTATGTACTTAATCAAATTTGCCATAAATTTATAAGTTTTTTGATCAAAATTTTTACATATTACCTTATTTCTTATACGAAGAATGTGTCAAGACATAAAAATTATCGAAAGACTATTTCAATTTATTATTTTGATGACTAAGTATTAATTTACGTACTTATTGACTTTTTTAATTGTTATTTTGTTACTTTTATTTTTCCTGATTGGCTGTGTGTAAAATGCGCAAATTGATTGATTCATTTTTTGCCTACACTACTTATTTCATAGAATATTATCATTTGTCAAATGTTACCAAAAAATATAATGTACTTGTGGAAAAGAGTAAACTTCTTTGCAATTAGATTCAACTAATTATAACGACTTGCATCACGGATGATAGATAATAATAATAAAATATGAAGAATGAAAATCGTGAATATAATGGATTTATAATTTAGTATTAGATAGAATTTATTCAACTTTAAGTTAAAAAATTTCACAATAATATTCTTATTGTTAGTACATTTAGAAATTTATTCATAATTTTGTTCTTTGTATTGTTTTATACACGAATCGTGTTTATTTTTGCCTTAAATTTTGAATATTTAAAATTGCTGCACATATCGTTTGAGGATTAGTTTCATCACTTAAATGTGACATAACTTCTTCGACAATTGCACATGGAAATATATTACATAAATGATAATGAAGACGTCTTCTTTGTTCATAAATAGAATAGTTTATTTGTGGCTCAGAAGCTGATGTTGAAGGATGTTGTTGATGTGAAGTATTTGCCCAATTGATATTTGATGAGTTTGGAGCAGATGCGATTCGAAATACATTCTATAGAAACGTGATATTATAAAAAATTCAAAATTCATATAATTTTTTAATGCTTTATCATACCTGATGTTCATAAATGGAATGTGCTTGTGCAGCATTGCCTAGTGTTAAAGAATGTGAAGCAGTTAGCTGTTTATGAGCGGGAGATGATGATGTAAGAAAAAGATCTGGATTTGTGTTTCCACTTGATAATGGAGGAGGAGGAGGTGGTGGTAAAAATCGTTGTTGCATTGGATATAGTCGTGGATCATAAGGATTTAATAGAGAAAGTTGTCTTTGAAGTTTTTTATGTAGATTAAGTGACATGTCTGCATTATCAATTGATGACTGTTGTGGTGGTTGTGGCGATTGCTGCTGTGGTGTTTGGGAATTTGTTGGTAAATCAGATTGTTGCTGTTGTGTTGTATTTTGCGGATTCCATAAATTATTATTACTGTAATTAACTGGCTTCTGTTGATAGAGAGGTAGATTGTCAATGCTATGTGATTTGGGAAAATGCTGTTGTTGTTTTTGCATGTGAGGCATGTTCATATTGTTTGTAGGTGATGTACTAGCTGATGCTGACAATGGTTGTTGACCAGGTGAAAGACGATATTGTTGTTGCTGCTGCTGCATAGGTAAATTTGATGTTGTTCGGCATAAAGTTTGTTTTCTAACATTGAAATTTTCACCACTACCGGATGTTGATGAAAAATTTACACTATTTGAATTATTAGCAATTGGCACACTTAAAGATTTTCCTTGTATTTGTTGTTTTTTAGTTGCTTCACTATTGGTCTTATAAAAGTCTGATAATTTTTCTGCTACAGATTTATGTGGTATTGAGCCACGTTCAGGATGAAAGAATTTACATTTATTTCCATATGTACATTTCTTTTTCGCACCATAAGGACATATTTGTGTATCAATTTTTCTAAAAGAAGGAAAATTAAGAATAATTTTTTTTCAAAATAATTTATTTTAAATTTCTTACTTCGGTTGGAATTTAAGAAAATTATCTAGTGTAGGACCCATTTTTCCCATTGGATCATCTGGTGGCATAAAGCGATCATTGACAAATGAATACATTAAAATTCGCTCTTCAACAACTTTCTTGAATTCACTACTTTCTTGAAGTAAATCTCGATAATTGTCATTTGATACCACAATTCCATCATTTTCAGATGCTAGTTTAAGTATATATCGATCATCATAGCACACCATACGTTTACCATTAGTTAAGCTTCTTGATGGTGTGTATACTAAAATTCTCTCCTTTTCTAATTCATTAAGTATTTCTTGATCTTTAATTGGATTATCAGGACGAGCACTTTCTTTGCGCCATTTTGGTACAAAAACTGTAATATCTTTGTGACCTCTTTGTTTAAACCAGTCAACACAAATCCCTATTCCACGACAACTGAAGATTTCTTTGTTACCATGTCCCATTGCTACATTGCTTCCATCAATAACTATCGGTCGTAGGCAACTGCTATAATCTTGCTGAATATGTTCATTGACTGCTATTGCATTCTCATCACCAATTTCGTTTTTAATATCTCCATAATCACATGCTAATATTTTTTTCCATCATCATCGTGTTTGCATATAATTCATGTGTGTACACATGAAAAAATAGTATGTATGGTGTTACGAGAAGAAAAAAACATAGAGCGTAAGCAAGAGAGAGAAAGAGAACATGAGAAAGAGAGAATAAAAACAAAATAAACAACACATGAGACGTTATAATAAAATAATAATAACGAAGAGTTGCTGAAGAAGAGAAAAAAGAGAAAAGAGTTTGCGTTCAAGGTGCATTTTCTTCACACAACTATTACCATTAGATCCGGGTATTGTAGTGGTGCCTAATTTTATTAGCTCTGCTAACAGTTCATTATTTGTGGGATTTACTAGTCTCTTCAATGCTTGCTGCACTAATCTCTCCGAATAGCCTAGCTTCAATGAAAATTCTAGATATTGGCGATAGCTTGTCTGTGAGAGTTGATGAAAAAAAATTATAAGTAGATATAGAATATGACGATGATGATGAAACAAGCAGTAGTAACAGCAATATATAGAGAGAGAGAGAGAAAAAAGAAGAAACAACAACAATACAATAATTCAACATTTTTGAGAAAACAGATCCGGTTTGCAGAATGACGGAATTGAAAATAAAAAATGAGAAAGAATACTCACTGAATTATTGTAATCTTCAAATTCATCTTTTAATGTTTCAGATACATTTCTGCTAACGTTCTGATGTGTGGTGCTGACTTCTGTATCTGAATCATAACTTGAATCCTCTTCATCATGCTGATCAACCTTTTTTTTTAATATTTTTTTATATGTAAGCGAAATAATAGAAGAAAAAGAGAAAATGATCCAATTTAATTTTTAATATATAGGTAGTTCCGGAATCGATTTTAAATAATATCTTTCTGCACTCTCAAATAAGACAAATAATTCAAAATTTTATTTATTGTAAAAGATTACGGATACAATTGTGTATATCCGGTTGAAAATTTGTTCTTCAGACAAATTAATTCACTAAAACTTTTAGGATTCACTTTAAATTTACTATATTAGACAATGAATTTTTGCACTGTACCTCTTTAGAAATTGAGGAAATTTTATTAATTTTACTTGATTTCTCAGTCATAGGATTTATATTAACTAAATACGAAATAATTTAAAAGAATTAAAACTATTTTTGACTGTTTTATTGAATGATTTCTCAATGAATGAGAGATAAAAGTCTCAATTTTTTTATACACTAAGCACAAGACTCTCTTTGCCTTATTCAAGGGGTATGTAAATATTTTTTAAATAAACTAATGATTTAATATTTTTAATTATTGTAATACTATATTTTTAAAAATTATCGAGTATTTATAATTTATTAAAAGAAAAAGTACCTATTGATAAAATTATAACAAAAAATTTCACAAAATTTTTAGACACATTTTACCGTATTTAATTTGAATTTAAGATCAAGTTCAGCATTTCACTTTGTTTATTTTGTTTTGAAAAATAATCAAAAATTATAAATTTAAATCGTTTTGCGAAATATTTAAGAAGTTATAAATTGCATAAAAACTTCAAAATACAATGGCTGAAGAAGAACAAGTAAATTGATGATGTTATATATAAGTTTTTATTAATAATTTTATAAAAAAAAATATTTTAGCTTCCAATTCCTGTAAAAGAACCGCTTGATTTGATCAGATTAAGTTTGGATGAAAAGATTTATGTCAAACTACGCAATGAGAGAGAGCTGCGAGGTGTTCTTCATGTAATTAGTCTTACTTAAAAAAATTTATTTTGTGAAAATATACATTTTCTTTCTAATCCACAGGCATTTGACCAGCATCTTAACATAATTCTCTCTGAAGCCGAAGAGACAATAACACAGATTGAAATTGATGAAGAGACCTATGAGGAAGTATATAAGACTACTAAAAGAACAATTCCATTTCTTTTTATCAGAGGCGATGCTGTAATCCTTGTTTCACCAAATTCAAGCAAAGTTTTTTAAAATAAGCTTATCTATGATTTGATTATCATTTCAAATCTTAATTATAATTTAAATGCACATGTGAATAATTTTGAAATAAATGAGGATAATTCTTTACTTAAATTAAAAAAAAACAGTTCATCATGCGTATTATTTTTTTTTATACGTCATTTCAATACATGTCATCAAATACATAAGCTGGATATATCCAGAGAAAACCTAAATAGAAGAACACATTTTTATAAGTCATCAACACAAGAGCAATGGAGCTACCTATTTTATCTATAAATGATAAAAGAGAAGAAACACATCTATCTCTCTTGTTTTTTCTCTCGACAGAAGTTTCATAAACGTGTGCATTATCGCATTAAAAGCAAAATATATTTATTAAATTTAATTTTACATAATCTGATCTTATTAAAATAAAAAAATTATATTGGTAATAAATTTTAAACCTTCTTACTTTAAAGAGTAAGTTCATATTATAAATTTTAAATAGTGATTTTGAAAAGTAAAGAGAAAAGTGACATAAGGCCATTTGAAATTGTTTCAATGAGAGATGAAATGATAAGTGCTATCTTAACTTGTAAAGCGTCATTTGAGACAAATGTATAAACAGAAAAAAAAGATTTGTTCTAAACGAATCACGAGACATAAAAAATTACTAAATCTATCTAGTATTTTGTCTTACACACTTCCTTCATATCAAAAAGTGATTAACAAACAATTACATTCGTTTCCGATGCATCATAATTGGATAGAATGTGTTTGTTTTCGTAAGTGGGTTCAATCGTCAGTTGTTACTAACAAATTGATGATGCATGTATGCCTACTTGCTAGATAGAGGGTTTTTTTTATTTTCCTTACATACCTGGTTATGACTAGTTACCTAAAATGAAAATAGATAAGCGGGAAACTTCATTGTGAGCTGCTACTGTTGTATTGTGACACTCAGTATACCATATAATAAATTATGAGAATAAAACGACACAATCAAACAAAAAATTTATTACTATTGTTGACTTTCAACTGATGTAGCTCAGACAAAATTCGTAAAATTTTCGCAACATCTCTCATTCAACTCCTAGTCGTTTAACTGTTGAGACGAAGTAATTAAAATTAGAAAAAGTTCCATAAGAAAAACTTTGATTTAAAATATTGTTACATAAGAGTGATTTTAATTTCAACAGGAGATGTAAAGAGTGGAATTTTTTTACATTTTAAACATTAAATATTTATTGGAAGAAAAAGGTAAGTTCTCTTTCTTAGTGTAATCTAAAATTTGTTTTTATTAAAATACAACCGTTTTCATAGATAATGCATATAGTTATTATATTCTTTATCATTGATTGTGATCTTGTTAACATTGCAACTATCTGATCTGCTTGCAAACACATTTTTAACTATTGTTCTTTATATATGTAGTTTTCCTAAACGTTACAAATAGTGAATTTATTTATTTCCGTTTTTAGACAATAGTTCAGAATTTTTTTCACTTTGGATATGTATCCACGTGACATTTAATTTTACTATACTGCTTTCATCTAATTCATAATAAAATTCATTTTATGAATGAATGAATGAAATATTTTTAATTTAATATGCAAGTAATTGATACTACTGCTGTTTCAATCGCTCTTTTTATTCATGCTCAATTTTCCCTATGACGTCGCTCATTAACGTACAGTCAATGGTGAATGATTATGATAATTTGCTGTTACATTTTGACAGTGAAAAAATTCCATTCAATGCAACAACATGTCAGTACTTTATCATTTTTTTGTTTATTCACAGTACTTACATATCTATCTAATACTACTATTTATCTACTACACTCGCCTGGAGATAAAGTTGGAAAATCAAGATGCACGGGGGATATCATGGAGATGATGATGATGATCATAAAAAGAAAGATACAGTTGACACAGCTTCTATTAGAGAAAAAGTGAAGTTAGCGCGTTCGGAAAAATGGAGAATACTGAAAAACATCTTTGTTGTTTCACTAGCTTTTATGATTCAATTCACAGCATTTCAAGTATGAGTAAATTTAACTATTAAATAATGAAGACAATCTATAATAAAAAAATATTATCATTTATAGGGCACTGCGAATTTACAATCATCAATCAATTCTAAAGACTCACTTGGAACAATTTCACTCGCTGCAATTTATGGTGCACTTGTAGTTTCGTGCATTTTTCTTCCCACACTTCTGATTCGTAAATTGACAGTCAAATGGGCGCTATTTTTCAGCATGCTTTGCTATGCTCCTTACATTGGTGCGCAATTTTACCCTCAATTTTATACATTGATTCCGGTGAGAAGATAAAAGTTTCAAAAATTAAATAAAATCTAATTAGATATTTATTTCATTATAGGCTGGGTTTGTATAAAAAATATTAAAAAAAAAAGTTTAAAAATTAAAAGTAATTATTCATAGGTTACTTGTCGGTCTGGGAGCAGGTAATATGTTATGAATATATACATATATGAGTAATATCACGGAAAATTCAACATTTTTTTTCTTATAATATTTTGACATTTTTCGACTCTAGTTCGTGATCATTTGAGAAATTTTTACAAAAAGTTGCAAATTTTAACGTTCTTTTTGTTATTAAAATTATTTCATGCGTTTCATGTAATCGAGTACAATGTAGAATTTACAATGAAATTAGGCTCTATAAATTTTTAAAGATTTCTGAAAGAAATGGTTAACGTTTTAGCCAAAAAATCGATTTGTAGAAAAGTGTCCTTATTTGATCGAGCGTTAATTTATTGTTTTTTTTGAAATACTTGAAAACGGCTTAATGTACTTATAAACTGAATATAACTTAATATAATGAACAAAGTAGTGTGATTTAGGTTTAAAATTCTTATCACTAATTGTAAGATTAAAAAGAGAAAAATTGATTTGAAAAAATAATTTTGTTGTAATTTTCGTGGAATCACCCATATAGAAAAAAAATATGAAGTTTTTTTAATGAAATTCTTTAATTATTGATTAATTGAATAGCACCGATGTGGGCAAGGTGAGTTCAAACCTTTTGTCGTATTTTTATTGCATTTTCCTAGTGTTCAGACTTGCACGCATATTTTACTTGATATGAGCATATTTTTGTCAAGTTGATTTCAAGTTGACTTACACAAAATGTCTCTAATTCATTCAGATTGAATTAAATTCAATTTAAATACATATTAAATTAAAGAATCATTGACTCTCATACAAATTTGCTAGATTACAAATGAATTAAATAAAATCTGAATGAATAAAAGACATTTTTGTGTAAGTCAACTTAAAATCAACTTGACAAAAATATGCTCATATCAAGTAAAATTTAAATGCAAATCAGAACCCTAAATTTTCCTATTGTATTCAGAAAAAACTAAATTGCACTTTGTCTGTCTGTCTCTCTCCCTAATAAGTATTTCTAGAAATGGTTTTTCGTAACAACTTGTAACTATTAATTATGACATGTACAACGGAAATTTTTGCGAAATCTCGTGTTGTTCTCTAGATATGGTTAAATTTGTAACAGAATTTTAAGCAAAAAAAAAATCATGTGATATAAATCAAGTTGATATATTTTCCAAAAATAACAGAAAATAATTCCAATACCAAATGAAAAATTAAAATACATAAAACACTTTTCATAGAAATTTTATCATATTGAATTGGGAAAATGCAACGTCAACATTTTTCTTACAATTAATATTTTAATATTTTTAATTATAGTAAAGCTACCTATTTGACACAACTTGGACAAGTGTATGCAAAAATAACAGAACAATCGGTAGAAGCAATTATTGTACGATTTTTCGGCTTCTTCTTTTTGGGTAATGATTTAAAAATCGAAAATATTATTCATTGTATAACCTAATTATTTCTTTAGCATGGCAATCGGCAGAATTGTGGGGAAATTTGGTTTCAAGCTTGGTGCTTTCATCTGGTGCTCATGGTAGTGGTGGCGGTGACAGTCATTCAAATTTCTCAGAAGCAGAACTTGATTTTTGTGGAGCAAATTTTTGTGTGGCTGAAACTCACGACAATTCAAACTTACAAAGACCACCCGATAGTGAAATTTTTTTGATTTCAATAATATATTTATCGTGCATTGCTGCTGCGGTTACAATAATTGCACTCTTTATGGATCCTCTCTCTCGTTATGGTGAAAGAAGACGTGGAAGTATATCAGCACAACAAACTTCGGGAGTACAATTACTTGCTGCTACATTTAGACAATTGAGAAAACCTAATCAACAACTACTTATACCACTTACAGTATTCATCGGCATGGAGCAAGCTTTAATTGGTTAGTTTTAAAAAATTTGGAAAAAATTTGATATAAATAATTTTAAATTTATTATTACATCAATATTTCTACATTTTATTTAGGCGCTGATTTTACACAGGTATGTGATATTAACTCTTTTTTTTATAAAATGTAAGAATTTTTTTTAAAAAATATTTTTTTTTTCTCATAGGCATTCGTATCTTGTGCATTGGGGTAAGAAATTATATTAAAAATCAATAACAATTAGGTAATAATATTTGATAATATCAAAATTTACAGTATTCATCAAATAGGCTATGTTATGATAGTTTTTGGTGTAGTTAATGCAATATGTTCAATAATATTTGGTACACTTATGAAATATACTGGAAGATTTGTGATAATTATATTTGGAACGGTTGTTCATATGGGAATATTTTCTTATCTCCTTTTTTGGCGTCCTCATCCTGATCAGAAATTTGTATTTTTCTTGATTTCTGGCATGTGGGGTATCTCGGATGCAGTGTGGCAAACTCAAATAAATGGTGATTCATACATACAAATTTTTATTTTAAAATTTGTGAATAATACAATACTATTTTTCAGGTTTATATGGTGCTCTATTTCGAAGAAACAAAGAGGCTGCATTTTCAAACTATAGACTTTGGGAATCATTAGGTTTCGTTATTGCTTATGCATATTCAACTTTGATTTGTGCAAGAATGAAGCTCTACATTGTAATGATTGTTCTCGGATTAGGTACAATTTGCTATATTCTTGTCGAAATTCGTCAGTTAAGAAAGGTACATACTTATGCATAGAATGAAAATTTTCATCGTAAATTAATTAATTTTTTTTTTCAAACAGGAACGAAAACAAAAGGAACTTGAAAAGAAACTCGAACAACCTAATAGTCAATTGCCAGTTGAACCAAAGAAAAAGATTGAAGATGAAACAGATGATGAAAAGGATGAACTTGAAGAAGATATTGTTGTCACTCATTTGTAATAGAGGACACAAAAACGAATTTATTTATTTAGAGATGAAAAATATTATTCATTTAGTTAAATTGCAAGTTACAATTCATTGAATCATAATTTTATCATTAGATTTACATTTGATTCACATGCATGCATGTACATTAAATATCAAAATCAGAAATAAAAGCAAAAATTTATTTAAAAAAAATTTAAATTCAGACAAAGAGATAAAAAATTATTTCGTTGGTAAAACTCACAAATAAACAGAAATAAACTACACGCACAATTTACTGATGATGATGATGACGACATGTTGACTTAAATTAGTTTGCTTCGGAAAATTTTTGTAAACAATACGAAAAAATTTCTCTCTCTTTTTTACTTTTTGAGGAATCTCATTTAATGCTTTGTTTTGGTTTTTTTATTGTCTACTGTGAAATGCCGTGATGATTCTTGATGATTTCTTTTATCGAATGAGCGAGATCGTTTTAACTTTTCATTTTCCACTATCATGCATGTTGCTGATTGATTCGATTTTACCTGTATATTTGAATGTGAAGGAATTTTCTTAAACGAATTTTTTTTCTTCACACCGGATGATGCATTCATTTTGTTAACATTACTTGAATTTTTCAGTTTTGCTGATTTATTAATTTCATCCAAAGTTTTAAGATTTGATTTTGGTAATTTTATTTGTGATGACTGTTGCACTAAAATTGCTTGCTTGCTTGATGTTGACGGAAAAGATGCTGTTGAAGCAGATGGTGAGGAGAAAACTGAACTTTTTTTTGTAACATCTGATTTACTTTCTTCATTCAATCGTTTCAATTCTTCGGCTTCCTGTATTAAAAATTTATTAATATCATATTGGTATAATATAACTATAAAAACTCACAAGTTGCTTTCTTCGTTTTTTATCTCTATTGCTGATATGAATAACAAAGAAAGTATAAGCAAATAAAATTAATGCAGGCACAAGAACACCAGCTAAAATTGTCGTTTTTCTTTGAATAACATGATATAATGCCAAACACATTAGAGACAAAAAAATTATTATTGCAATTGATCTGCCAGTCTGTTTCCGCTCTTCCTACACAATATAACATTTAAAAATTTTAAAATTCAATAATTCATATCATTGATATTCAAAATTAATTTTTGCGCACTTACTCTTGCTTTTTCTGTGTCTTCTTCACCTTTCTCTTCATCCTAAATAAAATAATTTTTCCTTAAAAATTATTCTAATTTTTTAATAAAAAATTATGACCTACATCTAAATTATTACTTTTATGTATAATTGGATTAGTTGAATTAATTATAATTGGTGACATTTCAAAAAATTCTTTCTTTTTTCACTAATTTTCTTTTAAGTCCCTTCCGCTTTGTTCGATAGCTGACTAAAGAAAGAATCACGGAGAGAAATTAATCTTCGATTCACGAAACTGATCAATGTGTGTATATGAGGAGAGAGAAAAGAAAAGAAGAAGAAAAGTAAGTAAAATTTCAAATAATTTATAATTAAAACACGCCGTTTTGCAATGGCAATCTGTTTAAAATCATTTTTTAATTTTTTCATGGTAATAAAAGCTTCAATATATATAGAAAACACAAATTTTCTACTGCGAGTACATTTTCGTTTGTATGCACATGTGATTTGTAAAGATCAATGAGTATGTATATCCCAATGAATGTTTATGCTTGTTTTGTGAACCCTAAAATTTCATTACGTTTAATTTAAAGTATTTTCTAATGAATCAGTAAGAGTAATTAATTAACTTTAAACACTCTATGATATTGATCTTAATAAAATTTATTTAAAAACGTGACATTAGACATATTGTACATACACTAATGAAATAAGGAAATAGCTGAGTCGAAAATATTTATTCATTAACACACATGATATTTTTTAATGTTTCCCTTGAGTCATAATACTATACATCGTTTATCGATTACCATTACCAATCGTTTACATATTTATTAAAAATAACTTTAATTAAATTGAAATCAGTTTGTTTTTTTTTAATAGTAATTAATTATAATATTGAGTCAAGAGTCAATGAGGGCTTGTGAATGTTTGTTTTAGGAAGAGAATGTATATAAAAGAAGAATTCATAAATGAAAACTAAAGGAAAACAAATAAAACACTGATGTGAGTTACATGAGAAAATTCTTTAGTGAAATATTTATTTAATGTACCTAATTGAGTGAGTAAAAAACAAAAAATTACCTTATTGTTTTTTTAATTTGAAAAAATTCTTAGAAGCATTTTCAATGGCTTAAATTTAGTATGGAATGTTTAATAAAAATTGCAAATGTTTTTTTTCCTGAATTTAATAAATAAAATGCAATGTTCATTTGACATATCACTTCCGGTTTATGCATTAAAAATGATAAAAGCATTTTACATGTATAAAAAGTAAAGAAAAAATATTTTTGTAATAAACAGTAAATTTAGTCTTTAATTATAGAACTTACGCAAATACACAATGTTCACACCTGTTTTATGCTGTTTCATTATAATTTATACATTGCAACAATTAGTATTTACAAGCCCCATTGAGAGTGAGGATGTAATAGATGTAATAGATTTATCTCATTTGGGAGCAAGATTGTATGGAAAACCAGATTATAATTTTGGAAAAGAATTTAATACAATAAATATAAACGATAATCCAGAAGAGAAAGGACCATATCTTGAAGGTGATTTATTAATGTTACAAAATCTTTCACGAAATGGAATGAAGAATGAAGTTTTAAGATGGAAAGGTGGTGAAATACCTTATATTATTCGTGGAAAATTT
The DNA here is from genome assembly GCA_018290095.1 of Polypedilum vanderplanki. NCBI lineage: Eukaryota > Metazoa > Arthropoda > Insecta > Diptera > Chironomidae > Polypedilum > Polypedilum vanderplanki. The sequence goes on from CM031379.1 coordinate 17,497,249, forward strand.
AGTGAGTACAACATAAACATCTTTTAAAATAAAATGTTCAGTAAATTTTTTATTTCAGATACAAATGAAATGAATGTTATACAAAACGCATTTAATCAATATCATCGACAAACATGTATAAAATTTATACCACGACGTCCATCACATAGCGACTATATAGTAATTGAAAATGCACAATCAGGATGTTGGAGCTCTGTTGGAAGAATTTCAGGAGAACAAAAAGTTAATTTGCAGTCGCCTGGTTGTGTCACAAAAACTGGAACAGTTGTGCATGAACTTTTACATGTACTTGGGTTTTTGCATGAACAAAATAGAGAAGACCGTGATAAATTTGTAAAAATTATTGAAGGAAATATTCGTAATGGTTATGAAGTGAATTTTAAAAAAGCTGAATCAGGTGAAACCAGTAGTTTTGGTGTTGCTTATGATTATGGTAGTGTGCTGCATTATAGTGCAAATGCTTTTTCAAAAAATGGAAATCCTACAATTGAAGCTAGAATGAAGACATCAGAAAAGATGGGGCAACGTGAAGGATTTTCAAAAAAAGATATTGAGAAAGTAAATAAAATGTACAAGTGTCAAAAAACTACAGCTGAAGAAGATCCTGATATAATGACATCTACCATCGGACCACCTAGTCAATCACCATCGATTTTTGGTAACATCCTAGAAATTCTTTTTCCTACTTCAAGCATGGATGAAGAAGAAATGATAGACGTATAAATAAATCAATCAACACGTACATGTTCTCCTTCTTATTGCTTTATTTGCTCTAAATAAATTTATATGCTCGAATAAAGTTTTTTGTTATGCTTATTTGACTGCATCTTCATCTCTATTCTTATTATCGATCATTGCTCTTGTCATGAGGCAACGAAGAAAGAAATAAGCTTTTGCACATGAGTCAGATATGGATGCAGCAACTATATGTGTGAATGAGAAAATTTATTTTAGCAATCAATGATATTAAACTTAAATTTAAATGTTTACCCATTTCATTATTACAATCATCTATCATGTCTTCATCCTCGATTTCATAGAAATTGGCCGCTCTTTCACTGTTAATTTGGTTTTCTTCTCCCATAACACCTATTTTAGTTAAATAGCAGTGAACATAACACATTGGAACTTTTTCAGATTCATCACTAAATGAGCCAGTTGTGTTAAGATCATGAAGATATTCTGTAATCAATCGAATGATTAAATTATAAAATAGTTTAGAGAATGAATAAATCTATCTTTACCAATTTTTATTGGAAATGTTTGGTTGCATTTCGTCATGATATCCGTTGTATTGATGGTGTCTGTTGATGTTACATTAATTCTTAAAAAATATTTTAAACATAATCGATTTAATTACCTTTTGATTCTCTTGTATGTCTCATATGATTTCCCGAAACAAATAAAAGAGAGCAAAAGAAACACAAAATAAAAATTTTAAGTTGATACATCGTTGAAAATTATCACTCGACTGTTCTCAGATGCATTTTTACATTATATTTATATAGACTGAAAATTACATTTAAACACGTGATGCAATAGCTTCTGACAAATAAAAATGGTTAAATTAGAATTAAATGAACAACAATTCTCGACTTTTTTTATTGCTTCTCAATCAATTTCTCAGACTTTTTGCATCAAGTCACATTGTGACAAATTAATAAATTTAATGATATTTTCCGCTGTAAAATTTAAAATTTTCTCATTTTTCTTGTGAATAAAAATTTTTTTCTTTGATAATAAATTGAAATTTATTTCAGGAAAAATTAACTGTTTAACAAATTGCAGTTAATATTCTAATCAACTTTTTTAATACAATTTCTGATTGTTTCTAGAATAATAACATTGCGTCTGTCTAAAGCTTCCAAATGAGGCTCCCAAAGAACAGGACTTAGTGGATCACTTTTCATTGAGTCATTTAAGGCTGCAGATAATTTTTTTTCTCCGTTATGGAAACTGTAAATATCAATACAAAGATTATTTAAATGTAACTTATAAATTTGATTAAATAAACCTACTCTAATAATGTTTTTAATGTTGATTTTCTAATCATACAACATTGTTTAACTGGTGAAAGAATGGGCAAATTATCGTGAAATGGAAGACCAAATGAACGACCATGATCGAGGTGAATTATAAATGTATCATTTTCATTAAAGGTTCTGTAAAATAAATTTTTAAAAAAAAAAATTTGGGGCTTTCTTTTTCACATACTTGAATGTTTCGTAGTGATGCCTATCTTCATTTCCAATGAAAAAATCTAAAATAGCCATGTCCATCATATCAAGCATTCTTCTGCCTGAATCATAGGGTGGAATTTTTCGAACCTAATATAAAGAAAAGAAATATTAAAGGTTTTATGAACAATAATTATTATTTACAATTTGACAGTAGTTATCATCAACTTCCCATGGATTAAGTCTTCTTTTATCATATGATCTACGCCATGGACTTCTCCAAACCTAAAAGCAAAGAATTGCACATTAAATAAAAAATTATATTTTTTTAGTTCACCTTTCTATAAGCTCTTTTATCTCGAGGTAAGTAAGCAGCAAATGAACCTTCAAGCATATGAGGGTTACCACAAATTCCATGAAACGAGTCACAATATGTGTCACAACGACCGGTGAAACAAACTTTTCCTGCTGGTGAAATATAAAATGTATGAAAGAGCTCATCGTCAGCTACAGGAAAAAGTTCAGATGTCAAATTTATGCTACGTCCAACAATTGGTACAGCACGACGAAATTTAAGAATTCTAAATAATATTAAACATTAAATTTGAGATTTTTTGTATTCTAATAAAAACTCATTTATGTTACTTGTCTAAATGGTATGCTGCAATTTCGCCATTATGTCTTTCATAGTCATTGAAATAAAAATGATTTATATTTTTTTGTTGTGTGCGTGTGTTTCTCATTGGTTTGAACATAGCTCTATAGCCATCGCTATATTTGACAATCATTTTAAATTGTGTACCACCTTCCTTTTCATATGCATGCTTTATTGTTTTTGTTGCTAATTTATGTAATAATTTTTGAACTACCCAATCATCCTCAGGATACATTTCATGTTGCGTAATTCCAGCTTGAAATAATTCAAGATATGTTGAATATTTGCTGTAATTTTTTATAAAATTTAAAATTATTCAAAATAATTTAATTAATTAACACTTACTCCACTGTGATATTTAAAAGTTCTCCTATGCTTGGATTTGAATCAACATTCAAATGATGTGAATCAATAATGATGTCTTTATATTTTTCTGGAATCTCTTTTCCATCTACAATAGCTTGTAAATCTTTATATGGATCATTCATTGTTGATGGTATTATTACATCTTCCTTTTTAGTAATAATTTTTTTTGGCTTAACAAGTGGTTCAGTGAGAATGATACTGCATATGTAATGAGAAATGAGTTGGAAGCTCATAATTTTTTTTCTAGGTTAATTGATTTGACAACTCACGTTGGTTTACTATCAAAAAGTCTTGCTATAGCATTTACAACTCCGAGTCCAGAAATAATATCGAATATCACTGCAAGTGTAAAGACACCTATAGATATCCAAAAATATCTAACACTCTTTTCAATCGGATATTGCTTAATTGCCATTTTAGTCAACTTCTTATCTATCTGTATAGTTCTGATGAACTTGATCGATACTAATCGACTGAAAATTATTTTTTTGATACTCTTAAAAGAGAATAAGAGAAGCATTGAGTAATAATTGACACAGCTGAAAAAATTTAATATATATATTATTCTTGATAGTGTGATGTGACAATGAAAGAGTTTTATTTTAAGAGTGTATTTAATTTATTGTTGAGAGTAAAAAAAATCTCTTAAAATTTTATTAAAATAAAGTCAATATTTTCCATTTTTTATTTAAAAAAGTGTGACAATTAAGATTTTAAAATTTAACTTAAGTATCTATTTTTTTTCAAGAATTTTATGCTCCCCAAGCTCGTTTGATTAAATCAGCACCTTTTTCTGCAATCATAATTACAGGTGCATTTGTATTACCAGAAGTTACTGCAGGCATAACACTAGCATCAATAACTCTTAAGTTTTTAATTCCATGTACTTTTAGTTCATGATTGACAACACTCATTGGATCACGTGCTGGGCCCATCTTGCAACTTCCTTTTTTTATAAAAAGGTTTATTTTACAATTAAGAAAAGTTAATAAGAAATTTTTTTAATTTTACCTGCTTGATGATTTTCAGCTCCTGTATTTTGACGAACTGCACATTCCCAATATTCCTATTAAAAATGAAAAGTAAAAAATTAGAAAAATAATTAATATATGACTTACTTGACTTCCAAAAGTGAAATTTTTACATGCAGGCACAGGAGTTTTATCCAATTCCATTCCATATGCTTTCAATGCTGATGTTTCTGATAATTTTATGGCAAACTTTATACCTTCAACAAGTGCTTTGATATCACGCTCTTCATCAAGATAATTTGCAAAAATTTTCGGTGCATCATGTGGATCAGTTGATTTTAATGTGATATATCCTCTGCTCTTAGGATGAAGATATGCTGGGAAGATTTGAATTGATCGCGAATAATTGCTACCCAATTCACCTACTTGTCCACTAACAGCACAATCAGCTAAAAATCCACAAAAATAGTATTGAATGTCAGGTTCATTAGGTTTTTCTGCATATTTAGTTGCAACTGAAAATAAATTTGGTATTATTAAAAAATATGAAATTATTTATTTTTTTTACTTTTTCCAGTAACAGATGAGACGCCAGTTCCACTCATTAAACCATCTCTAAAGAGCAAATATTCCATTGCAGTTGCCCAATTCAGAGCTCTTGTATCAGTGTCATTAATGAAGAAATTTATAAAATATGCGACATGATTATGAAGATTCCTTAAATTTCATTTAAAATGAGATTTTAAAAATTTTTTAAAGAATTTAAAATAAGATTTTTACCTTCCAACACCTTGCAAGTCCGCTACTACTCTAATCCCGACTCTTTCTAGCTCTTCTCGTGGACCAACACCACTCAACATTAAAATTTGAGGACTGTTTACTGCACCGCCTGCAATTATCACTTCTTTCTTTGCATTAATTCGTTGTGTGTGACCATCATGGGTTATTATTTCAACACCAGTTGCTGTTTTTGACCGTGGATCGATGAGAACTTTTGAAGCAGTCGTATTGACAAGTATATGAAGGTTAGGTCTTTTAGATGCAGGGCGTAAAAATGCACGCGCAGCACTGTATCGAATACCATTTTTATTGTTTGTTTGTGCGATCATAAAACCAGTTTGATTGTTGCCATTGAGATCTTGAGTTTTGTATCCTAGCTCTTCACCAGCTTGCAAAATAGCTTTTGAAATTGGTGGATTATAAGGAAATCGAGAGACAGGCAATAGACCCCCAGTGCTATGGAATTGTGAATCAACTTCGTTAATTTGCAAATTATCTTCTGATTTCTTGAAATATGGTAACACATCATTCCATTTCCAGCCTGGATTGCCATTTGCTTCCCAATTATCATAATCTGATGGATTTCCTCTAAGATATTTTTATAAATAAGAAAATATGGTGATTTAATGTATACGAAATTTAACTTGCCTGATATACATCATTCCATTAATTACAGATGTTCCACCGAGTACCTACATATGTGAGAAAATTGTAAAACGCAAATTTTACATGTGATTGTCACTTACTTTTCCACGCGGCCAATAACACCGTTGCTCATGCGAAGACAAGCAAGCGCCTTTCTCCGGTTCAGTATTAAATTTATAGTCAATGTCGCTACCCAGATAGTTCAAGAACATACTCGGAATTTGAGCACCAGTTGGTTCGTCAGGCCCTAAGTATGTTTATCAATGAGAAGAAACAAAAACAATTGCTAAATTCATTGTAAATTCACACATTTGCTTGCCTTAAGTAGCAAAAAAAGAAAGCATCACTGCGAAGAGAGAAGAAAAAACACAAAGCAAACAAGAAAGGGAAAATGTTTCTGAGCTTTTTTAAGACAATTATGTGTCTGTGATTTAAAACACAATATTCAATTTACTCATTGTATGATTCAGTTAAATTTAACATAATTAAATGTTGAATAAAAACAGTAAATTGTTCATGCGAATTTTCATAATTTCAAAAAGCTGTTGAGTTTTTTTGTTCAGATAAGAAAGAGAAGTTGAGAATTAATTAATATTATTTTATTTATCATTTTTTAGATAGTCATGTTGCTTTCTGTAAATGATAAATGTTCAATGAATTTAAATATAAAAAATTAACATTGATTTATGGTTAGAATTTGTGAATTCAAGTTTAATCTCAAGAGAGAATTTTGATTGATGCGCATAATAAAATAATGTAAAGAGCCCTAACAATTTTGATGGTCATTAGTTTTTTTTGTACCTATTAACCCTGTTTGCTTTTACAGCGCAACCAACAACTGAATAAATTGACAATAGAAAGGTAAAGACATATTGAATGAAATTTGCAATGCAGCTACTTCAATGAGCAGCACCACCAATGACCCTGTAACGAATTGTTGCCGTCATTTTACCTCTATTTTTTGTATTATTTATTTTCAAAAATAAGCATTTAATTTGGAGCTGCTTCTCTGTGTACTCGTAGTAGACAGTCGAAAGAATATATGAGCAGCATAATGCTAATTCATAATTCATTCGGTCACGAATCAATTTTGTAATACAATTTTGTTGAAAAGATGTAGCTACTTTTTTTCTATCATAGCTTAAGTAGAGATGAGAAAAAGTCTCACGAAATGATTTTAATATGTATTAATCTAAGTATGATCGAAATTCCGCAAATACTGTTTCATATTTTTTAGGTACGACGACAGTGATGAGAAAATGAAAACTATGAAACGCAAAATGCGTGCAATCTTCTTCATTTAAATGCAAAAGACCTTTTGTTTATGTTTACTTAAAAGCATTCGCATATACTTTATCACGGTAATAATTCAATTCATTGCTCTAATCATCATTTTTCATAATTTTTTAAGGCAAAGGTCGAGAAAGAAAAGAGAGATTTGCTTATTAGGGCAATAAATCAAAGTAAACGACTGCTGCAACTCTCTTGCAAGCATCTCGGGAGCTCAGAGAACGCGGAATGCGATTTTTTGCATTTACCAATTGTGCAATTGTTCATTTTACTCGCCTGACTGAACACTAACTTACCTGCTTCAATGAGAAGAACTTTCCAATTCGATATTTCAGACAATCGTGACGCCTGATGTAATAAAGCATTTGAAATAAGATGAAAAAAATATAATCTTCCAAATAACATGTAGATAACTTACCGTAACGCTCCCTCCTGATCCACCTCCGATTATTATAAAATCATAATCATAGTCAATTTCACGATTAAGTTTTGGTTTAGGTCGATTGCAGGGATCTTCTAGATCACATTGTGATCTAATAAACACCTCAAGCAAGCCCATAAAGAGCATAAATTGTCCACCGCCACATAGTGAAGCTAATGTTTGTCCAGTTGATGCGCTCCCAATAGGGCAATCACACGTTACCATTTTGCTATATAAAAATGTCGAGTTAAAGATGTTTTTTTTTATATTTTTTAAACTTTCATCTCACGATTTAAAAGTTTTTAAAATGTTTTTTTGTATTGTCGTGATATCAGAGAGAAACTACATTTTTGCATAAAATGTCTACCAAAAATCAAGTATCTAGTTGCAAAGGAACATGAGTCAATTATTCTTCAATAAAAGAGTTTTAATTTTCTGCGTTAAAACGTAAACAAAATTGTTTACATTTAAATTTTTAAAAATTAAAATCTTTAATTTTCATGCAATACAATGAATATTTGTTTGCCTTCTTATTATGTTTAAGTTCATTTAATGTTAGAAAAAGATTTGAGATTGAAGTGAAATGTAAAATAAAATTAAAAAAAGGTTTTTAAATTCATATTTGAATTTGTTTGAACCAATTGTCATTTTACGACAATTTGAACGAAAAACCAACACATTTATATTATTAATTCTGCTAATTAAACTCAATTTTTTTGTGCACAAAATATTAAAAATATAATCTTTATTTATTTATTAGCCATTATAGGTTTCTTCATTGAGATTTACAGTCTTTCGATCTTAAAATGTTTCAATTATGTCCATGATAGCTAGCTGTTTCACCACCGGCAGCTGGACTTTCGCTACCGCTTTCGCCACCGGAAACGCCAGGAATTGGGACAGGCAAGTTGGGAAGAGCGATTGGCAATTCTGGAAGTTGAGCGTAAGCGAATGCAATGAAGAGAGCAGCAAAGAACAAGAATTTGATGATTGCCATTTTAATAATTGTTTTTTGTTTGTTATACTTTGAATATTTCAAGTAAACTGTGATGCTTTCGTTATTCAAACTATGACTTTATATACAAGAAATTTCTTTCATTTTTCACTTTTAGAGACATCCGAAATCCATAAAAAATTTAAATTTATGACTAATAAAGATAAATTTTTTAATAATTTTATACAATAAAACTAGGTATTTGCAAATACTATTGTTATGTTGCGCTCACTAATTTTAATTAATTAAAATTAAATTTGCATGGTGTGCTTACAATTTTACGTTAATTTCCTCTTGCACGCATCAATGTCAACGGAAACGCACGACAACGGTTTTCGATGTCTTGTTTTTTGGAGGATTTTTCTCATGCAAAATTATTCACCGCACAATTCTTTTAATTCAATTAGTTAATTCTAAAGAAGGTGAAATTTTTTAAATCTCTTATAATATAAGTAAAATATTTAGGAAATGTTTGAAATTCAATGCTTTTAATTCTGAGTCATTTATCAATAATTTAGAGCGTCGTGAAAAAGGTTTTAACTTGGGATTATTTTCATTACTTGCAACTCATATTATCTTTCTTATTTTTTTAATCAGAATGTCAATGTCACCGTCTGAGTGGTTTCTTAAAATATCTCAGACTAGAAATGATATAATTTAATGTTCGTCAAAAAATAAAAGTGAGTCTTCTATTTCATCATCATCTTTTATTCATTTAAAGTTCATTGACCAAAATACATATATAAAACCACATAATATAGAATTTCAGTGCAACATGTTATCACGTAGTAGCGAAACCGTAAGAATTTTAATGGAAATAAAATCTTTTTTTTCATACAGTTCGCAACAGGTTTACCACTGCAGACACATTTTATTCTTTTCGGTTCAAAAAAGAAATTGAGCTATAAAGTTCTCGGGTTTTATATAAGAGCGTCGACAGCAGCCCAATGTTAATTTTAATGACATTTTTATAAGAGAGTGGTTATTGTGGCAAGAGAATAAAAAAAAACTCTTTTCCTATATAAAAAGATGCAACATATTTCCCATTTAATAGAATCGCCTTAATGTTATTGCCCTCAGTACAGACAAGAAATTCTAGAAATATGCAATAAAATAAGGAAGAAAAATTTTATCTTCTACATAGATATTTCAACTTTAAATGCTTAAGACAGGCTTCATAAAGTCGTGAGAATAAATTATTATAGGTAGATACTTGTTTTTAATTTTCTAGTGGGAAATGAACTTTTTTTGTTCTTTGTATTGCAGTTTAATTTGTTAGTAATAGAATAAAAATGAAGTTTGCAAAAGAAAATTATGTTGAAATTTTTATTTCTTGCATAACTTTTATAGACATTCACTAATTTGTACTTTTCATTTATTGATCAATGTTTATTTCTATACTCTTCGAAAAAAATCATTTTCTAAGAAATTTTAAATTACTCATATCCGAAATGTTGAGACAAGAGTCAAAATTGTGCTCTTCATTTGACTTTTGAAATGTGTTGCCCTAAAGCACTCACATTAGTTGCCAATTCAATTTCATTTGTAAGCCTTTCAATCACTTTGAAAGTTGAAAAATGAGAATTAAATACAAAAGGTTAACAAGCATTTTTATATTTGTAATCAACAATAATCCCAAACTATTTTACTTGGAATTTTTCGATGATGTCATTTTTTTATTATCAATATATTTATTTTTGATTAAAATAAATTCATTTATGCAAGAAGCTGAACTCTTATAAAGTAAAGCATTTGATATTTGCACAAAAGAGTTTACCATTATTGTTATGCCCATTCATAGATCTTTAAAATTTGATTGTGTCAAGAAGCGTTATTGCGAAAAAGGCAATAACAATGTGAGCTTACATGTATATATAGCTTAGACCTTTCTATTATTGCTCTATTTAAGCAATAGCACATCATCATTATTATTGATCATTTAGGACAATGAATTGTTGATTTTCATGGATTTTCGTATAAGACAAACATTCTAAATTTGTAAGATTTCACAACATCACATTGATTATGTTTTACTCTCTCTTGTGTACATTTTTACGAATTAATAACTACTGATAAACTTTTGCACTTCAAAATCTCTTGTATGTTTTTCATTATCACGACTTGTTACCTTTATAAATAATTTACTCTCAATGGATCTATTGTATACACAGATACACGAAAAATACTTTTTTATTCTTTGTGGGAAGAAATAAAAGCAACTGAACTTTAAGTTTTTTATTGTTTCTCACACTGAATTCACTTATTATTTAAATATTGATGATTTATTTAGAGCCGACGCACGACTCACTGTTGCTTCCGAGCGACTGAGAGTTGTCTTATAAGCCGCACTTTACTTTATAATCTTTTTCTTCTCAAACTCTCGAAAAGAGCGAGTCGCTCAAGAGAATGAAATTTAGCGAGATCGCTGCCACTAAGTGTGCAGAAGAAGCAAAAAAGAAAAGACAAAACTACAACAAAGTAAAGAGAGCGGTATGAGAGAAATTGATGTTCAATTGTTAGAAATACTCTTCAACATTAAGTGATGTATGCTGTAATTATATTGATTCATGAATCGCCTTTCAATAGCACTTCATAATTAATGATTTTTCAATAGGATATTCTATGCAAAAACTTCAATAAAATAATTACATAAATTTATATTAATATAAAACGTATTTTTGAAATTTTCAAAATTTTCTTGCTTGAAAATGTGATGTTGTTATATTGTGTATGTCAACTAAAAAATTAGGAACATTAATTTGTTGTAAAAATATCATTTTACTGATAAATGATGGTAACGAATTAACGTTTACTTTAAAAGAAAAACAATAATGTAAATACATTTTGCCTAGTTTTAGGCTTAACATTTTTATAAAACTTGAAATGATTTATAACAAAAAAGGTTCTTTTTTGTAAGTTAATTAAAGATTTATTGGACCCATTACAAAATAAATTGTTCATTGATTTAAAAAATTATGTATTTGGAAGCTATGAAAAAATTTAAATACCATGCAATCAAAAACATTCACAACTTAAACATTAAAAATTTTGTGAAAGTTGTTAGTAAACTTTGTGATGAAAATAATTTGCTAAAAATTTATCGTTAGACTAGTTTGTGTTGAAAAATTGTGGCATAAATAATTTGGTAAAAGTATGTGGTGAGAACAGTTTTATGAAAAACTTGTGGTGAGAAGTGTTGAAATATTGTGGTGAAAATAATATGGTGAAAAGTTTGTTCGGTGAACAATTCGTTGAAAACTTGAGGTGAAAATATGTGGTGATAATATTTTGTTGAAAAGCGTGTGGTAAAAAAATTTGGTGTAAAATTCGTGGTGAGAACAATTTGTTAAAAAGCTTGTGGTAAAGGCGTTTGATGAAAATTTATGATTTTTATGTTTCTCATGAATTTTTTCGGCTATCTCAACAAGAAACTTTAATTTCACAAAAAAGTTTCGTTGAAGGCTTCATTTTTAGAACTTCATATTATGATCAATAACATCTATGTCGATTGATGAAATGCATGTGTCTAAAAATAAAATAATTACTGAATGAAATATGTCTGTTGAGTAAAAACAATTGAAAGGATTTATAACAGATTGTTCGTGGATTGAAAGCGGTGAAGCATTGATTAGATTAGATAAAAAAGTTTCGGTGTGACAATTCATCCGCGGGCAAAGCATGTAAATGAATTATCTCATCAAACCCATCAATCCATATTTCCCTTCAAAAAAGGTCGGAAATATAATAGAAAATCTAAATTTGATTAGGATAAATAGGATAAAAAGATATTTTATTGTTTTGTAAAATAAGTAAACGCGTAATATTAATTGAAGATGATTTAATTATCTAGAAAAAGTAATATGACTGAAAATGTTATAATAAAGAAGAAAACATTTCAATTTTGAATGACAAACTTTATTTTTGAGGTAAAAAAAACGTTTCCAAAATAGCAAAAAAATTTGATTCTTTTAATTAATATTTTAAACATATTTCAATGCAGCAAAATAAATTTACAGCAAAATGAAATAATAGCATTAAAGTGAGTTGACTATCACAACTTAGAATTAAACTGGAAATTACTTATATTAATTAATTTTTTTAAAAAAGAAAAGAGTCAAAATTATTAAGAAATTCAACACAAGACAAATTTAATGCAAATCCTAGGTTTTTTACGTAACACAAGAAATGTCACAATTTCAATGATAATTTTGAGCAAGACGTCAGGAATGTAATATGAATGTGTGTGTCATGTACGAAGATTTTAGTTTTAATTAAATTTAATCAATTGAGAGCTGACGGAATGAGCCATCAACACCGAACAAATCATCAACAGCACGAGCACCACCAGGTCTCAATGTTTCATTTGCCTTTGAGGCTTCTTGATCTTTAAACCATTGAGTGTAATCCTTCAACTTGTTTCTCCATTGTTCTAAAAAAAGGAATTGAATGAAAATGTGATGGTGGATAAAAAAATTAATTCTTACCATTGAGATCTTTAATGCTTCCAGCACCGCCACCATATTCTGAAGGAAGCATTTCTTTTGGAACAAACTTATAGAGATCTTCCAAGCTACTATGAATGTGAATACGATCACGAATTTTCTCTTTAAGGAAAGGCTTAACAAAGTTGACAATTGTGTCGACAAGTGGTGAGACATTAATGACATGAACTTCCTTTAGTCTGACTGGATAAGCTTCTTGAACACAAACCAAGAACTTCTTGACGAGTGTTGGTGTGAATTTTGCAAAATGAGTTGGTGTAGCAACACTAGCATCCATGACATAAATATCACCAGCAACGCCAGTCTTTTCCTCATACAAACGAACATCACCAATCATAAGGGCAACTTTCATGCCATCAGCAACATTATTTGGCATGTTATCGCGATCAACAGCGCGAAGGCAAACAACACGACAACCGCTTGGTGTGAGACCTGGTAGTGGTGGCATATCAGCAATATCCATAATCTCTCCCAATTCTGGACGATTGATATCACGGTTAGTGAAAAATTCAGGAATAGCATTACGCATAGCTGTTGAGGGAAAAACACAAATGATTTAAATGACCTTGAAATCGATGACAATTATAAGAAACTTACTGTAGTACATGTCAAGCTTTTGCTTCACTTTTTCCAAACTAAATTTGCATCCACGCAAGAATGTAGTGAGTCGTTGGTCATCTAAAAAAATAAAAAAAATATAATTATCATAATTAGCCTTGTAAACAGATGAATAATATAAATACCCATGTCTTTGGGCAAATGTGGTTGTTTATCTAACCACTCGCGAATAGCAGCAATGTCCTTTGCAATTGCATCGGCATCTGGTTCACGCAATTCTTCGCGAATTTTGGCTGACATATCACCGCTTGGTTGAATGAGAGACATCTGTTTTAAAATGATAGAGAGATTTGGGTCAAAAAACTCACACAAGAAACTCAAGTGCATGCATGCATGCAATGCACTTCATACAAATACAAGAACGATATTATGCAATATGAATGTTTAAAAAAATTGGAATATGTACTTCTGGTAAATCAAGGTAAACAGGTACATAGACTTGTTTTTTCTTGCTTTTCTTCTTTGGCTCACTTTTTTCTAACTGGGAAAAATATTTAAAAGAAGATTATAAAGTCCAAATAATTAAAATAAATTTGTTTGTTGTTTTCTTCTAATGAGAATTCACTTTTATTACTTGATTTTGGTTATCATCTTTTGGAACTAAATTTTGTAAAAATTTAAACATTTTTATGCGATAATTGTGCTAATTAGTTTTTTTATGATCAATATCAATGTACAGAAAAGAAACTAGTAAATTTTTTTATAGATGTTTATTTCTCCGAGTATTATTCACTACTGCGACAGTACAGAGTAGAGAGGAAAAAAATTCGCATTCGAGCTTCAAAATTCATGACTTCAATACATTCATTTTTTAAGCTGTCTCTTTCTTGTACATTATTAACACTCTGTTGTGATCTTTTTCTTCATTTGTACTGTGCTGTAAAATTATCTTTTGACTCTTTACACACAACTGAACATCTTCGAGTAACATTCATTACCAATTGGTGTAAACTAAAATGAAAATATTGCTCAAGATTCACAAATGATGTGAAGGTCAGTAACGATTTGAGAATGACACAAAAAATATGCGCTGCTTAATGAGACAGTAAAGACGTATTGGTGTGTAGCATGTGGTGTGAATGAACGTTCAAAATATAGTTAAAGAAAAAGAGATGATGAAGAAAAACTTTACATATTATTGTCACGCAAATATTCTTTATCTGTAATTTCTTTCTCGTGTAATTTTTGTTATGCCATTGATGATTTTAACAGAATATTCAGATATGTTTATTCAATTTTTCTACGTAAATAGCATTTTAAACTTCTTTAAAATTTTCATTTCTGACATAAATTTGAAAGTAAGCAAAATGTGCAATAAATTTATTTAAGTTTATAAGAACATGAATTTCTATCATTAAATAGTTGTTTTTATTTGCAATATTAAAAACAATGAAGTAAAGAAAGCTAACCAAACAAAATGCCATAAGAATCATTCACGTGTAAAATCATGAATAAAAATTTATATTGAATAAAGTTATCATGTAGCATTCTGCTTGCAAAAAAGTACAATAGTAGACAAAAAATATAAAACTAACAAAAATATGAACGAAATTATTTTTTTTCTTCGCTTTCAACACTTTGAGTGGCATTTATAACACATGTGAATCTTTATATTTGAGCAATTACGGTACATTATTATCTATCTCATGAGCTATAACTGTCAATTCAAATTTCTTTTCATATAATTTTCACGTGAAATGTTGATGAATCATGAGCTCAATCACTGACTTTTAACACCTGTAACATTACATATACGCTT
Organism: Polypedilum vanderplanki; assembly: GCA_018290095.1. Lineage (NCBI taxonomy): Eukaryota > Metazoa > Arthropoda > Insecta > Diptera > Chironomidae > Polypedilum > Polypedilum vanderplanki. The sequence goes on from CM031379.1 coordinate 17,512,427, forward strand.
GCTCTCAACATTCATCTAACGTGTAGATAATTGTAGATGAGGTGAAAGTTCACAAAACCAATCTAATTTATTTTTTTTTGCAATCTAATGCCGTAATTGCATAGCGGCTAGCAAGATTTACTACTTCACTCATAACATCATAAATATTAATATCATTATCATGTGGTAAGCCACTGAATTCTATTTCATGAAAAAATTATCATTAGGGACCATTTTTTATGTTGAAGTAATAATAAAGGAAATTGATGTTAATATGAAGTGGAAATTGTGTAATAGACAAAAGTATATCAATAATGATTTCGATGGGCACTCATCTTCATCATTAGAAGAATAATGTTGGCTCATTTTTTTTTTGCAAAATTTGATCATTTGTGATAATGAATGAATTTGGCAAATTAATTTACTGTTGAGTTCAATTATTAAAAACTTTAAAATTAAATTGAAGAGTTTTTTTCTTCAGAATACTAAACTATTTCATTTTAATAGACAGTCTGTAGTTTTTATATTATTTAGGACTTTTAGTCTTTTACACTTTTAATTATTCTAATCACAAACTTTTTGTACAACAATTAAAATTGTATAATAAAATTTAATTAAAACAGACACTTTTTTCTGTTATTTAAACTTTAAACCAATTATAAGCCAAAGTATCTAGATAAAAATCCATTTGATATTTCAGAAGAATCAACATATTCCAATTTTATTATTCACTTCACAAGTTTTATTATTTTCTCATACCTTAATTGTTTAATTAAACTTAAAAGTTGAAAAATGAAGAAAAAAAACAATGAAAAATCAACTAATGTGAGATTGTTTACGAAAAGGTTTTTATGATTTGCACTGATAGATAGCTGATGTACAACTAAAGCTTAAACACAAATTCTTCCGATCTATATACCCTCGTTAGCTCGCGAAATACGCACTGTATAATTGTTTGAAAAAACGGCAAAATGCTTTTTTTCTTATTGTTTAAAACCTCATAGCGCTACTTTATTGCTATTTTCCTCTATCGTGTTTCTGTAAAGAAATTTCTTTTGTGTTGTTTATATGTTTTTTTCATCTCTTTCTTCGGCTCTTTTTCTTCCACTACATAAACACGTGCGTCTATGTGTGCGCGAGTGTGAAAGAAAGTTTTCCATATATGCATGATGAGACATCGTCTGTGGTATATGAAATATAAAGTGGTGGTGAATTTGAAGCGATTATAAATTATTTTTTTTCTACTAATGAGTTTTCTTTACATTTTTATATCATGTGCTGAATATTTCTATCGAATCGTATGACTACATTTATCTTTTGTAATCTACATACAAGCATTTGTGTGATTCTTTCAATTTGATGATTTACTGCATTATTTTTGGTGTTTTGAGGAAATTGGGTCTGCAAAAAATTGAAAAGAAAAATCATATAAACACATTAATAAATTGACATTTAGAGAGAGTCCACGAGCAAAGCTATTGAAGTTCGAGAATAGACTGAAGTGTAGGAAATTTGAATTTTCAATTATTTCACTTCTAATCTAATCGCAATCTCAATACTCAAATCAGAATACAATTATCATCATAATAATTGTTTAAAAAATATATTTTATAAAAGATACAAAATTTAAAATTTTTGCATTTGTTAGCTAAAATAGAGAAAAATATCAATGAATCATTAGTAATAAAATTTGGTATTCTAGTAAATACAAAAATAAGTTTTCTTTATTAAAGGCAATCTTTCAACATTTTCATTACATTTCATACTTGTTAAGCGTAAATTTTCCCGCATTTAACTGATTAAAATCATTTTGAACTTTCGTTTTCATCGTTTTGTATTTTAAGCCCTTTTCATTAAAAATCATACTTATAATAATATTTCAAAATTATGCACATAATAAAAAAGTTCGAGTGAAGAAAAAATGATTATTTAATTTTGCTTCATGCTTCTGCTGTTGCCAATGTTTAAAATATTGTTAATTTGATAAAATCATCATTAAAATCATAATTTACTCTTTCTCATATGATTCATAAACTATTAGAAAATATATACATACATTTTAACAGATATACACTCTTCATTCCATACACTTTATTTTTTTGCTTTTTTAATCTTTTTAACAATTAATTGCATCAAAAAATGCCCGCTTACCTCAAATGAAATGAATTTTTTATATATATTTTTTTCTCTTCTTTAAAATGAGATTCCTCGAATATTTTATAATTGTTTCATATCCGCTTCATATTGATGCGTCTCGAGTGTGTGTGTTATATGAGTATATATTGCAAAAATAAATTAATTTGAGTGCGAATACATTTTAATTAGAGCGAGAAACGAACATTTATGATTGTTTCACATAAATTTTTACTTTTTTTCTTTTCTTTCAAAATATGGTAAAACATAAAGAGTTTCTACTTGGTTTAATAGGCGCACGCTGACCACTGTAGAAGGATGAGTAAGTATGCTTCGCTAATGTGGATTTTTTATTAGAAATAATTGAGTCCGATTGGCTGACTACCTACTCTGAATCATACTCTTTTTAGTCAGCAAGAGTAGTAATAAAATTTCAAAAACAATAAGCATTACGAGATAGTGAATTTATTACTTCACATTTGTTGAGCGCCAATGAACTTTTAAAGTGAATAAATGATATAAAATTTATGTTTTATATTAAAACTTTTAATTTGTGACTCTTGCACTATCAATTTATTTTCTATTTTAAACACTAAATTTAATTTTTGTTATTATATATTGAACTCACTAAATTATACAAAACATTTTTGAGAAAATTTTATTTCTACTCTTATCAATGCAAAAATTTTATCGTGAAATGCACCTCAGAATGAAGCGAAGCGAAACATTCCGTAATTTCTCATAAATTTTTTTCTCTTTCTTAATTGCTGGTTATAACGCAGAGCAGAAAAGATTTACTTCAACTGCACCAGCACCATGAAATATGTAACACAAGCACCTAAGACTGATGCAAACAAGTCAAGAGAGACTGTGAAAAACTTCGCACCAGAGATAGTCATTGCCTTTTGACATTGTTGACAGACAATCTGAACGAATGTCTTTGCTTCTTCGCTTCCATCATACCAATGGCAGGAATAAGCTGCTTCCATAACACTTGAACTCTGTATTAAAATTAAAAAGTTAAAAAATAATTTACACAGGGTTCGAACTTGCATGCATTTTACTTGATATATTCACATTGTTTGTCAAGTTGATTTCAAGTTGACTTAAATAAAAGTTTTTCAAATACATTCAAATTAAAGTTATTTCAATCAAAATACATAGTAACTTTAGGAATTATTGAATTCCATACAAATTAGTTAGATTACAAATGAATTAAATAAAATCTGAATGAATAAAAGATATTTTTGTGTAAGTCAACTTGAAATCAACTTGACAAAATATGCGCATATCAAGTAAAATAAGCATGCAAGTTCGAACCCTAAATTATTTGTGTAATTTTTTATTTTATATATTTATATTTGCTCACCTCTTCAATCAAACGATTTCCGAAAATACAGAACAAGAAAATTTGAGCTAAAGCATAAAGTAAGTATCCTATAACACCTAGTGCAAAAACTGTAATTCCATCAATTTTTGTTGCTTGATATGCTAGAAGAGTGAGCATAATCGTTGATGTCAACATATGTAACAACAAAGCCAAGCCATATGTATCACCAATAGCAGATACCAATCTATATTGTCATGTAAAACATTAAGTGAAACTCCCATCATGTAGATTTTTATAACTCACCGCACAACATGTTTATGTCGTTCGACCCAGTATTTGATGGCACTACGAACCATAAGCTCTTGCTTCTTCGTTAGTCCATTCGGGTTGCTTCCATTCATTCCGTTAAAATTTTGCAATGTTGTTGGTGCTCGATATTGAGCTCCCCAATCAGCCTTGGTGCTATAGATAGCACTGATATTCATATCGTAATTCGAATTCTTTTCGTTCTCCATTTCTGTTTGAAGAAATAAATTTCAGTATATTATAGTTATACTTAAAAGATAAATTTCACCATACCATCGTTAAGGATCAATTCGGATTTAGAGCCTGCTGAAATGCTACGAAATAGAGCGGCAGAATTTGGTCGATATGTGTCTAAGGTGGCTGATAATTCCATTAAAGGTCGCATAATACCCTATTTGCAAAAAATATAAATGATACATTGTATATTTTTAGTTAAAATATTCTTACCTTAAGATGCTGCAATTGCTCACAACAGAAAAGTACCCATGAACAGAAAAGAACATCACTAAGATTGGCTTGAAGCATCGAGAATAAGATGTAATAAAGTTGGAATGCAAGTGAAATATAATAGAATGTGCCACTCATTGAATTCCATGGATACCAAGATTTTATCATTAAACGAGGTATATCTACGACAATAGTCTCATTTGCGACCTTGTCCTTCCACAATTTAGTACTGTCACCGAAGAAAGTGAGCGTTGTCCAGAATACAGCAATCATACATGTGGTCAATGTTACGAGAAATAGCAAACGTCGCATTTTCGAGAGAGCAATCGAATGATATCTGTATGAAAGAGTGAAATTTGCCATTAAATGCCAAGAGAGAATTTATTTGTTGAATGTTTACCTTGCATCAGATTCAGCAAATAATGGGTGGGTGTTTGATTGATTCCAGATTCCCATTGTACGATAAACTCCTTCAGCGTTAAGAGCAACATAAATAAACTTTGTGATGCAATGTGTGAAGAATAAAGCCGTGATAGTGTTTGCTAAATAAATACAAATGTTGTTTATTTTCAAATTACGTCAAAATAAATCTTAGAAATTTTTTAGACAACTCAAATATTTCAATTTAAAACAACACGATACTCTAAGTTTTATTACACACATTTCCGTAGGAAACTTTAGAAATTCTTTAACAAATTTTTTCTAATTGTTTTTGCATTCATTTTTCAATTAAACAGTTTTACGTCTTTTTTTGAACTATGCCACAAACACATAAAATCATTTTTATCATAATTTTTGAGTTTTATAAATTCGTCACACACTATTTCATATTTCGTCATTTTTCATAATTTTACTTCTGTTATTTTATCGGCACATATCTTATTAATTAATTTCTTTTCTTAATTTACACTTGATCTAATTTTTTCACTATACTTAGATCTAAAACAATTAAATTCACATACCTGTTAATTCACTGACTTCATCTGTATTTGCTCCCAAATTTATTAAGATGCACACAAATTGAAATAGAAATAAAACAAGAGTTACAGATGAATACAATTTCCGAATAAGTATAGGTCCCGTGATGTAACGAAAGATAAAGTGACCAATTGCCTGTGAAATATCAAAAATTTAATTTATTTAACTTGAATTTAATTTAATTTTCAAACAAAGTTTACCTGCATTATTCGTATATTAGGCAATAAATCAGCCACTAAGCCGGTATATTTTGGCTGTTGAACTTGCATCTGTTTAAGGAAAAAATTATAAAATTTTTTGAAAAAAATGCAAAATCCAACTTTACCGCTAAAAGAATTCTTAAGCCTTCCTTTCAAAAATTAAAATTTTGACTTTTAAAATATCTGCCCTGTATTTCTTTTTTCCAATCGAAACGTCTAAACAATCAGAACTCTAAAAGTGTTCTGAATGAAATCAATTGATTGAATTTAAAACAAATCCAACTTTTAATGAAAGGATCGACCCCATCAATACATAAGCGTTTACCACTTTAGCCTAGGACATTCATACACGTATATTCATTAAATAATTAACTCCAAACGATAGTTTATAGTTTCAAGTACAAGAGTTCTAAATCAACAACGTGTTCCAATGGCAAAAAATCTCTCACGGTTTTTCTCTTTTAATACACCCCCGCTATTTTCACAATTTATGTAAAGTGCTATCGTTTCACATAATATTGAAGGAAAAAAAATTCTTTTGAATTATTAAAGACAAAAAAATTGACAACGGTACTGTGGTAGTTAGAGAGGAGGAGTAGGAGATGAACGAAATCTAAACATATTCCCTGGGAATTGTTAATGTGATTTCACAACTCGAGTTTCTTTTTTCGGCAATCATTTGGTTTACAGCATCAAATATTTTATGTAAACACCATCTTGATGGTTACCGTGTTGCTTCATCACACTCAATGTTTTTTTGTATAAAAATTAAAAGGAATTGCCAACTACAGTTATGAGATAATTGTGTGAAAATTCGCTCTCGCATATTTTCATTCTCTCTTTTCTCTCTTTTATTCAATGTTTAGCATCTCACATTTTCATCCCTTAAAGTGGAGCATTGGAGACTAAACATTAAATCTACTGCTGCTTGCGAGCGTGAGGAAAGGAGCAATTTTTTTCTTCTGCGTTTCAAAGTTCTCATGATAAATATTTTATTCAGCCGACAGGCAACAGAGAGAGAAGTTGTAGTGTGTGCTGTATAAAAGCACAAAAGAAGGAAAAGGAAAAGAAAATTGATTTTTTTACCATACATTTTCCATCTGCAAAAAGCAGAAGGAGAAAATTTATTAAATAATTTTTACTCAAATAAAACGTCAAAAGTGCCCTAGTGTTAAAAGTAATAATAGTTGTGAGCAAATGTTAATTTAGAAAGTGATAAAAGTTTACATTTAGTGTAGTTTATATATTTTATTGTTAACAAAGAAAAAAAAATATTTCAACAGTTTGACTTTAGACATGAATAAATAGGAAAAAGTATTTTAAGTATGTTTGAATTTCATAATTAAATTTGCCCAAAATGGGACAATTAATGGACGTAAATGATAATAAAAATTCATTTGAATCTAAAATTAAATTTAAATTTCAACTGTAGACGTTCACTCAACTCTACGAGAGAACGTTATATAATCATTTTGCTGCCACACATAGAGAACGAAAAAGTTTCAATGCTCATTCATCCAGAAAACAATTTTGCCCTATGCCATTGCTTAACTTGTACTCATTTTTTCAATATTTCTCGACTACTCTCACTCTCTCAATTACTTTTTTCTGCATAGACAATAGCAGCAATAGCAACAGATTGAACAGAAAAAGGAAGCTTTCCATGAATTATCATGAATATTTTATTTAACAGGATGTATATTGAAATGTGATGAAGCATTTGTGTTAATAAATTACTTCCATCAAGTAATGTCCATGTCAATTCATTATTTTTCACTATTGAAATTTTATGCTTTAAAAAAGATGTTGGTACCTTTAGTGCTACTACTGATGCTGTTGTTTCTCTCTGTAATAATTTTTTGAGAGAGTGAAAGAAGAGAAAAAAATGAGAGAAAAACATCCTAACATACCCTTTATTTATTCTCATATTCATTGAAAGCATGTTTCGCACGTAACCATAAAAATATGTTGCAATAGAATTTTCATTCGAATGCTTTTCTCTCTTCTCTTTCGCTTACTCGCGTTGATGACAAAAAAATTTAAACATCATCTCGCGTGATGAAAACAGAGAGAAAAAGTGAGCATTAGTCATACATGGGAATTCCTTGTAGTCGGTAGAAAATTTCTTTTACATTCCGGGAATTGTTTTGTGTCGAAAGGTTGACAACTAACGATTTTTATTATTATACACTTTGATATACATAAAATTTATGAGTCTTTTATTGGTTTTTAAAGAAAGTAAAAGTATCATTGAGTTAATATTTTAAAGATGAAAGAAAGAAAAAGTTTATTTTCCAAGTCATAATTCATAAAGTTTTCAAGTGCAAATAATCGTTGGCAATTTTAATAACAATTCTTAAAGGCGGTATGGGAAGAGAAATATTTTAATGATTGCAAGTTTAAATTTATTGCTCTCGTGGCAGACGTCTTAAAGGAAAATTTTCAAAGGAATAAGGCGAAATAGAGAGGCGGACGTTATATAACAACAATTCTTTACTTTTTTAAATTGTCTATCATGACTAATGTGCGTTTCGGTTAAGTTCACGTTTGATAATCATTAATCATAGTTCCATAGACCTCTGTTCTTTTCTTCATTCAATTTTTTTGACATTATCCACTACTTTTTCGCTTTTTATGTGTGTGTGCGTGTGTCAATTTTACATTATTGGAGATGAATAGAAAAATTGTTTGAATAAAAAAAATAAATTGGCAGTAAAGGATTTTGAAAAGAAAATTTTAGTCTAGATAATAAAGTATTCGTTAAAACAAATTTTTATCTCCTTTACAATGTGGAATGGAAATGGCAAGACTTTTCCTTTATCATCATCAACTGAAAATAATTTGAAAGCAGTATTTATCAAAGGTCAAACTACACACATAAAATATCAAAATAATATAAAGTTAATTGAAAATGCAAAACCAAATAATAGTAAAAATAATAACAACAGCAATAAGAAAAACAGCAACAGTAATGACAACAAATGTGCAGATCGTATTGCAATTGATATGGAACTTTTAATGAATAAAAAATATATTGCACATCACACCGCATAGCGATCCACTCTGGAAGGGGACAAGGAAGCATGGAAGCCACTCAAAGTGGCTTTTCTCGGCTATTCAGGTGTAGGGAAAACACAAATTTTACAAGTGAGTCCTATTATAAATCATTCCTTTTATTCATTGCTAACGCTACGTGCACCTGCTATAAATATCTTATTTTCTTACTCTCTATCTCTTTTTACTTTCAATCTGCACCCATCTTGTCATAAATATAGCAATTTTTCAAACATGATTTCTCCGCAACACACGTTCGCACAACAAAGCCTTATCGATATCGAGGCTGCTTAGTTTGCGATACTGTAATACGAGAACTGATTGTATTAGATGTGCCACCACAGGTTTGTATTTATATATTCATATCTCCTTTTATATGAGTTCATCGAATATAATACATGTAAAATCAATAATTGACGGTTTCACAGCTTTCTCTCTCTCTATTTTAATTAGTATAACTTCAACAATTTTTTTGGGCATGGTTGTGTACACAAAATGGTGTATTGGTTAACATAAAAAAAAATGTTGAATTTATACAGATATTTTAATGAAAATGGCAATATGAACTTTGTTCTAATAAGGACGTATATAAAATCATCATTAAGTATCAAATTGTATATATTCATTTAGTGAAATATATTTTTAAATTTAATTTTAAGTACTACTACAACAATTGTACTTCTTAAAGCATTCACTTTAATTATGATAACATCAATTAAACAAATTATTAGAGAATGATATCATTTTTATCATGATTAATATTATGTATTTTTCTATAGAATTGATATAATTATCTTAAACATTTCTCATCATTTCTTATTTTATTACAAATAAACAGAAAAAGTTTCCAATTGACAATATTGCTGAATGGAATCATAATAATAGCAATCCATTGGGTCTCAGAAGTATGCATGTCTATGTTCTTGTTTTTGACATGGGAAATTTAGATACATTTCAAGTAAGTATCTCAATATATTTCTTCTGTGGTGGGATTTCTCTGGATTAACAAAACTTAACAAGCCTCATTTACTAGGAGGTTTCCTTGAAAATGAGCCTTTTTTTGTTACTTCATTCAAACACAAAGTTCTCGAATTCTATTAGCTCAATTGATAAATGGTGAAAAGTATGATACTTATAGAACACGTAAGCAGTTTTTAGCATAGATTTTGTCTCGATTTATGTTTATTAAATATTTTTAATACAACTCAAAAGTTTTAAACAAAAACCAAAATTTTCAACTCATAACTTTAGAAGCGTTTTTCTCGAAACTTTTCCATTAACAAAAAATATCTTATGCACTGTAAATTAAGTTTGTTTCAAGCACTTTAAAGAACCGCAATCAGAATTCAATTATCTTTTGTAGTTAAAAACTTATGAGCGATCAAAATCATGCAAAAAAATATCTGGACTTTTACTAAATCGTTCATAACTCGGAAAATACTCAACCGATTAAAAAGATTTAAACACCACTCGATTTGCCTTAAAATGAACTACAATTTAATGTACAATATGATATCATTACAGATTTTTATAATGTTTAACAATATTTTGTGTATTATATTATAAATTTGAAAAATTCTCGAAAAACTTTTCCATTTTTCGTTTTTGTTTACATTTTTGTAGCAAATTTTCGAATTATGATTTCTCACTTTGTACTTATTCATTCTGAGACATTTTTATATCAATAGAAAGCTAATTAAACGTAGAACCTATTTATAATAATCTTAATTTGATTTTAGAGAATTTTTGTAAAATATTGAAACGATACTAGCGCCACTAAACTATAAACAAATTAAATTAGTGGGTCCGATTTAGGAATTTTATGGACCGATTTAGGTTCCGCCATATTTCAGTGAATAACTCAGTTTATAGGCAACGTAGAAGTAAATTATTGGTGTAATTAGAAACTACGAGTCTTATTTCAAAAAATCAAATCATTTAAGTGGCGGAAAATAAAAGAAAAGTGATAAATTTTGTAAGATAAACAAAATAATTTTTGTATGGAAAATTTTCAATTGATATTTTCGACAGTAAATCATCTTTAAAACGCAAATATTCTCACTGATACAATTATATGATACTATTTACTAATTATTCAAAGTTTTATGATTATCATTAAGCGAAATGTAAACAAACAAAATTTGCTCAATTTTCTTTCACTCAGTTTTCTTCAGTTACATCGTCCCCATTTCTTATACTATCCCAGTTAAGCATAATAAGTTGTATTCAAATGTTTTAAATAGCAGAATCAGTTAAGAACGATGTAGCAAATTTTGTTTGTTTACATTTCGCCATGATGTAAACAAAAGAATTTTGGAAAATGTATAGAAAATCATGGTAACTGGAAATAATCCATATTGTACATTAAATTGTAGTTCATTTTAAGGCAAATCGAGTGGTGTTTAAATCTTTTTAATCGGTTGAGTATTTTCGGAATTATGAACGATTTAGTAAAAGTCCAGATATTTTTTTGCATGATTTTGATCGCTCATAGCTTTTTAACTACAAAAGGTAATTCAATTCTGATTGCGGTTCTTTCAAGTGCTTGAAACAAACTCAATTTACAGTGCATAAGATATTTTTTGTTAATGGAAAAGTTTCGAGAAAAACGCTTTTAAAGATATGAGTTGAAAATTTTGGTTTTTGTTTAAAACTTTTGAGCTAAATTAAAAATATTTAATAAACATAAATCGAGACAAAATCTATGCTAAAAACTGCTTACGTGTTCTATAAGTATCATACTTTTCACCATTTATCAATTGAGTTAATAAAATTCGAGAACTTTGTGTTTGAATGAAGTAACAAAAAAAGGCTCATTTTCAAGGAAACCTCCTAGTATTTGCTTTTTCTCTACATCTATTTCTTATTTTATTTCTCTTCCTTTTTAATAGTACTGTCGATCGATTCGAGAACAAATTCTATCGAGTTTTACTCATCGCAATTTTAGCATAATGGTCGTTGGCAATAAAATCGATTTGGTGGTAGACTCTCCAACTTATACTCAGGTAAAAATTTTAATTTATTTTCAACTAAGAATGTTCAGGAATTGAATTTTCTTCATTTGCTCATAACAGGAACTAAAAGACATCTCTGCACTTGTACGAAAACATTGGAGGTCAGATTACGTGGAGTGCTCAGCAAAGTATGAAAAATAAATTATTCGAAATAAACTTTTTTCCCTTACTTTTCATGAAATTTTAAAATACATAACATTTCCTGTTTTTGCACTTCTTCATTTATAGGTACAATTATAAATTGAATGATGTATTTCGAGAGATCATGGGCATATCAGGTGGTTGCTCGGGAACAGGCACAGGAGTTGAATTTTCCCAATCATCTCGACATAGAAGCAAATGTAATATTCTTTAATGAGCCTTTATATTAAGAAAAAAAAACATCCTCGAAATTCTTCTGACCAGTAGCAGCAAAAAACAAACAAAAATAAAAATCTACCTACCTATCTTGCAATTATCGTATTCACACATACATACAAATAAAATATAAAATTAGTATCGTAGAACCCCCCTTCAACCCACTTATCAACAGCCAATCGATTTCAATTGTAGTATGAATTAGTTCATAATTGATAAAGTTCATTAAATAACATAACATATAAATGATATTCATACAGAGGCAATAATATAACATGATAATCCAAACATACAAACACTCATAGAATTTATAATTCATCATCTAAAAGGGTTTTGAAACAGAGAAAAGCTCAAAACTTAAATTTATTTTAGCTAATGAATGACCATTATCTAAATATCAGAAACTTTTTTTCCTAAAGAAAAATGTCATCTCTTTAAATGATAATTTTTATTTAAACATTTTGGCAATCTAATCCTTTCTAAAGATTCAGCGATATATATTCATATTATACTTTTCATTCACAAAAAGTAAATAAAAATAATAATGTGGGCTTATAATAATTTAACAAACCGTGGAAATCCTTACATCTGTTTGTAGCTTGTTTATTGTGTAAGATTTTTGTTGAAGGAGGCTTCTCATTTTTTTCCATATGAAATTTTTTTCTGCTATAATAAAACTTTCAATAAGAAATGAATAAGGTTGATAAAAAATATTAATTTATAAATTATTTTGAATGTAAAATTACAAGGACAAATAATTTTGTAAAATCACATTAACAGAAAGTCTGAGTCAAAATATATATTTAATAAATACATAGGTATCATACAAATTTGCATTGATTATGAAATCACAAAAATTATCACCACATTAAAAAGATAACTTCTCGGTCGTTGGTATAAATTAAAATCATCTACTACGAAAATCAATTTCTTCAACAATGTGCAAGAATTAATTTAATCTCTTCCATAAACATTGAGTTTACACATGTCGTTTCATATTTAATTAAATTGTATCTCTTTATGATGAAACTTAACAAAAGAATGTTCTGTTTATTTATTTGTATGAGTATGATATATATAAAATCATCACGATCAAAAAATATGTTGAACATGAGAATAGAGGAAGATAATATAATAAAAATAATCAGTGCCAATTTTTTTTAATCATGGAAAATAAACATGAAGACGATAGATGGTGATGAGTATTCAAACAAACTACAAAAGTGAGTGAAAAATTTTACATTTATGACTGTGAGTGTTAAAAAATGAACATGAAAAGGAAAAAATAAAAAAGGAAAAATAATAAGTACATGTAAAAACATGGAATGAACAAAAATTATATGTGAACTTAGTATTTAAGAAGCCATAATGTTACTTTATATTATATTTAAAATATATGTATCTTACTATTCCTCAAAAGGCCTAATCTATTGTTGAACTAGGATATGATGACTATTAATAATTTATATGAATTAAATATTGTATTCATATTTAAAAAAAGCATATTCAATTTGAATATTAAAAGTGAGAAAATTTATAGTCAACAAAAAGTTTGATGCTTTCATTAGATTTAGCTCTGTTTCTTTTTTGATGAAGCGAACAATTTGAAAAAACAAAGAAAGATAATTCGTTTTAAATGCTGTGAAACATTGATAAAAAAGTATTTAGATGCTTCATTAATTTTCTGCGGAAAATTTTATAAAAAACTATAGATTGATGAATGATATAATAGATAAAAAGTGGAAGTTAATTTTCAAAAACTTTTCTATGAATTTCTTTTATTGATGAATAGTTATTAAAAAATTTTTTAAGGAAGTATGTAGTTATCTCATTTATTAATATCAAAGAAAAGGTTTTGAAAACTTCTAAACTTAATTCATCATTGAAAGTTTCAAATAAAAATTTTCCAGAGTTACATATAAATATGAATAAAAGAGAACAAATATTCAATGAGAAAATTTAATGTATTTTTAGCACGTGTTGTAGATCGAAATTTAAAAAAAGGCAAATGCATATTAAGATATTAGAAGAACTGGCGAATCTTCAGTCATTTTGAGAAGAAAATAATAATACATGCTTATAATTTAGTTGCGTAAATACTTCATTAGAATAATGTTCAAAGCACAATAAAAGGAGTATAAGACATAAGTAATATAACGTAGATATATACATATGGATACATATATACATTTGAAAATTGTTTTAAAAATTAATGGCCCACCTACACACTTTTGTAACTATCTATGATATCTATCTAGTTGCTTTTTTAAAATGAACTTTTATTATATGATCAAACATTAAACTTAAATGAAGAAAAAAATCGATCATCCTTTGTTGAAGGCTGACTAGTAGCATTATTTACCTAAATACTTGTTGGGAATTAGAGCCACGCGCGACTGAAAAAAAAGTAAAATTACATGACAGTTTCAAAAGAGTGCTCAATTTTTTATGGGATTTCATTTGAATAGATAGTTTGAAAAATCATCAATAGTTTTCATTTTTTGTCTGTTCTATATAAATGCTTAAGACCGAGTATGCAATGAGAACTACAAAAAAGTTTGAAATATTATTCATCTAATGAAATCTGAGAAAGTAAAATGCATTTTCTGGTTTTTTTATTTATTCTTTTTTTTAAAAAACTTGTTACTATATAACAGTAGGTTATCAATTGTGATAACACGCTAATATAATATGATTAGCGGTTTTTCTTAAATAAAAGACACGTTGTCAAAATTGTCTTTTATTCAGGTAAAATAAAGTACATCACTTTGCAACACTTCTACCAAAGAATTGAAAATCGCAAATTAGCACAAAAATAAATATTTTGTGCTGAATAATAAAAAATTGATGCATAAAATAAGTAGTGTTAAAACCACATCAAAAATCAGTTTGAATAATTTTACATAATTATGTATTTTAATGTGAAGTCCTTACGCACACACAAAATTTTTTGATTAAAAATGCCGGTCACATAAATATTATCAAAACACTTTTGATTAAAAACTAGGTATCATGATTTGCAAAATCTAGAAAAATGGAAGTATAAGTGCTATTCAACATTATTTTTAAAATTATGAAACGTTTGACATGAAAAAAGCAATGATAAATATTTAATTTGAGCCAGAATATAAATCTATAAGTTTGCATAAATTCTAGTTGATAATGACACATAAAGATATATTTCATAGTTCATTTATTAAGAGAGTGAGTTAAATACATAGTTCATGAGAAAATAAAAAAGTTGCGATTGATATGAATAATATGTTGACTATTTCTTTAACTGTCAAATATGATTTCAATTTCAGTGTCGATAAAACAGATTATGGTTCTTCAGCGAGTTCTTTACTTACATTTAGAATTTCTCAATTTTCTAAAAAAAATAAAGAAATCGTGTAATAGGGAAGTATGATGTAAATTTTATTTGAATCTGTCTAGAATAAATCAATATTTATATATTTTTCTAAAATTGATAATATTAGGATAATCCAAGGAATAATCAATTTATAATAAAGAAAATTATATGTAACCGACTTTTTGAGTTTAAATTTTTTCAATTGATATCCCCTTAAATTTGTGTATAAGTGATGTTACACCCTTTCATGATCATGAAACTTTTAATTTTGATGACATTTCAATATTTCTCAAAATATTAAGTGAAAATTTAAGAGAAAGCTGTAAAAGAAATTTTATTACACTATATAGATTTAGTGACATCACTGTTCAATGTTTATTTTACCCTTCAAATGACCGAGTGACAGAGACAGAGATAGAATTTCTCAGCTTGATAGAAGTCTTCACTGAAAATAATTATTTCGTGTGGAAATCTCGTTCGGTAAAGATCAATTTTCATTCAAGTAAGTGGAATAATTAGTTATAAAAGTGAAAATTAAAGAGACATTAAAGGTCGATAATAATATTTCCAAAATATTTTGTGGCAAAATAATAAACCGCATATTTAATTTCTCTTTACTAAAGAGTAGAGGTTTTAAGTAGATATTTATGCTTTTCTTAGTCTGTGATAATAAAATGCAATGATAAGAACTCTATCTACTCATTTTGATAATTTTAGAATTATTCTAAAAATTCTAAACTCGAAATTCCGGTTTCATTTAGAATATGAGAGTTTAGTTACATAACGATATAGCAATCTTACAATATAGTAGAAAAATTACACTTTCTTCAATATATAAAGGAAAAGTACCGTTACAAAAAGAAAGAAAGGTCATCATAATTTATTATAAAAGCATTGATGAATTCATTTATTTGAATACATCTTTTTGCAAATTTTTATTTAATTTCACTATTCATTCTCTTTCAATTCAAAAAATGTCCTCGAGTTCATCGACTGCGCATTAGAGGAAAATGAAAAAAAAAAAAGAAATGATTTTCAAGGTTTTGTCTTGGACTATTTGATAACATTTCAATGTCATTTCTAAACCCTAAAAAAATATGATTTTTCATATAAGTGGTTATCTAATTTTATTATTTGATACTCAGCAAAAATTTCAGAATTGTTTTTCACTATGAAGAGTTTTTTTTCATGAAATGACCTTGTTCAAGATCACAAATTTTCTTTCTCCACGCGAGACATTTTATTTTGAGCTTCTATCAGTGAAAACGAATGAATGAGAGAGAGAGGGAAATCAAAAGTGACAACGTAAAATTAAACATTGCACGTGGTTATAAAAATAATCAGGTTGTTATTTTGTCATTCTGCGCTACAAATTGACAAAAAGAATGTAATAATACATTCAAAAAATTAAAACCTATCCCTTTATCTCAAAAAAAGAAATTTTGAAGACGTTACTGAGTAACTAAATGCCATAATCGACAATCGTTCAAAATTTCAATTGACTACCATCCAAAAATATATATATATTTTTTTGATTATGATAATGAATTAAAAATAAATGAAAAGGTCATTATTATATAGTTCTGAAGGTTACGAGACCATTACGTCATTTAATTTGATGAAACATTGCATATGATTTTTAAAATGTAACAATTTTAATCTGAGTCACTATGTGAATTAAAAATATGTGATAAGAAACACGCCTCATTTTTCGACCAATTGAAAATAAGATGGAATAAAAAAACAAACGTGCTCGTTTGGTTTTTATTTTTGATTTTCAAAACCATTTTTATTGTTTGTCTCCAAGATGTCTTATCAATTTTGACGTTTGCTATTTTGTTCACGTTCAAAATACAAAACTTGTATTATTATCGACGACCAAATGAAATTTTTAAAAATTTTAATTATTATGTGAACTTTATCAACGAACTTAAACAGTTGTTTTCTTTTATTTTTAGCGTTTGAAATCTAATCTAAACAAGCAAAATGACTACCTACTATAACAACTATCCAAAAGAATTGCAAGAAGAATTGAAGCGCATTGCAAATGCAATTGTTGCTCCAGGAAAAGGTATCTTGGCTGCTGATGAATCAACTGCTACATGCGGCAAGCGTTTTGCTGTAAATATCATGCACTTTGATCAAGAATATTTGTTTTAAATCTTTTTTTTTTAATTTTAGGATATTGGATTAGAGAATAACGAAGAAAATCGTCGTGCATATCGTGAATTACTTTTCACCACTGATGACGCTATTGCCACCAACATTTCAGGTGTCATTTTGTTCCATGAGACCGTTTACCAAAAAGCTGCCTGTGGAACCTCATTCATTGATATCTTGAAGAAGAAAGGTATCATTCCTGGTATCAAAGTCGACAGCGGTGTTGTTGATTTAATGGCAAGCGAAGGAGAATGCACAACTCAAGGTACGGTTAAATAATACAACGGTTTTAAAAAATTTAAATCTTTACATGTGATAGCTTACGAAAAAAAGTTTGATTTTATTTAAATATGCAAAATGCCGCAAAAATTTATTTCGGTAATTTTTGCAATCATAATATCCGTAGAAAAAACAAAAGTGTTGTATATTGAATTAATTATAATAGAGGTCTTTTGTGGTCTCTTCTTGTTGACAGAATTTCCGCGGAAATCAAAGTGACTAGTTCAATGAACTATAAAATTCAATGATCAACTATTTTTGATATCATGTATTTCCATTTATAGGTCTCGATAACTTGGCACAACGTTGTGCTCAGTACAAGAAGGATGGCTGTGACTTCGCCAAGTGGCGTTGTGTTTTGAAGATTGGCAAAAACACACCCAGCTACCAAGCTATTTTGGAAAATGCCAATGTCTTGGCTCGCTATGCTTCAATCTGTCAATCACAAGGTATTGTTCCCATTGTTGAGCCTGAAATCTTGCCCGATGGTGACCACGATCTTGAGCGTTGCCAGAAAGTCACTGAAGTTGTCTTGGCTGCTGTTTACAAAGCACTCAGCGATCATCATGTCTTCTTGGAAGGTACATTATTGAAACCAAACATGGTCACAGCTGGTATGCAATTTAAGGGAACTAAACCAACACCTGAACAAATTGCTGAAGCTACTGTCACAGCTTTGCGCCGTACCGTTCCAGCTGCTGTTCCTGGTAAATACTTTTTTCCTATTCAATTAAATTTAAAAAATTGATTAAAAATAAAATAAAAATTTCAGGTGTTACATTCTTGTCTGGTGGTCAATCAGAAGAAGAAGCCTCAGTCAATTTGAACGCTATCAACAACCAACCAAAGAGACCATGGGCTTTGACATTCTCATATGGTCGTGCTTTGCAAGCTTCAGTTTTGAGAGCATGGGGAGGTAAGAAGGAGAATGTAAAGGCTGGACAAGAGGAACTTCTTAAGCGTGCAAGGGTAAGTAATATATGAAGAAATGTTGAGATAGCGATCGAAATTATTGTTGCCAATCGAAATACTGACAGCAATACCAAAACAGTTTCTGAATGAAAAACTAGTTTTGCGAAGGTCACGAGACTTTTTTTTATTTTCTCTTCATCGTATTCTTCTTAACATGTATAAGAATCACATTTGAAATAATTTTGAAAAGAATTCTGCATTATTCCCACTTGTAGCTGATTCATCATGAACTCATCGTATCATTTCTCTTTTTTTAAAAAACTTAATCAAGTACATAGAAACTCAAACGATAAAAAAAGGCGAAGGAGAATAGGAAATTGTATTATGAACGAACTGACTGTTCAATTCCAAAAATGCTAAATCAGTTATTTTAAAGACTTTTTCTAATATTTTTATCTATCAGTAAATTGAAAATTCTATACTTCCTTAAATATATATTTCGGTTAATAAGCAATTTCCATTTTAAAAGTTTCTATCTTCAATCAACAAAAAGAAAAAATGACAGTGAACATCGACAACAGTCGATGACCCCCTTTCTTTTCTAAATGGTTTGAGATTAATGAACCGCAACCAAAGCACAAAACTATTTGCGACTTTTATTGAAATTTTATTTCGTGTGGCAAACACATGAGTGAGAAAAATTTACATTTATTATAATTCATTAAAATAAAGCTGTTAGAACCATGTGTGAGAAGAAAGAGAAATATCTTGTTATCTAAAGAACCGGAATAATATCTTAACGATGATTTTTTTTGCGTGCAACTGGAAACGTTCAGGATTTCAGAATATCAATAAAACAAAAGAAAGCATTCTGTTGGTAACATTTTTAATAAATTATACGTTTTAACTTCGTGGAATTATTTGCTTCAAATAAAATCAAATTTTGCAAGTTTATCCACCCTCAAGGTTTCAAGTTTTCTTATTCACTTTTTAAGAAACACTTTGTTTTCATGTTAAAGATTCTCTTTCTTAGTATCAACAATACAAAATATTTATATGCAAATTTTTTTCCTCTCATTTAGGTGAGTAAAAACACTTAGAAATAATTTTTATTATTATTGATATTTTTCACGTTTCTGGCAAAAAAGACAATTCGCGTGTGTCAAGTGTTGCTATTAAATGATTCATACTTAAAAAGTGATGAGAAGCCTTGAAAAGAACGTAAATGACACACAATTAACTCTCGAAAACGAAATTCTCTTTTATGATAGTTGTTGTTCCGGAATTTTAGAAATCAAATAGAAATTTGTTATTCATAAAATCATGACATATTTATTCAAAAAAAGATCAATGACACCTTAAAACAATTTTTATATTTTAAAATAAAAATTGAAATTGAAGTAATAGAAAACTATTCGAAATCTATCAACATTTCACCCACGACTCTTCAAATTATTTTTCTCTTGATTCATGGGAATAATAGCTACAATGTGATTTTTTTAAAATGGCTTTACTTTTTTTTTACTTAAATTACTAACTTTGTATTTTAAAAAAAATTATTATTATTAATTGGATTTAATAAACACACATTTTATTATCATTAGGCCAATGCACTAGCATGTCAAGGAAAGTATGTGGCTGGCTCAATCCCTTCGTTTGCTGCAACCACAAGCCTCTTTGTCAAAGCACATGCTTATTAAGTGATGCACACCAGTTACACATTTACAAAATCCTCTATCCCTTGATAATCTGATTAAACATACACAGTACAGACTATCACTACGTAGAAACCACTGCACACATTCCTATCCAGATGAACTTTGCAGTAGTTGAACACTTTCATTAAAATTTATAGTTTAAGCTTAGACATTTATTTGATTTTTTTGTTTTTGTTCTTAAATTCTAACTTTTGCATGTAACTTTTAGTTTTTTTGCATATTTTGCTTTTTATTGGCATAATGTACATTTTAAATTTTAAGCTTTTTTATTATTTTTTTATTGGTAATAAAATATAATTTTTTTATGTATGCAAAAAATTTTTTCAGCACCAAAATTAACTAACATTCTAACTATCAAATCTTTCTTTTATATTAATTTACCTAGATATGACCTCTGAGTATAGTGAACCTTCTTTCAAAAAATGCATATTAAATTTAGATGAATTCATATTTAATTACATTATAATTTTGCAATTTTTTTTGTATCTTTTCTTCTATGATATTTTACAATGTTTTCTTTCAAAACATCTGCAACTATGGATTTAAGAAAAATTAATTTTCTTTTCACCTAGCGTATCTATTTCGTAATTATTTTCATTGCATTTAGGTAATGATTGAAAATGAAATAGCATGCTGATTTTTTTATTATTGTATCCCACGTGGATCTATCAGGATTACAATTTTCTACTTTCTTACCGAGTATTAATTTTGTTCATTGAATATTGATAACGATAGGATGTTTTTTATTATGAAACATAACATTTTATTTACATAAGACAAATTTCATATTCTATTTGTATTCCTAAACATAAATTAAAATTAATTGAATCAAAACATCTGTGTTAGGTCGATAAAGAATGGTTGTGAGTGTGAATGTGTGAATATGAGATTAAAGAATTTGTAGAAAATGTCAAATGATGAATTGTTAATTCAGAGAAGTGAGAGTGGCAATCAATTATCTATTACGTCAATGCATTTTTTCTTCATTCATTGAAATAACAATTCACTTTTTTAAATTCAACAATGCCGCATGGTACTCGAATAATGACGCTATTGCTGCTACTATTCAACCAATGAGATTGAATACTAGAGTGATGTTATTAATGTAATTGCGAAATCAATTAAATTCAATATGACATGAAGCGCATTTCATTCAATTTTTTTCTGTTGATCAATTAGTGCACATGTTGAAAAACGAATGATGTGATTATAATAACTACAATTATATACATCTTTTAATATAACATTTTGAACGTAATAGAGAATATGTGGAAATTGTGTTAGAGGAAGTGAGGAAGCAAAATAAAGGCATTTATGATAAATCATTGTATATAGGCATCCAAGAGAGCTACTTACTAATTATAAACGCGTAAGTCGATAGACTATTTATTATGACGCGTTTATTTGTAAATACATTGCATAATAATCGATTGTGTCTAGCTAGTTGTGCTACGATAATCGTTATGATGAATTCCCTTTCTCTGTTTCAACAGCTACTGTCTGTTTTTCTTTTCAATTTTTGATGAATTCCGTTGTTTTTGTTTTGATACAATTGCATCGGTTTCCATAAATAGCTTAATAATGAGAGAAATTTGCAATTCAATTTAAAATTATACAAAAAGATTTTTTTATGAGATATTTTTTCTCTACATGTAACACATTTTGTCAATTGAAACAGATTTTTAAAAATGTGCATTTGAGGACAGAATGTGATTTTATATTTTTTTGTGTTTAAATTTAATCGAATATACTTTGTGCAACTATATACAATTGATCAGAAAAATACGCATGTGTTTGGTAAGAGGCAAAATATGTTGATGATAATGGAATAGAAAATTGACCTTGCAGTCATCTTCTCTGTTACCTTGCATTCACAATCTCATAATGTTTCAAGGTGTCAAATACTGCATCTGTAAACATTGAGTTTCTTCTTCTTCCTAACGATAGTTGAAGGCAAAAGAAATGGAATTGATTTTTACCAATATAGAAATAAGAGAATTTAAATAAACTTTTAAGTTCACTTAGATTTTTGCAATTTTTATTATTTTTCACTATCTATAATAGAGAAAAGAAGTATCTTATAGAATATTGAATGTAGAAGAGAAAATTTTGCAAATTATGTATAAGTGAAACTCCCTATTTCGGTTCATTCGATTTCATTATTTTTATTTTATTTGGCTTATGCAATGTGCTTCTTTACATTTTGTTTGTTATACATATGTGGATTCATTTCAATTTCATTTAGAGTGCTTTTGTTATTTTTCTTATATTATTATCTAAATTGTTATTAACTTGCTACTACTTTAATATCTTTTAAGGCTATTTTACACTCTCCAAATAAGTAAAGTGTATAATTTTTATGAAAGTGACAACAAATATCCGCAATGCATCCTACATAATACTTATAAAAAAGTTGTCCTCTTCAAATGTTTATTTTGTCAACATTTTTTTAAATGTCGTTATCACTAACAAAAAATTGAAAAAATTACATCAGCAGTTTAAGCGTTAATAATTCTTTTTTTTGATTTTTTTACGTTGTACTTTTTACTTCTTCTGAATTTTGTTTTTTCAACCCTCTTCTTAAAGAGCTTTTTTTAGAACTTGCTCTGGTGTTGTTATATTACTAATTCAGTCAATTGTTTGTCGAACATATTGATCAACTTTTGTCTTCTTTTGTTTCACGAATATGTAGAATAAAAATAACAAAGCCAATAACTTTTTTCTTTTGTCTCTCATTTTTTTCTATTCGTGAAACATAATAACTTTAACGATTTCCTTGCCTTGAACAAGTTCATTGTTGCATTTCTATTTTAATGTTTGCTTATATAATTTTTGGCATATTCTCGATTTCTGCCTCTTCTTCAAATATGATACTACATTATTTGAAATTGAAGAAAAAATTGCTTGCGACAAAGTGGCGTCTTATCTTAAACATAATAAACATTATGGAAAAGTTGTAAAATGTTCACCGTTGTTCTCATATATAGATATATTGATAATTTGACATGGATGCAATGGTATCAACCGGCGTCAGTGAAGTGAAACTATATTTCAACAAAGATTTGTTTTTCTTTACTTTTTTTGCATTTTGATTTCGATTGCATGAAAAAAACAAAAGAAAAAATGTGGAAAAGGAAAAACAAGTCAATAAATTTCTTTTAGACATATTGAACCTTGAACTTTGCGGAAGCTATGTTCTAGAACTTGAACATTAATCTATTCTTTCGCACCGTTGAGAGGAAATGAAAAAGAGACAGATTGGCAGCAAAATAACTTGAATCGATTTTTATTCTATTTACTCTGTACGTTGTAATTATTAATTGGTTTTTTTTATTTTCTACTTTTTTTGTTCAAATAGGCAAATGGCTTAGCTTCAGTTGGCAAGTACACTGCTGGAAGCGTTGTAGGTGCAGGTGCTGATGCAACACTTTTCGTCGCTAACCACGCTTATTAAACTGCCTCAAAATTTGAGACAGAAAAAAGTGTGTGTGTCAAACAAGCAAACACTGAAAATAATATTAATATGTGGTATATGTGGCCCCGTATAACTAAAAAACAGAATAAAAATGAAAGTAAATTAAATATTTATTCACACGTATCCATTAATGTGGCAGCAACGAAAAATTGAAAAATTTCTTTATGTACGCGAAATATACCAACAACTATAACAAGCGCTACAATTAATTTTGACAAAGTGACAGTGTACTACTTTAATGGAAATTGATCTTTATGTTACAATTTTATAACAACATAAACAAGCATCAAACATACACGAAACTCTCTATGATAATTTTCACGCAAAAATGTGTATATGTTTAGCTGATAGCTATTCATAGAAGTAGTTGAATAATAGGCACATATACCGACATATATGAAAAATATAAATTATTATGAAAAATGTTTTAAAAATATAATGTTAATGCAAGAAATATCAAGACACAAGACAAGAGGTATAGATTTGTTTCTATTTAATAAAAATAAATTATATGATGATAAAACGATTGCAACAAATTCTCATGATTGTCTTTCATATCTCACTTTCAATTTGTCTGTATATATCTATATACAGTTCAATTATTATTTAGTTAAATGATATTTTAGTAGAAATGTAAATTTATAATTTTTTTTTTGAAAAATAAAAAAACGTAATTTAATCTCGCTTTACAAGTTCGAGCAAAAATTGTCTCTAAATTTTTATTTTTTTTTCGCGCAGAATTGTATAATTTTTTTTACTTCTTATGACTTCTTTTCAATATAAAGATGAATTATACAATAGTTCTCTTGTGAAACAATAAAGTTGATGAAAATAAAGTTTAAATTGTAAGAGAATACAATTTTGTCTTTTTTATTGATTTTTATTGTGTTTCAGCTAAGTATTTAATTGACATCAATATTTCCAGTTGGATTTTAAGTATAGTTGCTAAGCAGAAATATATTTTTTGCAATTACTAAAATATGAGTTTCATTTAGAAAAGAATATGTTCCTTCAATTAGGTAGTTTTTATTTTACAGAAAAAACCATCATCAAATTCAGTGAGAGAAGATGTAGGAGGTAAAATAATCTGATCATGGACACACACAAGTTTTAATTAAACTTTAATAGCATGAAGCATTTATATTAATTAAGAACAAGAGAAGATGACTTCACAATTAAAGTGAGCAGTAACTTAATGGCAAATTAAATGTTATTGAAAAGAATAAAGCATGAGTGATATAAAATAAAGTTTGATGATGTTTTAAAAATAAAAATAAATCAGTTTAAATTTAAAGGAAATGAAAAAAAGATTAAGATTTGCTTGCAATTATAATAAGTTTATACTTGTGCTCACTATAGTGGCGTGATAAAAGGGAAAGGAAACTTTTATAAAATGCAGAGCTTTTTTATAAAATGTAAGAATGAGAAAAAATGACAACGCGTTGAGAAAATTCGGATGTAATGATGATATGTAGCGTAAAATATGAAACAAACAGAATCATAAACCTTACTCTACTCAATTACAGACGATGCAGCAATCTTTAATCTTTATCAAAGCAAAGTCACTGTAATAGTAAAAAAATAACAGGGAAATGAAATCCTTTTCAGATTTAAGTACAGATTATAACCCACTAGAATACCATAGACAGCAAGGTCTCTCATCAGCTCTCTGAAATAATAACTGTGTACGTGAGAATGAAGATGAGAAAAAACAACAGCAAGAGTATAACTAAAATAAATCTCTTTAAGAATTCTATTACTCGTTAAATGAAACTGCATGAAAAATGAAATTTTAAACAACTCGTAGAGATTGTGAATAAGTTTTTTACTCTTACTTATATAATTTTTAATCAAATCAATGAGAAATGAAACAAAATATGAGAGCAAAAACAGAAGCTTTAGACTCTTATCAGTACATTTTTAAATCTTTCAAAAGAAAAACTTCTCATCAGTCTTCTTTAAAATTTCGGCTAGTTAAAACCAAAATATATAATTGTGTATAAAAAATATAATTAAACTGATAATGTTACGTTTTAAAAGGAAATTTATTGATTGCATCAAGATACAAAGGAAGCAATTTGTTCGATGTTTTTCAACTCCAACTTCATTGCCTGAATATGCTGACGTTGTTATAATAGGTGATGTGATATAGTAGATATATGCATAAAATAAAAGAGTGGAAAACGAGCAATTTATAACTTTTCGCTTGCCCCTATCTCTTTCTCTTACTATACGCTTTTCATATATATCTTTTTAAAGCACATGTTCTTTATATATTGCTATGAAAGAGTTTTCTCGCCGGAAATAGAAAGAGGTAACAGCAGTAGTAGTAGTAATGGTAGTGGAAAAACTTCCTTTAAAATAAAAAAAATAAATTGTTACATGCACCCAACTTTCATTGCATAATAGTTTGTGATGGCATTTTCCTATTACCTTAGCTCATTCCGTTTACACGGTGTGCAATTCTGAAGCAATAAATGTGAAGTACTGTAATTTCTTTTATTTCATTGCGACACACAGAAGGAATATAAAGTTGTTAGATAAAAATCGAAAGAGATGAAATTTTTTAACCTTTGTTTATCTTTCGACATCTTTACTGATTCTAAAGTGAATTTTCTAGCATTTATATTTGATTTAAAAATTGAATTGAAGTAATAAAATTGATCTTCTCATCAAATTTTCAATTTGAAAACACAATAAGTTACCTTTATTATTACTTCGCATATACAAAAAGTAATTCTGACCTAGGTTTATCAAAAATAAAGTTTAAAATTCATGCTATACGTACGATGAAAAATGTAAAATCAAGAGAGTAAAGCTTTATTTGTATTCATTTATGAATGATTAAATCAGAAATTTGACCTTTTTTTGACAGCAATAATTGTTTTTAAAGTTCTTTATTTTTCTCTTGATAAAGACAGCTGCTCTTTGTATACAAACAAACAGAGAAAAATAAACCCAAATTGTATTTTAAAAAATGTAATAATATTCATGAAGTAATAAAGATTCTATTATTATTCAAACAGAGAAAAATATTTTTATTTGATGCATTGAACTTGTGTTTTTT
The DNA here is from genome assembly GCA_018290095.1 of Polypedilum vanderplanki. Lineage (NCBI taxonomy): Eukaryota > Metazoa > Arthropoda > Insecta > Diptera > Chironomidae > Polypedilum > Polypedilum vanderplanki. Next base: position 17,539,188 of record CM031379.1, read on the forward strand.
TTAATTAGGTGGTGGTGTTGCTGGATGCAGTACACTTTATCAATTAACTAAGCGTAATGTAAATGCAGTGTTATTAGAACGCGGTCAACTAACATGTGGTACTACATGGCATACCGGCAAGTTATTAAGTTTATCTGTTTTCTTCCTAGAATATAAAAAAACCTTTCACGCTCTCACTTCATTTTATAGCCGGCTTAGTGTGGCGTTTACGACCAAATGATGTTGAAATACAATTACTTGCCACAACTCGTGAATTATTGATGAGTTTAGAATCTGAAACTGGGTTGAACAGCGGTTGGATCAACAATGGCGGTTTATTCATCTCGCATTCACCGCAGCGCACAAATGAATATCGACGACTACAAACGCTTGGAAAAAGTTTTGGTATCGAAAGTCGAATTCTGTCACCCCTTGAAGTTCAAAAAGAAGTTTTCCCATTGCTCGATCCGAAATCGTTTGAAAATGCTTTATTCTCACCGGGTGATGGAGTAGTTGATCCAGCAATGCTTTGCACAGCTCTTACACGTGCTGCAACATCAAACGGTGGTAGAGTATTTGAAAATTGTGCGGTTGACGAGTTGATTGTGGGTAAAACATTCCTCGGAGACAGGGAAATAAGAGGTGTTAAAACACAAAATGGTATGAAATTGCTTTGACATTTTTTAAATGCGCAATTATAATAATTAAATATTTTCTACTTTTGTTTTTAAAAAAAAAGGTATAATAAAGACAAATACAGTTGTAAATGCAACAGGAGTGTGGGGAAAAGATTTATTGGAGCCGTTAGATATACATTTACCTCTTGTGCCGATGCGTCATGCTTATGTCGTTTCTGAGGCGATCAAAGAAGTGCAGGGAATGCCAAATGTTCGCGATCACGACTACAGTCTCTATTTCCGTATTCAAGGTTATTGTTTGTTTGATTTTACATCGCCTGCCTATACAACTTATTAAACGTTATTAAACTCAAATTAGGTCAATCTATACAAATGGGAGGTTATGAAAATAATCCGATTTTACTTGACAAAGTTCCAGCTGATTTTCAATTTGGGCTTTATGATTTAGATTATTCAGTTTTTGACACACACATTGAAGGCGCAGTGAAACTTTGTCCGACATTCGGTCAAGCAGGTATAAAAAGTACTATTTGTGGCCCAGAAAGCTTCACGCCTGATCATAAGCCTCTAATGGTAAGTGAATAATATGAAAGAGAAAGTGATCTAAATTAAAGGATACCAAAAGTCATTGAACGAAAGATACAGAGAGAAAGAGTGAGGTGAAGCAAAAAAGAACACGCGCGTGTGTGTGATATTTACATAAAATGTACACGCATGAAGAAATTTTTTAATTAAATTCTTTTTTTATTATTTTCTCTCATCTCCTACACTTTTCATATATATTAACAAACAAATTAGGGCCCAGATCCAATTCTTTCTGGATTATTTCATAGCTGTGGATACAATAGTGCTGGCATGATGTTAAGTGCAGGCAGGATCAAAATAAGTCTAAAATTTAGAATTTAATTATATAAAAATAATTTTGCAGGTTGTGCAAAGCAATTAGCTTCATGGATTATACATGATAGACCAGATTTGCATTTATTTGCCTATGATATTAGAAGATTTACACCGAGACAAAGGAAAGCATATACTTGGGCTATAGAAAGAAGTCATGAAGCCTACGCAAAAAATTATAGCATTGTCTTTCCAAATGACCAGCCGCTTGCAGGAAGAAATTTTATTCAAGATCCATTCCATAAAGTATGTCAAATGATTGTTAATTAAATTGAATTTATTTTACGCATTATTTATCTCTTTAAAAAACAGATTCTCGTAAATTATGGTGCAGTAATGGAAGAAAAGAGCGGTATGTAAAATAAATTGAAAAACATCTCTGTCGCCAAAGACTTATAAAAAAGCGAATCTTTACTTTCTTTTTGTATTTTCCGGCTCATAAAATTTTTCTTGTTGTTTTATTACAAGGATTTGAGCGACCTGGCTATTACATTCATGATGGTATAGCTCCCGTTCAGAAATACGATTATTATGGCTATTATGGTCGCGAGAAAAATAAGAATACTTGCTATGCTGAGAAACTTGCTGGTGATTATAAATTTGAGTTTTCAGACCATCATGATCTTGTGAGTATTAATAGCAGTTGTAAAAATTATTTTTAAAATAAAATTATGTTTCTTTTAAACTCAAGATTAGTGAAGAAGCTCATTCGTGTCGAGAAAATGCAGTGGTATTTAATTTGAGTTATTTTTGTAAAGTATTCATTACTGGTTCACAAGCTGAAGAAGCAGCAAAATGGATTTTCACAGCAGATCTAAATAAGCCATTTAATAAGTAAGCAATTTCATTGTCGAAACATGAATACTAAATTTTCATTTCACACTTGGCGTTTAGAACGATCTATACGTGTGCATTAAATAACCGTGGTGGTGTCGAAATTGATTTGACAGTTACAGGAATAGAATCTGGTGTTGGTGAACTTCATGATCCTATATTTAAGGGCCGTGGTAGGTGTATACGTAAGATAACAAATATTAAAGTAACATTTTTATTAATGTATTGCGACATATTGTCTTGTCTAGGATATTATGCTGTTTGTGGTGGAGCTTCTTCCTATCATTCCATAGCACACATGCAAGAGGCGATTCGTGAGAAAGGTTTCCGCGCTAAACTCTGTGATGTAACACATGAACTTGGCATTCTATCATTACAAGGTTAGTCTATTGCCTCGACACCATTTAAAATTATTTTATCAGTCAGACTACATTTGCATTTGTTTAGGTCCAAAGAGCAGAGACATACTTTCATTGATTACTGATTACGACTTATCGAATGAAAATATGCCGCCAAACTCGGCTGCTATAATGAAGATTAAAGGACTCAAGGGAGAAGTATTTAACGTTCGAGTGCTTAGAGTCAGTTTTGTCGGTGAATTGGGATTTGAGCTTCACATTCCAAAAGAGTCATGTGCTCATGTTTACAATATTTTAATGCATGCTGGTGGATCATTTAACTTGAAAAATGCTGGCTATCGGTCACTTTATTCCCTCAGTAGTGAAAAAGGTTATGACAGTTCTATATAGAAATAACACCTTATTTCCCTTTCAGTTCACATTTATATTAAACAGGTGTAGAATATAACTCAGAGTATATCATATTATTAAAAATCTTCATAGTGCTCATTCATCAAAATATTAAAATTTATTTCATTTGAATAATTTTCTAGGTTATCATTTATGGGGCTTTGATTTGAGATCAGATGACACGCCTATAGAAGCTAATCTAGGCTTCGTATGTCGAAAGGATGCTGTTAGTTATAAAGGAAAAGAAGTTATTCTAGAACAACAAAGAAATGGGACTCAAAAGCGTCTCGTTTATCTGACATTAAAAGAGAAAATACCATTATGGGGTCTGGAGGCTGTTTATCGAAATAATAAAATTGTCGGACACTTGAGACGCGGTGAATTCGCATACATACTCGATTGTTCACTCGGACAATGTTATATTAAGCGTACAGACTCTAAAGCAATTGATATCGATTACATAATGTCAGGAAAATATCAGATTGAAGTGATGGGAAAATTATACGATGCTGATATTCATCTGAGATCTCCATTTGATCCAAAAGGTCGAAGAATTCTCGGCGAATATAAAAGTTAGATAAAAATTGATGAAAAAGAAATGGTAATCATTATAACTTTTTTTATTGTCACAAATATTTCTTGTCTTTGAATTTTCCAACGCAAAAGGATCATAAAATTTATTTTCAATGCTTTTTTGGCCATAATTTAAGATTCTAAATAGATTAAAAGTTATGTTTTGTTTTAAATCAAAACTTTCAAAAAGATTATTTCCAAAACAAAAAAAGCAAAGAATTAAAATCATACTCTTGTTTGCTTGCTCTCATTTGTTAATATGTAATTTCTAATTTAAAGTTAGGTCAATAAACTTACAAACTTTTAAAAGAAAAGCTTTTAGTTTTATTAAAATGTACAATAGAATTTTCCAGTGAATTTAGATCAATTCTTTGTGGCGTCCATAATGATTGCATTATTTTTAGCGCATTTTTGGAACAATAATGCAGCTTATAGTTTCACTTTGAACGGCTGGCTGGCTCACGGCTCACGGGTGAGGGCTAAGATCTCGAAAACTACAATAGCTAGAGACTTCCGGTTTGCTGTGTTTGATTTGTGCTATCGAGTTACTGGCGACAATCTTTATTAGAATGTTGCCTTTGATTTCAATAATTAGAAAATTACGATTTTAAATTTAAAAATTGAAAAATGTAAACAAAGCGGAATTGGCTGCGAAAACGATTGCAGCGCCACCAACGGCAAATCTTAGAACTTAAAATATTTTGAATATTACTCAACCGTTATTTTAAATCAACAAAATTTATAATAAGAATATTCTCTGAATTCAACACCAATTAAAAACGCTTACCGTACTTTCATATATTAAATTTTATAAATATGATTTTCGCTGTATTTTAATTTATTTTAAAAAGTGAATCTGTTCCACAAACAAATATTATAGGTCTGTAACTTGTTAACATACACTGATTTAGGCACAAAAATGCGCTTAAGTGTCCCCTACTACCACACGGACACTTTCCATGTCATTTTATGTCGCTTTCATAATAGATACAAACATTTCCAGCACATAAAAATATTTTGATTTCATAATAATAAAGATGCAAAGAGTAAAGAAAGGAAAAGAGACTGAGACTGTAATAATTTCTTTCCAGACAAATACATACGAATAAAATCAGATTTATGAGCTTTTCAGTATGGGATCCAGTATGTATTTTTTTCATCACTTGATATCATATTTCTTTTTTTTTGTATTTATATTATGTCAAATCTCATAAATCTTTCAGAAATTATATCCATGCAGAAATAGCATTATGTGTGTCCTTTCCATTCTTGTTCATCATATAAATACACAACAATGTGCTTTTTGGAATCATAACCAAATTATTGAATGATGTGACTAAAAGACATAAAAAAAAGAAAATAAAGAATGCCCACATAAATTCATGCATGCATAAATTCAAGACAAAAATAATTATTCTGAGAAGAGAATAAAAATCTGTCTTACTTAATAATGTATCAAAAATATCCTACTGCTCAATATTAGGACAATAAAGATTTTACATGTTAAAAAGAGTAATTTTGAATCAAGCAAAAAGACAAATTCTTTAGAAAAGAATCTTTAAACACTCCGAGCAGCTGTACAAGAAAAAAAATAATTTATCCAGTCTTCATTCATCCGCTTCAAGACAAACGATAGTTCCATTCTTTGGTAAATAAACTTTATAGTATGTAGATATAAAAATTTATTCAGCTTAAGAAAATATATTGTCAATATGCATCAAAGATTTGTTCGATATCTTTCTCATACATAAACTTTCAATAAATGTTATTGGCTTTAATCAGACACGTGTGCTTTATAGAGATATTTCTTGCTGATTTCAAGTCCCAAGATATTCACTTTACATATTATAAAAGAATAAAAAAAAAACAAAACTTTGTTTGATCTTGGCGACACCCACTGTTAAGATTTACCATCTAAAATCGAGGAAAGAATCACGTAATTCAGGTCTTCAATTTGTTTATATACACACAGATTTACCTACCGTCTTCCACCTGTTATAAGAACTTTTTTTAGAAAGCAACTTTCACGTTTTCAAAATATAACATTTAGTTTTCCATACTAAATTAAAACAAAACTAAGCAAAAGGCTCTTATTCTCAAATATAAGAGGCTGCTTTTATAATAGGGGGAAGACGATAGTCATCAAGAGAAATCAACCTAACCGAATCGATTAACAATTTTTTTCATTTGTATGGCACACAGAGCTCGCACAACGACACAAGTAAGCAGCTGAAGCAGCAATAAGACTCGCCAAATATGAATGAGGCAAAGAAGACATATCGAATATATTTGTGTATGAAAAAGAGACAGAAAAAAACTTTTGCAGACTCAATGTCGTCGTTGGCAGAGGAACCATAAATTCACAGCACGTTTTGGAATCGAATGCTTTTATATGTCTTTTCTTTTGTGTTTGAGGCTTTAACGAAAACATTGAGCATTGTAAACTCTAAAATATCGGTTCATCAACTCTACATGTTTAAAAACTCTTTTTATTGAAGAAATTTATTTTTATCTATTTATATCAAAACATCATATTTGACATGTTTACATACAAAAAATTTAAATAAATTCTGAGAGAAAAGGATAGATCGAGAAATAAATAGGAAGTACATGACATTTAATACAAAAAAAAAAATTTCTATACTTATAACTTTAAATTTGTTTGCTACATTGCGCTCTAAACCAAACAACTTTTTTTTCTTTATGTTACTATGTTTTTCCCACTAAACATTCAATGTTCATCACTTGTAAGTTTTTCAATGTATCAATCTTTCAAAACATGTATGAATGAATGATGGTGATGATGAAAAAGATAAAAATACTAAACCGAAAAGATGATTCCAAACGGTTGATGAGAAAGAGAGTAAAGTAAAAAGTGATAATTAAAGAGATTTTAACATCTGGCGTTGAAATGATGATGATCGGCAAACGTCGTTGTAAAAAAGTGCTTTGGAATATATACATATTTCTTATCATATCAGAGCAGTGAATTGCGTAGTGAAATATGAATTGTAATCACATTTTCAAAAAGAATAATACCCGAAGTAAGCAATTCTCTGTAAATTATACGAAAAAGTTATTGAACAAATGAATTGCAAATGAATTAAAGTAAAGGAGAAAAAAAGAAGAAACAAATTCGATTCATTGTAATTGAATCAAAAAATATATATTCTCATTGTTCTTCGTAAAACTACTCGATAGACGACCATCCGTCATTAAATGTCGTAGTTGGACAGATGATGGAAAATGTTTACAAACTTATCAAATCAATTACTATACGATATTGGAACTTATCAATTTTACTTTAGCCTCAACCTCTTTTAATACTTACACTTTCTATAATCTATTTTATTTCTTCTACAACAACAATAATAATAATAAGTAGCTTTTCATCTAATACAATTTAATTCTATTGATTATTTTCAACACATATTTGATAAATGAAAGAAATTTCTCCACTACCCTTCAGACATTGTACACCTACACATATTTTTTTATATATGTGTAATATCTCTTTTTTTAGCTTGTCGATGTACTCATATTCTATTTTTTTTTAAGATGAAAGGTGGCGATATGGTGAAGTGAAAACAGAAAGGTAAGTAGTAAGCAAGCAAGAAACATTAGACATATGGCAAGAAAGCAAGTATGAATAAATGAAAAACATTTTTTGAAAGAATGAGGCAGATTGATGAATCTATAGACAGATTTTATGACTTTTAAAAGTCAAGTATTTCTGTGAAGATAAATAATTTATCTCTGAAATTGGAGCGTAAAGATGATGAGTTTATGGCGAAATATACTTACTTATATTTTAAGAAATCACTCAAGCAAGTTTGCATTTTGAGGTAGTCACATTTATATTTTATATTCATCATTTAAATCATTTTTTTGAAGAAAGATTCATATACTAAATTTAATAGCTAGCAACTACTTAGCTGTAAATACTTTTATAAATGCACCTAAATAATAAATTGCAAGATAAGCAACACTCAAGATTGAATCAAAATCAATAGAACAAATCAATTGAAAAGAAAGACTTAAGCTTAAACCCAGATAAAACGATTGTGAATTGAATGCGTCGTAATTGAAAACAACTGTACTAGATCATAATTGTCATATACACATTATCGTCTTGACATAATTTTATTTCAATTTCTTCGTATAGCAACGATAAGATTCCGATTGTAATTTATGTGTGTGCTATCTGTATCATATATTTCAAATTCTAATAGAAATATTGATGAGTCGAAGAATTTCGAGTTCACTCATGCACTCGTGCATTTTTTCACAAAGAACTTGATCAGATCAATGGAGCATGATTTATTAGAAGCATCATAACAATAAAGAGAAATGCATTTTTCTCTAAGTTTTTTGATTACATAAGTATTAAGTATTATGGAATTTCCAATGTGCACTTTTTGTTTATTATTTTTATTCTTTCTGGATGGAATTTCTGTGGGAACCAAAAAAATTTCGTATTACCTGTTGTGTGCGACTTTTTTGAGATAATAAACATCATTAGTCTCGCTTTTCTCGATCGTTCCCCCCACTTAGTCATATATCTTATCAGAAAAAATCTGTAATAGGGAAAATTTTTATTTGCTTCACATGAGATGTTTTGTAAAGATGCTTCATTGTTTAATCTTTTTTTTGTTTCAAACGTTAAAAAGAGAGAAACAGTAAGCCGAGAGAAAAAGTTAGTAAGAAACATTATTTTTAATGAGATTTGTCAATAAAAAATGATTTTTGCAAATGTGAATTTTATTAAAATCTCATTGGAATAAGTATGATGTTTTAACACTGTTTCATTTAAAAACATTGAAAATAAATTGTTTTAAAAATTTTGAGTATACATATTGCATAGTTGACCACATATGATAACTTTTATTAATTTCCAAGAAAATATTTTATGTTTAATAAAAATATTTTGAGATAGGTAATTTGAATATTTCCTAATTTTCACTAGAACAATTTAAATTGATAGCGAAAATAAACCAATAAAAACTTCTTAATTTTAAATTATTATAATATTAAAATATCAGTTTTAAATTCATTCTGAGAATGTTTCAATGTTCTTCACCGCAAACGTTTTGCAACATTGAGAAACGGCATTCGTTTTAACAGAATGTTGAACGACTTTTTCGCTCAGTCTTCATTCAGTCTTCTGTGAGGAAATGAAGAGAAGTAAAAACGCAGCGCGTATTATTTCTGTTATTTTATATTTCAATATTTTTTGAAGCTTGTTGAAGCAATTTACAAAATAAAAGAAATAGACAGAAAGTGGTAGCTGAAAAAAATTGTTCCAATTGTGGAAAAAATTATTTTTTGTTTTTGTTCAGTGTTGAAATTTCGTGGCGTGAATAAAGTGAAACTTTTAAAAAAAATTATTCGCCAATCAAATATAGAAAGCTGAAAAGAATTTCTTGTTTGAGGACAAAAGAGATTTTAATAAAATAAAAGTGAGCAAAGGAGTTTTAGAAATACGAGATTCACAGTCCGTTTTTGGAACCGTTCATTACTCATACCAGTTCAAAAATATTCGCATATTGAAAAAGAAGTGAAACAAGAGAAGCAAGTAAGCAGAAAAATCTGTAATAATATTTCTGAAGGCTCTTTTTTTTAAAAAAAAAGTATAAGTGCACAACTACGACGGCAGTAGCAGCTGACTTGAATATGGCATGAAAAAAGTAAAAGAAAAAAAATTGTGTAAAAAATAATTATTTCTGTGGGAAACTAAAAAAACTTGAAATTGAAGTGAACGACTGTGAATTTTTCTTCATCACGAAAAAGATTATTTATATTTATGTTGGCACGTTAAAGGTAGTGATGAAAATCTCAGTTAAATTGAGATCGACCATGTCTGCTTATTTATTTGTTTGAAGCATCAGAATCAAGGAAATGTTTGTTTCAGTAGTTCTGAAAACTTTATGTCTGAAACATAATATACATACAAATAAAGAGTTACACTTAATTAAAAAAATATCAGAGGTAAATGAAACGACCTCTTAACTGTATAGGAAATTTTTTTACACTTGACGGCTTAACTTATGCACAGATATATTTCGAAAGGCAAAAAATTACGCAAAATTATTCAGAAATAAAATTCAATGAACTTTGACAGTCCTGTTAGAATTCACTCAATTGAATTCCGTTTTTGTAAAATATAATGTTCGTACAGTTATGAAACTATTTGATAGATGGATACAGTGCGATGTTCATCTGCAAAAAGGCAAATACAAATTAAAATTTTACATTTAAGGCATGTATTGCTGCTGGTACGAGGGAGTAACACAAAAGGCATTCTGCTGCTCGCTGAGATCAAAGATAATCTTATTATCCGAAAATTAATTTCATGCTTTGAGTTTACTTTGTGCCAAAAATATGCGTGTATAATTCATAACAGAAAACATATAATAAATGACGATGACAATGTACTAAGTACATGCAAGTACTCAAAACTTAATTTTTTATTAATAAATTCATTTTGTGAGCGTCATCAAGTCATGTGTTTTTTTGTGCTGAATAAATAGCTGTCAAACATTGATTTAATCGATGAAATTCCAATGGATTTTTTCATAATTTTTTTAGCATCTCTAAAGATTTGTTTAGTGTTTTTGCAGAAATTTTCTTAAAGTCACGATGACAAAGCTTAAATATTAAAAATAATTTATAAAAACAAATAGTTGGAGTGATGGAAAATTTAGAAAAAAATTCTAATCTGCATTATTAAGTATGTGTTTATTAATTTTAAAATCGTCTAGATCATTCCTTCGTTATAATTTGAATTATAGTAATTAACTGGAATAAATATTTTTGCATAAGACTGCTAATAAAGTGAGCTATTTTTTAACTTTAAATATTTTACTTTGTGATGTGTATGCGAATTTTTCTCACCAGAATTGATTTTTAAACGGAAGCAAAAATTGATAAAAAAAATTACACAAGAGTAAATTAATGTTTGACAAAGGGGATCTACCTTTTTAAAAAGTTACTGACGTATTGGTTTTTAACATTGCAAAAATTTAATTGCTCAGATACGGAATAAATATATAGGAATAAGTGTTAAAAACTCAAATGTATGTACCTATTAATTTTAATAATTCATTCGTTGAATTTTTGATTCTTAAAATAAATTTAGATTTTAAATAGTTGTATGCAACACAACTTCAAGTTCTCAACTTTTGTCTTTGTTTCACAATCATCTTGTTATTAATAGCTCAAAGCGTGTGCCATTCGCAATCTTGATTTATTTGTTTTGGGTTGTCTCATTCTTGCTTTTTTTAAAAATGTCAAATAATCATTAGTTGACACTGACAACTGGAACACATAATGATAGAAAAAAAATAAACACTGCGATTATCAAAATTGTTGTCACTCGAATGATGAAACAAAGTAATGGCAATTTACTAAAAGTCAAAAGAATTTCCTATTCCGCTTTCATAATTCTTTAACTTCTTTTTCCGATCACTCATGCAAATATTAAATATTAGATGAGCAGAGAAAATGTTCTTTGTAAATGTTTATATTTGTTCCATTCATTCGAAGTTTAAGCATTCATTCATGAAGAGCTTTAGAGAAAAATATAAAAAAGAGTTTTTTACTTCTTGAACATCGCTCTTCTTTGCGTAAATAGCAAATGACATCAAAACATCAGTAAACAATCGCCATCATAATAATGACTCAACTCTAATGAGTTTGATGCAAAAGTATTGATTTATCATAATATTTTTTAAAAAATAAAAAAACGTGAACGGAATTTCCAGATTTCACAAGAATCACAGTTAAAAATCGTATCGAGACAATAACGCTTCAAAATAAACAAAGATATAAGAAAAAGAGTGAGAGATTGAACAGCTGATCTATTAATAGCTTCTCGCCACCGCATAAAAGTCAAATTTCATACACACACACGCTTGATTTGAGGCTTTTTTTTATAATTTATGCGATCGGTTAACCATTATTTTGGTTGAAGGCAAACTAGAGAATGTTTGTATCAGCGGGAAAAATACTTTATAGTTTAATAATTTTTTATCAACAAATATCCAGAGTTCGCTATGCTTTGCATATTTTATTAATTGTTCTACTGATTTATAATCGTTTAATGCATATGTGTGTACAACCTGTCCGAGAAATGAAACTTGTTTTATGTCTCTCTCTGTTTTGCTCTTCTGTGAGTGCGATCAACTGCAGTCGTGGGAACAAAATTATTTGCTATCTCGAATGTTCGCTATTTTGTCTTTTTGTGGTTTTTTACAATAACGACATATTCTTTACTCGCAATTCAAACAGTAGTTCCTATTTCTGTTCTTGCCATTCTATTTTTCCTCTCTGTCGTTTTTCATACATAAAATGTGACACTTCTCGTTTTTTAATGAATGAGAAAGTTTTTTCATTTTCATTTCATTTGTCTTTCATCTTGGTCTGTTCATTTTTTCATTATTAACACTTATCCCATGAGCCTTTTTTATTTCTTAAAGTATATTTCATCATTAAAAATGTACAAATAAGTACTGCTAAAGAAATATTATAACAATTTAATACCATGGATGAAATTGCAATTAACGGTTCTTGAGATGTAAAAGGACAAAATTCTATTTTTCCAATCTTCAGACATTACCTCATTTAGAAGCTAATGGATTTCCATAAATTTGAATTATTTTATAATAAATTTTAATCAATCTATCTAGATTATTTTTAATATTCCCTTGCAAAAAAAACAAATGTATTACAAATTATTTTGAGAATGCATTCTTTGTAAATAGCAATAACACAAAGTGAAGATTACTTTTTTTCTCATTTTACCGCATCACCTGGAATTTTATCATAAAAATTTTTCTCTTTATGTCTCCCACAAGCTGTGGGCTTAAAATAAAAGCAAGAATGAAGCATGCAATAATTTTAATCTTGAAGGAGAGAGAAAAAAATGTCTGTTGGAATGTTGCATAAGAAAAAAATCCAAAATAATTGCAAAGGCATTCCAATTCTACTTTATATTTTAAGATATATTTAAAAATAGCCAGGACTACTGTTTTGACGCCTTCATGCTTGTTAAGCTAAGTTACTTAAATAGCTAAACTGTATTAAAATAGTTTCAAATATCCGCTATACATCATATTTCAAGATACAAAAAAAATTCAATAGTTCAAATTAAAACGAAAAACCGCATGTATAAAAACGGACACAATGAACAATATAAATTCACATTTGAGGTGCATCATGAATAGTGGACTATAGAGACTATAAATATTTCTGGTTCATTTTATAGATGAATGAGAGGATGAAAATAGTTTTAGTATGCAGTTTGTTGCTACAAAAAAAGAAAATGATTCATTGTTTGCATAAATTTAATAGTACCAAATTCTATTAAAGATTGCAAGTGAAAAATTTAATGAGACATAATGTTTCACATAACTGAAAAATTTATCTTAACCGACATTCTTATGATTATTAATCAATTTATGCAATATTTTTTTATATCATAGATATTATATTCATAGCGTAAAACCATTATGTAATAAAACATTTCTAGAAGAAAAAACATTGATAGAAAGAGAATACACTGAAATGAAAGAAATAAAAAAATTCAATCAATCCTCCCACTTCAAACTCTCTATTATGTGAAATGCTAACATTTCACTTATTATTTTAAGAATTTTTCGAATGAATCATTATTATCAATAAGTAACAATTTATTTATTGAGCTGCTCTGCTGCCATGCACACAAAAATTTAAAACAATAATTAAAAGATGCCTATGTTATAAAATACTAAATTCATCACTTTGCTTGTTCTTTAATTACAGATTCATCAAAAACCTCACGCGATAAATTGAAAGTCACATGTATTGCAACGAAGTACAAAGGCTAGAAGAGGAATGTACTAACAAGAATTGCATTAAACTCTAAAGGAATGAATTTGCAACTACGTCTTATTAGACGACAACAAATATTTTCTAAATTAAAACATCTTCTATAATATGTCTGTGTATTTATGATAATGAAAACTAATTATTGAAAATAATTAACGCCAATTTAATGTGAAACAGTGCAACAGTAACAAGAGAGATATAAAAATTTATATAATAATTTTATCACGATACACTACATGCATAAATAATGACTTTTTGTGTATCCATTTGGCTGATGATGTGATATATAAGTGAGCTCATGTAAATAAAAGACAACCTGTCACAGAGTGATTAAAACACTTTTAAATTGCAATTGTTTTAAGAATTTAATCTGAAAAAATGAGGAATGGTAGAAAAAGTATAAAGAATTTATGTGAAATGTGCAATTACGCAAAATAAAATGAAAAGTTGGAGAATTTTGGGAAAAAATGCAAAGTGACAAATATAGAACTTGAAAGTGAAGTAAATTTAAAAAAAACATTAAGTCAAAAAGCAGAGAAATTAAACAAAAATTGACGTCATTATTTTAATGTAAAAAATAAGAAAAAATAAAGGTAAATAAAGTTTAATTAAATGCAATATGATTGGAGATATTTTTGTTGGTGCTCTTCTAATTATCTCTGGATTCATTAATGTACTTGCAATTGGAGCCTTTTGGATTACGCCGTCGTTGCGAACTACGGCGAATCGCTTTGTCATAAACCTGCTACTTGTTAATTTCATAAGTTGCCTAATATTATCACCATTTGCCTTCAATGTCAATGTGAAATCACCCTCGAGCTTTATTGCATCATCGACTAATAGCAATAACTACTACAATGCAAGCAGCAACTCAACAATTGCGGATGTGGTTAGTGAGGTGGACAATAACAATACAATTGTGATTTTAACAACAGTCGTTCCAGCTTCAGTTGAATGTAGTGAAGCTAATCAGACACTTGATTGCTTAAACGATATGAAAGAGTCGAATTTTATTGAAACTATCGAAAACATTTCGCTACGCAAGTATCAAACATGGAGTCTTGATTTAGTTGTTGCGTTAAGCGTTCTCTCAGTTTTACTAGTCATCTTAGATACATTCATTGCTGTGACCGATCCATTGCGTTATCATTCGCGAATATCAGATTTAAAAGCATGGTTACTGATAGCTGTATGTTGGTTATTAAGCATAACATTCAGTATTGCATCCGCACTACGATCAACTGCCGATGAAGCTGTCTTATCAGAAATTCTCATTAATGATAAAATCTACAATATTATGTTTCTTCTAACATATTTCCTACTCATCATTGTTATGCCATTCCTATTAGTTATATTAATGTATTGGCGCATTTATACAGAAGCTCGTGAAAGTGGACAAAGAATGCGACAAAATGGCTCATCACCATTATTACAGAGTGCACTCAATTTAGCTGCTACTGCAAACGCTCATCAGCAACAGTCAACAATACTGACAAATCCACAATGCATGCTACTCATGTCGCCATCTCCATCACCTCATCATCAATTAAATAAACAACAGCTTATAATTAATAAACAAGATACTCTTAACAACAACAATAATATCGCGAATGATGGTCTTACTATGAAAATTGATAAACAGCATAGCTCTCATTGTGACATTGTTGGTATTAGTAATGGTGCATTTTCTGATCACACGAAAACATTTTTATTATCATCTCCACCACATGAGTGTATGCCAATGTTAGAGTCAATTGATGAGAAACATCCAAAGTCACAACAGCATCAAAATATTCTACTTACGCTAACAACCGTTTGCGAACGAGACATCAAACGGAATCATAGCGTTAAACATTTGCATTTGTTGACAGAAAACAATTTTAATGGTTGCGATGATGCAAAAATTGTTGAATTAAGACAAGTTCAGTCTACACCAAACCTTCAAAATATCGCATCAACGGAAATTATGACGAGCGGTCAAGATCAATCGCTTGACTTACCATCAATTCAGGCATCACCAAAAGCTCTAAGATACATGACATCACTGCGTCATAGACTGTCCAATGCAAGTTCATTGTTCAAGTACCGCGAAGAAGGGAGAGCTGCTCGAATCAGTGTATTAGGTGAGAAACACGAGTTTTTTCGATTGTCATTTAGCAATGAACTTTGGTTTGTTTATCTCCTCTCTCAGACACTCGTTCATTCATTAACCGAAACTTTACGTTCGGGCTTTTACACACATTTCTGAAGATACGGCTATAATAATTTTTGCTGTTTCATCTCGACACGGCAGTATTTCTGATTTTTTGCTTGTCATCATGCTTGTCACAATTTTTTTAAAGAGATATGCTAATGCGAATGGGATGATAATATTTAGAACTCATTTTTATTAAAATATCTACATACTTATTTTATTTCCTTATATTTTCAAGTGATAAATCTCTTCAATTAACACTCTATTGCCATCCCTTTTTCATTTATTCGTTTTCTTATTCGGATATTATATCTAATGCTTGTTTACATTCATTATCTTAAAAAAAGCTTTATCAAAAGAATAATTAAGCACGTTGAACTATTGAAATGTGTATGGTTATAATTAAGCATGAAACAAAAGAGTTTCACTTTTCAAGCTTAAGTTGTGTGTCTAATTGCAATACCGTTTTGAAAGAAAAACAAAACTAAAATACTATAATTTGTTATGGCTGATCTTCTAAAGTTTCCTTGTAATTATTTGATACATTCATTATTTATAAGATTCTCTTGGAAGCAACTCTGATTATTATATTTTATTGTTCTGTTTATAAAAATAAACAACCACACACATGAAAATAATCGTTTTTACTTTTTAAAGTAAATCTTAACCTACTCAACGCATAATAAACTTTGAGATCTTGCTTTATTCTTAAATTTTTACATACACCAATAACGAATTTCTTTGTGTGTTTGAAAATACTTCTGCATATAAACATTATCGTTAAAAATATTTAAATTGCGATCTCAAGGTTTTAATGACGACGAAATTTAAACACATCTGGTCTATTGATGAATACAATCATTACATTTATATTTATTTAATAATAATGATATAATTGAACAATTTTTCAATTTTCATTTTCTTCAATTTCAAATTCCTCTTCTGAGGTAAATTTTCTACAAAATTTTGTCAACGTGCAGCTGTGACTTCATTTTATATTTTGTTATTTCCTTTATGTATACATGACAACACATGACATTTTAGAGGAAAAATTTTCATCCTTTTTACTACCTAGTATTCTTCTATGAATGCACATCACATAATCCTTTGTTTCAACTAGAAGGACTTTCATTAAAAAATAAAAGTGACATATTTTGAATAATTATAATTAAATCGAAGAAGAAAGAGAGAGAAGAATAAACATAACTATAACTAAATTAATTTTTCAGGATTTTTAATAGTCATATTAATAACTTCTAACTTTTTCTTTAATTTTACAGTTGTTATTATGTTTCTAATAACATACTTTCCCTATGGAATTTTATCGTTAGTTCATGGCCAAGAAAGTATTATAAAAGAATCAAATATCACACTTCTCTCAATAATTTTTGTTCTGCTTGCGAATCTCTGTTCACCTATAATATTTGCTTATCGTAACAAACGAGTTCGACGTGGCGTGCGGAGACTGTTGGGTGTCGATCGAAAGACAAACGAACGTTTGGAAAAGTTAAATAGTTTAAAGAGAACTTGTAGCACGAGAATTAAGAATTATCGTCAAAATAATTTGCATAAAAGCCTGAATCTCGGAATCAAGGGCGGCAGTAGCATCAAGGCAAATAATATTCGAAGAACAAAGTCATTTCAGACATGCAACTACCTTACTCCATCAGATGCGGCAAAAATCTCATTGAATAATACAATGAACAGCCACTTTATTGTCAACAGTCCAATAGTGCATCAAAAAAACATCACGAATGTCAAGGAAAAAAAGTCAATACTGAAAATTGTTGCGGATAGCTCTAGAAAATTTCGATGTCAATTCACAAATTGTCAAATGAATCAAGACACAACAACAACAATTCCAGTTGATGTTTAAAGGAAATAAACAATAAAACAATAACAATTTAGACTGATATAAGAGAGACCACTCACGTGTGTGTATTGTCCTTTAGTCATAAAAGTCATTAAAATTCAAATTTTGTGCCAAATTTTTCTTCTCTCTTTATATTTGAACATTTTGGATAAATTTGCATTTTTTTTCGTTTTGCTCGGTTTTTACACATTTGTTGAGCATGTGAATGTAGAAATTCAAACCATCTTACTCTTAAAGTAAGCTATGTGTATACATGTGTATACATGTATTTACTTGTCATTTCTTTCATCGCTTGAACGGTCACTCAGTAATTTTACGTGAGCGATTTTTTTAGTGAAGAAAGAAAAGATATTAAATATTTTCGTTAGAAAGTCACTTTTGTGTAATTATGTGAAATGCTCAACAAATCTACTTCTTTTTGTTTTATTTATGGAGACCGAAAGAATACATTTTTGTACGTCGACAAAATATCAAAACAAAAGAGAAGTTTCCTTGAGGCAATTTAATGTCTCTTATTCCAGCTTGTTCATGACAAATATATTAAAAAAGTTTACAAAATTCTTTGTAAAGTGAAATATTAAATTACATACATTTTTAAAAAAGTCAAAAACTTAAATTTTAATATCTATACGATTCAATCAATTCAAGCTGGTATTTTTTTTTTGACATTACAAATATCTTTCAAGGAGCAAGTAACAAAAAAAGTCAACCTCAATTGAAAAGAATTAAAGTTAAATAAAATGCACCCATATAGGTCAATTAACAATCGATTCACATGAAACGAGATAGTGAAAAATTAATAATTATTAATGCAAAAATATCACACATGGCCTTTTCATCATGTGCTTATAATTGAAATAGAGACATCACAATTATTGTATTCATAATAATAAAATCATTTCCAACACTTTTCGATTTTATTTTAAAAACGAATATTGAAGTAAATTGAGAAGATAAAGAGAGAAAAATGTCTGGTCAGCTAAATCTTTCTAGCCAAATATAAAATGAATTTTAATTTTTATTTATTATAATAATATTCCCTTTATAGAACGTCCTTAAAAGCCGTTATTGCTATTAAACACCAAAAATACACACTTTGACACATTATTGTTATTGCCATGACAATAAACATAAAAGCTTCATGAGTAGCTTTATATCTGCTGTTGTATGAGCTTTAAAAAAATTCAATTAGAAGAGAAAGAAAAATTTAATAATTTTTGAAATAGAACATAAAATTTAGATGGAACTTTTTATTTTTTTATTTAAAAAATATAATGGAGTAAAATCAAATTGATAAAATGTAGACAATTGATGAATCATGATTAAATTTAATTTATGTGATAACTTCATTTTAAAATATTGAATTTAGTTAATATATAGTGTAATAATTATCGTATGTATAATTTATTTATGATATTTAAACAGATTTTATCTTGTGTAAAGTCAAAAAACATTCATTAATCTTTTTAAAAAATTCTTTAATTTATTAGAAACATGAAATAATAATCTCTCACATGTGCAAATGACAAAAACATAATATAGAGAACACCTATTTTAAAATTATGAAAGGTTCCTTAAAATATAGATTTAAGATATAAATTAAGTGTAATCTCTAGATACCATTTAGCTTTAAATATTGAAAAATGTTGCTATAATTAAAAGCAGAGAAAATTAAATTTGTAAAATTATATTTTGTTATGCACAAACAGGTCTCTCATATAGCTTATTTAAATTTTTGTAGATAATGATATGATTTAAGTGTTTATTTTTAATACTTACCTAGTTAAAGAAAATGAAATTGCTGTGATAAAGAGAAAATTCTTTTATGATACTGACAAAGTGAAAATGAAAAAAATGGAAATGTATTGAAAAATGGTTTCTTTTCAAATGCATCAATTAAACGGAAAAAGAAAAGGAGATGTTTCCTTGTTTACGAATTTATAGCATTCACGCTCTTGATAGAAACAGCAAAATAGAGCAGAAATATGCAATTAATAAACAATAAAATTGCAAAATCATTGAAAATTTATATGTGTGTTTTTTTCTCTTATTATTTTAATTACAGATTCCGATATAATAATATTTTAATTTATTAAATCCAATGATTTCCCTGAAGATAATCATGAGTGTAAAAAATTAATTCTATTACTCGCATGTACATTTGTCAAATTAATAAGAGTTCAATTGATTGCATCATCATCATCGTACACGCTTACCATTCTCGTCATTTCAAAAATTCAAAGAGTTATAGATAGTCATCATCACAAAACTTGTGTGCAATGAGAAAACAAAAAAGTCCGTAAGTGCAGACTAATTAATGGATTTATTTATTTTTTGGAATATTACTTATATGTGGAGCATTACTGTCTGCGGGCGTCTACACATATATCTTTTGACAGAAGGAAGCGAAAATGATTTTTATTTATATTCATAGGTACTTCTTTCTGTTATTTCGTCATATTTCTTTAAAATAAATAAAAGTGGAAAATTTTCTCCTCGTTTGTGAACAAGAGCAAAAAGAAATGTTAATGAACAGTACATTTCACGTCTCTATGATCAAATTACACACGTGTACTGTATATATTTTTTATTTGAATGTTTTGATTTTTTTTGAGTACCTAGCTATAGGGTAAAGGAACCTATTTATCGGCGTATTTTAAGAAAAATATTTTTCAAACACACTATATCTCACTTAATTTATATCCGATTTCCATTCTGTTTGAATTATATATTGTATAAAGCGAAGCACTTTTATTTGAATCATTATTTAAAAGTAAGCGATAAATAGTTTAGTCACAATTTCACTTTTGAATACGGAACCTAATTATCGGCGTATGGAACCTAATTATCGGCGTATCTCGGAACCTAATTATCGGCGTATATGTTTACACTTTACTTTTTGCACAAAAACTTTTAAACATTATTTAGAACTATTCTTTTACACTTATTATCACTTCCTAAAGACATTATAATTCACTAAATACTAAGAAAATTGATTTAAAACGATAAAATTTAATTTCGAAATTTTTTGTTTTCATTTTTGCCGACGACTTCTGTATTTTTTTTCGTGAAGCGCAGCTAAAATCGCAATTTTCATACGCCGATAATTAGGTTCCAATACGCCGATAATTAGGTTCCATCAAATTTCACTCAATTTAGCTCTTTTATAATCATTTAAATTATATAAATAATCTTTGCAATGTGCTGTTTGAGATAAATGTAGTTTAGTGAAGTTATTAACAGTGGGAAAAATGAATTTATTTAGTGAAAAATTGTCGAATGAAAATATTGCAAAATTTTTCTATTTATTTTTAAAAATTGAAAAATGAACATTTCGCGTAAAATAAAGACTCTGCTAATCAAATGAAGTGCTAAATAGTGTTTAAACATCATATATTATCATAATAAATCATTAGTTTATCAATGGAATGAGTTTATAGTGATAAATTTGAGATTTTCAATATAGGACGATAATTAGGATACGCCGATAAATAGGTTCCTTTACCCTATTTGACTCACCGCAGAATTTTTTTAGTGTATGATAATATATGTCTATATATATAAATGATGAAAGGAAAAGTCTGTTATTTTTAATGAGTACATATTTTAATAAAAAAAATTTTTACAACTGTCAAAAACCCCATTTATTATTCTATCATGCCTCAAGTTTTTACGTTCTTAAGTAAAATCTGTTTGAGAGTTTAACGGTTAATTTTATTTTGAACTAGAAAATAAAAAACTCAAAAAATAATTTCAAGTGAATGGCGACATGTAAACAAAAAAAGCATGGATAAACAAATAATTGAATTAATACAATTTCTCAAAAATGAAACTAGAATTGAGCTCAAATCGGTAGCTATTTCAAATATATTAGGTACGTATATATGTTAATATATGTGTAAAAAGATAAATCATGTTTTGATTTCAGCATTGACTGGAGATAAAGATGGAATTGAGATATTAATCTCGAATTTTGAAATTCTTAATGCCATCGTTTTACTGACAACTGATAAAAATTTTGTAATTGCTAAGGATGCATGTTTCTGTAAGTAAATTGATACTATTTATTTACAGATATTTATAGAATAAACTTTTAGGTTTAATCAACATTTCTGCAGAGAATAGTTATGCTTGTGACGCCCTTCTAAAATCAAGCCCTTCTAATTCACAAAATACAGGTTTAATTCAGATAATAATCAAAAATGTTCTTGATCCACAATCTGAATTGTCCGATTTTCTACTTTCTGTTCTCTCAAACATCACTCGATGTGATAACCCGGAATTAGTAGAAAATGTTGTCCATATAATGTTGAAAATTGATAATGGTATATTTCATAGACTCGTAGCTGTATTTTCAAAAATAGATTTCAATCAAAGGAAACAAAATTTGAATTATCTTGCAGCTGTATTTAGTAATATAAGTCAATCTTCGACATTCCGAAATATTTTTGGTGGATCACAGAACAGATTATTGCAAAGATTATTGCCTTTTATAAATCATGAATCGAGCGTGAATAGAAGAGGAGGAATTACTGGTCTATTGAAAAATATGTGTTTCGATTCAAGTTTGCATGAATGGCTTTTCAGTGAAGAAGTTGATGTTCTTCCATTCATTCTTCTCCCATTAGCAGGCAATGAAGAATTTGATGATGAAATTAATGAAAAACTTCCGTTAGAGCTACAGTTTTTAGAGTTCAATAAAAAACGTGAGTCCGATCCTGATATCAGAATTATACTTCTTGAATGTTTAGCACAATTATGCGCAACTCGTAATGGTAGAACTTATTTAAGAAGTAAAGGCACATATGAAATATTAAGAGAATTGCATAAATTTGAAGTTTCAAGTGAAGGAGACATAAATGCATTAAGAGCATGTGAAAATGTTGTGGATATACTGATTAGAACAGAAGATGAAATTGGACATGATAATTTAAAGGAAGTAGAAATACCAAGTGACATTGTTGAAAAAATTGAAAAATTTAATGATTTAGATGATAAATAAAACTAATATTCATTATTATTTTAAATAAAATATGTTTTAAAAAAACTACCTAAATAAATTTTTAAATACCCAATTTTTATTAATAAGAATTTGTAATAGAGTATCACTACTAATAAAAATATGATATATCACAAAAATTTTATTTGCAATAAACACGTTTTTATCATACAAGAGTTACTTACATGATATTTTTTTATCTAAATTGAAGTCAATCATATGTTCTTATGACATTATATTTTTCAGCAATGCTTTCAAGTTAAATTTATAAATAAAAACAAACATACTACACACAAACAAGAAGATCGTTGTTTATAGCAACATTCATGAGGGAGAAGCTCCTAAAATAAGAAAAGAAGAGAGCGAGTACAACCATCGTTTGTGTATGTACAAATTCATTCATTCATTCAATGAAAAACATAACAAAATTCTAAATCGCTTCCAGTCGATGCTCAACTTTCGGTGTGTAAAAACGTAAAAGAAGAAAATTCTTGGTTTACTTGCTAAAAATAAAAAAAAATTGAGAAGGGGTTGTGAAGAAGATTATAAATGAAGAAAAATGAATTAAAAATCGACCGTGGATTATTAATGGATTTCAGAGCTCATAAATATATATTGAAAGAAAACTAATTTAGGCCAATAAATCAATCGTTTTATAGCGAGTGTATGAAGAAATACTTAAATATATCAGTTTCGAATTTCTAAACGTGATGAAAAAATGCATAGAAATTGTGAGAAGTGCAAGATATTTTTAGAATTATGTGAAATATTCTGTTGAGTGAGAAATAAGAGACATGCATGTGATGCATGAATGTAAAAAGAGAGACAAATTTAATCTTTTAATAAAAGGTGAACATTGTGAATGTCAACTTGAGCTATATTCGTTCCTTATCTCATAATGATTAAAAAATTTTGCAAATAAACGAAAATTTTCTTCGTTACTAACGAAAATCAACATTCAAACGAAGAAAAATTCTTTACATATCTTTTCATTCCCAACAATCCTATGGCATATTCGATATGGCATAATTTTCCATTCATTTTTCCTGACAATTCACAAATAAGCTCGGGATTTCTATGGTGAATTACAAAATTGGGTGAATCGTGTAAGACTATTTATGCTTGATAGCAAGTAGAAGGAGCAAAGACACAGTTTTGATTCCTTTTGTTTACGGAATTGCCAAGCAATGCTATTTCTGTAATCGATTAAACAAGTGAATGTTAAATGTGAATGAATTATATTGGAATTTAATAATAAAATTCCTTTGCTCCTATATTTTTTTATACGTGGAATTTTTTTTTCCTGAACGAGTTTAAAAACGTAAAAGAAGTGAAAAGTTGTATTTAAAAATATTGCATCTCCCAAAAATTAATAGTTTCAATACTTTACCTCTAAGTGTGATATATTGTTTAAGAGTATAATAAAATGAATAACGATCAGAATGATACATGTTTTACTGGAAGTTCACTGAGTGGCATTTATAAAAACATTTTTAAGGTAGGTTGAAAAATAAAATGCATGGATTAAAATGCATTCTATTACTTATTCAATGTTTTTATGTCAATTGATGCATAAAATTTTTACAAATCACTAACATGATGTTCTAGTGAGATTAACATCTATAAAATAATTAAAATTGTTTATTCTTAAATACTGCTAGATTATCTAGAAAATTCACATTTAATATGTCGCAAATTACTCAAATGAATGAATCTTGATTAACGAAAGAATAAGAATTTATTTGTACAACTTTTTTATGCTTAACAAAAATAGCATTTTGTCCAATGTAGAATGGATTTTTCACAAATGAAAATAATAATATCAAACTCTTTAAAAATAAATTATTTGAAAATCATTCATTAAATAATGGTAAGTTTTTCACATTAGATTTACCATGAAACGAAAGACGTAAAAATTACAAGTCAATGAAAATTCCATGAGCTAATAAGAAAACGTGACTTTTTGGAGATTTTTTTCTCATTTTCTCCATCCCTTTTATCCTTAACATTCATTTTTCTCTTTTATTACGACCACATTTTTTCTACTGTTTGCAGTCACAGACACCAGTGTGCATGTTCTATTTCTCACATCCATTCGGAATATCTACACCTTCATCAGCAAATAACCGATGTGAGAAAGAGAGTGAGAGTAAAAAAGCAAAGAAAAAATCTCGCTACAAAACAACGACGTATTTGGTGACAGAAATTCAGAAAAATAATAGTGATGGTTCACAAGATGAATGTGATGATAAGAAAACGACATCAACAATTGACCGCGAATTGCTGCCTTGGCCAAAAAGTTTTCTGCTTCCACCTTTTGTTCAAATGATTGAGAAAAAGCATGGTAAATATTAAACGCAATATTAGTACATATAAACAAAAATTCGCACACTAACAGCAACAATGGAAAAAATGTAAACAGAGAAAAAAAACGAGGAAAAATTCCTTCTTGTTATTTTGCCGGAATTGAACAAAATGGAAAATGAAACATCTCGCGCGACTGAGAGAGAGAAAATCGCTTTTAAAGAATTTTCCTTTCACATTTCACCTCACGACATGTATGTACGAACAGTTGACTACGAGAATTCGATTCTATCGCATTGGTATTTTATTATCTATCTATATGACAAAAGTAAAAAGAAGGCTCGTCATACGACTTTTTAATAAAAATTGATTTTTCCGCCTTTTATGTAGTATCATCATAAATTTTAATATATAATTCTATTAAACTGAAATATTGTGGGTCGATGTGATAGTTGTATGAACAATTGATTACGGAAATTGCCAATGATCATATATGAGTGAAATGTGAATTGAATTATCTTTATACTAAATAACTTTAGACTATCTATTTACTCTCCATAGAGTGTGTATGTTAAATTATGTATTTTTAGTGTATGGTAATATATGCAAATTAATTGTTGTGAATACGACCTTCATTCATTTTGGGGAGATGTTTATTTAATTGAAAAATAAAAAAAGTTTTCTATAACATCATTTTATTCAGTGCCGGCTAGTGTCATTAACCTACAGTAAGTGTATTATAATTAGGCAAGAGGAAAAAGGTTAAAAATCAATAGTATGTATGAACGAAAAATTTATTCGTTCGATCAGATAAAACACATGCAATATATGTATGTGTATGTTTAAATGAAAGATGAAGTCTTTCAAAATATAATGATTATACCATACAAACAAAAGAAAGTTTGATAAAGTTTATATAGAATCGTGTGAAAAGAACTTTTTTGTATGTTGGAGTAAGTAAAATGCAAAAAGTTAATAAAAATTTTTTCTCATACATGTGCTTGTTCTACTTAGCCATCTGTTCATATAATAATATGTTCATAATCAAATTTTTATATGGCCATTTAACGTCAATAAAAGATTCACTCATAATTGTTTACAGACTTTGAAAGTATAACATAGTAAAAATGAAAAGTTTTAATGCTTTTTATCTCCTTGTAAAAATCATTTAGGAAAGAAATTGCCAGATTTTGATGCGATTCTTAAACAAGTAAGAAAACAAGCATGGAACACGCCAAAATCTCATCATAGTTTTTGGAGGTAAATCAAAATTTTATTATTTATAATAGAATGAAGAAAAATATTTAGGTCTTTACATTTTCATTAACTATTATACAGATATGGACGGAAGTAATTACATAAGTTTTCTTAAACAAATAAATTTACTTAATTTATTATAACTCAGACCATAATTATGCTTATGTAACGCAATGTAATAATGCAAAATTAGACAAATTTACACGCAAAAAATATTAAAAATTCTGAATAAAATGAAAGTTGTTATTTTTTTTAAATATAAAATAATTCTACTTTTAATTTTAAAAAGCTTCATTTGTAAAGTGTTTTATCATGTGAGAAGCATGTAATATTAAATACTCTATTGATGAATAATTTACACGCAATAGGGACTAATGTGAATTAATAATACAGACTATATAACCTACAATAAAGAAAAACGAAAGGTTGCTCGTGAGGGTAAAACAAATGGCAACATAATAGCCGACAAATGTTTTTGCACACATCCCTATAAAGCAAAAAGAAGAGGAAAAGTATAACATAAATAAATAATTTGAATTACCTCAGAAAAGTGATAAATGGAATGATATTTTGATTCATTTAAGATGATTCTTGTACAAAAAAGTACCTTCGTATAGAAAGAAAAGTAATTTCAATTTACCTAAAAGCATTTTTGTTTTCTTTTCTCGTTATGTTCAACATACATATGTACAATTGTATTAAAAGTTAGGTTCTAAATACATTTTTTATTGGATGAGACAACAACAATTTTTCTTCATTCTAATTTCATTTTATAAGGCATTCGTACATTTGTAACTTTGTTATTGTACATACTTTTGTCTTTTCACGTTCTATTTCTGTTTGTGAATTTAGTCGAGGCTCATCAATATCAAGTGATGACTTTTCATCTCTTGCGTCACCCGATTCTCTCAACGATAAGCCTTCATCTACATCATTTACATCAAATAAGGCAAAGCTTAGAAGAAAACTTAAAAATTCACAAATACTATTACAACAGCAACAACGAATAATGGAATCAAACAACGGTGTCGTTGATGGAAAAGAAAATGCCGGAAATGGTCATGGTAAAGCACAAACTTTTTTGAAACGCCGCTATTCTGTTCCAGAAATTATTATGCGAAAGTAAGTAAATCATTTTCATTCTATGAAGCTTTTAAAACTTTCTATATGATATCATAAATTTATTAATCTATACCATTTTGATTTGTTTTACTTCTAAAAACAGTCAACTATAAAAATAGACAATTCTATTTTTGAAAAAAGGGACACATTTAATTAGCATATTTTGACCTTTCTTATTCTTTATTCAGTATCACATTAAATTTTCTAGTATGCAAAAAAACTATTATTAGAAAAATCAATTTTAATGTGGTCACTCAAATTGTTAGTAATAAATTCTGCTTGAAAATTTTCACGTTCAAAAATAAATTGCTCATTCCTTCATCAACGTTTGAATGTATTTTTTATGCTCCAATTTACATATAATTATTATAGCTATACAAAAACCATTTTACATCTCCTTAGATATTCGCTCGCTCACCAAAAATCATGTGAAGAAAGTACAAGCGTTTACTCGAGCGATACAATTACAAAAAGAAACGGTCAAAGCACTACAGCTATTAATAACAAACCAATACAATCACAAACGCCACCCTCGCGCACAGCAAGTCCGATAAAATATTTTATACCACTCTCGCCTCAATCAAACAATGTATCGTCGTCCTCGTCTAATGGTCACCCTACATTTGGTAGTGGATGTCTTTCCTTTCATAGTTCAAGTGAAATTTCTATGAGAAAGCAAACGCTTTTGCGTCGAATGTGGAGCCGTGAATTTCAACATTCAAAATACTCTGGCAGTTTATCGCCTCCTTTAAGAAAGGCAACACATCATAGTACGCAAAGTCGTTTAAAAAAATTTAACACTTTACCGGAATTTATATCGACTTCGTGCGAAAAGTGCAAGGAGTTGGGAGTTATATCGCGCGATAACTTTGACGAGGATTTATGTGAAAATAAAGAAGATAAATCACAACAGACAGACTTTGATAATAGAACTACAACAACAGTAACAAACGAGGAGAAAGAGGAAGAGGAAGAAAGGGAGAAATCAAAGGAGTCAGATAGTCATCAACTTTCAAGTGCATCATCGAACGCTTCAACAATTATTCAATCTACAGTGAATAACAACGCATCACAGACAAGTGAAATCAAAAACTCATCAGTGGTAACAGATTCGAATGGCAATAATATTATTATATGTATGACTGCTTTACAAAATCAACAATCGAATGAAAGTAACACAGTAGGTGACTCTGAAGAGATGCTGCAAATTGAAATTGATAGTAATAATAATAATGCGACGAATATCGAAACTATAAACACTACCACTACAATAAAATCATCAATTGACATTGGAAGAAATGGAGATAAATATTTGAAAAAGCAATTTAGTACGCAATTAGAGGATGAGGGATATCATCCATCAGAAGAGATTCCGAGTGTCACATATCATCGTTTGCGTGAGGAAAGGTTAAATGAAACAGAAATTGATCAATATATTTCACAAATGCTCATCGATAACCTTAACAATGTCATTAAGACTGTTAATGAAAATTTACAAGCAAATGGCGAACGCAACCTTGTAAAAATCGATTATGCCCCTCCATCCAGTGAAGTAGTTGAGAGCGTTCTATATAATGCAAACGATAATAAATTAAGAAACCAACACGAAATCGCTATTCAAATGAGAAATGCCAAAAATGGGGACAACGGTAAAAATCGAAATTCAAATGAATCCGTGAGCCTTGCTGACTATATTGCAGTCGAACGCGACACTTACGAAAACTCGGATGTGAATTCACAAAGGTTCAACCAACGCCACTATTTTTCCACTTATGTGGATAGCAAAAGTGTTAGTGAACACAGCACATCGACCGAGTTATCATCCGATCATCAGATTACAGCTATTATTAATACAGGTACTTCGTATCCACATAATTTAAATCGTCCCGAATCAATTCTAGTGCCGCGAGTCATTGGACCTAAAACAGAGTCAATGGAGGTTAATCCATCATCATCATCTGCACAAGAAGATGATGAGTTTGATGGTGTACCAGACTCTGACGATGAAGATTTAAGTGATGTAGATAGTCTTGACGATGTGGTCACAATAAAAGCAAAAAAATTAAGTGAACTTGCGCATCAGCAGCATAAAAAAGCACAAGCTCTATTTCGACAAACTCATCTTAAAGGCCAGGCATTTTTTGTTCCAATTGTTGACACCGAGCAACCTATTGATGAACATATTGTCGTAGCAGATACAATGCCTGAAAAGCTAAAAGAACGTTTAGTGCTTAGACAGCGACGACGAGACTTAAAAAAACAATCTGAAATGAAAATGAAGCAATGGAGAATGCAAGCATTTATTGAGCGTAAAATGGAGCAAATGAATGTTGTAAATGATTATCTTGCTGATTTATCTAACTCAGGTGGTGCTTTCAAAATTATTGGAATGTCATCAAAACAAATACCCATTGAGACAAATGCATATAAAAAATCAAATATTGGAGGTAGTGGATGGGTTCCAAAGCAGCGCGTTCAAGCACAAGCTCCTTCAGGAGAATCTACTTCTGAAAAATCTTCTTCGAAATCAAAAAAATTACGAAATGATATAGGAATGCTAGAATCATATAAAATTGATGCACGCGGAAATATGCAAATTCAAGCTCCAAAATCAGAAAAAGAGAAACCTAACAGGCCGAAAAATAAAAGAACTTCTTATACTTCAACAAATGACTCTAAAAGAAGCAGCAGTTCTAAAACAAAGCTTAAAACTCCCTCAGAAATTATTTCACGCAAATCCAATCCCTCTTCCAAACGCGTAATGTCAAATATCCCAACTTCTTCTGCTTCATCCGTAGAAGCTATTGACGCACGTAGACGTCAGATAATGAAAGACGTGCAGCAAATGTCTGTATATAAAAATGATTTGACGCCTGATCCTGATTCAGGGCCAAAAAGAAAGATGTGGAAGACAGAAATTCAAGAAGGTGATAAGCATATAGAGATTTTAGAAATTGTAGAATGTGTCGATGGTCACATGTTAGCACAACAGGCACCAGAAACTAATAATAATAATAATAATAGTTTAAATCACCTTTTTACATCTTCACCATCAATTAATACACAAAATCATCATAAAAATAATCATATCCCCTCATCATCTCATCATCCAATGTATATAAATAAGACGTTTAGTGTAAAAACAAGTGGCTTTGATGATACAGGACGTCACATGTATGCGTCTAAAATCCCTGTGCCAGTATATCATCGACAACAACTGCGTCATCGTCAACATCCTTTTATGCATTATGAATTACGAGATACTTCACCTACAAGTAATAATCAGAGTTCTTCAACGGATGCAGAAGAGTCATTGACCTCTGCAGGTAGTTCTATTAATAATCCACCATCGTCAAAAGTCGACAGAATGATTGCAAATCTCCTAATGGAAGCACTAAAAAATCCAGAAGACTTGGGTATAGAGTTTATGAATTCATCGCCAAATGTTAGACATGTAAAAAGAAGATCACAATCACCTGGACCTGGTGCAGATTCATCTTCAACTGGTTATTATACGGGAGATAGTTCACGTCGTTCAGCTAGTAATAGTGCGGGCAAATATCATCATCGGTTTGAAGTTATTCCAGAAGAAAAAAGCTCATTTTCCGTAGACTCATCAAATGATGATTTTATCGAAGATGAAGAAGAAGAAAATTTGAAAACTGAGAAATTAAATACCATCAATAATGATTGGAAAAGTAAAAAGAATCTACAGAATAATGACATTAAGACGAGAAACAGCACGCCTCAGAAGCAAGAGAGTAATGAAAATATCGTCGTTGAAAAAGAAGAAGAGAAAGAAAATGTGGAAGGAAAAGAAGAAGAGAAAAGTACGTAGACATGAATGTTTTGTTATTTTTATTTTCATATAATTAGTCATTTAGCTGTAGCTTCTTTCTCTATCTTTTTCCTCCTTATTCTATATTTATGTATATTTCATTTTCCCTATTGTGCTAAAAAATATTTATTTTCTTCATATATAAAAAATGAATAAGACCAATTTGTAGAGAATATGTTTATCATATTTAAAAATTAAAAAAATTTTTGTAAAATTTAATAATTATATTTATTATTTTTCAGGCAAGACTATTAGACTTTCACCTAATAAGAGATCACCAAATAAAATTATAACTAACAGTAGTGTGAATAATAATCTGAAAACATCACCACCAAAAATTTCCAATAAATCACCAAAATCTTCACCTGCGAAATCTCCAATGAGATCTGTTAAATCTATTAAATCGACGTCTGGAACTGAGAATTCATCAGCTAATCCTTCACCTGAAAAAAAGAGACAACATAATTTATCAGCAAATGTATCCGAGAGCGGTAGGAATAAAGACAGTACGGTAACAAAATCATTCATGATGTTCACTAATAGTAATGAGAATGAAAATGAAAATGGTAATGCTATGACATATGAGAAAAATTTGACAGAAGAAGAAACACCATCAACAGCTCAAAAATCGGAAGGTATTGATCTCTTTATTAAATAATGAACATTTTCTTAGATAAAAAAAGGCAAAAAATTATGCAATAAAGTTTGAAATTGTTAAAAATTTGTTGGTTTTTGAAAATTTAAAAGAGTTTTTTTTCAATTTTTTATTTTTATAGACACAAACTTTTGAAATTTATACTCATTTTCACGCACATATTTTTTTCATTACCTAATTTTTCTGGAATCACAAGAATTGTTTTTTTTTTTAATCATTCAAAAAGGTAGTTTATGAAAGATTTTTATGTTTTTACAATTTTAATACATTTTCATACAGAAAAGGTAGCTTATAATTTCATTTTGATCGGCTGACTCACGTTTGTCTCGGTTGCTGCGAAATTTTGAAAAATTAAAGAAACAGAGACATCAAGTTTTTTAATTTTATTGGTAATATTATGTTACTGGTTTAAGAAAAACTTGAGAAAGTAAATCTAACTTAAGCACTTTTAAACCTTATGATTTATCATTTAATCTCTAGATCAGGCAACGATTGATCTGAAAATGATTTTTTTTACATCCTTACGATTAAATCAACTACAGATTAAAGTAATACTAGGCTCGATTGAATTTATTAATTATTCTCCAGGTAAATTGAAGGATTAAATTTAATCTGAATTAATTTAATCGAAGCGATCATGTTCAGATTTTTGATCAGAAACATTTGAATTTGTTTTGATTTATCATTTAATCTGACTTTAAAAAATGAAGATTAAATATACACGAGGAATAATAAATAACAAATCTCTACTGATTAATTATTTAACCTGAAAAGCAAAGATTAAAATCAATAGTTAAACACGTAGTATTATATTTCCATTTTAATGATGTAAACAAAACATACAATTTGCTACAAGTAAAAATTGCTTCAAAGAATAAACGATTCTAACAACTTTGTAACTGAAAATGTTACTGATCCAGTATCAAAAATACTCTGAAGTCATCTGATCTAAAGCAGAGATTTTCTTCAATTTTTTTTTAATTTTAAGAGGTTCTTATAATTTTACTTTTCTAATTCATACACAAAAATTGTTTGGCAAATAGAGCAAAAACCTTATATTCATTAAAACAGTTTTATATTTTTTGTTTGTATCGCAACAGTAACCTAATTATAATAATCGATTTTTTGCGTAAATGTTGTTTGTGTGTTGTGTGTGAATTTTTTCATTCTTATTGTAAGAGAAATTTGAATGACTAATTAGAAATAGAAAAAATCCAGTGGCACCGAAATTTTTTTTCCGTGATATAAAAATATTGCTTGTTGTGTTAATAATCACTAAATTTTTTATTTGAACACTTTTATATATATCTTCATGTGTTCAATAATCCTTTAAAAAGTTTTTCATTTGAATTCTAACAATTTTTCATCTTAACTTTTTCTCTTCAAAAAATTTTCAACAATGATGAATATGATTGATTTCTTTAGATATTTCACTAGAACATATGAAATACGAAAAATATTGATAATTGCTAATTTATTGATTTTTTTTCTCAAAATTATTATGTATTCTTTTTTAAATTTTATATATAAAGCAATTGAATGTAAATATTTTCACGCAACTAATCAAAATTTATTTATTCTTTTAATGTTAAAATTTTGCAATGGAAAATATATGCAGAGCACAATCATTTCGCTGGCAATAATTTGATACATCAATTCATGAGTCATAAAAATTCATCATCCTCATCGCCATCATTTAGCAATATTAAAGCGAATTGCAATAATCATTACCATTACCACTTATATCAATACCAGACAAACCATTGCTGTTTCAATCTACTTGACCATAGCAAATCATCATCCACAGTAACGACGGCTGCATCACCACATGACAATTATCATCTAAATTGCTGCTCGCATGCGTTGAGCAATGAAAGTTCATGCCCATTAGGAGTAATTGATATTACATCCAATTCATCACCGTTGCAAAAAAATAAGGAAAATGAACATTTAAAGATAGCTGAGACAGGTATTGGCAGCAGTGGCAGTGTGAAATTTGATTTAAATAAGCCAACATTGAATAGTGGTGGTTCTGAGTTTCCGTCAACTGTGTTCAACAAGCTCAATGATTGCCAATCAATAACAGCAACTCCATCGTCATATACAGCAACAACTCGCGGCAACACTGCTGATGAAAAAATTATTGAAATCGAACTCACAAATGAAATTTTAAAAAAACCACAGGAGGACAATGATGACTGCAGTTGTACAAAAAAATATTTACCATATAAAATCAATGAGAAAAATGTTTGGCAGATGTATGAAACAAGTGATTGTAAATATATTCAGTCAAAGCATGAAATTGATGAAATTTTCCAGCCACCGCTATCGGGTGATTCCACAGTAGCTAGTGAAAATTGTAATTTATTGCACAGTCGATCAAACTTTAGCAATCAAATTATATGTCATGGAATCAATCACGAGACAAATCATAATGAAAATACACCGCGCAGTAGTCATTCTGTAAATATCAACTCGCAAGCTTCACCAAAAACTTTCAATAGCACAGGTGAAAGTTTTTATATGCCGACATTTAATATCAAACCTATGAATGTGAATAATGAATGTCGTTGTGGCGAAGATAATCAAAATGTTGATAATAACAATGAGAATGAAAACGAAGAAAGTATTACTAAAACAGTTGTTAATGATGGTGATAATGAAAGTGTAATTATCTCTAATCAATCCCCATCATTGTCCACATGCGATTTATTTTCAAACAACAAACAAATGGGAAAACTTCTTAATCGTCCTAAAGCAATTAACAATATTTCACGTGAACAAGTGAAGCCAGTTGAAAAAGAAATTCAAAAAGAAATCACAAAAAATGGTAACACTAATTCATTTAAAACCTTACCAAAACCAATTCGATTGCCAAGTCCAGTGCCGAAACAACAGCAGCAGTCTAAAAGAAACAGTTATGATGAAAATTCAAATTCATCAAATGAGAGCTCATCATCATCATCATCTGCTGAAAGTAAATATGAAATTCCAAAGCATTCAAAAGTGAGTGACAGTGAAAAGCAAAAGAATGTTAAGGAGAAAGCAAAACTCAATCAAGAGAACAGTTTAATTAAGCAAGAAAATAACACAACTATTATTCCAAATATTCATCAGGGATGGTCTGTGACTGTGAGTTTCTCTTTACTTAAATAACACAATTCATAAAATAAAAATATCTTTTGATTTTTAGGTAGCTGGCACACATCCTGATCTTGCACCAGATGTTGAAATGAAAATTTGCTTTCCAAAATCAAAAACTATGTCACAATCAGCTTCAGTCGGTCCAAGTGTAACCTCATGTGAAATACAAAAGCCAGAAAGCGAAATGTTCTATTATAAGAATAATGAGCTTATACCTGCATCTGTTGCAAATCAAAATTCAAATCCAATTCAGTATGAATCGAAACCGCCATATTATAATCATCGAAGGTCACTCTCATTAGCAAGAATTGACAGTGGATTAAGTGGTAATTCATCCTATTTTTGCCAAAGTTTTTATTATTTTTTTTTTTAAATTTAATTAAATTAGGAATGGCTAAAACAAAATCATACAATTTACCGAATCTACACATGCCTAGATCAACTGCAAGAAATTTCAAGGTAGTTTTTATAGTACTGTGTTAATTAATGAAGACGTTCTTTTATTGAGAAAAAAATTATTTATTTTTAGCAAGTTGAATGCACAACGATTTCTGCGTCAAAAACAATAATTCCAAGTAGAAGATCATTATCTTTGGATGTTGGGTATAAAAAATTCAAATTAATTAAATTTATTTTTTAATTTGTTGCTTTTTTAGAAATAGAAGACTCTCATGTGATAGTCGAAGTCAACCATCACCCTTCACACCGAGTGAGATGCTCTCTGTTGTTGGTTCGGAAATAAAGAAAACTTTAAAGCCAAAAGTTAAAACAATGAGTGAACGTGATCTAACAAAAAGACATTTGAACTGTTTTACTCGCAGTAATGGACATATATTTTAGATATTAAATTTCATTTCCCTAATTAAGTTAGATTAGTTTTTTCTTAATTTACTGTAGTTTCTACTGCCAATCGCCAAAGCACAAAATTTTATATAATTGTTCAAAAAAGCTTCCACATCTTTAACTTACATCCACTGTGATCGCTGCTATCGCTATGCTGAAAAATAAGATTTACCATGTTCGTGTCTCATTCGTTCGTTGAAGTTTTGTTTTATTACTCTTTCTTGCGTTCTTATTCGTCAAAGATAAACTGTTGTGTTTATAACTCTATGTTAGTATTACTGTTATCGATTATGTTTGTATTCGTGTTTATTTTCTTCTTTATATTTCATTCAACACCAACACCATTCGATCGTTTGTTAAGTTAACCCTATACATGTTTGCTTTAAGCCTCATTGTTGTATCTTTATTTATAAGTTGTTTATTATACGTGCAATATTATTCCATTCATTCGTTTGTAAACCGCGGATTTGTAAAGACGTCTCTGTCGTGAGATTAAACGAATAAAATAAAAAATAAAAAGTTAAGATTTTTTCTACCATCAAAATTTTATTTATTCTTAAAATTAAGGATTACATATTTGTTTTAAAGCGACAGAAATTTCACTAATAAAAAATTATCAAAAAAAAAAATATTATGTGATTGCAAAATTCAGCGATATTGTGAAGTTCTCTATTTCTTATCATCCTCGCCACCGCTAGAAAGAAAAAAAGAAAAAATATAGTGAGGAAAAAGTGTAATATAATAAAAGTAGTCGTGACTAAGAGAACTGCACGTTTGGATATTAAAAATGGTTTATTAATAATTTTTGTGCAGTTATCAGTATAACTATAGTTCCATGTGTCATTAAAAGATGTTTCACAAAACACTTGCGACAGTCAGAAAAAAATAGATGAAGAACATTAGAAAAAGTGTTTTGAAATATTGTTGGTCGGTCGGCTAAGTGGAGATAAGAAAAATAGTGGCTTTTTATGATCATTGAAATTATTTTTAAAAAATTTGAAAAATAAATATTTTAAGCATAAACTACAGTTGAATTTATTTTTTACAAAGTGAAAAGCCTACACGTGTAGGCGATAAACACAAAAACTTTGAATAAATGCATAAGAGAAATAATAATTTTCTATAACATCCATTCCGACGGCGGTTATATTTTCCTCGGAAAACGAAGAAGATTTTTTTCTAGTGTAGTGGTATGAAAAAAATGTTTTCGAGGTGAGTGATAGAGCGAAAATAACAAATTGTGTGACGATTAAGCTATCTCTGCAGAAATCAGAATCATCAAGTTTGAGGTGATAATTTTTCGACAAAATTGTCTCACGCGGATAAACAAAAAGAGGGAGAGAGAAAGAAGGAAAAATGTCGGAAGATTTGTCAATGCTAATACCGGTGTCTTGTTCTAATCAAATCTTCCGAGAATAGTGAATTTTAATTAAATTATTACATTCGACTACAATGAATCTGTGAACTAATGAAATCAAATTTATATGATTATGTTCGATCGTTATGGTTCTTTTTCCCTCTCGTTTATAATTTTAAAAATATATTTTGCTTTCATCATTGTGATAATGACTATAATCTCGACATTGAAAATATGTGTACGCTATGCTACAATGCAATGATCGATTGACTGGCCAATTACTAAGCTCGCCGAATACCAACCAGCTCTCTCGAAAGAACCAGGAAAGAGCACAAAAAAACTTGCATTTAAGATTATGCCTTTTTTATACTAAAGGAGAACGCAGAGCTCAAATATTTATACAATTTCTCACCTTGAACTTTGTCTACAGATATATCTATGAACTAATTTTTAGTGAGAAACAGTTTTTAATATTTTAAAAAACTAAGAGTTTTATAGATAGATAAAAATGTCCTATTTTGAAAAGCATTATTCGGTAACAAGAAAATAATAAAGCTTGAAAAACACAAAAATAAACAGTCATTGATGAATTTTATTTTGAAATCGTGTGCTATCATTAATTTGAATTAAATACTTGAATTATCAAGGATAAGAGTTTAAAACAAAAACTTACTGGGAAAAATTAAAAACGATAAAGTTTTGTCTAATTCAATAAACTTCAGAGCGAAGTGGAATGTGACCATTGAGTGATTGTAGTCACTTCAATGTATATCAAATAAATTAACACCAACTTTCAAATTAAGCAATATGAGAGCACATTCATCATACCAAAAAAAAGTTTTCTCACTCTTTCCCATTTCTTTTTCTTCTAAAAAACGAAATAGAAGATAAATAATTACTAGGCTGTCTATTAGGAGTCAATATATCATTCACGGCAAACGCTACACATGAGCATTATTTTACCTCACACTGTCTATTGGCCATCAATATTGGCTTACGATAAAATAGATGTATTGCACACACGTCGTTTCACCGGAGTTCAGTTATTTTTTGGAAGCTAGTTATGGCATAAATCACACGATGATCATTAAACAGACAAATTGTATTTACATACCTGTTTGCATTTAATTCAATTCTCGATATTTTTTGATTAAAATAAATTTTCATTTAAATACCGGTGAAAAAAAATTGTTTAACTATTAGAAAATAGAAGTGGTAGGTAAATATATAATAAATTTTATCGACACACCGCAGTGCGAAAAAATAATTTTTTATGCTAAGTCTTATTCTCTCGTTTACGATTTGATAAATGATGGAAAATTCAACCCGACTGACTTTTTACAATTACACACAAAATGATTTTATCATCATCGTACGGAATCTCCTTCTTTCTTTTTCTCTCACTCACTCGAGCGTTTATTCTTTATTCTCCTTCTTGTTATTTGTTGTAAGGAAGAGTAAAAAAAGAAGTAAAGATTTAAAAAGTGTGATAATTTTTCATAAAAGAGATCTTTAGCAGACAAGATTTTATGTTGAGCAGAGCATTTAAAGTTAATGTTTTGTTTTGGTTTTATGACAGATACGATAATGATGTCGAGATTTATGGTGATTGTGAAAAATTACTTGCGCTACTTCTCATCTTTTTTATCATATTGACATGATATTTGACCCATATGTATATTTCATTTTAATTCATTTCTTTTTATATATTTTTTTAAATGAACGTAAATTAATTAATCGTTAAACACACACGCCATATACACATTCATACCTAATGATTAATTTAAAATTCTTAATGAGTTCCAAAATTGTCACCCGAAAATACAGTAAATAAAGAGAGAGAACAAAGGAAATAAGAAGAGGAGAAAACATATCAGCTAAACATGAAAACGGTAGAACATGTCTTTTGTTATTTCTGAATCAAAAAAGGAAATTAAAGAAAAAAAAGAGAAAGAAGTTTCAATATTATTGTTCCTCTGTCTTTGCCAACATTCACATTTTATTCAGAGTGATAAAAATAATCGTGTTAATCGATATTTCTCTTCTAAAACAACATTAGAATACAATGGCTTGTCGTTTTCCATCGTCTTCCTTCATCGCTCATTCATTTGAATCGTCGCGCGACTTTACTCTGTGAAAATACCAAAAAAGAGATTATTTAGAGGCAGATTGACAAAAGGAAAAGAAAAAAAGTCGATTATTCATCATCATCATCGTTACTGAGCAATACTTGCTGCTCAAACAAAAATTCTTTCGAATTCACTACGAAATAGTTGAGTGAATAAGAAAGAAAAAAAAGAGTTATTCAAATATCAAAAAATGTGCGCGAGGAAAATATGGATCATTTGTCTTACGAATGCCATTTCATTCGTGAGAATTTCTTTCACCCATATAACTCAACTCTCTCATATATACACTTATTTCTAAAGAACAGTGTTCTTTGAATCAAACCGCGATATCATTTCTTTTTTTCCTTTAACCATTCACCAAAAAAAAAGTTACAAGATCATCTTCACAATGCTTGAACCGAGTAAAAAAAGAAACTGAATAAAAAGCTCACAGTCGTCACACAAAACTTTTTACTAGTAATTCGAATGAAGCAGTAAATTATTTTTTCATTTATTATTAAATTTTTATACATAGATTTGAAACCACTAAATCAACAAAAGGAGCATCGAAATTGCGAAGAGACTTAATTAATTCTGAAATAGCAAATTTGAGAGATCTGCTTCCATTACCACAATCAACACGCCAAAGACTTTCGCAGTTACAGCTTATGGCTCTCGTTTGTGTCTATGTTAGGAAAGCCAATTACTTTCAACAAGGTAAATAATAAAAAAAACATCTATTTTTTATCAATAGACGATGTGATTGAATATTTTGTGTGTGTGTGCTGCTTTAAAGAGAAGCCAATTTCTTCTTGCTTCACGTAGCAACAATAACAAAAATATTATACAGTACATTGTGTGATGATCATCAAATGATTTATGACGAAATGCGAGAGAAGAAAGCAATTCTCGTGACGGCTTGCCAGTTTTTTTTCGCAATCATTTAAATTTTTAGTTTTTACTTTCTGCTAAACTTTTTTTTATTTTTGGAAAGCAAGCAAAATTTAACATCTGAGTCACTTATAAAAAGAAATTCTAATCAATTTAAAAATACTTAAATTCGTCTCAAAAACGATGTTTTAAAAGTGGCTCTCTTTCTTTTCTTTAAGCAATCTATCTTGAGAATAACAAAAGGCGAATGAAACATTAAGCTCTGAAATGTGTATAACCCGTATATTCAACTATACATTTCAATGACAAATATCTTAAGACCAAATAAATCATAACGTTAATTTGTTTCGTAAGCGAATTGAATTAAGATAAGAAATCAATTAGGTATAATTTTTTTTTATTTTCATTATTCGCCCCTCATTCCTTTAATCGGATTCAAAGAATATAAGAAAGAAACACAAAAAAGTGAAATATGAACAGCAAAAAGAGGTTTTTATATTTTATTTTTTTACGCTGATATAGGCACACGCACTTAGTCAGTTACTAGTTACTCACTTTCTTCCTCATTCTTCAATTCAATGTCTGTCTAGCTACCAAATTGATATTGTGTCATTGATAGTCTTTTATCTACTGTCATGTTCAGACATTTCGTCATACTATTTTTAAAACTTTTACAATTAGTGAATCCAAAGAAGAAACTTTAAGAATGATAAATACTTTAATCTTTTTTTCATTTTCATATCATCTTCACTCATATTATTAAGAGAGTATTGATTTCTTTAATTTGAGAGAAGAAGAATTAACGGAATTGAGAAAAGAGCCTTGAAATACAGAAATATTACCAAATCTATGTAAGCTCATTATTGGTAGATCAATTATTAAAGTAGAATTTTAATTTTAAAATATTTTTGCTAAACATTTTTTATAATTGATATTTTAAATCGTTTTTAATTTTAGTATTTTAATGTGAATTAAAGAAAAAGCCATATATGAAATTGACATTTGTCTAGCTTAGAATAAAGAAACAAGTCTATTTATTATTCATTTTTTGTCAATGACATTCTCATCACATAAGCATTAAGAATATGTATGTCGGATAGTGTCAAAGAATGTGTGTATATGTATAATTTTCATATATGCGGTAAACTTTATTCAATTCTATTTGATGTGCCATCCAAAGCAAGAAAGAAAATGAAAAAAAGAATGAGAATCATTTCAATAGTCAATCGCAATAATTATTCGGTGCTGTATAGTAAAAGAGAAAGACCACAGATGAAGCTTAGGTTAAAGGTACTCGAATGTGAGCGCAGTTTTTACAATGTGACAATTTAATTGCATCATTAAATTAGCTCTGAAGATAAAAAGTGAATGAGAGAGTTCTCTGATGTGTCTGATGCAATAAGTTACATCGATCGAACCTGTATGCATGGATTCTCAATACGTATATCTTTCATTCATTTATTCATTCAGTTGCTTCAATTGCATACACTCATACCATACAAAAAAGCGCATATATTATATTTGTATCTTCAATTGCAAATAGGCGATGTTGAAATTCATTAGATTCGAAGTTACATGCAGTTATTTATGCATTCCACTAAATCAATATTCATTCGGGGAATTGTAAATAAATGACGTCATTGTCAAATGAATGGAATTGTACATTACTAAAGTGTGAAACTCGCGCCATGTATAGAATTTTCTTGTGATTAAAAAAGTCCAATACGAGATTATCAATTTGTTGCAATAATAAAAAGGTCATAAATTTTCAATGAATAAACGATAAATTCTCAAATAAGCAGCAATCGCGACACATTACCGTTTAAAAAGCTTCGTTGAATATTTTGATAGATGTTTATGTTTACTTATTTTTGCTTGATTTATGTACCGATCAAAAACTCTAAATAAAGTTGATTTCATTTATCAAATAATAGTATAAGCTCTCGCTAGCCACACACATGGTAAATTGCAAAATTCGAGCAGAAACTAATATTTTTGAGCTTCATTTCTCGTATTTGTATGAACTCAAACTTACCACTAATATCTTTTTTCTTATACTTTCAGTTTTCAAGCGCTATGATAATGGATTACAAAATATTACTCCAAATATTGGCTTTTCGAAAGTAAGTATATAAAGCATATAAAGCATTGAATATGCTCTCCTGACACTCCGTTTAATAATTTGCATAAATAGACATTTTCAAATCGAACGACTCCTTATTGCAAAAAAAACAAGCGTTATATGCGAGAGATTATGAATCACCACTAATACATTTAGCAAAACACAAATAATGCATAATCAAAGCTTCTAAATTATACTTTAAGTGCTGCCAGCACAAAGGCATATGATGTTGCTATGTGCATTTAATGTATTTATAAACAGTATGCATGCACTTTTAAATATTGCATGTATGAGGTAATGAACAACAGTTTTGGTGTTTGACGATAATGTCCTTTCATGGGAAAATCTCTTGTTTTGCTTTTTTCTGCCTTTTTTTGTTTGTTTCATTGAACTTTCGTTTTAAATATATTTAATATATAACACCATC
The DNA here is from genome assembly GCA_018290095.1 of Polypedilum vanderplanki. Classification (NCBI taxonomy): domain Eukaryota; kingdom Metazoa; phylum Arthropoda; class Insecta; order Diptera; family Chironomidae; genus Polypedilum; species Polypedilum vanderplanki. The sequence continues at coordinate 17,581,859 of CM031379.1, forward strand.
ATGCCAATTTTTCTTATTTATTTCATTTCTCGTAACTTCTTTTCTCATCATTTATGTTTGTATTTGAAAATGTTCCTCTTTTAGTATTAATTAGAGTACATTAATATTAACTTTTTTATCATCTTCAATGCTATTTTAAAAACTTTTAATGGTTAGATTGTTAATTTAATGTTTCATATTCTTGAGTTGAATATTATGTTCACAGTTACATAGATAGCAAGAAGTCTTCATATTAATCTGAAAGGGAAATATTCACTTATACATATTAGCAAATAAACTCGAGACAGAGTTCAAAGAGTTCAATGCGAAAATAAGAAGCAAAAACGAAGTTGCTTTATGGTATACTTTTTTCCCTCTTCTCTTAGAAAACAATTCAGAGTGCATCCGCGAAAGAAAAGAACTAATAAAAGACGAAGCAAATCTTAATCTCCTACTAATCTTCTTTTAATGCGATATCTATCATTTTCTCCTCCTTCATTCTCTCGCTGCATAGTCTGCTACAGTGCATTATTATTTTTAAAGCACATCACAAAAAAAGAAGGTTCACGTGCGAAAATGCATTCTCAAACAAATTTTTTACTACACAAAAAAATTAAAAATACATCAATTATTGCATATTTTTCATGTTTATACTCTACATTTCGTGTGTGCATATTCGCGTATAGCACTTACTACTCTATACAGCATCATCGTGTGATCGAATTACATTTATTTTTCTTTCTTTCTCTCTCTCACTCACTTATGGAGAAATAAAACGAAAGACGTGGATGAAAGGAGAAGTAAAGACGAAAAGTATTCGGATAAAGATGAAAAGTATGAGAGAATGAGGAATGAATTTTTAAAATACAAATTAATAATCTCTTTATTCGTCATCGCTTGGTCTGTTTGAAGAGAAGTTTCTTATAAAATATTTTTTAAACGATAATTTACAAAGGTTCTTTAATTTTGACCTAATTCTTGAATTTCTTTTTGCTTAGTTTAAAAATTATAAAATTTTTAGGTTTGTGTTATGTTGCTTTCTTAATTTTTCTTTAGATACAAACCTCAAACAAATATACATGCAATTTATGATAATCACATATTAGTAGAAGATTCTTTATACATTCAATCTGAAGTTATCAAACAAAAAAATTACTTCTGTGCTTTATTAGCGAATGAAGTATTGTCGTTATATTGCTTTGTATTAAAAATTGAATATAGTAGTTATGTATCTAACAAAGCAAAACACATGTTATGATAATCACAATTTTTCGTAAAAATTCTAACATAATCGTAATCACTAACTTAAAACTAATGTCGTATTACCAGTTGTATAATGTTTGAAAGTTAGCGCTGAGCACTAGTAACACTTTAACACTTGAGTGCTCAGCACTATAATATAATATTCATACTGAAGTGCTTTTTTGAAAATATTTTTTCCTTTTCTTAAGCGACCTGTTGCGCTTGAGGTCTAGTTATGTACTTTTTATCTTTAAATATTTCACATAATATTATTCGATTCCTATGGATGCTACTTACCTTGAACATTTATATACATTAGAAATAATAGACAAACCATAGTAGAAGTATATAAAAAGAATGAAAAAATAGGTTGATAATATTTCTTCGATTATTCTTTATTTATTATTGTCCCACAATTCCTTTTCTTGCATAGCATAGCACAATATTGTTACTCTCTCATGAGATTTGTTTGTATGAAGCAAAATATCGCGACATCATTTTATGATGGCTTTGTTTCTCCAATGCTCTTCATCTTCGATTGTAATTGACTGCACATGCAACATTATGTATTGTAATAATAACGGTTAGAGCTTCTACTGTTGGCTGAATGGCTTGCAATGATAGGGACGTGGTTCAGAGTTCATTTAAATCATAGCCATCAGGCATTTTATATATTTTTATGCCTTATAGTTGATGTAACAATTCTTGTATGACTGTAATTGTTCAACTACTGTGCTATTTTGTACTAAAAAAGCTTTTTCAGTTCTCAGAAATTTAGTATTACTAGTAAGCTGTGTTAACCTATGCGTGTGTCATTCTCAGTTTCAAATATTGAAAAATAATTCCAGATTAAGTCAATTTCACTCTAAATTCATCTTATTCATATATCATATAAATATTAATTTTTTTTTATGGGAAATCAATCTTGACTTTGCATTCAAACAACAAACAGCGAAACATTATTATTTAAATCCGATTTATGTTGACAAAATATTTCATAATAATATAAAGGCAGCAATTGAGCTTAAGAGCTACAAGTCTTTGCCTTCAGTCACACGTGAGTGTTGTGTTCTCTTTCTCATGGTTTGGCTCTCTTTTGCACATTTCAAGTCTTTTTCGTTTTTTGTAATAAGCCTCCCAATTATATTGATCGCGGGAAGATGAAATTCCTCAAATCGACTCAAGCCGTCAGTAAAAGAAGTGAAAGAAAGAGAGTATGACGATCATTCTTGTATATATGTATGGGACGAAATAAATTTTTTCTCACGCATTCATCGATACATAAAGTTTACTTTTGGATATATTATACATGATGTTGAAGAGAGATTTGCCACTTATGCTTGATTATACATGATCTATATATTTTTTTTCTTTGTTTCTCCTTCGTTCGCACAAGAGAGTGAAGTTGAGTGCATGAAGTCTCAAGACGTATATTACAATAATATAAAACAACAAAACATTAATCTTCTCTCTTTCGAATGTTCGCGTGTGTTTTAGGCACTTTCGGGTTTTCTCATGATGCTAACTCAAAATGGTAAGCTATTGTACATCTCGGATAATGCTGCCGAATATTTAGGCCATTCCATGGAGGATCTTCTCATTCATGGTGATTCTGTCTATGATATTATCGATAAGCAGGATTACAATGCCATTCAATCGGAACTTAATCGTTCAGGATCTCATATTCATCAATCAACTTCTCTTCACAACCTACATCACCATCATCATCATTCTGTGAATATGGATGGTGAAAAACGTATTTTTCTCTGTCGAATGAATGTTAGCAGGTGATTATTGCAATTTTATTACTTGATAATTCCTTTTTCCATTAAATACTTAAAATTGAGCTGAAATTTAACTTTAAAAATTTTTCTTTTATTGCTTTCATTTCTAAAGCAGGAATGCACGTCGTCAAATGCGATTTGTAAGTAATTTTTTGTTAAAATATTTTTGAGAGCTTTAAAAAGTCATTAGTCAAAATTTGTCGGCAAGCTTTGACTAATGTTCCACTTAATCATATGAGTCAATCAAAACTCAATTACTCATTTATGTATATTATGTAGATCTACATGCATAAATAAGTAAAAGAATAAGAAAATGACATTAAATAATTGAATTTCAATTTGATTTTATTTAGGGTGATCAAAAAGTGGTGTTGATTCAGGGGCACTATCTTTCATTTTTACCTCTCTGTAGTCGAAATGAACCTGTTTTTCTAGCAACATGTACACCAATAGCTATGCCAGAAACACGAGAATGCGTTGTGCAAGGAGCAACAAATGTCTTCACAACGATTCACTCCATGGACATGAAGTTTATTCATATAGATAAAAAGTAGGTGCTGAATAGTTAATATTATTTATTTCGACGCTTCTTCTAGCTTAGAAGGTAGCAGCGGCAACAGCAGCGAGGTCAAGTTGAATTATTGTATAGATAAACTATTATTCGTGTAAAGAAACATGTCCTGCCGTTTACACACAGTAAGGCTGCTGTCACAATTCGACACATGAGCACTGAGTTTGTTGTGATTGTTGATCTGTTGGGGTTAAATAGCACTCTCACCATTCATTTGAATTTCTTTTTCTCTCTCTCACTCGCATTACAACAAATGATTTGGCATTCAATTTAACACAAAGAAGAGATTCTCGCAGTTCAATAGATCGGCTTGCATGTATGTAAATGGATATATGGCTTCAAAAGTCGCGCGCATAGTCATCGCTCAATTCAATTTCAAAATCAATCCATGTTCAGAAAAATATTTACAAAAAATAACTTTTTTTAATTGAAAAAGTAATAGTAAAAAACTGACTAAGAAGCTAAATTGAAAATAAGTTTCTTTTATGAATCTCCAAATTGGATAGAAGCGCATTTGCAAACATTAAAAAAATAGTCAAAATGATGAGAAATGACTCATCAGGAATGCCCTGAAATAAAATGAAAATAATACAGTGATTTTATAAATGAAATGTAAAAAGAAAGAGGAGAAAAATAACAATTTCACATGAGACCACTTATTCAATTTGTATGAAAGTTAATCAAAGAGTTTTTCCATCCTCATTCAATCTGCCGTATATTTTTTGCTCTCTTCTTCTTTCTATCACACACATGTACTTTGCCTTTTTTTTCTTTTCATTTTCATTAATGTTTGTTGTTGTCGATGCGGTCGCAAAGAGAGAGAGAGAGAATAAAATAGTGAGAATATAAAATAAGATTGAGAGTTGTATTTTATGCATGTAAACTGTCAAATGAAACAGTATCAATTATGGAAGTTCCCTCTTTTTTTTTCTTTCACTCTCTTACTTATTCACATTGAATAATTGTATAGTTGACTATCAAAAGCATTTTGTAGGCAATATATGTATATATAATGAGAAAAAAGTTCTTTTATCATATCGCGCGGCCCGCTATGTGTTCTATCTCTATCACCATTAGCGAAGTGAAATGAATAGTTGAAGAGATAGAAGGAGTTTAACTTTTGCCTATAAATAGAATAAATTTATTTTCTTTAAAATAATTAATAATGTTACTTACCTTTTTTTCTCACTTCGAACAAAATACCACGGCAGCTACAGCAGCAATGAGTATGAGAGAGAATAAGTATTTATAAATATAACAATAGTAGTAGGTAAGCGATAGGTGTGGCACTGAAATTATATTACACATAGACAAGATTGTGGAATGGAATTAAAAAGATTTGAGCATAGAATTTTTGAAATGAGTTTCAAGGGAACTTTTGTATGCTGCTATTGCCATAATACGACCTAGTGAGCTTGTTGACTTTTCAACACTTGCGCCATATCTCATATCAAAATAAAAGTGTGAACAGCTATGACTAATAGATTGTTACTTTGCTTTATTTATAGCGGGGAATTCCATTTAGGATATACAAAAGAGGAATTGAATGGAAGCTCATGGTATCAGCTCGTACATTGGGAATATATTAAAGAGGCTCAAATGAAACACAGGCTAAGTAAATAACAAAATTAAATTTTTATTATAAAAAAAATTTTCTAATCAATAATTTTTATTCTACAGTAACACAATCAGAACAGGATAGATCGTGCATAGTCTTAACGCGTCTACAACAAAAGACTGGTGACTTTATTTGGATACATTTAGTATTACAAGTTCGTGATAGTCAGGACTCTAATCAACATTCAGTCATAGTTTGTACGAATCAAGTGTTAAGGTACGTTTTTAAAGATAGCTTATAAATATTGCTTATTATTGTTTAATATCGAAACACCCGTGGAGAATAAAAAGAGGCAGTAGCCAAGAGGTTACAATGACAGCAATTTCAATAAAAAAACAGAGTAAAAAAAATTTTTTTTTATATCATGTCCAAGTTGTTGTTTGTGCAATATTGTAATGTACATTCTATGAAAAATCTGTTGGGGGGAATACAACATCCATTGTTCCACAATTTCACATCCATTGCGACTCTCTTTCTTAATGGAATTCTTCATTTTTTCTTTCTCTCGCTCCTTAAAATTTATTGTTATCATTTAAAAAATACAAAATTGTGCAATCTATATAATACAACATGCTGCATGTATCAGAATTTTTATCGAAATTGTTTATACAAAAGGAAAAAGAGATAAAGAGAATCTTCTTGCAAATATTAACAAAAAATAATTACAATATGTTATGGTATCCTATGACATAAAAGTTTACATGAGTCAAATAAATATTATTCCATTACTTATGATAATTGAATTATTTATTTCATAAGTCAAAGTAGTTTTATTGACTTTTTTGTTGATGCCATAAATATTTCCTTCTTCAAAATATTGATCTTGCATCTTCTGTTTAATGTACAAATACATTTGAAAGGGTTACTGTATATAACTTATGCAAAAATTTTTTTGATAAAAGTTCATAGGTCTTGTTTGGTTTTTTATTATAATTTTCTTCTGTCTTAGTTTTGTCTCACTTTCTACTCGGTATAACAATTCTTTTTTTCTTCTACATTACTGCAACATTCTCTAAAAAGAGTCAGTCAGTCGCGTTACAAATGCACACAGTTCTTGAGAAAATTGAGAGAAAAATAAAAGACGGTTTTTGAAAACAATGCGAAAGAGCAAGAAGAGAAGGGAATAAAAATTCAGTGTACAAAACGTAACAGAAAAATTCGATACTCTTCAATATCATCGCAAAGCGGGGCATTTAATGCACATTGCACTTCAACTTTCGTTAAGGAAAATTGATAACTTTAGGGCAAAAACTTCCTGAACCGTCCTCATTGCTTTGCGCGCTTTGTTTTATATTTCTTTATGAAATAATTTTCTGAATTCAAGAAATGAAGCATACCACAATGAAAAAAAAAATATTGAGTGAGTAAGCAATGTAAAAATTTCATTCTCGATATGCTCATGATTGATTTGCGAAATGTTTATTGAGTGCAGAAAGAAAGAAAGCCCTTGACTCGGATCACTGATAATCATCGATGTATTTGTGTGCAAAAAATGAATCAGTAGTTTATTTTTTTATTATTTAAAGGAGCAATGAAAGATGAGAGTTCCTTTTTATTCCTTTTTTCTCTCTGATTTGGGATGCTTATGCTCGCGCGCTCGCGCTCTCTTATCTTGCGTGGTGGTCTCGCGATTATTTATGTGAGAAACTGGATCTGACTTGCAAACGAAATCATATTTCATCTTTTTATGCTTTTCATTCCCATTTTCCCTTTGCCATAGCTGGTTAATAGTCTGGTCCGTTTTATTGCTTTTATTTCTTTGATTTTAATGACCTCTCCACTCTTCTGTACTGCACATTTTTCCTTCATCCATTTGCTTCATAATATAATACAAAGAACGAAAGACTACTCTCTCTTTCTGCCGACGGTATGGTGCGATATGATTTTTTAATTTCTTTTCATTCTCTCCATGCATTTTACATAAATAAATATGACTCAATATCAGATGATAGGAATGGTGCGTAAGAAATTCTCAAACAAGGGTGGCAACAGCATGACTTTAATTGACTTTTGATTTGCTTTCATTTCATTTTTTTTTCTTCTTTTTTTTTTATTACAGTGACAAGGAAGCATCAGTTATGCTCTCAAATTCATGGCTCTATCATTACTATTCAGTGCAATCAAAAATTCAAATGGGTCTTACGTCATTTGATGGTGCTCGAATGCCACAAATAACTGCTGGCAGCACAAATTATTACCCGTATCAACCAATCACACAGCAACACTATCAAATGCATCAGATTCATCAAACAGCTTATGAGGTAACATCGCAAAGTGGTCACCATTTAGCTCATTATACTGAGCATTATTCTCCACCTGTTAGTAGCATTAATCATCATAATGACATCAACCATAATAGTCCAACAATAAAAGAATCATTACCAGTTGATTATAGTCAACAACATACTGTTGGTAGAGTGTCACCAGTTAATAATTCTGTTACAGATAGTGTAACTGCTCAGGAAAATGGAAAATCATCAGATGATTATAGTAGTGAACCAAGTCGTAAAAAACCAGCTTCTCAAGATAAAAGTGGTGATAAGAAGCTGAATAAAGTGGATTATAAAAGCGTACGAATATCAAATAAGAAATATACATTTAAAAGAATAGAATCACTACAAATATCAGACAGCAATGCGATCGAAAGTGAAGAAATCCCCGTGTCACGTGCTGCTCACGCATATGACAGTCATAATAGCAATAATAATAATAATAATGACAATAATCATATAGTCATGGAGATGGAACATCGCGATGGTCAAATGCTTTATATAAATAGTTCCATTCATAGCACACGTTCACGAATATCAAAAAGCTTTTCTTCATCGCTTCCTCTACTTCCACCACATGCAGAGCAATCGACAGCTACAGCACCAAGTGCTGAAATAGAGCAATGGAATCCTTCACCAACATGGAGTGAAAACAATATTCAAAAAGTTCCTGATATTGTTCATCAACAATTAAGTCCTTATTTAATTACAACTCCACCAACGCCCATGAGTGCTTCATATATTCCACATACATCATCATTTACATTTGATTGGACACCAGAACATTATGTGCCAACAGTTGGAAATATGCATGAAGATCGTAATATTATGGAATTAGCACCAGCACGATGCTATTTTCATAATCGACCACATTTGATGAATATTGATGAAAATAATCAACATATAAGCCATCATCATCATCATCACAAGGACGAAACGATCGTGAGGAATTCCTGAAAATAAAATAATTAATTTGTTGAATAATTTATATGTGCTGTAATTTATAATGAAGATATCTTTATTATTGACTTTCTATTTTTCCTTTTCATCTTTTTTTCCTTGTGGTTTGTTATTCAGGCAAATTGTTCATCGATGATCTTTAATCTCTCTCGTTCTGTGTTTTACTACACCATGAATGTATAATTAAGACAATATATCTGCCTAACTCAGTAAAAGAAATAACGGTTTAATTTCTATTTTAAAAAGAATTAAATAAAATTTGCAAAGATTAATAAAATATTTCTGATTCAATAATCAAACTATGATTTTATGCTCTCGTCTAAGTTCTTTTTCATATACAAGTACGTCACCAAATTGAGTTTTTAAGATAAGTTTTCTTATTCTCTCTTAGCAGTATTATCTGCTCACTTGCATCTTGCGCGTATGTAATTGTGAATGTTTAATTACAGTTTATTTCATTATAAAAAAGAGTTGCCAAAAGCATTTTATATTTAAATAAGTAATAATCTATCGACAAACGTAAAGCGTATAAATAAAATGTATTCAATAAACGCCTCTTTAGAGTTTTAGAGTGCTGAAAAGAGCAGTAATATCGATTTCTTTTAGATTAAAATAGCATTCATTATTTTTAATTTCCTATTTGTGGCATTTTTCATATAAAACAAAAAGAAACATAGAATCGGCATCAATTTTGCAATGTAAATTCAAATTGAATAAATAAAGAGATGGAAAAAATTATTGAAAAATATTTCCCGTTGACATCTCATTTAACATTGTTGTTATTTCCATTTTCAGTTACATTCGTCGTGTGAAGCATCTCATGAAATAGTGTGTTCCATGTTATTACCGTAGCTGGTAATAAATGCTAAAAAATTTAAAATTTATAATCTTTAATTGGTTAGTGTTGATACAACTTAATATATATGAAAAGGTGCGAGACATGAAAGAGTATAAAATTGTTACATTGGTGTTTGAGATCATGTCATACACACGTTATATTATACTATAAATAAATACATCGCGTGTATACACAAAATCAACACATATTTCTGTACAAGAAATTTTATATGTGAGAAATGAATTAATCATTTTTTAAATAAATTTTTTATAATAGACGAAATAGTTTAATTTTTTTATAAATTAAAAATATTTTAGGATTATAACTTTAAACAGTTACTTTTAAATCAATAAAATGTCACTAGCAAATAATATCCATAAAAATTTCATCGTCTCACTTATCTTTCGTTCTCTTAATACCTTTCCAAATAAAAGATTTAAAAAAGTGTTTCATCCATTTCTCGTGCTAAAAGCACACTGCATAAGATAAGAGGTTAAATTGCAAAGATTTGCATAATGTTGGAGGTAAACAGTGTGTGTAAAAAAGTGTCAATAACATTATTCAAATTTATTTCCTTCTCTTTTTGAATTTCTCAAGTCATCATCATCATCATCAGTGAATAACTAAGTGATGAGATTGAAATGAAATAAATAGAAAGAAAATATAATTTTTTATTGAATGTAACACATATATAGGGTGGATGGTATGGTAATGACAGCTTAGCAGAAAACATGAAAGTAACAACGGCAAAAACATCTTTTAAATTCTGCCGCCTTGCGGTTCTATAATTTTCCTTTCATCGACAGCAGCAGCATTGAAGAGAAATAGACGATTGAGAGAGTTATAATTGAATTTTTACTAAGCTATTAATTGGTGTATTGAATAAGTGAATAGAACGAGAGAGCGAGCGAGAAAAGCTATGGTAGGTTATGAGAAAGAGGTTTGGCGAGAAAAATTGTGCTGCAAACAAATTCACTACGGTTTTTTGCCTGCCTGCCTGTTTTTTTTTTGAAGACTTCACTGGTACTTACAAACAACCGATCTATAGTACAACAGTAAGAGATTTTTTTATTTCTTCTTCGCTATATGTACATTTCTAACATGTAATAACTGCTTCAACATTTTGACGCCTAATTTCACCATTTTCATTGAATCTATGTATATTTAAATTATGTTGATATTGAAATGCATTAAACCATAAAAATGTTTGAATTTTTTCAAACGTATAAAAAAAAATTTTTTTTGATCCAAAGATTTTGCTTATGAGTCATCAAAAGAAATCACCGAAGGATATGAATATTGATTTTATGAAAGCTTTATGGCAATGATGTTGATCTCTGACTATACATACACATGAATATATTAAAAGATTTCGCCTCAAAATTTAAAAATCAGCAGAAGTTTCAACGTGTGAAAATTGTTTTCATTCTTACTCTTACTCTTTTGTGCTACGGCCCCATACATACATTACTTGGCATCTAGAATAAGCAAGCGATGAATTAAAAGAATAAAAGAAAGCATTCGGCATAATCTTTTTGATATTAATTTTATTTTTTATTAAAGTGATTCATGCCTCAAGGAATATTATTTGTTTCAAATAAAAATTGAAGTTCAATTATTTTTTGCTCTCCGCATACCTATATTTCATTGAATTCAATAAGCCAATATTTTTTTTAAAAAAATGTATCTTTTCTTGAAAAAAGAAAATTGATTTGAAGTATTAATAACAAATAAATTAAAGAAATGAAAAATATGTGAGGTTTGTAAGAGGCTGTAAATAGAAGAAATGAATTTCTTGGTATGCAAAAAATCTTTTTTCATAATTTATTAAGATGGATGCACAAATAAAAAACGATTGAAAATCAATTAGATTAAATGCAAATACATAGATATAGAAAATATTAAATAGTGAAGATCATCATATATTCCATAGATCTATAGAAATAAAATTCTTTTACCTTCATTCCGACTACGTTTCATTTTAACCGCGACTCTTTACTGTAATTTTCTCCTTTATTCTCTCAGTATACTTTATTTCTGAAGCATAAGTAAGTAAAATGACTCAACTCAAGAGAATTGTTGTGTATTGATAATAATTGTGCCCTTGTTGTAGTTTGGGCATGTATACATCCAATTTGATCGATCGATTAATTGGTATGTATAAGAGAGTAAATTTAAATAAGTGCTTTGGAATGATCGTAAATAAACGGTTGTTTTAGTTGTGAAATTTATTACTATTCTACATAATATATACAAATCCTTTACTTACTGTATGCATCATCATTATTTTTGTTTTAATTGATTATTTTAAAGTTATCTATAGTAATTTAAAAGGTAAGTCATTTTTTTGTTAATTTTGATATCATTTATTTAAGAATTTTTGAATTTACTTTATAATTGTGTATGCCTATTACAATAAAGTTCCATAGATTGAGAAATTAAAGATGAATATTGTATTTCATGTCATATAATTTAAAACATTTTAACTGTTAATTTTAGTAAATCACATAAATCACCGAATTTTAAAAAGATCAAACTTTTTGTTTAAATCGAATTTTGCAAAAATAATCTTTCTTTATCATATTTTCAGACAGTCTGAAGAAAGTTTCTTTTAATATAAACTCCTTAACTTTCATTATATCATACTTATAAGAAAAAAATTCTCAAACATGATATATATTTGCTTAAACAAATCCAAAATTTTTAGTTTTAATAGCCATCAATAATTTGTGGCGTAATACGGCTTTACTTGAGTACAATGGTATATAGAGACGAGAGATGCATGTATTGGCTGTTGGCAAGTGTGCATCATCTGCTGGACGAATTGTAACTGTTGGCATTGGTTGAAAGCCCTCTTCTGAAGCAGGCAATGCAGGTGATCCAGTCCAGAAATATATCTGTTAGGATAAAAAGAATTTATTATTTATGATATGATTAAAATAAACTTTTAGTCTTACCAAATCTTGACGTTCAAGATTAGTCATTCGTTCTACGATTTGCCAAAGCCAACGTTTAAATCTCTGTAATTTCTCAGCACTTTCATTTGATTCATCATTAAATGAAGTATAGTTTGACAAAACTGATACGTTAATATCGCCAACTCCGTTTAGCAAAAGTCTGAGATCCTCAGCTGTCAATGAATCCAGCGCCGTTTCAGGCAAGACATCGAAAACACCAGATCGAATTGCTTCTAGTGCTTTCTCCTGTGTTTTTATCATGCGATACTCAGCATATTTGCGAACATAATCGTATACATTTTGTTCGTTAACAATAATGTCACGACCATTATTTACCAATTCAACAGAACCACCTCCCTCCTCCGGTACCAAATCGATACTGTTTTAAAAAGAAAAAAGAATGGTAGCAAATATTATTAATATGAATATGATTTTCCCACCAGTCCCACAATTCTCATTGTATTGTGGCTGAATGAAGAAGGAAAAAAAGAAGAAACTTACACAAAATTAAGTTCGAGCGATTGCAGCAATTGCGCTCCATTTTTACTTTGTGAATCTTTAACCAATTGTCGCAACGATTCGTAAACAATTGGATCGAAAAATGCTAAATCATGGAATCGAATTTGACGTCCAAGAATGTATTTTAAAACGTGACGTTGAAGGAATATTGGCAACAATTCATTTTGTAGCAAGCATAAACCAATTAATCTATTTTGGGAAGAGAGAGAAAAAAATGAAGATGATTCAAATATTTTATGAGAAATTTTTCATACGAGGCAAAATTGAATAAATTAAAAATATTTTAATACCTTCCAACATTTCTAAAAGCATTGATGCGCTCAAATGATGGATAGCCTTGTCTTGGACTGTAGAAATTTGGCTTTCCTGGTTGATAGAATAATGGTGCGTTGTCATCAACAGTTAGATTTTGACAATCTTCAAGTACAACAATTGGATTCAATTTTTTAGATCCTTGTTGCGATGATGATGAAGATGATCCTTGTTGCGCATTAATACTACTATTTCCTTGTGACGAATCAGTACTGATTATGTTCAATGTAGCTGAACCAAGTGATGCAGAGCCCGTGATATTGAGCGAAACTGTTGGTAATTGTGGATTGTTGTTATTTCCACTGCCACTTGAATTTGCACTACTTCCATCACGATCCATGCGATGACGAAATGTAATGAGAGCCATAGCTTCATTAGCACGTTGTCTCAACGTTTCATCTGATGAAACTAACATAATCCATTGCGTTGGTGGTAGATCTAACAGCATTCCTGTAATTTTAGCTGCTTGCGTTGGATGAATTTGATAAACTTTATTGTAAATTCTTTCACCCAGCTGTTGTTGATGATTACTTAAGTGATCATTACTGCCACCTTCACTTGCTGGTCTAAAGGGTCGTGCATCATAATTTAAAAGAACTTTTCTACTGTCACGATTCCTCCATAAAGTACGCTTTGATGTCAATCGTCTTAATGGTTCTGATAGATCTCTAGATTGAACATTTGTTGAAAAATTGCTAGCAATTGTAACCGATGGAGATGATTGACTACTTCCCGATGGATTTCGTTGTCTAATCATTGTACTGAAGGGCACATTGTATTTATTAGAACCAACTTGAGCGCTCTCGAGATTGGGTAGATTTTCACGAGACAATAAAGCTTCAGCTATGAGTGTATAGAAACTTCTGGCTACACCGCTTCCCTCACCTGGCTCATCTTTAAAAGTTACTTTAACACGATTAAATGCCAATGGCGGTTGAAGTCGTCTATTGTTATTATTATATTGCGTATTTAGTTCCTTAAATGTTTGTGGAATGAGGCAATTTCTTGCTCGATCAATTTTTGACAGTGTAAGATCACGTTGCTGTCCATTTCGCAATTTCTCCATATGTCTTCTAAATTTAGCTTCTTTTACTGGAAATCCTCCAAGTTCAGAAATAATGCTTCCAGGCTCCATTCCTACATCTTCTTGAAATACCCGACCAAAAAGAATCAAAGACAATCGCCATCTGCCAAGTAGTAAATCAGAAGTTATGTTCGAACGGAAATATACACCTCGAGGTGGAAGTTCCTGAACAATTTGTTGATTTTGACTTGGAGTGTTTGTGGTTTCAATCGTAACATTTGCAGATACTTCTTGATTTTCATCCATTGTATCTAAAGATGGATCAACTTGTGATGAAGTCTGTAATATAAAAAAATTTTCATCAGAAAATATCAGAATGTTTGCGTTATATATTTTAAACGCTTTTTTCTTTCCAAGTTATCAAGATATTTAATATTAATTAGAAATCAATTCGCAAAAATAAATCAATAGTGTGAATAAACAAAATATTGAAAATTTTTTGCAATAAAAGAAAAATGCTATCTTAACACTTTAACAACAATTATTATTACAGATTTTTCAAAAATTCTTTGTCTCTTGATGAATCGAAATAAAAAATAATGGAAAAAATGTCTTCTCCGTATCTGTTCGCAAGGAAAAGCTTCATCACTCGCGATCATCAAAGAGACTCGGTTTTATGTTGGACTTTTTAGTGAAATGTGAATGAATAATTATTTTTCCACATTTGTATCAAAAAGCCCTTCTGTAAGATTTTAATTTAAGTAGAATGTATAACTTACCGATGGACCAACTCTTACGATCACACTTGATTTGCTTGATGCTGATTGTTCATGTTCACTTCCTTTTTCATATACAAAGTTGTTTGGCAAAAAATTTATAGGTGTTTCAGGTGCAACACATTCGCTCAATGTTTGTTTTTTGTTCTTTGACAGAATGTTGGCCGTGGCAGCATCAATTGCATCAGCAACATTTCTACGTGTAACAACTATTATTGGTGGCCGAATCGATGGGTCAATATCTTGCTCCGAATCAGCTTGCTTCATTGATTTTCCAATTGAGAAACCTTTTATTGTTTCACCAGTTTCCATTAATCTATGTTTCTTAGCAACTGGTGATCTAATAATATCATTTTCATTTTCACTATCGTCAGAATCTTCGTACAAATGTTTTTCAACTTTTGATTCATCAACAATTTGATTCATTTTTGTCATTGATAAATTTTGAGGTTCATCGTCAATGCTTTCATCATCATCGTCTTCATAATTTTCAAGAAATCCTTTTGATGGTCCAGGTTGTGGTGAATGAGGTCGTTTCAATAAACTAGATAATTCTTTACTTTGAGGAACCGTAGCAAGTTGTTGTTTTTCTTCAGGTATTATAACATCATTTTGTGATTGTTCTGATGTTGAGGGTGTAACAGAAATTACAACTGTATTTGTGTTGCCTGCACTGTTTTGTTGTACGTCCTTCGATTGAGCAGATAGGCCTAATTTTATTGGCGGCAATTCAAGTGTTGATGACGTAATTTGATCAACACTTGCTGGCACTGTTATAGCTTGCTTAGGCATTCCAAAAAGATCTTCTCTTCGTGCATTTGGTTGCAATAATTGTGGTTGTTCCGCCAATGGAATAGCTTCAGCCATTGGCGTATTGAAAGGATCAGGTGCTGAACAGCCAAGACAAAGTGTCGACTCTGATCGTTGGAAAAAACTGTGACGTTTTCCAAGTGTAGGTCTTATCATATCATTTTCATCAACCGAATCAGTATCCATGACAATCGATGACGTAAACTCATCATCAACATCTTCATTTTCGTTATCGTCTTGATCATCCCATGCATTCGAATCATTGCGATCGCAGTCCAAATCGTTAGATGCACGCATATAGAAAATTATAGAATCTAAAACGAATGCCACATGCCTCAATGCAGTCACGTCCAAAACTGGTAGCGAGTCACGATGTTCTGAATTGTGAGCTCGCATTAGTGAAAGACAATAAGTAAGAAAATCGCGACGGCTTGTAGAGCTGTCTGTACCTTTATAAGAAAGTAAAAAAAAGGTAAAAAGAAATTAGTCAAATGAAATATAAAATATCAAAAATTTTCGGGACGTCTCAAAAATAATTTAAACCAATTCAGTTAAAATTTTTGCTCGTCTCATGTTTTTTTAATTACAAAAAACATACCATTGCGATCACGCACACGACTGCCACTATTGTTTGGTGTAAGCATTTGAATTGTGACTGTACGATTATTTGATCGTTGATTTAGTGGCGGTCCCGCGTCTACTTTTATTGGATTATTTGAGTATGCAAAAAATGGTGTATGTTTTTATTTTAGATAATTATCATCAATATCGACATTCAGTACGACATTTGAATATTATTCTTACAGTGTGCGCCTTCAGCACGCAAATCTTCGTAAAAATTTTATTTGAAAATTAACGTCTAAAAATTCTGTCCGTCCCCCCAGGAGTAAATGCTACTCACTTGACGTTGCAGCTGAAGTTGAAGTATTTGAATTCGAATTGTGAGGATGTAAAGGATGAGCAGAATCTGCTGAATCAGTAAGAGATGCTCCAAATCTCAATTGAGCTTCTGTTGCATCCATCACTGTCAAAATCCAATCCCAAGTTGGCTTTAGTCTTCTCTCAACATACATCTAATATAAAGGCATTTAATTAAGATTATTTTTTGATTACTAAATATAAATTTGTTTTACCTGAAGTTGAACAGCTTCTTGATATGATAAATCATAGCTTTGATAATTGTTTGATGATGGACAACTAAACTTCCAAGCTAGCATTCCTACTAACTCACTTATTTGTCTAAGTACAATCCCAAATGCACGAGCAAGAGCACTTGAAGTAGTTGCCATTGTTGGTGACTCTTGTGCAACAGTATTAGCAGAAGCTGATCGTCGAATAGCACTCGGATCAATAAATACAAGGTTTGATGCTCCTGCCAAACGATGAAGGCTTGTTGTTCGAGTTGTATCACGACTTCTAATTGCCCAATGAAGTGAATGTGGTGGAGCATTGTTTCGTTGCAATCCCGAAGATGTAGTTCTTCTTTCCAATTGATCATCTAGTACAAATTCTTCAGTTGACTGCTCATCACTATCACCATCCTCAGAACCATCTTCATCTTGTTGACTGGAATCACCTGTGTCATCTTCATTGATTAAAACGAAATTAGATAAACCTATAACGTTGCAGAAATTTTGATTGTTCCCCGACCACAAATAAAATGAGTAAATTTCTTACCTGTATCAGATCCTGCAGTTGCACCTGTTTGAACACTACGTCCTGCATCTTGAGTGCTTTGATTATCATCAGAATCACTTTCAGTCTCGGCTTCTTGGAAATTGAATTCATTATCACTTTCTCCTCCATTATCTTGTCCCATTTGGTCATCAGCTACATCATCTACGACATTATTATTGTTATTGTTATTTATATTTTGTCTTGAATGTATAACAGATTGAGAGTCATCTTGTTCTGATATGTCTCCATCATCATGAACCATTGCATCAGGATCATTTGTTTCATCTAATTCATTTCTTGATGCTGATGAAATTCTAAGCAAAAAACCACCATCTGTTGACTCGCTATCGATGCGAGATTGTATAGCATCGCTGAGATTATTTTGCCTTGAAGCAGGTGCAAGAGGTTCAACAGAAAACAAATCATCAGAATCCATATTGTTGCCTGATGAAGTCAATTGAAATGGAGCTGTTGGTCGAACAACACCAAGTCTTACGGGAGCAATTAATGCATCGGAAATTTCAACAAGCTCTTCAATAGCAAATTTTAAAAGAGAAGTGAAAACACGACGAAAAGCTAGCATAAGACGCGCTTGCATTGTTGAGTTTCTCTGTTTATCAGGATTATTTGATTTCTCAATACTAAAAATAACAAAAACTCGTGATACTGAGCGCACAAAACGACGAGCGACTTTTTGTGCTTCTTCGATTCTACCCGATATTGCGTCATTTTGAAGTTCTTTAATGAGTGTAGCAAGTAGTGCATCTAATGGTTCATTGTTGCATCGGAAAAATAAAATATGAGTAAATTTATCCAACATGATAGTTCCACTTTGAGAATTAATGTATAGATTTTTGCTATCATTATCTTCATAAAAAACTTGATTTGCCAAAGTATTTAAATTAAATTCACTTTCAACTCCTGTTTGAATCATACTTCTCACAGCATTCCAATCGCCTAATAATCGTTCAAGAGCTTTTCTTGCAAACCTTGGTGGCTCCAAATCATGTTCAGGCATTTCACCATCGGCATCAATTGATGGAGTTTTTCTATTCAAATAACTTCCTGAATTACGTTGCTGAACTCTTGTTGAACGATATTGTCGTTGTTCAATAGATTGACGACCAACTGTTTGTATTAGAAATAGCAGTATCGATTCTCCTCTAGAATTAAAACGCATGACAAGATCTGTATCTTTAATAAGTTTCTCAAGTAATTCCGTTCGTTTTGTTTGGTTTCCCGCAACAAGAGCTTTACATTTGCATTTTTGCCAACAGTCACAGTATGCTGTAGGTGTTGTTTGTTTCAATTTGCAGTCATGTCCTTTATGACATACTTTTGCACACTCAGTGCAACAACATAATGAACCACTCAGACCTAAAAGTATTAAAAATACTTTGTTGTATTATTTGTTAAATTATCAAATTTTTAATTACTTACCGCATGTTTGACATTCAAAAATATCTTGATTAATATGATCAGCACCAGTCCATGTAAACGAACAAGTGTCATTGCAACATAGAACATGAAGAGGAGACTGATCGGGTGAACCATTTGGAAATACCATTGAATCTCTAATTTGAGGATCACCATTTGCAATTTTAAGAATTGTATCAAAAAGAACAATTCCGGCCTGATAAGCGCGGCTAGAGACAGCAAGCATAAATGGCGTTTGACCTGTTGCATCTTTTGCACTCAATAATTGTCTTAAATAGGGTTGCAATGCAGCATTTTCACAAATCAATTGAACACTCAGAAGGGCATTAACTCTTCGTTCAGTGGGATCAGAAATGTAAATTTCAGTCGGCTGATTTTGTTGCTGTGCTTTTGGAATATGAATACCACTGAGACTATCTTCATCACCTGAATTTCCATCATATTCGGTCTGCCAGTATGACAAATTAACTGAGTTATCATCAGCTGACGTTACAGAGACATTAGAGGCTGATAAATGATGAACTTCACCGGCCAAAGCTGATGTAGATGATGATCTTCTCATTAGATCTCGTATATTGCTAGTTGTACGCGATGCAATTATTGTATTTGTTATAGTATTGATACACTCCAAACCAGGATTATTATTTGAATTTGCAGTCGACAGAAGATCTTGATCTGAATCTTTATTTGACGTTGGTGAGCATTGTGTAATACAGGCATGTAAAATGTTGCGATTTCCATCAGTAAATTCTTGAACCACTGCTTGTATTTGTGACTTGAGTTCACCATTGAGCTGTTGTAAAAAGTATTTCACTGCATCAACATCACATCTCATAATTTTTGGCATTAACAACTGTTGTTCTGTTGCCATAACCAGCAAAGTTATTTGTGTCTTTGTGCTTGAAGTTGATTGTATAGTAACGGGTGTGACAGCTATGCAACTCAATGGAGGTAGATCCATCCATGTTGGATCTCGAACAGCTTCGACACAATCTTTAGCTAGCGGATAAATTGTTTTGTTGCCATCTCTCAAAATTAAAATACTTTCTTGCTGATCTCCAGCACATTGTAATGAAATATTTTGTGGAGTTTTGCCCATAAAAGAATTGAGATCAGTCGGGAAATTACTTGACTTTTCTAATCGTCCACTGCTTAAATTGAAGAGTGAATAGTGGAGTTTTTGGCCACTTTTCATTATTGTATGGATTCCTTTTGAATCAACAGTTAGAGCCAATAATTGAGAATTATCATTGAGTTGTTGATTTAGGACCACACGACGTGGAATTTTTTGAATACAATCAGGAACACGTGAATTTGTTGCTGATTTAATTAATTGTAACTCGTCTTTACGTAAAAGACGACATTCCTGCCATGCATCAACAGAGCTTTCATCAAATTTGTCTTTTGATGATGAATTCTGAAATCTAACTGCTGCATATTGACCATCAACTTTGAGTACTTTGCCAATTGGAACCGAACGTAAATCTTCAACAAATACGACATCTTTTAAATTCCACAATTCTTCATCTTTCTTGTTATCAGAATCATCTTTTTGAATGATGCGTTTTCTTTTAACACTTACTGAAGTGTCACTGCATGTAGAGCTTGCTGGTGATGGTGGTGGAGGCATGTCCATACGATCTGCTGTTTCCTTATTACCAGCACTTGATGTTGAACCACTTGAATTAGAGTTACTGTTATTTGTTGTAATTTTAGTCATTGATTCTTTCTCAATACTAATTGAAGATGATAAAGTAGAAGAAGTACTCATTTGTTGTGGCATAGGAAGAATCTTAAAACGGCAGATATTCATAAGGTCCCATGCTGCATTCATTAATTGACCAACTTTGGGAATACCATTAGAAAGACAAAAGCCAATAGCACCTGGCTGATACATTGGAATATTTTTCATACACACTTGTGCACCAACTACAATTTCATTCAATGTTGAATCTTTATCTTTGTCCTTCTTTTGTGGCTTTTTCGATTTTGCTTTATATTTTTCCCACATTTTCTTACGTTGACTAAATGGCAGTACACCCCACCAAAATAATTCACCTGATTCAGTACGAGCAATAGTATAAAGTGAACATGTATGCAATGAAGTTATTTTGTCAAGTGTAAATTCAGGATAGCTTGTTGCTTGATGTTCTAATTTATTGCCTGCATATCCAAGTTGTTCATCTATCCATGTTGCAATTTTTCCACTTTCAGTAACCACAGAACATCGAATTGTTGTTGCCGAAATGTGAACAATTTTTTCATATGTAAGTGCAAGTGTTTGCACTTTTGGATGATGAACATTAGGAAATTCGCTGTTTCTATAAGGTTCACGATCAGTCCAACGCCATTGATGCAATTCACCTTTTGTAGAAACAGCAATAAATTCTGAATACAATGAAGCTATGTGAATAAAACGTGTTCCATCTTTGTCGGGCCAGAATTCTAAATCATCTGATATCCAAAGAGGAAAACCTGATGCTGTTGTATCCATTTTGCTTCTGGAATCTTGTTCTTTCTCCCATTGTACCTCTTCTCGATTCGATTGAAACCATCGACGTGGTCCAAAGTAAGTTCTATCTCTAATTCTGCCAAACGATAAACTAGCACCTGTTCCCGAAGTTGATCCACTTCCACTTGTAACAACTGCACTTACTGTGCTACTTCCGCTTGTGCGCAAGTTATTGCTATCACTTTGATTTGCTGATTGAGAAGATGAACTTTGCATACGGTCTCTACTACTTAGCATTAAATTTCTAAAAGTTCTCATATCTTCAGAGAACATGGCATCATTATCAAGCAAAAGACTTGGATCAGGATGAATTCCACTATCAAGTAGCGAAATCAAGTCTTCTGGTACATAGTTATCACTTCCCTCTTCCGTATCTTCACCCTCTTCATCATCACGAGAAAGTAAATTATTAACGGCTAAATTTACATCAAGATTTGTTCTTTGCAACTCGCGAATGATTAAATTTCTACTTTTTCCTTGTAAAACAACTTGTGCTTGCGAAATAAGCTAAAAAATAAATTTATATTAAAGACTTTTAATACATACTTTATTTTATTAAAACTTACTTCTTCAGGAACGAATGTTGCAGGTACGGTATGAACAAGTGAACGACCAGAAGTTGTTCCCCCAATAATTACACCGGTACTCCTTGAAGTTTGTCCACGAACAGAACTACCATTTGTTCGCATTATTCTAGCACGAGTTGATCGAGCAAGTTGACGTGACGATGCTTGTGCATTTTTTGATGATGAACCGCTTCCACCTGCTCCGCTATTATTTGTTCCATTTCCACCAGCTGAGCCGCCTGAGCCATTACTAAAATAATATTTTATAAAATGATGTTTTATTTGTTGATTAAAGATCTAATTTAATTTACTTTTTATTTGTGGAATCTTGTTTGCTCAAATCAAGTCGTTCAGCAATAACCGAGTATGCCACACGAAAGGCTCTTCCGTCTGCGAGGAGAACACCTAAATATGAGTTTCCAACTACAACCTGTTTTACAGGAATTTTGAGTGAGTGTAATGCTGGAAATGTCTGCGTTCCATATTTGTTAATTTTTTCCGCAACCTCACGAATTCTAGAAAAGAGATGAACGTCCATTATTGAAAGAATAAGAGTAAGAAAAAAATAAAGATGGATGGCAAGCACATGTCAATTAAGTGAAAAAATCATTGAAAATCATTAAAAATCGATTTAAAAATAAAATAGTCTTTATCACTATTGAATTTACTATATATTCTATAAGATTATGAAAAAAATTTCAATAGATAAAAGGATTTTAAGGACATAATAATTCGAAAAAATTTGGATGAATTTTTTGCTACATTATGCAGAGTTAATTATAAAAGATAAGCATAAGAGCAATTAAACATTAACATGACATAAATTTTTTAAATGTATTATTCAGTGAAGCTTAGTAATATCAATTAATAATGAATGGAAAATTTTATATATAGTCAGAACGTTTAGCCATCTTTATTTTTCATACACTAATCATTAAGCATAGACTTACCTATCGTTCAATTGGTCGCCTCCACCAATCGAGACGACAAAATGAAGCGACGACATAATTTTCTAATTATTTACTGATAATTTTTACTTCACTATCCAATTAAAAATGATTTTTTATGTCTATTTCAAAAGAGTTTGTTACAAAGAAAAACACTAAAGTTTTTGCGTTAAAGTCTTTCTCTGCTTCTGCCACGGCACGGATGCAAAAACCGATTGTTATTATTAATATTTAGAGGTGCACTTGCTGAATGCCAAAAATAAACTGAAAATCCCAATGATGCAAATAAATTTTAATTTCACAGGTATATATTACATAAAAAAAAGTTTCTTTATATATTGAAAATATCCAATACAACTATTTTTACATTTTTTTTTAAATTTTTAAAATTCTTATCAATTACCGGATTTTTTAAATTTTCCTTGGGAGAATGATTCTGACAAAAAAAAATTTCGGCTTTATGTTTTATGAACATATTTTAAAGTTAAAAATAATTATCAGATTGTTTTAATTTTTTAAATAAAAAATTTAAATTTTAAATTAGCAAGGTTCATAACTCAAAAAAAAATTCTTGTCAAGAGGGGAATCATTATTATAAAAGAAGTGGAGGGTCAATATAGTTATTATTATTGGCGTTACATACTTTAAGAATAACCCCAAAGCTAATAATTGGAATTTGGGTAATATAGAATGAAACCTAAAATCATTGGAGAAAAAGAAACTACTTTTCTCAAGTGTTATTGAAAGAAAAAAGAGAGAGTAAAGAAAAAAAAAGATTTTTAGTAAAATTATAGATCTAATAATAAAGTAAAACATCAATTTATCACATTAGCAAGCACATTGGCAACTGATAAAAATGCATGATCAAATAGTAATAGAGAAATAAAATGTAAGAGAAAGTTTTAGTTTTTTTCGATTGAAATACAAGAGGGAAGTCTAGGTTTTTTTGTATATTTCACTAAATTATCTAGTAATAGAACGGGTAGTGATCCTTTAAAGTCCTTGATATTTATTCGTCGATCATATAAAGTTTACTAATAGATTTTCATTCAAAACTTTCGTATATTTTGTGATATTTTCAAATAAAATCAAATTTATTTTGTCGTACAGAGATAAAAAAAATACGCACAAGAGGCTTCTCAATAAAAAGAAAAAGAGAAAAACTTTTAATGGTAAGTTTCATTCACTTACTTATTTACTCTCATTCTGTCGTATTTTTCAAGTATTGACGTCGGTGAACGTGAAATCGTAGGAGATAAAAAATTAAGAATTTTTGCGTGTTTTGCAATATTATTTGATGGCATTAAAATATTTATATCTCTTCATTATACACTTTCTTTTTAGTTATTATCTCTCATATTTCCCATTCAATCTGTAAAATCAAGAAGGAATATAGAGTTATTATAACACATTTAACTCATCGACATCTATTTATCTCATTCTTTCGCTCTCTTTATCGGCATTATGAAAATAAAATTTAAAAATGGTTCAATCACGAAGAAAGATCCTTTACATAAAAAAATTAAACGAATACAAGGTATAAAAAAAAGTTAATTTAATTTTCCATCATAATATAATCCAAATAATTAAATTTAATGTTTCTTTTGATTCATGAATAACATCTTAATGAACAATAAAAAGAAGGAGTAAAATATTTTACCAAGTTGATAATTAGACCTAATAACATTGAGTAACACATAGACGCACAACAAGTACCTAGTCTTTTATTGTATCAATTTAACTAATGTTATAACTCATTTAATGCACTTAATGGAAAATTGATTGCTTATTATTAATAGAATGATATCGCTTGTTAATAAAAGATGTTTTCATATTTTCCTTTGAATCTATTTAGTTATCAGGACAGTTATGGATACTGAAAAATCTAAACAATCGAATCAACAAACACAACAGGACAATAGCACAGGCACAAGTACTTCCGGTACCGGAAAAAGTGATGAACTTCAAGATGAATTTATAAATACGGGACGAATAGGAAGACGAAATGCACTTCCTGATATTCTTGACAGTCATTGTGAAACATCTACGGCAGATTTGCCTATGAAATTGAGTGCCCTTACAACAAATGGTAAGTGTCTACAGAATTTTTTTAGCAGTACCATGATACTAAATGCATGGAAATATAATTATAAAATATCGAATGAATTCTCACCATGTGGTGATAAAACAATCTCTTATCATTTATAATTTCATGTTCTTTCAGACTCTGCGTCATCATCCAACTGTCAAACAAATGAAACTTCTAATCAAACAAACAACAAATAATGTGCAACTGTGGAACAAAAAAAAGTAGCTAAATCGTAGGTAAAAAAGAAGAGTAGACAGAGAGAGAGAGGAATGTTATTAAAGCATAAATGAATCTTGAAAAAGGCAAGAAAGTATGAATGTACACTAGATTCATGAAACAATCTACCTAATAGCGAAAAAAAGAAATGAAACTTAGCCTCCGCCAAAATATAGTTTTTGTAAAGTTTTCACTGAACGTATTCATCATACTCATCAAAGAGCATAAAAATTTGGATTCACCAATTTGTAATGGAAAATACCAAGTATTAAAAGAAAGTAGTAAATGATGGCAACAAAATTGAAAAGTGTGATGTGAAGAAAAATATGACGAAACTCTTTTCTTATAGTGTGATTTGTATTAAGTTAAATTAATTTATGTTAAAAGTATTAAAAACACCTAATTTCTATCTTTTGTGAAGTTCCCAAATGTTATGATTACAATTTTATTTATTTGCAATGAGCTTAGCTATAATCATCAAAAACGATGTAAAAATGTCAATTTGTTCAAATGTTGATCGATAAACTTATTTTAATAATTTGAAATTGATGAAATGACTCTAGTCAATCAGTCAATTGGTTCCAACTAAAAATTGATAAGTTCTAGAACGAAAACATGTACTACCTACTTTATGCACAAGCAAGCTTTATTAAATAGTTTATTTTAGTTTTTTCTTTCAAAGTATATCTAGTTTCTAGTGAACAATGAAATTGTGTGATTAGTTAACACCTTTAAAATAAGCGTAAAAAATTAGAAATGAATTTTCGTTAATAAAATATTTAATAATTAGAAGCTACCTACTACATAAATCCTAAAGAGATACCAATAAAAACAAAAATAATGAGCACTAAGTCACGTAAATTACAGGGACTTGATTATTACATATATTGTCATTATAAATACACTTTACTGCTATTTTTAAATCAAATTATAAAATTCTTATTCAATTAATTACTATTTGTGGATATTTGAGTATAAAAACGGATGAATGGTGAAAAACTAAACAGCATTAATACACAATAAAATAATGATGAATGAATGATTAAATTTAAAAAAATGAGTGTTTGCTGCATTGAAATGAGAATGGAAAAAAATGTGCGTTTGAACTCAACATCTATCATTGAAATTCAAAACGCATTCGGGTTGAAAATACTCATTGTAAGACTTTTTTAACCGTATTATAAAGATAACACAAGAATTATGAATTTTATATGATTGACTACTGTCAAAGTCAACGAAAAGTTTTAATAAGGTCTATTAGAACAATAGTAAAATATATTTAATTTGTTTTAATATTTTAATTCTTTCATAAGTTAATCTTTTAATTTGGTTCATTAAAAAAACTTATATATAACCTTATTCTATCTTGCTAAAAAAACAATCCACATATAAACATTCAGTGAATATCCGAAGAGTTTTCCTTAAAAAATCAAAAAATAAAAATCTCGACCCAAATAAATATAAATGATGATAGTTGTTACGTAACAACTTATTGACGAAAAAAAATACATTTATGTGTGTCAATTTAAAAGAAATGGACGTGTAATGTGTTTAATCTGCTGTATGGTGGACCAGAAATTAAAAAATGTTCAAAAAAAAAATTTTATCACAGATTCTTGTAGCACAACATAAAAACACTATAAAAATTTTTTTTTAAGTGCTTCAGTTCCTGAGATATGATCATTTTAGTGTTTTGTAATCAAGCAAAATTTTTACATCTTTTACTCTCACTTAAACAGCTATAAATTTTAAATTTTTAATCAATTGATCTGAAATAACTTAAATAATATATTATATGCATTACGCACATTTTAATATATTATATGAGATATCTTTTGATATACCTTGATAAAGTATCTCATATATGGATGAGATCAATTCGGGTGAAATTTGAAAACGAGACTGAAAAGTGTCCGCCTTAAGTCGGATTACTTTAGCGCATTTTCGGTGCCTAGATCAGTGTATGTTGACAAATTACAGACTTATTAGATTCGTTTGAGAAATAGATTTACAGTTTAAAATAATTTGATCGAAATAATTTCAAATATAGGAGAAATCATGTTTATAAAATTTTGATGCATGAAAGTATGGCGAGCGCTTTTGATTGATGTTCAACTTACCAGTGTCCGAAACAGTTTTACGTGTAATTAAAAATGAACTAAAACTTATTCGATTAAAAATAAAAGTCTAATCGATTAAATTTTAGTTGATTTTAGTTGAAAATTTTAATTGAATAAATTTAAGTTGATTTTTAGTTATTTGCAACTAAAATACCAAACGATTTCGAACTCTGCAATTTACAGAATATTGCAATAAATTTTGTTAACTCGAAAATAACGGTTAAGTAGTATTCAAAATATTTGAAGTTTCAACATTTGCCGTTGGTGGCGCTGCAATCGTTTTCGCAGCCAACTTCGCTTTGTTTACATTTTTAAATTTGGAAATTTAAACTCGTAATTTCCCAATTAATGCAATCAGTGGAAACATTCTAATAAAGATTGCCGCCATAACTCGATAGCACAATTCATTTAAAACAAACCAGAAGTCTCTAGCTATTGTAGATTTCGAGATCTCATCCCTCAGCCAGCCAGCCAGCCAAAGTGAAGATATAAGCTGCATTGTTGTTCCAAAAATGCGCTAAAAATTATAGCTGTATAAGTGAGAGCAAAACATGTAAATATTTTGCTTGATTACAAAAAACTAAAATGACCATATCTCAGGAACTGAAGCACTTAAAACAAAGTTTTATACCGTCTTCCGTCGAATATAAGAAACGGGTCTTATATTCGAATATAAGAAACTTTGCTCAGTTTTTGTTTTGATTTAGTATGGAAAAATATACGTTTTTTTCAAATTTTGCAAAATTTAAATATAAGACCCGTTTCTTATATTCGACGGAAGACGGTAGTGTTTTTATGTTGTGCTACAAGAATCTGTAATAAAATTTTTTTTTTGAACATTTTTTTAAATTCTGGCCCATTGTATGTTGTATATAAGATAAAAAGAATATTTTGGATAAAACATAAAAAATGAAAAAGAAAATAAAGTAAAAATTAAAAGAAATTTTTATTTTATTTCTACCAATATACTTTTTATTTCAGTAAGTTTCTTAAAGAGTTGAGAGAATAATACGTAGCATATAATTTTTCCATTAAAAATCACAATTTGGTATCGTTAATTAACAAGTTAGATCTTTATATTATTTATAATCTTGCATTATAATCACCATTTGGTGATGTATTTTCGTTAGTTTTAAAACTTATATATGTGTTCCATAGAATCGCAATTACTTGAACAAGTACAACTTGATAATTTAAAGGAACAAAAGCAAAGTTTATGAGCTGTACTGCTGGCCATATTTTATAATTAGCTTTTAATATATCAGGATATTCTCTTTCTAATTTTTTCTTTATTTCATTGGGTTTGCTTCCTTGTAGCATGCCAACTGCTGAGATAAATACTCCAATGAAGATAGGTGCAAAAACCAATTGATCAACTAAAAGAAAAATTTGTAATTTACCGGCATCATAAATTAGGAGTAATTTGAACATTTAACATACCACCAACTTTTTTAACAGCTATTATTGCCTTATTATTTCCCTTTATAGAATTGCTCAAAAATCCATACCATTTTCTCAAACCAAGTCCACCAACAAATCCGATCAATAAAAAATTTCCATTCCTAAAGAATTTCATAATGTTAAAAAATTGTGCATAAATTCAGCATATATTTCAATACCGTTTATAGTCAATGGATGCTTTCTTTTCGACGACCTTTTGGGCAATAATATCACCCGTACTCATCAATACTGCTGTCTGTATGCCTTTAAAATTTATTATACGTAGTTTTCAGCAAAAAAGATTATTCTGGTAAATAAATTTATTTTTTTAAAAATTTACCTTGAGCTAAGTATGGATATTTTGAAACACCATTTTGATAGATTCTTGCAATTTGACTTAGCATTGTTAATTTTATTAAATAATCAATACTTTAAAATACCAAAATTTAAGAAATCTTCTTGAAGCACATTCGCAGACGATGGTAAATAAACCAATGAGAGAAAATGAAGCAAAGAAAACGAGAGCGAATAGTCGAGAGACATAAAGCGAAACGAGGGGCTAGACACTGAGTCAATAAAAATTTTCTCACTTTTCTTCTTTCTTTTCAAAATAAGAATGCCGTAAGATAAATAAGAATTCCTAAGTTTTCTAAAATTCTTATATTTCTGAGGGTTTCGCTATGATTTATGCTTATGATTTTTATTTGCGCAAATAAGACAATTTTACTACATATGAATAAAAAGTTAAAATATGAACAATTTATAAAGTATGTAAGAACATTTGCACGACAAAAATTACGAAAAAAATTAGTTTTTTTAAAAAATTTTTTTATTCAATTTCAGCCATATAAAGGAATAATGAATAAAATGGATCTAATCCATACGAGTTTTAAGCTTTCTTATTGTAACTTTATCTTTTTCAATAATATAGACTTTAGCTCCCCATCCTGAAATGGCGTCACGATCAAATGCATTTAACATGGCTTGTGAGATTGTTTCAAATAAATCATCCGGTTCCATATTCTCACGCCACAATGTCTCACACATGCCAAAAAGTTGTTCCTCGCAAGTTCCAGCAACAACAAAATCATCAGGCATGTTTGCACAACCGATAAGATCCATATTGCATATGAAAGGTTTAAAAGTTTTTGGATCTAATCCTGCAATTACTGGTTCAATGAAATATGGGCCAAATCGATGCTCATAAAGAAAACTTGAAAGCATTGCTGCAAATCTTTCTGGTTGCATTACACGATTTTCACGAATTTCATAGAGATTTTTTCGGAACATTAATCTCTTGTAAACGGTTATTATATCTGTCTGGAGTCCAGCTAATCCCAAATACATGTGTTTATTCACTGGAAATACTTTTTCAAAGTTGGTATCAATCGTTTGAGCCTAGAAATAAAAATGAAATAAATATTTAATCATCATTTGAAGAAAAAATTTGCACAATCATTACCTGAAGTCCAAAACGAAGATCAGTTGCGATCGCTACACATTCTTTTCCTTTCATTGCGACTACGCAACCACCATTATAAGCCATAATAGACATTTTGAATGTTTTTTTAATTAAATCTAGCTCACAAAATTAAAGAAATTTAAAAATCAAATCTTTTTTCTGTTTTTGCGGCAGCAATGACTTGACTTGTTTTTATTTTTTCGCATCTTTTTTTATTTGATGCAAAAATTCAAAATTTTTCTGTTATTTTAATTTATTATTTGGGTGATTCCACGGATAATATTTTTTCAAATTTTTTACCTCTCTAAATTGAATTTTAAATATTTTTTTTTCGTTATTTATGAATGAAAATGCTTTTTTGATTTTCCAACAAATATCATAGAAACTTAATATTAATTTTTTACACAATATTTGGTAAGTTGAAACGAATTATGTTAATCAATCATTGAAAATGTTTTTATATCGTCACATTGAAATATGACAATAATTGAAAAGAAGGACCTTCCTTTCTTATGAAGAAAAACTTGTACATCATTAAAAATATTTACAAAAAACGATCTTTTAAAATTTAAACCAATGTTGTAACAAAAAAATAGCGTTGTTTTCCTAAAAAATTATAGATTTATAATAAATAAAAAATTGAAATATTAAGACATTTTTCGAGCTCATTTATAAGTGTTACGTTTACATTAAGCTTAAATCTATGAATTCAAATAAATATTGCTTGGTAATATTGAATAATTTAGACAAAAATTGCAAAATAATAAAATGTCGCAAAAATGAAGTGGAGATTTTTCGTTAAATAACACATAATCTGGTTAAATTATAATGATTAAGTAGTTAAAAATGAGAAAATTCTATTTTAGAATAAAAAATCTCCGCTTCATTATCCGTGGAATCACTCAAGTAAGAAAAAAAATTGAGAAAGAATTTTTTAAAAATGAGCATTTCTTAACTGCGCAGTTGCTTCAATCAATTTTAAATGGCTTGCATATAATTTTACATCTCGAGATACATCAATCCAATGAATCCCTACTGCATCATCGCCTGCTTCAAAGTTTAATTGCTTCAAAAAGTCTCCACTTTCATCGTGAAAATTGAATGCAACAGTTTCCATCCAAGCATTATCTGTATTTCTAGGATCATCGATATAGCCTTTATAAACTTCAATTCCATGACTAAAAAAATCATCAAGAACTGATTCATCTATTTTATTGTTTAAAGTTTCCTCCATAAATTCCCGCTTAAGTGTTACTGAAACATTTTCTCCAGGATCGACCTAGCACAAAAGAAATCGATAAATTTTTATTTTGCAATTAAAAAATAAAGTTACGCACCATTCCACCAGGCAATGCAATTTCATTAGTATCACCTCTTTGGATGCATAAAACTTTTAAAATTGCTTTTCCATCAGAATGTTTAACAATTTTGTTATTTTCATCTCTTTTCCATGTAGAAACAATTGGATCTGCTGCATGATTTGGACCAAATCTAAATTTATAATGATAAAAATTTATTTTTCATTTTTATTTCATCATGTGCCGATTTTTTTTCTTACCTTCCTAAAACACCTCTACCACAAATTCCTGTTCTTCCAAATATATTTTGAGGCATTCGATTCACAATTTTATATTCTCCAATGTGACTTTTTCTGTTAACATTACCATCAAGTTGATTATATTTTGGTTTAAAATTTTCACTGTCCAATGGTTCATCAGCCCATGGTTTACCATTTAATGTGGGCGATTCATAAAATTGTGGTTTGTAATTGTCATAATTAACTGACCAAGGAACAAATTCATCTGGAACTGGAAATCTTTGAATTTGATTTGCATAAAGTTGATTACGACACACAATATGCTTAAAAATTTTATTCATTTCACTGCAAATTTCGATATATGTAAAGTAGAGAAGAATTTGGAAATAATTAATTTTGTTTGATCTATTAGAAAAAATATCCACTCGAAAATTCATCAAAATAAAGCATAACATAAACAAAATCAACAGATGATTTTTTTTTTGTATTTACAGTGAATGTTATCTCAATGATTGATTTCTTTAAAATTATTATTTTATTAAATCAGTTCTATTTAAACCTAGTTTCAATAAGTTTTTAATAATAAATAGGTATTGAATAACGTAGATTATTTTAAAAAAAAACTCAAAATAATGCCTATAAGAAATATTCTGAATAAAAAATATAACGGAATGTAATAAGAAACTTGACACTAACATATTTTAATCTAGTCCAATAAGAATTATTTTTCTACTACTACAACCAGGAAATCTTTTAAAGAAAGATTAAGAAATTACTCTTTAAAATAGTATTTTAAATTTATATATTTCTATCCTCCTTGACATTTCCAAGAATTCTCAATATGTCAAAGAATAATCAAACAAGTGTGCAAACTTATAAACTCGTAGTTGTTGGCAGTGGTGGTGTCGGAAAATCCTGTATTACTATTCAATTCATTCAAGCAAGTATAATATTCGTACACACCTTATGCTATATTAAAAACTGATATTTCAATAAATACTATGTGATACTTGTTTTGTATCATTGAAGTGCATTAATAAATTTTCAAAAATTGTGAATCATAAAAGAATTAATCATAATAGTTTAAACCCAGGATTGTGTTGATTCTATTTAAAAAAAATCTTGATATCACATACAAAAAGATGCTGTCTTTAAAAGAAAAAAAATACAGATGAATTTTAAGAAAAGAAAAATGATTATTAAATCATCAAATGAATATATTTGCTGAACATGATACAATAATTTTGATCTAATTTTAAACAGAAATTAAAATTTTTATTCTAATTTTAGAGCTACTTTTGTAGTGACTATGATCCGACTATAGGTATAATTTTTAAATTTTTTTATTATTATGAAATTTAAGAAAAACTTAAAGAGGCTTTTTATCAATTTCACAGAGGATAGTTATACGAAGAGACTTGTAATTGATGAAGTTGTAGCAAAGCTTGATATTCTTGATACAGCAGGCCAAGAGGAGGTATGTATCGGGTAGTTTCCTCGAATTTGGCGGTTTTTAGTACACCAAATTTATGAGCTTTGTTCTCAAAATCAATAAAAGATTTTGCCAAACAGTGAAAAGTATACTAAAGTGCATCTTTAGTAGCAGTTTTTAAGCATAATTTGGCTTGAATAAATTTTCTCTTTCTATTATTATTTTAGCTTTGAAAATTCACAAATTTCTTAATTTTTTCACCCTCAAAACTTCAGTAGCGATTTTCTCGAAAGTTTTCTATTGAAGAAAAATTGCTAGTTCTATATTAATTAAGTTTATTTCAAGCACTTTAAAGAACTGCAATCAGAATATAAATATCTTTAGTTATTAAAAAGTTATGAGCGTTCAAAATTTTGACTAAAAAAATGGAGACTTCTACAAAAACGTCCATTTCTCGAAATATACCCAACTAATCAAAATGATTTATACACTGTTGTATCCGTCACATAATGGACTATAAAATAAAATATATCTAGTGACAACATCGTTTTCATAATTTTTCATACAATTTTCATAATTTCTTTGTTTACAAATGGCGAAATTGTAAACAAATGAATTTATCAATTTATTTTTGCTCAAATCTCGTCAATAACATCTTATCTAACTCTTATTCTATTTCTATTAAGAATGCTATCTTTCATTCAAAGGTTCAAATTATTAGTTTAAGTTTGGCATAAAGTTATTAACGAGATTTGAGCGAAAATAAATTGATAAATTCATTTGTTTACATTTTCGCCATTTGCAAACAAAAAAATTATGAAAACATGATTTGTCACTAGATATATTTTATTTTATAGTCCATTATGTGACGGATACAACAGTGTATAAATCATTTTGATTAGTTGGGTATATTTCGAGAAATGGACGTTTTTGTAGAAGTCTCCATTTTTTTAGTCAAAATTTTGAACGCTCATAACTTTTTAATAACCAAAGATATTTATATTCTGATTGCAGTTCTTTAGAGTGCTTGAAATAAACTTAATTATAATAGAACTAGCAATTTTTCTTCAATAGAAAACTTTCGAGCAGAGTCCGAAACCGTTTTATATTTTAGTCGCGACTAACTAAAAATCACAACTAAATTTAGTCGATTAAAAATAAAACACTAATCGACTAATTTTTATTTGTTTTTTAACCGATAATTTTAATCGACTAAAAATTAGTTGATTTTTAGTCGATGATTTTAACCGACTAAAAATAAGTTGATTTTTAGTCGATGATTTTAACCGACTAAAATTTAGTCGATTTTTAGTCGATAATTTTAACCGACTAAAATTTAGTCGATTTTTAGTCGATAATTTTAACCGACTAAAATTTAGTCGATTTTTAACCGTCCTTTTAACCGACTAATTTTTAGTTGATTTTTAACCGATCCTTTTAACCGACTAAAATTTAGTTGATTTTTAGTCGATGATTTTAACCGACTAAAAAATAGTTAGTTGATTTTAACCGGTTAATAAACTTTAAATGTCTAGTTTCATATTCAATAAATACAGTATGATATCAACCGATTACGATATTTTTTGTTTCGTCGATTTCTCAGCATAGAAATAAGCTAGAGCCAAACGATTTGCTGCATTTTTAGCTTATTTTAATGACGATTCATTAAGTTAAATCTTCTGAAACATAAGCTTTTAATTATTTTTAAAATTCAAATTCTTCAAATATGGAGGTTTTTAAAAACGAAATTTTTCAAATAATTTTACGTAATTCTTTAACTAAACAACCAATAGAACTCAAACTTTGCTACAATTATGCTATATTCAATGGCAATGTATGCTTAAACTTTCAAAAGTCAGCAAAATCCCTTTGTTTAATTATGGAACAAAATGTCCACCAACGACAGAAATGGTCATAACTTTTGAACAAATTAATCAATTCTATTGACTCACTAACTCAAAGACTTGAAATCGAATTTCCTTTTAGCAAATGTATTGTTATTTGACATTTTGTTTTGGGTTTTTGAGAATATTTGTCTCAAATATGAAAAATGTCTAATTTTTGTACAGAAATTTTTGAATTTTTGCATTTTTCTCAACAAAACTTCATTGAGCATATAGATTTTATTACTGAATCTCAAAAATAGACTTATTTTAAGTCTATAGCAGCAAACTGGGAGTCTCTGCGTTGTCTAGAAGCAATACTAGAAACGCTCAAAAATGACAACAACAAATATTTCTCTCTTTTGCAAAAGTCGATTTTCAAAAATCAATCAAAATCAGCTTTATACTTTCTATGCCTTGCTGTAGATGATCAATACAATCATTAAATAGAACAATCAACACGAATCAATTAACAAGGCATAGAAAGTATAAAGCTGATTTTGATTGATTTTTGAAAATCGACTTTTGCAAAGAGAGAAATATTTGTTGTTGTCATTTTTTGAGCGTTTCTAGTATTGCTTCTAGACAACGCAGAGACTCCCAGTTTGCTGCTATAGACTTAAATAAGTCTATTTTTGAGATTCAGTAATAAAATCTATATGCTCAATGAAGTTTTGTTGAGAAAAATGCAAAAATTCAAAAATTTCTGTACAAAAATTAGACATTTTTCATATTTGAGACAAATATTCTCAAAAACCCAAAACAAAATGTCAAATAACAATACATTTGCTAAAAGGAAATTCGATTTCAAGTCTTTGAGTTAGTGAGTCAATAGAATTGATTAATTTGTTCAAAAGTTATGACCATTTCTGTCGTTGGTGGACATTTTTGTTCCATAATTAAACAAAGGGATTTTGCTGACTTTTGAAAGTTTAAGCATACATTGCCATTGAATATAGCATAATTGTAGCAAAGTTTGAGTTCTATTGGTTGTTTAGTTAAAGAATTACGTAAAATTATTTGAAAAATTTCGTTTTTAAAAACCTCCATATTTGAAGAATTTGAATTTTAAAAAATATAAAAGCTTATGTTTCAGAAGATTTAACTTAATGAATCGTCATTAAAATAAGCTACAAAATGCAGCAAATCGTTTGGCTCTAGCTTATTTCTATGCTGAGAAATCGACGAAAAAAAAAATATCGTAATCGGTTGATATACTGTATTTATTGAATATGAAACTAGACATTTAAAGTTTATTAACCGGTTAAAAATCAACTAACTTATTTTTAGTCGGTTAAAATTATCGACATAAAATCGACTAAATTTTAGTCGGTTAAAATCATCGACTAAAAATCGACTAATTTTTAGTCGGTTAAAATCATCGACTAAAAATCAACTATTTTTTTAGTCGATTAAAATTATCGGTTAAAAAACAAATAAAAATTAGTCGATTAGTGTTTTATTTTTAATCGACTAAAATTTAGTTGATTTTTAGTTAGTCGAAAAACGGTTTCGGACTCTGCTTTCGAGAAAATCGCTACTGAAGTTTTGAGGTGAAAAAATTAAGAAATTTGTGAATTTTCAAAGCTAAAATAATAATAGAAAATGAAAATTTATTCAAGCCAAATTATGCTTAAAAACTACTACTAAAGATGCACTTTAGTATACTTTTCACTGTTTGGCAAAATCTTTTGTTGATTTTGAGAACAAAGCTCACAAATTTGGTGTACTAAAAACCGCCAAATTCGAGGAAACTACCCGATAGAATGTTTTCATTACAATTCATCCTTTTTGAATTATTTTAAAACATTCATATAATCAAAAGTATGGCAAAAAATCAAATATGAAAGCATTTAGTTTCTGACGAGATATATTTTATAACCACATCAGACAAGAACAATTTTACTATTAATATTTTGATTAATTATACTCATTTATTTTAGTTTTCTGCAATGCGTGAACAATATATGAGATCGGGTGAAGGATTTCTTCTAGTATTCAGTGTCACAGATTATGCAAGTTTCGAAGAGATTTATAAATTTCATCGACAAATTTTACGTGTGAAAGATCGTGATGAATTTCCTATGCTTATGATTGGTAACAAGTCAGATTTAGAAGCACAACGAGTTGTTTCTATTGATAAAGCACAAGAACTTAGTCGTCAACTTAAAATTCCATATCTTGAATGTAGTGCAAAAGGTATATTTTTTTTCTTTATTTTATTTTAATAATTTTTATGATAAATTTTCATTAGTGAGAATCAATGTTGATCAAGCATTCATCGAACTTGTGCGTATTGTTAGAAGATTTCAAGAATCTGAACGGCCAGTTATCAATTCAACAAAAGGAAAACCTAAAAATTCCAAATGCTGTCTATTATAATTTATTGATAAAAAGCCATAAAAATCCTTTAACATTTCATCAAAGAGCATTTAATGTGCTAAATGTCAACGTTTACTTTTTAAAAATTTATGTCTACAATGTGTTGTTGTTATAATCAAAATGTGCCTCGTACAAATAATGTGTTTTAATAATTAATATTTAAAAAAGTAATATTTTGCAATGAATCTTCCAAATATCATACATCAATATGTATAATCAAAGAAAACACAAAAACTTATAAATCAGTCTTGTTTATCTATATTTCTTTTCATTTAATAAAAACAAAAACTAATAGAAAATATTATAAATTTGGTGCTTCATAAAGAAAAAAAGAAAAAAGGATGAACGTGTCATGCATACAAAATATAATAAGTCAATGAAGAAAATGATCATACTTATCAATCTACAATATGGTTCTGAATATTAACTTAATGTTGCCAAAATTTCAAGAATATAAAAAATACAATTAAATGAAACTAGTTAGATTTAATCATGAATAACGATGTATGGTATTAGATAAAAAAAACTTAATGCATCTCTAATAATAACAAAAAACAAAATGTTTTACATGAATAGTACTCACACTGATGATTCATGAGCAGTGCAAGTAAAATAGCTTTCAAAACTAGCACATTATTAACTAGATTTAATGTGCCTAATCATGTGACAACAAGTATATATACATCTTAAATATCAACTAATTTTTGATAAAGAAAAATTTAATGATTTTTAAATCGATTCATTTTTTATTAAAAAATAATATCTATAGATATTTTTTTCTGAAAAATTATTAAATAGATGGTATTAAAATGTTTTTGAAACAAAAATTAAATTAACAAAATAAATTATTAATATTTTTCAAATTTTTTTTTGTATTATTCTTAAAATTTTCAGTTTACAAAATGGGATCCAAAAATTTTTCAATCTTTAGAAACTGATGTAAAAACAATCACTAAAGAGTCTCAAAATGAGACTAAATTTATTTAAATTTTAAATTACAGTATCGCTATAAAAAGAGATAAACACATGTATTTTTCTTCATAACATTGAAATTATGTTGTTTTTTATCAACTTTTTTGTCAAATAAAATGATCGAAATATTACGAAATGTCTAACAATGAGCGATCACATTCAGTTCTGATTCACAGTTGTAAATTTCAACATCGCACAAAAATTTAAATCTCTTAATTAAAAATCAAAATCGGTTTTCAATTGTGCATTGATATTATGAAAACTTTATATTTAATTCTTCTTTCACAATTATTTATTTTCTGCAAATCTGTTCTATGTGAGTTTCATAATCAAATTTCGCAAATTAATGATGAGTTAATGATGTGTTGATAATTATTTTTAAAAATGTAAATACATTAACCTAAATTATATATAAATATACAAACGGTCGTTAAATGCTAACGATAGCTCATGAGTGCATCAATTTTCACATTTCATATTCTGCAATTTTCGTTTTTATACTGAAAAAGTAATGTCACTTTCAGCGGAAGGTCATGTTCAATTTTTAATGTACGAAATTTTTACATGAAAAACTTATCCAAGGGAAGATATGTACTCATTTGTATAAAAACTATCAATTTTGTTAGAATTAAATAATGTTTAACTTTTTATATTGATTTGATTAAACTTCTTTTTAAATATATTTTTTGAAAATTTGAATATTGCAAATTTTTGTATTCCTTAATTTTGTTTGTTTCTCATCTCTTGTTTGCTCAAATGAAATTTGTTTTCTTTTTTATTTTATAAAATAATTCAAACAAAATTGTTCTGCTCTAATGCTTTTTTACACCAAGAATAATCATATTTTTATTATCGATGGTGACAATAAAAAATCGGAAGGTCACACATATATGTGTTTATGACCATTCAATTAACTGACACATACAATTTTTGCAAAGTGCATGTTTATTTTTATTTA
The DNA here is from genome assembly GCA_018290095.1 of Polypedilum vanderplanki. Taxonomy (NCBI): domain Eukaryota; kingdom Metazoa; phylum Arthropoda; class Insecta; order Diptera; family Chironomidae; genus Polypedilum; species Polypedilum vanderplanki. Next base: position 17,621,149 of record CM031379.1, read on the forward strand.
AAAAAGTGAATTTACAAGTGAAACACGTGAAAAAAATAAAACAATATGAAATTTCATGAATTTTGCATAAAAATTTTATCCTTTCCATGGTTTGCAAAATTATCTGAATGGAAATTTCATTGTAATGATATTTATCAGGTGAGTAAAAATTTGAAAACAAATTCAATGAATTCTATCAAATATAAAAATTTAACATAGAGTACAACACCATTTCCGTGGATAACTTTACAAGGAGGAACATTTTTCCCAACATCAGCATCAACAACTTTTACTTTTGGCCCAACTATTACTACAACTTCAAGTATATGATATTTCAAAATAATGAAAAATCTTCATTTTAAGTATATGATTTTATTTGTAGGTCCATTAACAACCACATCAACCTCAGGTTTGAAAGTGACAAATTTTAAATTATACATGAATTTCAAAAAATAAATACATAATATCACAACATCATATTTTAGTTACAGAAATAATTTTACCAACGACTATCATATCACAGATAGAAACAACCACAAAAATTCCACCAACTTTAACATCGACTTTTTCAATGGTTAAAATTTCAACTTTGACTCCAATTTCATCTCAAATTCTTACAACTAGTGAGATTAGTGAAATTTCCACCGATACTGAATCTTTTTTGACTACTATTGATAATTTTCCACTTACAACTCTTTCTTCAATTCAAAATTTAACTACAATTCAAAAAATTCCAATAACAACCAAAATAACAACTTCTGAAACTTTTCCAATAACAACTCTCTCTCAAATTCAAAATTTACCTACAATTTATAATATTCCAACTCCAATATTAACAACAACTTCTGATAAAAATTCTATTCAAACACCATCACTAACTACAATCACTGAAAACATTCCTATTACTACAGAAACTCTAAATAATTCTCCTGACTTTACAACAATAGAAATGCTTTCAACAATTTCTAATTTACCTACAGCATTACCATCTACAGTTCCATCCACAATGAGAGCTTCATCCATTCCTATTACGACAACTACATCATCAATTCCATTAATTACATCAACTCAACCTATTCTCACTACCATGTCCTCATCTGTTTCTTCAACTTCATCAACAACAATTACTCAATCCTCTATCCTTCCAGTATCAACTACTTGTCCACCTTTTCCAAATATTTGCCCAACTGATAATAGTAGTGGAACTAATTTTGGTGATAACAACATTGATCCAAGGTTCTTTAGATATAAAAGACAATTGTTGCTTAATGGATGTCCATGCATTGATATCAGAGCTGCATTAAATATTATATTGACAAGAGGCAGTTTAAAATTAAAATAAAATTCGTTCATCATCGTCTAAGAATGTGCTTAAAGAAGATTTTTTAAATTTTGGTATTTTAAAGTATAGATTATTAAATAAAAGTAACAATGCTAAGTCAAATTGCAAGAATCTATCAAAATGGTGTTTCAAAATATCCATACTTAGCTCAAGGTAAATTTTTAAAAAAATATTTACTAGAATAATCTTTTTTGCTGAAAACTACATATGATAAATTTTAAAGGCATACAGACAGCAGCATTGATTAGTACGGGTGATATTATTGCCCAAAAGGTCGTCCAAAAGAAAGCATCTATTGACTATAAACGGTATTGAAATATATGCTGAATTTATGCACAATTTTTCAGAGTCTGAGACCGTTTGGTATTTGAGTAGCAACAAACCTTAAATATCGATTCACAAAGAAGTTAAATGAAATGTAAATGTAAAAATAGAAAAAAATATTGAATAAAATTTTTCATTTGAATGACGGATGAGTTTTTATGAAACTAACTAAAAACCCAAATTGACATGAAAATAATATTTTAAAATTTTATTTTTAAAGCCCAAAATTGCTTAACTCCAGAAAACGCTGCTGGAAATTGCATCAATTTTAGATATTGCAATTTTATAGTAAATTTGATTGTTCAATATCAACAAAAAGCTGATGATGCTATATTAAATTACTTAAAGAAATCTGTATGTGGTCAAGAAGGAAATGATCCAATGGTAAGAAACAAAAAAAAAACCATTTTTGACAGTAATTAAAATTAAATCATTAGGTTTGTTGTCCTGCCCTTGTTTTTGCATCACTAACAGGAACTAGCACATCACCGTCAACAATTCCACCAGCACCTTTTGTTTTTTCTTCAATATCAACATCTTCGTCCTCGACTATTGTCAACAATTCTCCTAGTCAATCTACATCTAATGGAGGTTTGACTTTTGGCCCAATAAACACTGGTGGAACATCTGTTACAACAACCAAAAGTACATTGCCATCAACTACATTTTCAATTCCAGTTGTTAATCAATTACCAACAAATGATATTAACAAATGTGGAATGGTTTATTCATTAAACAGTCGTATAGTTGGGTATGTTTAATTATTAAAAATTTAAGAATCATAAGATGTATTTTTAATTAACAATAAAATAGAGGACAATCAGCAACACCTAATAGCTACCCTTGGCTAGCGGCATTAGGTTATAATATTACGAACTCTACTACAAAAATATCTACAACGCAGTTCCTTTGTGGAAGCACACTTATAACACAACGGTATAATCAACATTATTCCTTGATTAAATTTTAAAATCTTAAAAAAAATTTAAAATTTAAGACATCTAGTCTCAGCAGCACATTGCATAATATCAACTTTACTGCTTGCTCGACTTGGAGCATATGATATCACAAAGCCACCTGATGGTATCAATACAATTGATGCGTATGTAATTAGCGCGTATGTTCATGAATTGTATGATCCAAAGACAATATCAAATGATATTAGCATCATTAAGTTAGATAGAATATTACCAGTAACAAATTCAATTCGTCCCGTTTGTATTCCATTAAATGATGCATTACGAACTAAGAATTATACTGGATTAATGGCATGGGTTGTAAGATGACATTAATTTAAAGTAAATTTTCAAAGATTTTTTTGTAATGATTTTTTAATAGGCCGGTTGGGGCTCTACGAGTTTTGGTGGTCCTGCTTCTGCAACTTTACAAGTTTGTTAACTTTTTATTAACGTAAATGTTATGAATTTATTAAATTTTCCTTTACTTCATTAGGAAGTTCAATTACCGATTGTTGCAACAGCTGATTGTTCTTTTAATTATAAACTTTATTTCCCAAATCAAGTATTTGATGACAACATTCTTTGTGCTGGTTTTTCTCAAGGTATGATGACAATAATATCTTTATCAATTGAATTAAAATTCAATAAATATTTTTTCTTTTATTCAAATAAAAAGGTGGCAAGGTAATAAAGTGAGATGTTAGCAAAATATAAATTTACATAAATGCTCAAATATTTTTAACCCCTTTATTCAATTTTTAACTCTTCACATCGATCTGATCATGTTGACGCACAATTACAAAGGATTCATGTCAGGTGAGCGAGTGTGTTTATACTTGTGTGAATCGGATTATTGACAATTCCCTTTTTTGTAATTTTTGCAAAGGGTGATTCTGGTGGTGGGTTAGTAATTCAGCAGCTCTCAGCCGATGGAACGTATTATTATTACAATATAATCGGAATTGTTTCTTATGGTAAGAATATGAGCTTTCAATGATGATTAAGATGTCTTAATTTGCAATTCAAATCTTTTTGCATAGGGTATGAATGTGCGAGACCTGGTTTCCCTGGCATCTATACGAGAATAACACAATACATTACATGGATTCAATCGAAAATTATCTTGTAGTGATGTGTATTATTGGAAGAATGAAAGCATGCGCAATATATGTTTAATTTTTCTAATCGTAAAAACAAGAAATCTTTTAATGTAAAACTAGAGTTGATTAGGTTTCAGGGAAACTTTTTTAAAGGAATTTTCATTTTTTCGATCTGGTTAATTCAAATGCTCGTTCTTGACTCCAAATATATCCACTATCAGTAATGGAACAAACTGCGTTGTAATATTTTCCTTGTGAGCGGCAGTATAAATAAGATGGACATTTGCATCTAAAGATTTTGTGAAACTCTTCTTTGCAAATTTCATTGTAGCCACAAGTTCTCTGCAAAAAATCATTATTAAAAATCAATTATGATCAACTTAAAATCTTTTTTACCTCAGCCTGAAAACTTTTTACTGTTTTATCAACGAACGCATTTGATGCTGTGACATATATTACCATAACAAGTATAACGATGAGGAAGCTCTGTCATATGAAAGTTTTGAAATAAATTTTTAATCTTTCTAAGTTACTCTCACCTTCATCATTTAAATTTTTATTTGAAATTTTTGAAAATCCTTCACATCAAGAATAAAAATTTTTGTTATATGTGTATACAACATAACTGGAAATGATGCTGATGATAATTTTTCCCATTTTCCAAAATTTATCCTGGAAAATTGAAACAACAAATGATCGTTTTAGTAAAAAATTATTTTATTAAAAAAGATTAAAAATTTAATATTTATTTACAATCTTTTCATTAATATTTAAGTCTTAGAAATGTTTGTATGAATTTCAAATTAATTATGAAATGTCTGATTATTTATCTAGGCAATAAAAATTAAAAATAAAAAGAGTCAATATAAAATGATTGAAATAATAAAAAGAAAAAAATTAATGATAATAAATTGATTTATAGACGATAATTTACATAAAATTACACATATAATAAATTTTGCTTTAAGTACATTTCTTTGAGGGTTGTATAAGAAAGAAGAAGTAAAGAGTAAAAGACTAGGGTTAAGAACGAAAAGAATAAAAGATAAAGAATGAAAGTACGTATTCAATTTTGAAAAAAGGGACTAGACCAAATAATTTTGTAACAATAAGCATGACAATTGCCAAAAAGTGTTTTAATGAAAAATTATGTTTGCAATAAATTCATTTTTTTGCTCAATCAAAAATCAATAAAATGGGTTAATAATTTTTAAAGTTCAGGTGAAATGACTTCCCGTTTGATATAGCAATTCAGAAAATAGCAATAGTGCTGGATCAGCAATCAATGCCCGCCTGAATGTAGTACACCTAAATGGCATAGATTTTTGGTTATATCTTCAGAAAAATTGCGACATATCAAGTGCTGATCATTTATGTTTCCATAAAAAGAAATAAAAAATGAAATTTACACGGAGAAAAATATTTTATAGCTGGCATAGACTTTTTTACAGTTATAAAAAAAATCACATGTCTTTATAACATTTATAAAATCTTTATAGGACCATAAATGCCAAAAATTTTTGACTTATAAAGTTTTTTCTGTTATAAAACTCTTTTTAACTCTTATAAAAAACTTTATGTCCTAAAAATCAAAAGTTTTATGGGTTTAATAAAGTACTAAGTTTTATAATTTTTTTTTGCCTCATATTTTTTTCACCTACTTCTTTTAATGTTATAAAATATTTGCTTAAAAATTCTTTTTAGAACATAAAAATATTTGCTTTTTTTTGATTTTTGAACAAAGTTTTAATTTTTCCTGATATATTATCCTTTAAAAAGCATACCAAAAACCCAATTTGAAAAAATTAGTTCAGTTTTTTTTCATTGGAATATTTTTCTTCTAAAAACTTAAAATTTAAAAGTAATTAAAATTTATTAAAATTAAATTTTAAATTTTAAAAAAAATTATTTGCTTTTTCATTTTGAAAGTTTCAATACAGACACATCAGTTAGAAGTATAAAAATCAATTTCACAAGTTGAGTTAAAATTCAACATATCTATAGAAAAAATTGAATCACGAAGTATATAGAATAACTCAAAAAAATCTTTTAGAAAGTTAATTTTTTCGATCAGAAATAAATTTATGTTTCAGAAAAAAAGTTTGACATTCTTATAAAGTAAAATTTATATCTGGCAAAAGTAATAAAAAATGAAATTAAGCGCTATGTTTTTTTTTCCATATGTATTCATAATTTCCTTGCCAACATACCGGTGATGAACTCGAACTAAATGAAAATCTCGAATCCGTGTCTTCAAAATCTGATGTCGCTGCATATCGACTGAAATTTTTCATAAAAGAGTCTTTCAATTGTTGCTGGCTAATTTGTTGTGATGCACTCAACACAAGAGACAATTTTGTTGCTTCTGATAAATCAAAAGGCTTGATCGATGAAGAAAATAATAATGGCTTATCACGATTCTCATCAGACGTTTCCTTAAAAAATGACAAAATATTTTTGTGATTAAATAAAAATCATTAATCTTTCTTCATCTTACACACACAGTAAGATGAAATATTAATCATGCAGTTAAATGGCAAAAGAAAGCATTTCAAGCATGAAAATTATTCAAATTAGACATCATTAGAAACAAATCATTTGAATATATTCTTCAAAATCTCTAAAAATTATGCGTCATCAAGACATCAAAGAGAGCAGATGTCTATTGAAGAAGAGAAGAAAAATTTCTCAAGCATCAAAATCACATTAGGAAAAAAAGGATTGAAGCATCATCATTGGCATCGTGAAATGCCTCAGAAATAAAGTTAAGGATGCGTGAAGGATTTGCATATACTAAATTGCTTATGTTTACATATGATAAGCAGAGTATTAAAGCATTTGGTTGCCAATTATTACATTTGCAGTATAAAGCGGTTTAAAAGCATTGTAATAAGCAAAAACAATTTTTAAAGCAGCTAAAATGATATTAAACAGTATTAGACTATATTTATTAGAAATTTAAACTAAAAGCCAATCTATATCTTGATTTTGTTAAAATTTAATAAGCCATCTACCAACATTTTAGATAATAAATTGATTAATCCCTGTTTACATACTCAGCAATTAGATAATTGCACAACAATGTCTATAAAGCAGTCAAAGAAGCGTTTTTAAATTCAAATAATAACAAAAATTTAAATTAATAAAGCAAGTAAAAAATAAAGAAAGATTGCACTACATATCTACAGTTTTGATTTTTAAATATAAAAGAATAAAAGTAAAGATGAAAAAATACTTAAATTTGTCTATAGAGAAAGATAGCAAAGAGTTTAAATAAGCGTGTTATTTGTGCGAAAAGCCAATAGAAACTTATAAGCAATAATAGCTTGGTGAGGTTGATTGCTGTTGGAAAAAAGCAGTGTTAATAGCAAAAAAAGTTAATAATTGTAAGCATATTAAAAGCGATAAAGCAATGAAATTTCTTAATTTCCATTTCAACTTACTTTGCCAGCATCAGATCCTGAACTGCTAGCAAGTCGTGATCGCTTACTTTGTTGTTGCTGTTGATCACCATCGTCACTTCTACTTTGCAAACTCTGACTCATTAATCGAATCGTAGCAGAATGACCAAAACCTGAATCACGAACAACTTGACGTGCAAGTGGAAAAAGTTCATCGCGCCTCGTTAACAACGCAGGAATAAATTTACAAATTTGAGCTGCTGCTTCATTCACGCACACTTCATGAAGTGTTAATGGTTTTTCAGGCTTTCTTTTACAATCAAAACGACCATATATGGCAGAATATTTACGAATCTCATCCATACGACGAGGATCAGATTCACTCATTGCAATTACTTGCTCTAATTCTCGTGCTGATCTCTTTTTAATATTTTGTGTACGAGGTTCAAGTTGAGGTAAAGTTCTAGCGAGTCGCTCAGCAGAGGAAATGATACGAGATATTTGAGATTCAGTGAGTGTGGGATTAAGAGAAGCAACCGCACTAGTAGAAGCTGAAGAAGAAGAAATTGTTTGTGGAGTTCCAAAAGAAGACGACGCTGAAAGACTACAGAAGCCATGTGAAGATGGAACATGTGAAGTAGTACTCGCATGTGAGCCTGAAAATCCTGGAGATGGAAAACTCAATGCTCTTTGTTGCTGTAATTGTTGTGAAATACTTCCAGGTTCGGGATGAAAAAGAAAAGAAGGTGGAGGAATAGCTAAAGATTCGCTACTTGGTGGAGCAGAAGACTGAAAAAGTGATGGATTTGTCATCCATTCATGAAGTGCCTTTTGAAGTCTTCGAACATGAAGTGGCTTGGAAGCCATTCCAACTAGTGCCATTATTTCTAAAAATTCTTCTTCTCCCGCATCACACAGCTGTTGCACATCATCACCGCCTAAAATGATTCATTTATTAAGTACATTTCAATTTTGCAATAACAAATTCACTTACCCATTTCTAATAGAGTATCATAATATGCAAGTAAACTCGCTCGTTGTAAAACTCGGTACAATTGAAGTTCAGCTTCATTTGAAGGATTTGAAGTGTGCACCACTGAATTAATAAAAGAAAATAATAAGAAAAATATATAAACTGCACTTTTCACATACACTGAGATTTTAATATGGGAGAAGAACATAATTGATTAATTTTTTTTAAAATGATTTTATAAAATTTACAAAATGACAGTATAGTTTTATTTTAAATCAGAACGCACCTTTAATTTGAAAATTTAACTGAACGTTACAAATTTAAAAAATTCTTAATTTATTTAACGCTTGTATTCTAATATATCAGATCAATACATTTCTTTAAGATTAAATATACTTAAGCAGAGTAAGATAGTAATAATATATTTAATATTTAAATGATATTAAAGATTAAAATATTTCCAAACTTAAATGCAAACAATGTTATTGAAAAATACATAGTACATCTTTATTTTTAAATTCATAGTCGCTTAAAAAAACTTTTTCTCACGAAATTCATCTTGCTATCATATCACATGATGAAAAACAAAAAAAAAGCAAAAAAATCTGCTACTTCCCAAATAGTTTACATTAAGGTTCGTTGTTCCCATCAGTCGTGTCAATATGAAAAAAAACTTATTTGCATAACTATCATTCAGTAAGAGCATATAAACAAAAAATAATTAATCGATTGTAGACGAAGCTCACACGTTTTGAAAGGAAGATTATTCAAATTTTTGTACCTTTCTAACCCAAGGGCGCTTCGTTAAGAAATGCCGTTCATAAAAAACCCACATAAGAAGTCTGTGGATAAAAAATTGTTCTCAAAGCGCTTCCCCTAAAAACCAGTTTCGTTACCTGATTCACGGTTCATCATTCTTCCTCCTCTCTATTCATTTTAAATTGGACCCCGGTCAAAAAAGTGAATATGAACAAAAGAATATGCAAATAAGAAGTTCTCTAGACTGAAAACATAAAGAAGGGGTTAGTTTTTTATGTGTGGACTTTTTTTTGTGTGTCTTTAATGATTATTTTTTTTGTCTCATAGCAAGATGCATTAGAGAAGAGATGTTCAAGATGCGAGGCACAAAAAATTGGTTTTTTATAAAAAAAGGATAAAAAGTTGTTGCGTGAGAATAAGATTCATGAGAAGCTGCTTGCAAAGATGAAGACAATAAGATGCAATAAATCTATTTTTTGTGCGTTTCTAAATATTTTATATTTTTTTAAATGTGATAAGATGAGTTTTTTTCATCATGGAAAAAACTTGTTTTTAACATTTATGAGAATAAAACTTTTTAATGAAAGTAATTTTAAAAGAACATTTGAAAAATTCAACATATGAAGTATAAACACAATTTTATAAGCTTTATATAATTGTAAAGTTTTCCAACGGTCTATTGTACATAGAAAGATTTTAGAAAATTTTCCTATCAATATGAATAAAAGGCGCTTGAATCGGGTTTTTACTCATTTTTGTATAAATCAATTTCTCCCAATTATGCTAGTCAAGTCAAAAAATTTCATTTTAACAAAATAAAAAAATAATAATGATGAAATCGCAAACTAAGTGTATGAACATACTAGTGATCATTTTAGAATTTAAGAAAAAAAATTTTAAAAAAATGGAAATTTTGATATTTTTAAAACAATTTAAAACTTTTTATAAAATTTTTTTTAAAGAAATTTTATTAAATGCTAAATTTATTAAAATAAACAAAACATGAAACACTTAGCAATAATTCTGTTAAAAGCAGTTGAAATTTGCTTGGATGAATTTCTAGAAAAAACTAAATTTTAATCAAAAGTAAACCCTTCTAACATATGCAGCATTTTTAGAAAAGGAAAAAAAAATCGTACATTTCTTAATGTGAGCAAAAGAAAAGAAAAAAGTCAGTACTGATTGGGGTGCGTACATAAAAAGATCTCTTAAAGGTACTGCCTTCTATTCTTTTATCAAGTATGAATTTTTATTCTTTCTACCTTATTCAATTTTCTTCATCCAATCAGATTTCAAAAAAGACCTCATCTCATTTGTGATTTTAAAAAATCAACAATAAATACAGTTTACTGAGCACGCACATATTGTATATTGAGATTTCACATAAAGAAGAAGTAGAATAATAAAGAAGAAGAAGAAAAGAGCGTTGCAATTGACAAGAAAGGGAAGGTAAATGGCAAAGATGAAGAAGTAACGACAAAAAAAAAGAAATTCAAAAAATGAAATAAAGCCTTAAATCGCAGAAATGACATTACAGAAACAATCCGTTTTTCTCTTTGCTGTTTTCAAGCGCGTTCAACGATGAAATTCTTCTTGTTGTTAATTTTTTCATGCTGCTTATTACTTTTGAGGGTTTTTTTAAAATAAATTATGGATACCAGAAATTCCGTTTTCTTTATGACAAAGATATGAAACGTATTCTTCTTAATTTTTTTCTTTCAATTCTCAGTTATGAAAATTTCTTGTTTGTGGGGTGAGTTTAACGATTGTTGTGTGTCAGATTCATGTTCTGTATGAAAAACGGTTTTCGAGGCCATATGTTAACCCGTTCTTGATTATTTCTATTATTCAAATTTCTCGCTCTGGTTTTCTATGGGCCTCTTTTTCAACCTTTACATTCATACATATGTCCGGCTACTCACTTTTATTTTCTTTTATTTATGTCTCATGTATAGTTCGTTTTTGAGGGATGAGAAAAAGAAGATCATTCAATTGTTGAATTATATTTATTTTCTTTCATTTGGTTATTAAACAGAAGGCGCACAAATAAATGAAGCAGTTGGACGGTTTCGAATGAATGAAATTATTATGATTGTTCGTATTCAATTGTCAGAATATAAGAATAAAAATAGTTCCTCACGTGTTTACTTAATTTTTTTATAGCACATGCTCGATTATTATCTAACTGAGATTATTGGAATCTTTGATTATAATTCAAAAGATGAACACAATTAAAAGTAATTGAACTATCAAGCAATTCATTGAAAATTTTTCAATTTAATGTAAAATTTTAAATCGAAATTCAATTATAATAAAAAAAATTTTGTGGTGAAGAAAATTTTGATAAAAAATCGTAAAAGGCATAAATTTTTAGCTTATTATTGTTTTCTTCATTTTTCACCCAAATTTTTTAAGAATTGAAAATAAATGTTTTTGGCAATAATTTGTGATTTTGTTGGAAATCACAACTTTGTTTCAACTTGGAATTTATACTTGTTTCTATTATAAAACATTATTGAGACATAGTTTAAAATCAATAGTCAGAATATAAGAGAATTTAATATAGGAATTATTTTAGATTGAATTTAGTGACAAAACATACTAATGTGACATTCACTTTCAAAACTTCATCAATCTTTGGGATGAGTTTTTTTTAAAAAATAAATTTATATTAAATATCTTTAAAAAATGTAATTATTTAAAAATTCATCATCAGTCTTTAGGAATAGATTTGAATAACATAAAAATGAATATTATTTCTATACTCACTTGTACCATTAGAATTTCTGCTCCAAATTTTTCCACTTGTTGGTGTTAAGATGGGACTTGATATGGTCGATGATGATACACGCTTAGGTGTTTGAGGATGTTGCTGTTGTTCAAAAGATGATGTTGAAGTAGAAGCGTAAGCGGATGATAAGGCACTAGTTACAGTATGAGATTTTTCGTCAGATGATGTTGGATCAACAATTACTGAAGTAGTAGTTTTTGTCGAAGCCGGTGTTGTTGTGACAACAGTTGATGTAGAAGCAATAACGTTTCCCGATGATGTAATAATCGATTGATCCATTTAACAAATTATTTGTCAATGATAGTTTCAGTTAACATAAGTAAAGGAAAGAAATTTTTCTCGAATTAATTTCACGATCATAATTTTGAAAAAAAATCTAGCAAAAATCAAAAATTACGCGACTAAGCTTAATTTTTACTACATCAAATTGGGAAAAAGGAAATAAAATGCCGGTCTAAATTTAATTTTAAGCAAGGAGAAATTTAGCACTAAAAATTTGGAAAATAAAAAAAAATTAAACTAAAAAAAAACAAATTATTTAAATCAAAAAATTCTTTTTTCCGAAATAATCCACAAGTGTCACTTGTTTGATAATTGTCTTTGAACAATTGCACAAATAAGCCACTAATAATTTTTATCTTAAGGTCTTCAAAATGCAACCACTCGGTTGAGAATTAAAATGATTTCTGACCAAAAGTCTCTCTGGACTCATTCTTGAAAGATTTTTTGATTCATTTTTCTCCCTTCTTGAAGATATATGCTCATTAATTTACTTCACTCCGCCTTAAAGCTCTCACATTGTTAGTATTAAAATATTTTTATAGCAAACTGCATGCAATATTCCCTCTCTTTGCTATAATAAGAGAAAAAACTCTCTCTCTCATTCTATTTACCTCTTTTTCTTTATTATTTATCGCTGTTCACCTTGGTTCTTCATCATCATCTCTTTGAAGGAAAAAAAATTGATCGTTGAAAGAAGAAAAATTCTTAAACTCTTTTTATTGCGAGTCTCCGACAATATTTTTTTCTCCCTCTCACGCTCATCGTCGAATATCAAATGCTACTGCTTGCTTATTGATTACAGAAAATATTTTTTATTGGGCGCATAAAAGAATTTTAAAGTGAAATATAAATGCGTAAATGGATGGCAATATTTATAAGAAGTCAAAGAGACGATTTTATTTTTTGTACTCAACACACATGGTTGCATCATGGAATACTTAATATCGAGAATGAGAGTAAAAAACAACCAAAAGAGTGTTTCCCACAGAGTATTATCAAAAGAGACTTAAATCAGTTTTTGCTCTTACCTATTGCTGCAACATAGAAGCAATATCTTGATTCTTGATCTCATAATACATTTTCTCATAAGATGATAAGTAACAAAATCTTCTCATATATAAATATGTAACAAGGCGATCTCAACATAAAAAATTTATTCTTTTTTATTCTATAACTGAGATCATACATTCGATCAAGAAAATACCTTTGCTACTTCATTTTTTTGTTTCAACAATTTTTATCTCTCTTGCGAACATTAACTCCCGCTTGTTCTTTGAACATTTTTTTTCTTTTCTCATAAAGTAAATACAAAAATAGCCTCAATATTGGAATTGAAATTTAATGCTCAGAAAAAAGAGTCTATCGCAAGAGAATCTTTTTAGAGGATATTGTTTTTTGTTATTTCGTTGTCATTGGAAATTCTTTTTATCGGCATTGTGCAATACGCATCAAAAAAGTACAAAAAACATGAATTTAATTAATTTTATTGTCTTTTTCGTTATTTACAGTCAAACAGTATCTTAATTGATAATTTTAACGAAAAAAAAAATAATTTTTATAAATTATTACATTTTATTAGTCTTTTGACATTTTACAAATACTTCTTAATTCTCATTAAATTTATTAAAAACTTAATATAGATAAGTATAGTAACACTTTTAAATGCATAAATTATTAACTACAAATTATAAATTATTCACACTAATTATTTGATTAATCCATCCAATAAATGATGAGACTTTAACATATACACCTGTAAATTAAGAAAAATAAATCAATATTATTCTTAATATTTTACTTTTTCTTTACAAACCTGGTACATCTTGACGGCCGCAGCCAAAGCCTAGAATTAAAAAAAGTAAATAAGTTTGTTTTAGGATTCAGACTTGCATGCAAACTTCACTTGATATGCGTTTATTTTTTGTCAAGTTGACTTACTCAAAAATGTCTTTTACTCATTCAGATTTTATTTAATTTATTTGAAATTTATTAAATTTGTATGAAAGCCAATGATTCTTTAATTTACTATGTATTTTGATATAATTAAATATAATTTGAATGAATTAAAGACATTTTTATGTAAGTCAACTTGACAAAAAATGCGTATATCAAGTAAAATATGCATGCAAGTCCGAACTCTAGGAAAATGCAATAAAAATACGACAATAGGTTTAAACTCACCCCAACTGACCAAGCCAGCAAGTTCAAAGAATCCATCATCTTGACATACTAATGGTCCACCGCCATCACTAATTAAACAAAAAAAAGAATTTATTTTAATTTATAAGAAAGCAAAATAAATAAACAAAATTTACCCTTGGCATGCATCATTATTTTCTTCACCACCGGCACAAAAACTTGATGCGGGAAGAATGAAAATTTTCTCAGTCACTGCATTAATTTTTCTTATACATTCAGCATCACTGACAATTGGAATTTCAGCCTCACGAACTCTTAATGGAATAGGACCAGATTCACCCATATATCCATAGCCAGTGACTGTACATCTTTTGCCAGCTCCATGACTCACACCTCTAGCTGGAAGGCATACTAAACAAACACCTTCTCGAAGTTCCGCTTGTCCACTCAATTTAAGTAATGCAATATCATTATCAAGTGTTTGTGAATTATGATTATGATGAATATATGTTGTTGCAACACGGAGTGTTTGTGCTCCAGGGCTTCCATGTTTTCTTGTCAAATCATAGTCACCAACTCGCACATATATAGCATCACCTTGTCGAACAATTCCTGTTACGCAATGAGCAGCACTTAAAACCCACGAAGTTCCTTTTAAATGAAATAAAATATTTCAATATTTGTTAACAATATGACGGTTATTTCTTTAAAAAAAAATCTAAATGATTGATTTTTTCTTATTTATAAAGAATTATGATGTAAATTTTATAAGATATAAGATTTTACCAATAAGTGCACCACCACAAAGATATTGATTTAGAGAGTTTATTAAAGCCACTTGCCAGCACCATTCACCATTTTCTCCATCTTCTCCTCCAACAACTCTTGCTTTTCTATGATATCCAATGGATGTTGTATTAGAAATACTTCTTCCACTTTGAGGTAAAGCAAAACCAAGAGTGTAATTATCATTATAAATAATTGGAATTGGCACAGGATTACTTCCAAGTACTAATCTTTCAGTAGATTTATTTTTATAAACTTTTGCAAGTTCTCTTTCAAAATCACTACTTCGCTTCTTTCTTGATGATTCTTCAATTTCAGAAGCATTAAGATAAGATTTTGCAATTCGATTTGTTCCTTTAACACCGCAAACATATTTCGAATAAACTGGTGGTGGTTTTGGAGTTATAATATCATAAGCAATTGTCGAATCGAATGCTTGTTGAGGTGAACTTGTTGGTTCATAGACATGAGGAGGAGGATAATTTACAGGTGCTTGTGGCAATTGAGGTTGTTGTGGATAATTATTGTGAGGTGGCAAAGGTTGTGGATAATTGTTGTAATATTGCGGTGGTGGAGGTGGATAATTGGGATTAATAGGTCCAAGATTAGGATTGTATGGATAAGTGTAATTTCTGTTATTTTTATCCATGTGCTCTTGAATTTTTGACTTTGGTGCACAACATTGAGTTCCTGATTTTTTACATTTGAAAATATCAGTCATTTCAGCATTTCGGAAGCAAGTAAAACTTAACAAGCTAACAATGCATGAGCCAGGACATTCTTCTCTTGGATCATGAGCTGCAGTAGTTGTAGGTGGTATTGTTGTTGTTGGTGGAGGTCTTCTTGTAGTTGGACGTGTTTTTTGCACTTTTGTATTATCACAACACACTGATCCACTTTTACAACTTGATGTTCTTTGAATAAGTACTGAAAATAAAAATTAAAAACATTTTATGAAGCAATTTTTTTATTATCATAAAATTCCTACCTGCAGGTTTTTCACAAAATGCTGCCATAATATTTAATAGACAGAAACCGGGACAACGTGGCAATGGAGGCTGAAAAAATATGAAAATATTTTATTCATCAATTAATTGAAAACTAAATTGAAAAATCTCACTGGAGTAGTTGTTCGAGGTGTTGTAGAAATTTCACTTGTACTTCCAGCAGGCATACAACAACTTCCCTCATTTGGACAGAATGCATCTGAATCGATATCATCACAGAATAAAGCAAAAAGACCGCTCACACATTCTCCTTCACATTCTTTAAGTACTTGGCCTTGACTGTTAACTTGTTTTGATGGTCCCTGATTTTGATACGATGGTTTTTTGGTTGTTTTTGAATATTTTGGTGGACTTGTTTTAGATTTTAATGGTTCAGCATGTGTCTAATATAAAGGAGAAAATGAAATGTGTGAAATTCAATTAGCACGGCAATAAAATTTTTATATTACTTTCTCTGCCGTCTTTTGTGGTTTTATTGGTGTCTTGCTTGAATTTTGTGAACCAATGAGAATTCTTAAATCGGGATTATCCATGTACTGATCTTTCGCAACGCAACATTTAGTACCACCTTTACATAAATTTGATGTTTTAAGATATGCTTCACAATAATCAGCGATTCTATCAGCAACACATACACCAGGACATTCATTATTTGTTTTATCACTGTCTTTTTCTTTCTTATGAGTTGTTGGTCTCACATATTCGGTAGTTGTTCGATGTGTGGTTGTTAAGGGCGGTCGAAGAGTTGTTGCGTTTGCTAAACAATTAAAAATTTAGTAAAGCTCATAATTATTCAATAAGTTGATGTGATTCACCTGTTGAACTTTCTACACAACATTTCATACTAGCTGTTGGACATTTGATATCCTCAAGCACTTCATAGCATATTAATGTTGCAAGTGCATGCACACAAACGCCAGGGCAGTCTTTAGAATTCTCTGTACTCGTAATTGTGTCCAATAATCCTATATATAAAAACCAGTCGGACAATTAGTTCAGTTTACCGGTCGCCGCCATCGTTAATAACCGACAATGATGATTAAGAAGGAAAAAGAAGATTGAAACATAATTGAGTATATAATGTGAAAGAAAGTGAAACTTTAAACTGTGTAGGTTCACTTCGAACGGAACGGAATTCCGGAAAATCGGAACGGAATTCCGGTTCCGAAATTTCAATTTCGGAACGGAATTCCGAAATTTGAGAAATGCAATTTCCATACAAATTCAACTTCTTTGAAATATTTAAAAAATTCAATAATTTCATAAATTTTCATTCTATCAAATAAAATGATGAAAAAATATGGTAAATTATTCTATCACGGTAGACATTTTTTTCTCACTTTTTCAAGCCTCTTTTGATATTTTTTGTTATTTTTGATATGTTTTGATATTTTTGATATCGTGATTTTTTCTTTCATTAAAGACTTTAAAAATTTTATTGATAGCTTAAAAGAAAGCTATGAGCATTAGAAATGAAATTCAGAAAGGACTGTGTTAAAGGATTCGTGTTATCGTTTTAGAATTGAAGTCATTTAAAAAAAGTCCATTTCTAAAAATTTTTGTTTTTCGAAAAACAAAGGTATCTTGATGCGAAATATCAAAAAGAGTTCTCAGGTCTTGCTTTTTTAGAACTTTTCTCACTTATTGCTGAACAAATTCTTATGTTGGATTCATTAAATAAAAGATAAATTCTTCTATTTTAATAAATAAAAACTAAAGTTAGAATATCTATTTATCACCTTTCGAGAATAAATTTAATTTTGTTTGAACCTATCATAGGACAGGTAAACAAATGAAATCTGAAAAAGTTGAATTTGAAAATATTTTGTTGTCATCGAAATTTTTGTTAAAATTTTCATTTTCAAATATAAACAAAGTACCATGAATTATGTTTAGCTAAAATAAATTATTTTCTGACAAAATGATACGCGAGAAATGAATATTTGATAATTTCTAACTTTCATTTAAGATCTTCTTCATTAGTGAGAAATAAAGAAAAGAATAAAAAAATAATTTTATTTCTTAATAAAATCATTTTTTCATGGAAAATTTTTAAAATTTAATATCTTTATTATTTTTGCGGAGTGCACCTTCAGCGCGCAAATTTTTGTAAAAATTTTATTTGAAAAATAACGACTAAAAATTCTGTTCGTCTTCCGAAGCTTATATTTAACTGTTTTTAAAATATAAAATAACCATCAAATTCATTTTATTTTTGCTGTTCCATAATAAAGAAAAATTAGCAAGAAAATTTTAAAATTTTCATTATGTCAATAAAAGTATTTTTCAAACCAACTCTCTTTATGTTGATTTTCAATAATAAAATGCAAAATATGATCGAAGAAATCATAAGTTCTATGTTTTAAATTTCATAGACATTTGAGTCATTTGTATGACAAAATATTTCGGAATTCCGGAAATCCGGAATTCCGTTCCGTTCCGTTCCGAAAATCGTCCGGAACGGAAATCGAGAACCCTTGTTGTATTAGCTCATTCTTTAGATTCAAGAAAAAAAATCATGAGTAACATGGTCTTCATCATCTTAAACTTGAATTTCTGCACAATGATTATAGCATGAGTCAGTTTTATAATAAAGTGGAGAAATAACTGTTGACACATAAAACAATTGTATAATTCTCCTATCGTTGATGATGTTAAGCATGCATGTAGATATTTATTTTAAAGCGACATATTAACTCACTTTATTTGGCTTTCTTTTAACCGAATGTGCACTACAATACAAAACATTGTCTTCAATTTGCAAATATTCTTTCATTTTTAAGTGAAAAGAAATTTCACACCCATAACAAGATATTGTAGACTATAGTATATAAAAAACTGAGTCATTGTGTCAAAGCATAGCAAGCACGAAGAAAAGAATGTAAAGAAATTTTCAATTTTTACTATTGCTACTCTTTTCAAAAAAGTCTCTTGATATTAAATAAATTTTATATACACACGACTCAAAAAAGAAATTCTTTCTTTGCATTACTTTTCTATTTTTCATATCTGAGTGTTAATTGATAAAAGAAAACTAAGAAATAAAATTATATTATCCTTTATGAATATTCTCAACTGAAAATCGAGAAGTATGAAAAAATCGAAATGGATTGAGTAGGTTGTTGGTTAGTAAGCATATCAAGTTCCGAAAAATTCCGTTAGACTTGCTCGTCTCGTTATATTTCATTTTGATTTCTCATATTTACTTATCTATGTTTCTCCTGTGCTTTTGAAAACTATTGTAACTGTTTGTTAAAAATACGTCCTAGATCTTACCTGATAAAAAACTTCCTGCAAGTGAGTCATCTTGTGCATAAGTAAATGTTTTAAATGATGTCAGCAGGAAGATTAGCAAAAGTTTGAAATTTATTTTCATTATGGCTTTATTAGTCTTATATTTTTTATTACATTCACTCTGATTTATTCTTGAAATCACTACCAAGTGTTGTTTTTATTTCAATTTATAAAAGTTTATCAATTTTATTATAAGTAAGTTTTTTAACATTCTCAGTTACGATCTATCAATCCACGCAACAAATCGAAGACTGAAAAAACAACATATACACATTTAGCGGATGGTAAGAAAGAAAGAATCCACTCAATAATATTATTAATTTCTTTATATTTTCTTCTTTACATCAAAAAACCGTTACAAAGCACGAGTGTATATGATATTCTCATCATGTGTGCGTTAACTCTCGCGAGTCATATACGTATATTAAAAGTTTATTTGAAATGTACACGTTTAATCATGCCTATAAAGTATCTGTTGTTTCTTTTATTTGCTTTTACCGAAAAAAAAATAAAATAAAATTCTCTCTTTCTCGTTTTTTGCTCTATTGATTTCTTACTTCTTTACTCATTCGCGTCAAATTTCTTACTGACTGCAATATACATACTACTTGCTTACATGTTAAAAAGATTGAAGAGATTTTTTGCTATCTTTCTCCATTCGCTCCTCATTTCTTCTTCAATTCTGTTTGTAAGAGAGAAAGAGAGAAAAGAGAAAGAGTGACCTTGGACAAAAATTACACCTTTCTTAAAGGCAAAAAGAAGCAATAAAAATTATTATATCTCTCTGTCCAACAGTGTGTCATAAATTGAGTGCAAATTGAAGCAAAGAAGAATATTTTTTGTTTCTTTTCTACAAATTTCACTTGTAACACATTATTTTTATTTCCGTACATTTATAAACATATAGGCAAGAATGAATAAAGTTCGTTTCACATTGCATCGTATTACTTATTGGATACATGTTTGCATATGAGATAACTATATAATATAACTGTTTAAAAGTAGGTGAGACTTGGTCTGAAAAAAAAAACAAGAATCGTTCTCTAACACAATCATCTTTCATACGCACAAAAATAGTAGTTTATTTAATGCATATTTCATAACATGATGATGATGCAACATCTTCGTTATAAAACAAAAATTGATAAAAAAGATAGTTTAAAATGTTTATTAAGATGGATCTAACCACTTCATTTTTTATGTTATGTGTGAGAGTGCAATAGATTTATAAAATTGGTCAACAACACACATAACAAGGCACACACGTGATTAATTTTCTATGATTAAAAAATTACCGATGCAAATATGTTGAGGAATTCAAGTACTATTGTCGCTGCTGCTACCATACAGGCTTGGTTGGATTTGCTGTAAGTAGGTAATAAAAAGTAAAAATAACGACAACATTAATATGTATTAACACAATGCATTCTACTCATAAATATTTACAGAAAATTAGAAATATAGGTCATGAACGTCATAATGTTAATGTGACAATAGTGAGTAGGTAAGGGTTGTGGTCAATAATGAATAATGATTAATGAAAAAAAGACCTTGAGGTGAATAGAAGGGTGATAAAAATATTTATCAATAATTGATTAACTTACCGTTCAAATTCAAATTCCAGGGGTTGTTCTGTGACTTAAAATAATTACTTCCTGCAAACCATGTTTTGTTGAGTATAGTTTCATCAAATGAGTTTTTCGGTAAACTGAATGCTTTTTGCGTTAAATCATTTTTCCATGCGCGACTATCATGAATTAATTTTTCTATACGCTTTGGTCGAAAATATGTCATAGCAATATCTACATCCTTTTGTTTTTCTTTATCACTATTTTCATCACTGTCATATGAATCAATTAAACATTCTAGTCTAGCAGGAGCCGTTGATGATGTGTTTTCACGACTTTTAGAACTATCAGTGCTATTCGGTTTTGGTGTAGCAGGTGGTAATTTTACATGCATAAGGAGATTTTCAGGTATTTTCCATTTTTTTAAATCATCATTCCAAATTGACTCTGATTTTATGTAATCTATATTCCAAACTTTTCCATCACGCTTCAAAATGGGACTGATTTTTTCAAAAAATTGCTCATAAAATTTATTCCGTTTTTCAAGACGACGTATTGTTTCTAGGTAATCTGCGCGATCAAGTTGAAATTCACCCTGTATGTCGACAATTTCTCGTTCGAGTGATCTTATCTTTTGTCGCTGGTGTTTTAACAATTCAGTTTTTGCTAAAATTTCTTGGTGAATATCAGAATAATGCGTTTGAAGTAAATCACGATCTTCTGATTGTTCAATTCGATTTAAGATGCTATTTAAGGCACTACATAGTAGACGATATAAGAATAAATAATAAATACATATGTGGTATAAAACAAATAGCTAAAAAGGTTTCAACTCACTTGAGTTTTTTCTGTGCAGCCAATTTCTTTTTGAATCGTTTTTCTTTGAGTTGTGTATCATTTGCTCGTTCGCCACCAATTAGAATGTCTTTGATTGTCTTTATTCTATCAATTATTTTAATATCACTTTCATTATTGCTTGTGATATTTTCTGTTTTCTGAGAATGTGTATTTTTCATACTCTCAGTCACCTCTTTCAACTTCTCTTCATATTCTTTTTTTAATTTTTCCATACCTATTGCAAATTTTATAATAATCTTATTAGCTTTTATCTACCTAGTTTAATTTTTTATTGTTACTTACTGTGAATCATATCTTCCTTCTCCCGTTTATGTTGATCATGCTCTACTCGTAATTGCTGTGCTTTTAGCTCATATTCCTTTTCAATTTTTTCTTTTTCCGCTCTGATTTGTTCTTGAATATCATTGTTGTGATTATAATCAACAGGAATAGTGGCATTTACAGAATTTCCCGATTGTTCAAGCAATTTTCGCAACATGTTGATTTCTATAAAAAAAATTTTTGAAAACATTCTTTAAATAAATTAGTTTTTGAAATGTACCTGCTTGATATTCTCTTAGCATAGCATCTTTAGGATCTTCATTGATTTTTGGTTTGTTTGTTATGTTTTTAGCTCTTGCTGCATATCTAAGAGTCGATAAAGTTTCCTCATAATTGTAATCAGCAGGTGATATGCATGCAACCATCAAAGTTTTTGTATTGCCACCAAGTGAATCTTGCAAAAGTCGTGTCAATTTTGAATCGCGATATGGGACATGTTTGGTTTTGCCATCAACTAAAGCACTAATAACATTACCAAGAGCTGAGAGTGAGAGATTGATTTTTGTAGCTTCTTTCATTCTTTCTCCTGTGGCACCTGTTTTGTTTGCTCGCTCACTGCCTGCCAAATCAATCTATGATACACATATTTAGATAAATAAAAAGCAATTTGAATGTTAAAGCTTTTAAGTTTATCAAAAGAATAATTTATTAAATTTACCAAATTTAGTTTCCCCTTGCGTATTGAAACATCTTCACTGTTGTCACCTTGTCCTTTTGAAATTTGTTCAACGTTGATAATAAAAATACTATGTGATCGAGAACTGCCAGCTATGAAAAAAAAATCGATAAATAATTACTCACTCACATGCACTTTGTTGAAATATGATAGAAAATTGACCTACCATTCATCAATGTTGCGCCAACCTTTCTATTTTTAGTGCCATACAACAAAAGTTGTTCACACTGCTCACGACTATGAACTGGATGTCGAGACAAATTTTCTACAATCACCCCTTCAAGTGGATTCTCTTTTAATTTAAGATTATTGCATGGATCATTGCTCAATAAATCACGAATATTTTCATTATAAATTTCCAAATAACTAACTACTACTAAATAACGAACATCATGTGTTGTTTGTATTGCTTCAAACAAGTGCTCAAAGGAAAATGAAATGATTCCATAATTTTTTGCTGCCTGATTATCTGAGGTATCTATTTCTTGACCATCTACTAGCTTTGATAATGTTGGTCCCTGCATTGTATGACTTTTTCCACATCCTAATGATTGATTAAGAAAGCATTACATTAAAATTATTTAATTTCAAAGAATTATCAATTATCACCTGTTTGTCCATATGCAAAAATACTTGCATTATATCCTTCAAGAACTGACTCTACAAGCGAATAACAAATATCATTATAAATTACTTCATTTGAGGCCTCGCCGTCATATGCGTTATCGAAGTTAAACTGTTTTTCTGGTGCTTTCTTATCAGCTGGATTTTCCAAGAAAACCTTGCATTCTTCTATACGAACGATTTTCTGAATAGGATTGATTGAATAAAACTTATTTATTCTCTAAAAATATATGTATCAGTTAAACCGACCTGGCATTTTAATTTTTCTTCCTTTTCATTTCTTGGTCGACAACGAACAATGACTTTCACTGCTTCTGACATTATGTACAATTCGGAAAAATTATCCAATGACCTCTAAATTAAAATCGTCTATTGCTCAATATCACACAAAAAAACATGTCAATTCATGTATGTGAATAACCTGAAGAAAAGAATGAAAGGAAAAAGAACGGTAATAAAGATTTTCATTGAAATATTCATTAAATGGACAAAGGACACACTAAACATGAGCGAGCTGTGTTTGTACGTATGTACATATATTATAATACTAAAATTTTTGGTAATAAAATGCTATTGAAACAGGATTCATGAATTAATAATAACTATTGTAGATCAATAAGTTCACTATCAAAATTTGTATGTGGCAATGAATTTGAAGAAGTATAAAATTTGATTTTTTATGATATTTTAAAGTTTTAAAATAAAACATCCTTCTAGGTCATTGAATTTCAAGACATATCATATTTTTATCAAAAAATTTTTAGTTTAATTAGTATTGAACTTTCAAGGACATCAAACTTTGCCATGCATATACGCATAACAAATGAGCATAATTTTTCTTAAAATTTCTGTATCACAATCTATTAGAAATTTTAAATTAATTTTTTAACAATCACCTTTAAAAAATATTTTTTTAAAAAAATTAATGTTCACATTAATTGTTATTTATTTTAATCTATTTCAATGTTGATCTAAAGAAATTCCGAAATGAACTGTACACAAAATGTTAAAAGCAATAGAGCAATATTTAAATGTTATGTCGCACAAATGTCCATAGCAACGTGTGATCGGAAAATTCTCGTTCTCATTATTTATTAACTTCATTGTACTTGAAAGATTTTTCAAAATAGACAAGCAGTTTTATCTTTTCCTATCACATTTTTATCAAAAATTTTAACTCGTTTAGTTATTTATAAAAATTAAGTTTTTATACATCTATAAAAGGCATATGATATATTTTTAAAAATTTTATAATCATAGAATTTTCCACAATTTAATGGTCAGAGTGGAATTTCCATATTCGTGATGATTATCATTATGATTAATCAAATAAATTTTGCAATCGTATCGTGCATAGAATAAGTGAAAGCAACAAAAAAGTAACAGTACATTTTCTAATACGAATACTATGTTATATTTAAAACACTATCACTATGTACCTAAACACTTGTACATAGATAATTTCATGAATGAAAAAGGAGCTTACATTGTTCATGACACATGTGCTTTCAATTAACATCTAGTATGTTTTCAGCTTGTTTTGTTACCATTACATTTGATATGTATTGAATGCAGTAGATTGTTATTATTACTAAACGCTTAAAATATTATTGAGTAATGTGTCAAAACAGCGAAATATTTTTATCCAAGTAGATAAGCAGAAAAATTTATTTAACTATATTTTATAATAAATAATTATTATCATATAGCTAATTAAACATATAAAACGAGAAAATGCAATTATTCTTAACATATGCAATATAAATTCAGGTAAATTATAGTTTTAAAATAAAAAAAAACAGTCTTTTTAAATTAAGGCTATGCTTTAACGCACAGCCTGGGTACACAGGTATATTTTCAATCGATTTTTTGTGAAAAAGTTTGTTTACTGAAAAAAAATAAAAATTGTTTGATTTACTCGTTAAAGTCATTTTGAGCTGTCAAAAATGGCAGGAGGCTCCGCAACAAAAGTGGTGCAAATCACTAATATAGCACCGCAAGCAACTAAAGATCAAATGCAAGCTCTTTTCGGAATTCTTGGAAAAATTGACGAAATCAGACTCTGTAAATAATTTATTTCAATATATTTCAATCGAAATAACCAATATTTTCCCTTTACTCAGATCCTTCCATTCGCGATGTTTCTGTTCCAGTTGTTTCGAGAATTTGCTATGTAAAATTTGCAGAATCTAGTGCTGTATCTCTTGCTCAGCATATGACGAATACTGTTTTCATTGATAGAGCTTTGATTTGTATTCCAGTTTCAACGTGAGATATATTAAATATTTTTTACAATATTATAATAAATGTATATATAATTTGTGTTTAACAGTGGTATAATTCCTGATGAATTTCGAGCTCTTGATATGGCTGCAAATGGAACTTTAGTTCCTGGATTTGGTAATCATTCGGCGGAATCAAAACTTCCACCTGATGTGATTTCAAGAACTGAAGGACAAATGCCAAATCAAGTTATAAGAACATATGATCAGAAATTAGTGGATAATAATCTACCGGAATATCCAGCGTTACCTGTAAATTATGATGATCGAAAAATCGAAGAAACTCGTCGCACTATATTAGTGTTGAACGTTGAATCTGATTGGCGATTGGACGAGTTAATGGATTATTTTAAACGAGCAGGTGAAGTAAAATATGCGCGTTTTGCGGAAACTGATAACCGTCAACGCATCGCTATGATTGAATTCTGTGAGCAAAGAAGTGTTATTTATGCACTTAAACTGCAAGGTTCTTATTTCAATGGAACAACTCTTAATCTTCATCACTCTACACAGCCAATTACTAAGCCTGAAGCAAAAAGTAATGAAGCAGCTCAGAAAGAAATTGAGGAAGCAATGTCTATAGTAAAGGAATGTCACAATCAAATTTCTGCAGTTATTGATCCTGCTTTTGGATTATTAACGAAAGAGAAGGGCTCTTCTTCAAGTCGACGCTACTCGAGATCACATAGTCGCTCAAGAAGCCGAACAAGTCATACTCGTTCAAAACGTTCTCGCAGTCGTAAACGGTAAATAGTTTATAGAATTTGTTTAGAATTTTTAAATAACTTAATAAGTTTATTTCAGATCAACAAGCCGTAGGCGTAAAAGATCAACAAGTCGTCGGAAATCAAGATCTCGCAGTAGAAGCAGAAGTAAGCGTAGAAAACGATCTACAAGTGCTCGTCGTCGAAGGTGTGTTTTATTAAAAAATATTTTAACATTTACAATAATAAATTATTATTATTATTGAATTAGATCACGTAGTCGCAGTAAAGAGAGACGCCGTCGTCGTGAAAAAAGGTCTCGTTCACGATCTCGTCATAAACATTCAAGCCGTAATCGGTCAAGGTATATTTTTATTAAAAAAATTTTACATCCCTTTTCTAATTTTTGAAATGTTTTTGTAATTAAGAAGTCGCGATCGTCGTACAAAGTCTCGTGATAGATCTGCATCTCGCTCTCGTCATAGAAGTGAACGCAAGAAACGTCATCGTGAGAAACGTGAGGAACGCAAATATTCAGTTTCACGCTCAAGATCAAAGAGTCATGGAAGACGTTCTCAATCACATGAAAAAACATCATCTTCAAGACCACAAAAGCGTCGTTCTGTTGATAAAAAATTAAAAAAAATATCTGAAGAGCGTGTTAGAGATTATGATGCCGAAGAAAAAATTGGCATGGATGATGGTGGATGTGAGAAATCAAGTTCCAAATCTGATAATATGGACATTTCACCGTAAATATGTTTTCTAACTTTTTTATCAACTTTTTTTCTGATCAACAGTTTATTTAGAAAAAAAACAATATTCAATAATAAAACTTTTATCTTGTGGTATTCAAAAAGAAATTGTTCTTTCTAATAATTTTTAGTTTTGTGCTAAAAAATGAAAAATTGGAACTGGCGTCGGACAAATCTTTTTATTTTCAGCAATTTTAAATAAAATGGGAAAGTTAAAAAGTTGTTGTAGTTGTTTGTGTGGTTATTGAAGAAGTCATACCTATAATAATTAATTTAAATTAAAATAATAATAATTAGAGTCTACTTATTGTTGTTGCCATCGAACGAAAAGTACCTCTCATGAGAGTTATAAAAGAAAATGGTGTTGTATTGCGGCTATTTAATTTCCATTCTTTAGGTGCAAACCAAATGAATAAAAACTTAAAACAAAACTCTTGTAACTTCATTTCTATGGCACTCAACTCAATATAATAATTGCTAATGTTAGAACTTGCAAATACGAGAGATGGAAAAGATGATTTTGAAATATGATTTGTTCAACAGAGTAGAAAAATTATTACGAACACTTTCATAAATGAACTAAATATATATATTTTGCACAATGGTTCACAATATGTATGATTATATTATAATAAACATGCAAACAAAAATAACAAATTTCACTTTATTCATAATTTTGATTTTTAAAGCTTTTAAATTTTTATTTGTTCATTTTGTTTATATTAAATTTCTTCTTGTTTTTATATTATTTTTAACATATTTAAATTCCATGTTTGAGAAAACTAAAACAACAAAAAAAATAGAAAAGAAAAATTTAAGTGGTAGGCAAGGCAAAATCCATTTTGCATATATGAATTTTTGGTGTGTGTAGAAAATTTTACAATCATGAATATGCTTTTGTTACCGTTCTCAACAACTTTTCATCATTTTTACAATTTATCCTATCTAATCATATATGTGTGTTTTTAAAGAGACTTTAATTTGCACTTAAAACTTTTATTAAATTTTGAATTTGAGCGTTTCTTTTAAAACCATATGGATTTTAGCTTTATAAAGCTGCAATTTTTGCTTCAATCTAATTATTTGAAGCTATGTTTCATCAATGCAAGATTTTTGTTTTTTTTTAAAGTATTTTACTGAGAAAAATATAACGATAAATAACATTACAACAGGAATAGAGAGTTAGAATACAATAAAATGTAAAGAAAGTAAAAAATTTTACCTTCATTCTGTGTGCTATATATTTAGCCTTTTAATTACATAGAAGTATGTTTTGTATATGAACTTTTAACAGAAAGCTGGCTTCTTGTCAATTGTTATCAAATTTTATATGAATAATTAAAATACAAAGTCTATGTAATTTTTTATATGCTTTTTTTTATAAAACTCAAACAAGCATTTTCAAATTTTTTAGTCCTTCATGGAAAAACGTCTTTTAAGCTAAAGTTTAAATATCTACCTAATTGTTTCTATTTATTTTGCATAAAATCGTAAATTATTTCAAATTGCAACAAGAATTGCAATGAAAAGAATAAATGGTAATTTAGATTAAATATGATAGTTTAAAAAAAGAATAATAAAATCGAAGTGGAAAATTAAACGCTTTCAAATTCTTGTAAAAATTCATCAATTTTTGTCTATTGAATAACAAAAACGAACCATAATAAATTTAAACATATCAAATTGTTTAAACTTGTTGCATTCACAATGCATTTTGTGCCCAGAACATTTTCAATATTAGGTATTATCATATTATTTTCTAATAAACCTTAATTAAGGTATTTTAAATTCATAGCAAATTTAATAATTTAAGAAACTCTTTTTTAATGAAAATCTAATGTTTAATTTTATCTTCTAGCTTTTTTTTCACATTTTTGGCTTTATCTATTAAACAAATTTTATAATTATTCAATAGCAACAAAAATTAATATTTTATAATTTTTGAATTGACTTAATATCCACTCTCAAAAAAGTAGGATATAATAAAAGTGTTAATGCCTATCGCCTTCCGTTGAACATTCTTCTATTCGATTTAAATTTGGAAAAATTTAAAATTTTATAATTTACCGGTTCTTTCAAAAATGTTTCAAAATTTTAAACTTTTTCGTTCAAGACAAAAATGAATATTTTTAATAAATTCAAAAAATTATGAAATTCAGAGAAATCATTTTTTATATTCAAGAAAAGATGGTAATTTTAGATGTTTTCATTGCATGGCTTCTAATTATTATTTAAAACAATTTTTCTGCTTCAAGTTTTATTACTTAAGTTTCTCGAAATTGCCTATATCATCATCTAAGCTTCGATTTTTTTTTCAAAAATTTTGTTTCTATAATTGCAGTTTATGCACACTGTTATTTGTAAGA
Source organism: Polypedilum vanderplanki (assembly GCA_018290095.1). Taxonomy (NCBI): domain Eukaryota; kingdom Metazoa; phylum Arthropoda; class Insecta; order Diptera; family Chironomidae; genus Polypedilum; species Polypedilum vanderplanki. The sequence goes on from CM031379.1 coordinate 17,650,439, forward strand.
ATCCACAAATTTGCTTGTTCTAAAGTATAACATCATTTGGTATTTCATTATTATTATTTTGTCTTAGCCTTAATATTTAGTACACGTTTTGAATCGCCAGTCCTTTGCAGTTTAGTGCTTCTGCCATCCGAGAGAAAAAATGAAAGTATGTGAAGTGAAAAATGCGAGCAAGTAAGAATCAAATTGTTGAAATTTGATGAAAGACTATGTTTTATCTTTGTTTTTATTGCACTTAAGCAAATATAACGTGCCTTTCTAAACTGCAGCAATTGATCCTTGTTGCGTACTGATGCTTGTCAACATCGTTTTTGCCATATTGCTGCTGCAATATAAAAAAAAAGGTTTAGTTTACAATAATATTTTTAAAATATCTCACATTCAAAATGTTGACAATATTTAATTAAGCCAAGTGAGAAAAGGAGATCAATTATTTAAATAAATATTAAAGCTTTTGCCAAAAAATTAGTATAGGAAGAATAAAAGAAATTCATAACTATTGGCGCCTAAAGCTTTCAATTTTTTCAGCTATTGATTATCTTCAATAATTCATTATTGAATGGAGAAAATTATTTTCTTCATTTTTAGACCAATTTATCGATATTTTTACGGTGACGTGAAGAATGAAGCTTATAAGTTATTTATATGTTTATAAGGATGATTGAATCTACTTTATTATAAACATTATTGCTGTAATATTAATTCAAACATACCCTTGAGTTTCTGAATGTGATATAAGGCCACCTTCTAGACTTTCTCGCGACATTTCATCCGCCATTTTTACTTTTAGCTGATGGCCAAAAGAGTTTGCTTCTGCAGAATTGGGAGTTAAGGAATTTCCATTTGGAATTTGTCCATTTTCAAAACTATCTTTATTAATGCTCTTTTCTGTTTCATCATCATTCATTTCAATTTCAATTCCTTGATTATTTTCTTCAATTATATCATCATCGGCAATTTCTTCAGCATTTTTATCCAACGGTTCATTTTCTTCATCTTCATTATATATTTTAAAGTATGCAAAAGTTAAATATATAACAGAGATTATAAAAGAAGGAATTGGAATAGCCATGGCTAAGATAAGATGTAGTGTATTTTTACGCATATCTAGATGGCTGACAACTAAACGTGGATCAACACGTGAATAATAACATGAAAAATTTGCTCCTTCATCCTGATAAAATTTGTTCCATACAGTACAATTTAGAAAAGGTGGATATCCACAGCCTTTGACATTTGGAAATAATCGAGCACGCCTATAATAATATTCAGATGAGTTAGGCATTAAGCCTTCGCCTGGTTCGCTTGGATAATCCATATTACTGCTACTATCACTAGACTCTTCTAAATCATTTGGATTTTCGTTTTCACCAATGTAATCATAATCGCTGGAAACAGAACGTCGTCTTCGACTTTCTTCTTCTTCTTCTTCATTATCCTCTTTCTTCACGGGCTAATAATAAAAATAATTAAAAGTATAAAATATGCTCATCTATTATATTTATCAAATTGTCTGCTAAATTTTTTGCAAATATTCCTTGGAGATTGTACATTAAGAGTTGTAATGTACTCACCTCAGGTGGAGTTGATGGGTCCATAATTGTTTCATTATATGGATTTGTACCATTTGGAAACCGTTTGTAGTTGACATATATTTGAGTACATTGATAAACATCACGAGTGCAGCCTTCGCGACATGAGGTCCATGTACAATTTTTTGTTCCAGCTCGAACAATTGCTTCATCAGTAAAACATTGTGCACGGTTTTCATCAAATTCCATAAAGATGGTTTGAAATGCTGGTTCAATTACAAAAGGAACCAGAAAGAGAAACGAGAAAAGACTAAAAGTGGCAAGTAGCACAAAGAAGGCAGTGGTGTAGAAAAGTAGCTTTTGCTTAAGCGTACGCTCTTCTTCCATCACGAAAAACGCGGTTTAATAGGCTTCGCAATCAATTAGATTAGGTAGATTTATAATTGAATGTAATTATGTATTGGTAATATGACTAATCTTCACTTTATAATAAATTTATGTCTCTTTCGCCTAAAATCACACTGCTTTGCTTTCTCTCCTTATTCCGAAATTTCCATTCACTTATTCATTTGTATAAAATTATTCGTATTTTTTAAGTGCTAAAACTCTATCCACATCTCTGAGAAATAATAACGTCCATCATCATCTCCTTTATTTACTGATTGTCACAATAATATCTTTTTGAATGAGTTTGACGCTAAAATTCAATTTAATTAGTAACTATCCTGCAAAGTCGTGATGCACACATACATATAAAATACTTCCGTTCGAATATAATACGTTCCATTAAGTCTGGCGAAGCAATTTTTCGCTCTCACTCTTTTTAGCGAATTTATTTTTTATAGTTTCATGACAATTGGCAACTACTCCTTTGTTCTTTTCCTCTCAAATATAACACACATAACATGAATGTCCTTTTAAAGTTTAATATTTAATGATTATGTGTATGCATATGATTTTCAAATATACGATGAAAGCGAGAGAAAAAAATTACACAACTTTTTATTGGACTCTCTTTTTCTCTCTTTTGTGGTTACGAGGAAAACGAAAGAAGGAAAACTTTAATGTTTTACTCTCTGCCAGTTCCACTTTCTCATATATATTATATATCTATAGATTTTCTCTTCAATTCATATATATGTGTATACTAATTTATATTTTAGAATGTTCTGTAAAATAACTTTTTATTGATTACTTTCTATATATGGCGGCTGATTTATTATATGCATGCGAGAATGGCGCTAGAATATTAGTTTCTTTCTTCAATATATGTTATCGTATAATTTAGCCCTAATACTACACATGAATATATCGGCATAGAATTTTTGCCTATTCACTCACTAATTTTGGTGAGCTTTTCATATAGTATATGCACTCATATTTTTACATGAAATATCATTGATTTTTATTTATACTATAGACTCCTTTCTTTGCACTTCTTTTTAGTCTTCTTATTTGTGTCATTTGGGAATATCCATAGAAATCATTTATGGCGATAACATTTAAAAATCCAGGATTTTTATTAACATGAAATTTCACTTTTTAATATTTTCTCAAAATTATATATAGGTTGCTCGAATTTTTTTAACCTATTTTATCACGTCACTTTAATAAAATAGTATGCTCTATTTTATTAATTCAAGTTTTATTGTGTTAAAATATGCATATTGAAAAAATTTTTGCGACTTTTGTGCGAGAACTTTTTTAATTCTTCATTTCTTCTATTTCGAGTTAAAAATTATCCATATTTTTAAGTTATTTTTTTGATTAAAAATTTATTTTAAGTTTTTATTTTTTTAAATATTTTTTTTCACTCAAATTTTTTCTTACATCAATTTTTTTATTTTATGTCTCTCCAAAGGACAAAAAATTCTGTTCTATATTTGTCTATTGAATAAAATGCAAGTAAAAAAATATCTTAACTCGCGCATGTGCAATTGATAAATGAGAGTGAGCGAAATTCTCTTTTTTTTAAAAGTCATATGAGAGGTAAGAGATTTTTTCTTGTATAATTCTTTTTTATTATCAAAATGAAACAAACTTAACTTGTATATATTAATGTGCATGTTTTACACAAAATACATTTTTCTAAATAAAAAAACACAAAATATTAATTTGATATAGTTTTAAAGTTGATGTTAGATAGCAATTCGTTAATTAAACAGTACTTAAATTCAGTTATTGAGTTACTATTAATTGTGATAGTACATAGAACAATTTTCAGGGAAATGTGCTTAAAAAAAATTTGTTAAATAATTTTAAAATTATATAATTTTTAAGCTTACCTTCATCTCCAGTCGCAAGACAAATCTGTTATAAGTAAAATAAGTGTTATTCTATAATAAATTGAAAATCAACTAAGCAAATAAACTTACAGGACACATTTGAGATCGTAAAACTTGACATGTTGCTTTTCCAGTTATAGGACTAAACGGTGTGTGGCTCATATAAATATCTGCCGATAGACCATTTTCCTTACAAACAGTACACATGATTTGCTGATAAATAACATGATTATCACAATAAGCATATAACTTCCGTAAATTTTTCTGATTCCATTTGGTAATTTTAACGTCTTCATTTAATTTGAGTTTATGTCTGTCAATATACGCACCGAAACCATTCTTTGTTTCTTTCTTTATATTTTCAAACATTTTTTGAAAATTTGATCTTGTTCGTAAAACTGAAATCAATGCTTCTGTGAACACTTCCAATGGTGGAAGATTATCATGAGGATTAGCAAAATCGTAAAGTAATTGACGACAACCAAAAGGCTCAATTCTTGTTGAGTTTGAAAATTTTATATCCACTGGGGGGGAATTTGTCAGAAAATCAAGAGGAGCAGAAAAAATGCCATATTCACGGGTTTTGTCTATTGTTGGATAAGGTGGGCCTAATAAATATCGTGTTGTGTTACGACAACTTTCACATAAGTTTTTATCTTCGCATATATGTATTGACTTCTTTAATGGTTCATCAATAAATTCTTGTTTCATCTTTAATGTTTGCATTTCAGCTGCTGATGATAATAAATTATTAGTAATATCAACATATGATCCTTGAATCTCTATATCATCATCATCTAAATATTCACAACATTTTGAACTTGGTAAGTGAGGATACGGAAATGTGTAACATTGTGGATAGCATGTTTGATATGAAGATACTGAACTATCGTTAGATGAAACATTATCTTGTACAGATCTTTTACATCTTTGATATAATGGAGTTGATGAACGATGATGATAGTATATATTTTGATTAAAATCAGAATCGTATTTATCCATTTTTTTTATTTTATTTATATTTCCTATATGCATGAAGAATATATTAAATTCTTATTTTATCTAAATTAAAAAGTAAAAGTACTTGCCTTTACATAGAATTATATAGCTTTTAACACTCGTAATTAATCAAATTAAGATATTTTTTATAACAATAAAATAAAATGGTAAGAATTGAAAATGTATTCAAAAATGCACTTAAAATAACGGTTAAAAATTCTAGAAAAAAAAGATTTCGCGTGTTTAAATAGTAAGGTGCTGCATGTTAAAATTATTATAGTTTTATTAAGTGTTAGGTAGTTGAAATAAGTTTTATGAGCTGCATATCATTTATGAAGCAGTTGCTAAAGTTTGGACGAAAATTGAGGTAAAATTAGATTATTATAATTCACTTTTAAATGAAAAATTAAAAATCTTAATTTGTATTAGCAAAATGGCCTCAAATTTGAAAATTGAATCTTACAAATATACCAAAATTGAAAAAGTAAATTTGGACTTTACTCTTGGTAATAACAAGTCTGAAAATAGTAGCGGCTATTTTCCATCAATGAACAATGAAAGTATTTCTGATCAATCCGTTTTCATAATTGATAACCTCAAAAAAATTGGTCTTGAAGAATTGGAAAAGGATAATATAGAAAAGATGATATGCAATTACAGTTCAATCAATGTTGATGATAATTGGGTCAACAAACCACCGCGTTCACCATGGCAAGATTTAAATTTCAATGAAAACGATTATTTTGGATTTGAGGAGAAAGTTTATTTCAATTTAAATCAGCAAATGTTTTCAGAAGAAAATTCTACACAAGTGTCAGCCGAATGCAGCTCTTATTCCTACTCACCAATGAGTAGCTATGGATCTAACAATTTTTTTGGTAAGTCTTTGTTAGTGAAAAGGTAATTAACATTGTGTAACATTTATTTTCAATGAATTAGACTCTGAAACTTCAACGGATCAACAGTTTATGTTTGAAAACAACAAAATTATACCGTCAGAATCGGAACTTGCAAGTTTTGATTTAAATGAACATTTCAGTAAAACACAAATGATGACGCTTTTTTCACCATCTATTGCTTCAACTCCATTTGTTCAGCAACCCAAAAAAGATATTATGCTTTCCTCTGAATTTAATATCGGAGATATAAATAATCAATGGAATAGCTTCTTAGTTGATCAACCAAAATCTAAGAATTCAATTGCCTACAATGAGCAACAAGTAAAAACATCAAAAAAGCGCCGTTCCAAAGTCAAACCAAATAAAAAATCTTTGGAGAATGTAAGTAATTAAAATATGACAATAAATTAAAATATATTAATTGTTTTTTATGACAGTTTTGTGCTTTCTGCAAAAACAATGGCGAACCTATGGCTGTTTTCAACTCACATGCAGTTAAAGACGCAAAAGGAAGAGTTTTATGCCCAAAGGTACTTATATTTTTCATTTAGTTACTTCTCAAATTGAATTTTAATTTTTTTTAACAGCTACGCATATACAAGTGTCCAATTTGTGGTAAAGATGGTGATGAAGCTCATACAACAAAATATTGTCCAGAAAAGAAAATAATAACTTATGAAGACATAATCAAAATTGAGGCGTTGAAGGCAAAGTATAAGCGTTAACCAGTTGCATTTTTAAAATCATTAGTTTTAAGTTTCAAAAATCCATTTTAAAAACATAAAAGTTAAAATCAATGACATTCTGCGAATATAATGTCATAAACTTAATTTAATTTTAATTCATAAATTCAAAACAGCTAAAGCAAAAACATTTTATTAAACATTAAATGTGATTACAAAAATAATTATGATTAATGATTAAAGAATCTTAAAAGTTTCTGTGAACATCTTATTTTTCTTTTCATTTTCTTTTATATTCTGTGAATGCTGTGTAATATATGCATGGTATTAAAAATCTAAAGTTTTCTTCTATTAGATTCTTTAATCATATATTTCTACTTTTAATCATATATGTAATAATACATTGTACGACATTGTAATGTCATAAAAATGCTGTCATTTTTGGTATTAAAAATTTATTTTTAAAAACAATAATATTGATAATAAATATAATAACGACAAAACATGCTTATTTCATTTACTCATAAGTAATAAATGATGATATTTTGTAAATGATCATTTAAAATTAGAGATCTTTGAATAAATATAACGATATGAAAAATTTTTAAATTTCCAGGAAATTTTTTTTTCTCATCAATTTCATAATTTTTTAAAAACACATTTGATTTTATTAATTTATTTTTAATTATTATAAATCGGAGTATATTAAATTATTTACGCCTATTAATTTTACTTTATTCTAACAATAAGAGCATAAAGTTGACAGTGTAATAAAAAAGTGTGTGTAGAAGTCATTTGTAACCAAAAAAGAGCTTAATATTTAAAAGTATAAAAGTAACGTTCATTCATGAGGCAAGAAAATAAGTTAGTTATTTGTGTAAATTTTAGGTAAAAAGAGCTTAATTACAATATGGCTCTACGAATTCCAGCATTACCGGTACCAGAAATGCTTGAAACAAATTTGAATCATTCGTTTAAAGTTAGTATCTGTTGTTTTTTCAATTAAATTTATTGGCTTCTATCTTTTTTAAAATGTTTATATTTTTTAGTTCACTAATCAAAATGATCAGAAGAAGAAAAAGCGTCCACCAAAACTATATCCAAAAGAAGTAAACTTCTTGCGTAATGTCAATCAGGAGCCACATGCAGTATCATTCCGAGATTCGTCGTTATGCTCAAACACATCCACACCATTGTCCAAATCAAAAAATTCCTTGACGGATCTTTCAAATAGCTTCTATGATAAAACCAAGAATGAGTCATATTTTGAACAGTGCTTTGAGACATGCTGTAAGATTGGTGAAGGCTCATTTGGAGAAGTTTTCAAAGTGCTTTGCAAGGAAGACGGGAAATATTATGCTATTAAAAAATTAAGATTCTTTCATCGCGGCGTTAATTACAGAAAAGAAAAAATGCAAGAAGTTCGGAGATATGAAGAATTTTCTGGAAACGACTATTGTTTATCTCTTTACAAAGCTTGGGAACAATTTGATTGTCTTTTCATGCAAATGGAACTTTGTTGTGGAAGTGTTGAAGATTATGTTGAGAAAGTGAAAAAAGTTTCGGAATCATTTGTCTGGTCATTTCTTTTCGATATGCTTATGGTAATTTCTTAAAATATATCGACAATAAAATCAAAATTATATCCATTTTTATTAAATTCATATAGGCATTAAAATGTCTTCATGATCGAAATCTTATTCATCTGGATTTAAAATTGGATAATGTATTGATGACTAATAACAATCGATGTAAGCTGGCTGATTTTGGATTAGTTTTTGATCTGAAAAATTCAGATCGTAGTCGTGCTGTTGAAGGAGATAGCCGATATTTGGCACCAGAACTTCTTAACAATAACTACTGTCTTGCAAATGATATATTTAGTCTTGGCATTGCTCTCTTAGAATTAGCAACAAATCTCGAATTACCTTCAAGTGGAAATTTATGGCAAGAGTTAAGATCTGGAATTATACCTTTTAACGTTAAAAATAAATTATCACCAGAATTACTGAAGATCATATCACAAATGATGGATCCGGATCCAATTCAAAGACCAACTGTCGATCAACTGCTTAAAAATAAGAAACTAGTTAGAATGAGGAAGATGCGAGAGCTTCAAAAATCTTTGAGAGCTTTAGTAAGCATACATTTTTAAAATAATTAATTAATAAATTCCATTCAAAAAACTAAATTTACTTTTTTTTACAGATAATGCCACTAATCAATGCTTGCGATTTTATAAAATCGTACATTATTTTCGCAATACTTTTCGTTTTCAACTTCTTTCAACTGAAGGATAAAACAAAAAAGAGCTACAAATATAACATTCCTGCAAATAATATTGGCAATATTAGCGACGATGATGAATCAAACACTAAAAGTTTGTCTATTCACAACAGTAGCCGCTTAAGTCAAATTTCAATTGCTGATGATGATGATGACAGTAATAATGAGAGCAATGTAACTCCTACGCTTAACAATTCTATTCCGCGAATTACACCAGAAATTAAAATCATTAATTCAACTCCCCTCAATCATTACAATCATCAAAATCAAGTGTCTAGTCGTAAATTTAGACGAGATTTAACAAAGTCATGGTACATATCTATAATATTTTAAATAATTTTTTTCTTTTTTTTTATAATTTCATGTTTGATTCTATTTTACAGTTTTGAAAATGATGATGGCATATGTTCACCTGTGGTTTCGCGAAATTCATCTTTGAGGAACTCATCACAAAACAATCATTCAATAATTAGTAAAAAACTACTTTTCCATGATGAGGATGATGAATAAGTAATCAAATTACAGCAAATCGAAAATGTTACAATTAAACATGTTAATAATGTGATAAGCCTATAGTCGCCTTTAATATAATCCTAAGTACCTATTTCTTGTAATTCAAGATAATTTAATAAGCTTAAAGTCGATAATAGATTTATGTAATAATTTTTTCTCTCTCTTTAATTACATATCTATATATTAATATAGTTCTTATGATGAAGGTAGGATTATAAAATGTAAGCATGAAACAAAATTAAAATATTATTTTTGTATTAAACGAAATAACTTTCAATAAACTCAATAATTTAATGGTAGAATGAGAATTTTTAATTAATTTAAACAAACTACCTAATATGAAGTGGATTTTAAGTGCATTTTTGAATGTATATTTATTATATGGTTCTTTTCTGTGTTCATCATTACATATATTTGGCAAGGTGAATGAGATAAAGAGAGAAAATCAGAAGAAGATGCGTGAGAACAAGAATTTGCTGTGTTTTAGGAATTCACTCACTTACATTCAATATTGATCGCTCCAAGACACATCGTCTTAAAAGTAATTGAAGGTTCAATGCTAAAATCATAACGTTACGAAAAATCAAGAAAACGGATTCTCAGTATCGATAGCGATTATTCGCAACTGGAATTTACTTTTCCCTAGAAGGAGATTTAAAATTCATTTAGTATCTATATTATTGCCGATCTGGAAATTTATTTAATTCTGAAAATTTACTAAGAATGTATAGTTACTATGACATAAATAATATGACAATTATTTATGTAATTATCTAAATTTTCCAAAAAATGTGTTTACCTGATTATTAAAAAATCTACAAAAGGTATCATAGAATTAATTAAAATGATATTTTTGGTAATGATAAAAAATTTTAGTAATAAAAAGCAGAGTTGGAAAAGTAGCTACCTACTTTACCTACTTTTCATATAAAAATCTACTTTTTACTTTTATTTTATATGAAAAGTAGATCTACTTTTCCAATTCTGATAAAAAGTATATTTTCACGCGTAAAAAATGTTGGTATGAATTAAAAGTGTAAATGAATTTTATATGTTTAAACCAACATTCACACAAAGTATTATATACAAAAAGAAAAATTTTACTCTTTAAAGCATATAAAATATAGGTAAGTCAGTAAACAACAAAAAAAAAAGAGTAATTCTCTTTGATGGACAATAACAGAATCATGAGCATTTTCACATAAGTTTATAAACATGCATATTTGCCACAACAGTATTCTTCATTATCATACTGTCGTTTTCTTGATAGCTTACGCTCACATCACATATTCTTATGTGTTAGATATGTCGTCATCATGATGTTGAAACGAGCATCAACATCAACATCATATCATTTGAAAAAAAGATTTATATGTATAAAATCTTTTAGAAAAGAAATTGAAGTTTCATAAAAATTTAAATTTTTTAAAACTAGGTACATTTTAAAATATTTTATTAATCAATGAGAATTAATGTTTTACCTATTTATTATGTGAAAAGACATAAATTTTACTAAATAATTGATGCACTTTTAAAAAATTCATGTCTATTTAAAATGATTCAACGTAATTTTCGCACGTGAGCTTAAACAATATGTTCTTGTTGTTAGTATTTTTTCTTTTCTCTATCTCATTCGCATGGATTTTCTTCATACCTTCGTAAATGAGAAAACACGGACAAAAGCAAAATGATAGATATATCGCAATAAACAGAAGAAGAGCAAAAAAGAGAGAGAAAAAATACTCATGTTGCTGTTTTTTATGTCAGTAAATTTAAAGAATTTTTATAAGCGCGTACTTATTGGTGTTATCTGATATGTTTGCTTTAAACTTTGTACCTTTATTTCCTTTTTTTGTCTTTTTAATGTAAATTGATTCATATTGAAAAGATGTCCACTAATCAAATTTTAAAAAAACTAAAAATTAAATTTTACTTATTATAAACTAACATCTACAACTCATTTAAAGCTTAATGCATGAGCAAGACTTTGAAAAGCATGAAAAATATTCAATAATAATAAATTTTTACTCGTTTCGCTTCTTATGTTTAAGTGGCCCTTTGTGCAATATGCGATCGGTGGGTCTTAGCTGCGCACAAAACTGTTGCAATTTCTTTCTCTCCACTTCTCTTTCGTCGTCATCGTCGCTCGTTCGTCGCCGTCGTTGTTGCGCTCGTTTCATTTTGCTTGATAATTAATGATTGCCGTATCTAATTAAACGTATCTACTTAACAAGTGCAACTTATGCCACATACAAGAGAGAAAGAAGGAACGTATAAAATGTGTATAGGCATGCATACACAGAAAAAGAGGGTTGTAAAAGATTTAATGTTATGGTACTCCTTTTTAACTGCAATTCTCAGTCATCTCATTTCTCTTCTTTTGTTTCCTTCACTTACTCGCCTTTATGTGCTCTTCTTTTTTTCATGTGCTGCTTTTAAAAAACATAACCAATATATCTCGGTTGCGATATAAACAAATAAGCGAAAGCAACAAAAAAATCTTAACAAAATGTATGAGAATAAAATTATTTTCTTCTTATATTTGCCCGTTTTTTCCCATATCGTATTCCGCTGCCTTTTTTCGTTTTTTTCTTTTTGCTTTGTTGTACTCTCTTGCTTCATTTTAATTCTTCTGTGTTCTGATTTTTCTACGGGTACAATATTGGTTGGTTATTTGTACTTATTCCTTTAGGGAAAAGAGAGGCTTTTTTCTTTCTTTCTCTTTCTCTCTTATAAACGAATATAACGCTAATTAATGGTTACAACGATCCTAATTAGCGAAAATGTGGCTTAAAGTATAATCTGCCGTTGTATATTTATTTTCCAAGAATTTTAATGTTTTATTGAAGAGGATTTTACTCATTCGTATATATTGTATAGCATGAATAACAACAGTGGATAAAACATAAATTCAATATGTGAGAAAAATTCATTTTAGTGACGTCATTAGCATCGAAATTGGATCTTTCTCGCCCTTGTCAGTTTATTTAATTGTTATCATATATAACAACAGCCGCCTGCCTAGGAAGGTGTCGAAAAATCGTGATTCAGGAATTTAACACTTCTGAATAGGTAAAAGAAAGTTATTTATTTGTTGTTGTCTTAATGCAGGAAGCCTAATATCAAATAAACTAAAGCATTATAAAAACATTATTCTAAATAAATTGTTTTATCATACCTTTTTTAGGAACAATCATTAAATTAAAATTTTATATCACAGTTGCACTTGAAATCAGGAATAACAATTTTATCACATTCTTACATGAGTGTTTTAAAGAAAAAACTTTAAATTAGGATGAAAAAGTCATGAGAATTTTTTTGTCAAAATTCATGAAAATTTTAATATATCAGTGACCAAGTACCTGTTTTGCAGATCAAGGTACTTTAGCGCATTTTTGGTGCCTAGATCAGTATTTGTTACAAATTACAGAATTATCCACAATTTAAAATATATGGATCGAGTAAAATTTTTGATTGTATGAGAAATTAATCCGTAAAGTCTCTATAAATAGCACCATTGCGAGTCAAATTTGTATATTTTTTAAAATATTTTTATTTCCGAATGATTTATTGAAATTAAAGTGATAGCGAAAATCAATCATCAGAAATATTTTATTTGTCAGCTTTTGAATTCGAGGTAAAACTGTAGTATTCGAGTGTTTCGAGTGCATTTAAACTAATCTTCACCAAAAGTTAAATCAAATTTAATTTGAAAAGACTTCAATACAAAAAGAATATTTTAAAACAAAGACAAATCATTTAAGCGGATCTATTGAAATGTTTATTTATGCTAAATTTAGTAATGTTATACGCTTAGTAAATTAACAAAATGTTCAATCGATGCAACAGACGGCAGTCTACCGTCTATTTTATTCTCGTTTTAAATTTCATTTGCTTCATGATTGCAAAGAATTGATAAGCAAAAAAATTTATATTATGTGTTACTATGAAGTTTCGAGGTTAAATTGAATGAAAAAGAAGGGATTTGTGTAAGCAATGAATTAACAAATCATAGATTGATTCAAGGAATTATATTTCAATAATTGTAGTTTGGAAAATTTAGACACTTGACGTCAATTCTCTATAACTATGTTGTTAGATGACTCGAATCATTCTTAGATTTATATTTAAATAAAATTTATTTAATAATGAAGATTATAAAATGAATAAAGAGAATATAAAGCAATGATTTTGGGCAAATACTTGTGTGTAAATAAAAATAAATCATCACTAAGAAAGCGGGGAATGAAAAGGAAAAAAATATGCATAAACAGCTGATAAAGCGCCATTAAAATATTAACGACACATTTAGTTTTTTTCTCTTTCTCATTCACTCTTTGAAAAAGAGGTAGAGATTTATGTGAAAGTAGTTAATATTATATTTAAGCTTACATCATTAAAAACACATCGTAAAAGTCAGTAGAAGAAAGAACTTAAGTTTGTTTTGTTATATCTTTTTCTCTTTCCTCCATTTATTGCTCCTTTCTTTTTCAATTCATTTATTCTCACTCACTTAAATACTTTATTTGAGAAATGTTAAATTGGTTTTGAAATTGAGAAGAAAAGAGAGCAAGTCTAATTTTGATATGAAATAAATGATGATAATTTCTTAATACTCTTTGGTAGACGATTAGCAGATTAATATAATGTTTGACTTAAAACATTTATGAATCATGTGATGATTATGTTGTTGATGCTAATATTTAAAAAATTTCACCTTTTTTACTTTACAATGATTATGATTATTATTAGGTATTAGATATGGCATAATTCGATCGATCGCATAAGTCATTTTTCATACCAAAACATTGTTCATTTAAATTGTGGGAAAATGTAACGAATTGACTCGTTACATTCAAGTCCAAGAGTATTTTATTTTTATCCGAGTTTCAGTTTTTGGGAGACAATGGAAAATCGATTAGCATGTTGAAGGTTTTCATCCACTGTTAAGTTCTTCTATTGTTCCATATGGACTGCTTGCTGTGTTTTAGGAGAAACAATGATCATGTTTCTCTTAACATTCGAATATTGTCGTCGAAAAGTAATACAATAAATATAATCGAGTGAGATAGAGAAGAGACTAAAGAAAAAAGACAGACAACAAAATTATTTTCATGCGACTTACCAAAATTTATTCCTTGCTTCTTCAGAAACATTAAAAAAAATTCTTTTATTTCTGAAATATTAAAAACAAAAATTTCGATATTGTACAAAATATGAGAGTCATTGAACCTCTTATATATATCTCTCTTTCTCTTTTACATTTCTTAAATAAATTATGTACACACATCATTAGTAGACCCAGATACAGAATTAGAGTAGAATTCGTCTGCGGGAGTCTCGACATAGGCCTTTTACTCTCATGCCGTTAAACCATCGATTATATATTTACTCAACTCATTACTAACTATGTTGTATATTTTTTCAGGGAGGTTGAAATAATTTACAGAAGACTTTACGGTGATTTTCACGCGCGCGCGTTCAAAAAAAGATTTATCGTCGACTGTTTGAATTGTAATTTGTAATGATTGAGAAGTATTAATGAATATTGGAAAAATTCTTTTGATTTGAAGAAATTTATTTTGAATTTTATTAATTTATAGATTTGCAAAATGAAAATTAATATTAATAAAATAATTTCTTGAGTTATCAAGCATGTGCTCTTAAATAAACTATAAACTAATAGCACGCACTCCGGAAGTTTAGTAATTTGAACATTAGTGTTAATAGAAACATACACGTGAAACATTTATTGATTTTCAAGTGAGCAAAATAAAAAAATCACATACAGCACACAAAATTCTTTCTCACTGTCCTATCGAGTGAATGAACAAGCGAACGAGCGCCACTTGATATTTGCAGACATAAATATACATCAGATAAAATAAACAAAAGCAAAAAGAGAGAGAGAGAAAGAGAAAAGGTAAAAACAAAAAAATATGTACGCAAAAAAGAACAATTAAAAAGCAGCGGACACGGACAAAAGCAGTGGGGACACGGGACACAGGCGAGCTAGTATCATCAATAGCAGCAAAGAGTTGAGAAAATGAGATTGATAAAGGAAGCATAAAAAAGAGTTACAACAAAATAAGAAAAAGAATCTGGGTTGACGGTATTGTACAAGATTGAATTTTAAACTTCTTTTTTTGTTATTTTCACTCTTGCTGCAGTAATGATTAAAATTATGTACTTGCATTAGGTAGTTTGAAAGAGAAAAAAAGACCATTCAATGGACCTTAAATTGAGAAATACTGGCAAAGAATTCAATTTAAACACATTTTTGATACTGTATAAAATTCTTAGCCTAACCCGTCCTCTCTGAATATATACTATGTGCAGTCAAGTCTCTGGCGAAAGGAAGCTTCAGCAGAAAATGTAAGAAAAATAATTGGCATTCGATTGAACAAGACTGATATCGTCAAAAAACGACGAAATGAAATGTTTCTCATTCTTATAAGCTCCTCTTGTGTACTGGTAATCTAAAAAGTTCTTTCTTTTATTATTATTATTTATAAAAGAGTGACATGAAGGAATCGTTGTGTTGTTGATGCTTCACAATAATAAGGATGTCACTTTGATTGCTCTTTTTGAGTGACTGCTGTTTGAGCGCGAAATCGTAATAAAGAATCGTCGGTCGCTCTTCAATCTTCACCTCCCTTCACTCATTGTTCTCTTACTTATTCTTTCGTCTCACTCGTCGGTCAAACTCGAAATATTATTTGAGAGATAAACATAAACTGAAAGTGACGATAATTGAGAAGTTTGATTGATGTGTGAATTTTATGAGATGCCACAGTCATGGCGCCATTTGCTTTGTTGTTGAGCATATTACTTACGATCATACTGCTGTATGAGCACAACGAGAAATGTTGAATTGAACTTTACTGTCCGTCAGAAGAAAACTGAAGAGGCTGAACCCAAAATGAGATCTTTTTAAGGTCAAAGGTCGTGCTCGCCTTACTACTAAACGACTTATATGTGTATATTCTATACTTACCGTTGTTATTGTAAATAAAGTAATGCGAGAAATCGCAAAAGCTTAGCGGGAGGTAAAAGATATGATGGAATCTGATGAAATGTATCAATTTAGGGACATTTTAATATTTTATCTCAATTAAAGGCAGAAATTTGAATAAAATCAAAATGAAGAACCAAAGAGCGGAAATTTAAAAAAATCGTTAGAAATTTTGATAAAATAATTCAAATTTTGGAAAAAACGTTGATTTGAATTAAAATTAATGTAACGGAAAAATGCACCTTTTTTTCAATTTTGAAAACTTTTTTTTTTAAAAATTTTTGATTCTTTTGAAAATGAAGCTCTCACAGTTGATAAAAAAAATTCGCTTAAAACTTTAAGTAACTTCCCAATAATTGACGAGACCATTGATCACCTTTTCTTCTTCTTTGAAAGATTAAGTAAATCAAACTATTATTTCTTTCTTTTTTATATGAATCTTAATTTAATATTTTCAAACGAAGTTGAAAAATTCTTTACTTCTTATTTCTACTGAATCATCGAAATCATAAGATATGCATATGTATAAACTATCAAAAAAATTCTTTTTAATTCTCTTCTTTCTTCAGTTATCCATATATTATGCGGCATTCCTTTAATACTCAAATTAGATTATAAATAGAGATGAAATGAATTGGAGCAATGAGTAATGACAAAATAGTGATTTTACTCGTTCGATTTCTGTCAAGATATCTGGCGGTATATTTTGACCTATGCTATTCTACTAAAGCTTTTTTGTGTCTAAAGTTATTCATACATTTTTCCTTCCTCACTCTTTTCACAAAAAGGCTTTTATTAATCTCTTTTTGTATCTCGCACCTTTACGAATAGAGTCAATCATAATAATAATACTATGCCGTGGGATTTTTCGCAGCAAAGCGACGGCACTTTCATTCTGTTGTTTGTTTTGAATGCGCATAAAAGTAAAAAAAGAAGAGCTGGAGATAGATTACGATTGGACTTGAATGAGAAAGAAAGAAGAAAATTTGTATGATGATGGTGGTGGCTTCAACAATATAGATTGATGGTTTTTGATTAATGTGGTCCAAGATGATGATTCACTTCTTCTTTCAGTATATGTATGTAATTTAATTTTCTCATAATGTTTCACAATAACATCAATATGCGTGACATGATTATGACGTTCATCCATCAAATACATATTTTCATAATTAAAATAAAATATTTAATTTTGAATGGTAAAAAGAAAAAAGTGATAGCTCAATTAATAACTTAATTAAACGTAATTGTTTGATTGAAAATTGAAACATCAAGAAAGAGGATCGCGCAATATCTAATTCACTTAAATGAGACCACAGCAAACGATAAGAATTGCATTTGTAGTGTGGTGCAAACAAATACAATGTTAATTTTAACTTACACTACTTTAACTGCAACATACATTGAAAGAATCTTTTTGGATGTATGAGCACAAGGCGGAGATTTAAAAGACACCAATGAGTGAACAGACAACGAACTTTTTACTTCTTACCGCTTTTTATACCTCTTTAGGAATATTTTTAAGTAAAAGAGCTTTTTGAAAACTTAAAAAATGTTTTAAAATTTTAAATTTGAAAGCTTTTAACTGAAAATTGACGATATATCAAAGCATTGTCTAAACATTTAATTATAATTAAATTTTGATACCCTGAAAAAATAGAAGGATAAAAGTTGAAAATGCAAAAAGATTTTATTTTTCAAAAGTTTTATTTTTCAATTTCTATAAAAAATATGATTTGCTTATAAAGAATTTTACTCTTTTTATTACGTCGTCTTCGTTATTCTTTTTCGTTTCTTTCCTTCGTTTATCAACTTTAATAATTATAAAATAAATATTTACATTACAAGTATTTTTTATTCAAATTTTTCTTTTTCATTTTCAATCGAAAGGGGATGATTTAATAAAAGCAAAAAAAAATAATAATTTGAAGTTTTACATAATAAGTATATAAAAATCCCTGGAAAAATTAAATTTATTAATCGCAGACATGAAACAGATCAATAGATTTAATTTTAATGTACAAAGAACTTTTACATCAATCTCTCGCTGTTCGTCAATCTCCAATATCATGAATTTTTTTTTCTAAATGATATGAAAGATCAATTTAACTTTTTTTATGATGTCGAAGAGAAAATATATTTTAAAATTCTACTTGATTAGTAAGTTTCATTTTTGATAAGCCAAAATGGGAAAAAAATTATGAAATTCAATTCACTGTTTTATCTAATGTGAAGACTTCACGATAATAAATTATTGAAATAATTTTACAACTGGGTGTTAGTTTAGCTATTTTTAAAATTTCATTTAACTATAAATAAAAATCGCATGAAATAAATATTTATTGGGAGTGATCAGCTCCTCATAGTCCTTTGAGATTCTTTAGTTATTGTATTGGGGTTAGTTTAGTGTGAAGTGAGAAATAAATAAACAATAAATAATAAAATATGTATTGAATGTGTTTTCATGTGTGTTTGTGTAGTAGCAATATCTAAACATTTTTTAGAACGATATCCTTAGATAGATGAAAAGTATTTTTTCAACCTTAAAGATATAGACAAAAATTAGTCAAGTATCTCAAATCAGTATGAAAATATAAGGACGAGAATTATTTGGTTTCTTGTTTTAATTAACTTTCATAAATTCTGAGATGTAGGCAGTTGCTCCTTTACGATCAAAATGTCGAACGCGCACAAAAAGGAAAGCAGCTACAAGTGAAGCTACAGCCAAGACTAAAAGCAACATGACTAAACCACCTACAAAGCTGGGCACAGACATACAAATTGTTTCAGGATCAACTGTTCTTGATGAGATTACGACTGTCTCATTATTGGCCTGATTTGTCAATTGGAAGTTAACATCACCGGGCGCAACAACTTGAATTGTTCGACTTGTATTTACATCTGTCATTTCTTGTGCATCACGTTTATAAATACGAGGTTTTACAACAATCGACATAGTTTCAGTCTCACGTCGTCGTCTGGCTCCTCGCAAATCATCGAGTCCCTCGACTGATCGCGGACGACCACCGATTGTCATTAAATTGCCACTATTATCGAAAGTATCTTTCCTTTTCACCGTATTGTAATTGTTTTGACCTGGTGGTGGAGGTGGAGGCAAGTGAACTTCATTTTGTGCTGGATTTGGCTGTTGCTGCTGCTGTTGTTGTTGCTGTTGTGCAATTGGTTGTTCATCACTTTGATTTTCAACTGAATTAGTTGAGCCTGAGCCAGTTTGTGCTTGTGGTGGTGGCACTACTGATTCTTGATTTTCTGAATATGCTCCAGCTGTATCTGCAGGATGACGTGGATCGGGATATGCAGCAGGTGGAACACCATATTCTGATCCGATATGAGGTGCACCATAATCTCCTGAAGGTCCTGGTAGTCCATATTCATTTGCTAATGCTCCATGACCGTGACATTTTGGTTCAGGACAATTATAACGACATACTTGAATTACACATTGGAAGTGAACATTCATTGAATCAGGGAATTTGAATGCTTGGAAATATGCAAAGCTCACAACAGAAGCAGATGGTCCAAAGTTTTTGATTTTTTGAAATTTGCTCATAATCTTCGGTCTTACAACGCAACCATTTTGATCAACAAGTTGAATTGGTGCACGTTTTCCATCATGTGCAACACAGTTACGAACCAACATATCGAATTTATTTTCATCATCCTTAATTGCAAGTACCATTGTCATTGTTTGACCAATTTTCACAATACCACTAACTTCTGAAGCCCATGGACCCTTTCCAACTTGAATTTGCATCCAACATTGAAGATTATCACCCAAGAAGTTAGCTGTGACTGCATGCAACATATCAACTTGGAATGGTCGGAAAGTTACAGCTTTTTCATAGAAATCATACCAAGTACATCTCAATTTTCGTGCCTAATAAAAAAAATTTGTTTAAATTGAGAAAATTTGTTTTTTTAAAATTTTTCTCACCTGATCCCATACTTCTTGCACATATGGATCATATTGAATTATGATAGTATTTTCAACATAGCTGCCTGAAGGTGTTGGAGCACCAAATTGATTTGCATTGTGATTAGCTGAACTTGACATGCCGCAACTATTGAGGAAAATTTCAAAAGTGGCACTAAGATGACCAGTTCCAGGTTTCATATGAACACAGTGTGAATCACTATAGAAACCTTTTGAGAAAATCATGCCATAGAATGGTCTATCGAATTCAATGTTTACTCGCATATGTGTTTTCTCACATTGCACTTGCAAATGCTTAATTTGAGGATTATCTTGAGTAGCACCTAATGGCCATGGATCATCGGGATTATTTCCTTGAGCACTAACACCGCTGCCACTATGACCTGCACTTGGTGATCCATACACAGGTGAAGGCGGACCATAAACACTTCTATGTTCTAATGGCAGAGCTGCTGAATCAACTAATGGTGCATCACAATGTACTTTCTAAAATATAAATAAAAAGAAGAAAAAAAAATTAATTTTTAGAAATGAAAAAATTACGATGAATTAATTAATTTTTTCTTTGTATTTTGCGCTCGAATTAGCAAAGCGTCCAGAAAACCGTCTAAACACACAGTTAGTCTGTGTTCCAGATCTCTCTTTCTCAGCTACAATTTTTGCCGCCATTTGTTCAGCATTAGCGAGTTAGCATTCTTTCACTCTTTATATTGCAAATTTTAACAAAAACACAAGTAGCTAAAATTCAACCTTGAAAAAATAATATTTCTTTAAATAACAGACTCTTTTGTGTGTCATCAAAATTTTTCAATAAATGATTGAATTTTTTCATACAATACAAAGCACTATTTGATAGTTTTTCATACAGTTTCATTTTTATTTTTTTTGAGAAATCAACTTATGATCATATATGATTTTTATTGATATCAATGCATATACGATACAAGCGCAAAATATAATCGAAAAGTAGATTTTCGGTTTACATACAAATCAAAGAATGAGGCAGAGAGAAATAGAAAACTTTCTTCTTTCGCTCGCTTAACTGGATGTGGCGCTACTTTTTTCTCTCACTCATTCGACTCTTCAAGTCATCATTTATAAATATGTATTTCTATATTTTCATTTATGGTGAAAAAAAAGATTTCTTTTCTATTGATTCTACTAATTTCAATACATAATTAATTAAATATTATAATATGTATGTGTTCGTTTTTGAAGATGAAGATTACCATTTTGAAACGAAAACAAAAAACTTTGACATTGGATTAAAAAGATTCATAATGATTCATGAATTTGTGTGTAAAATCATCACCTTTTTTATATTCATGAGAGTAAGAGAAAATTTCTTGTTTAGGTAGTTCTTATCTATTTTTCTATAATTTAATAATTCAATTTATTTAATAATTTGTAAATTGGATTTAAAACATTTAACATAATGTATATGTTGATTAAAATATTCAAAGACGAAAGGAGAAAATAGTTTGGTTGAATTGATATAAGAAATTTTTTATCACATTCACTTTTTGTATCTCTCTCTGTTGTTAAATTAAAAATTGCTAATAATGCCTAAAGAAAAGATATTTTTGTGCAAAATTGAATATAAGAAAAAAGAAGGGGAACCCAATAATGAATGAAAGACTTTTCTAGGCCATTAATTACACTTTTTTGCTTAATAATTGAATACCACAAAAAAATGCTATCCAAAAAAGTGAATGAGTTGAAAAGAAAATGGAAATTTAAATTAAAGTTCAAATAGTGCCACCCTCTTTCACTTTACTCCTCACATGAGTCCAATCATTAAAACTAATTCGTTGCAATCATAACAAACAGCGGATTAATGCTAATCAACAGAGTTAAAGAAAAGGAAAAAAAGAAGGAGAGAATAAAATTTAATTGAAGCGAGCTTTCAATACATGCATACAAATATTCATTTTGATATACGATATTATTATTAATATAATTTTATTTTTATTGGTAATTCCAATTGAGTGAAAAGAGTTATAAACCGGTAAAAAAATGGGAAAGTAGAAAAAAAGATACATACATGAGTTAAATTGTATCGAATGAAAAGAAATGTGTCTATATGCACTTGTTACAGTTTCGATTTCTTCTCTCATTTTCATTTTAAAACGACATTCAATCAATCATCGCTTTACAGCTTTAAAATTTTTCCTCTACTTCGTATAATAATAGCCAACATTAAGTTTGATTTATGATAGATCTTGAAAATGAGATGAATAAGTGACGAAAACTTGTTTTCTTTTTCATTCAAAAATTCTCTTTCACTCTCTGTATAAATAATTTTTTTTCTTCACTTTAAATAAAATGCTCACGATCGTCGCTCGCGCTTGCCTTTAATTGAATGGTTTCACCAATCACACATATCGCATCATATATTTTTTTTCTTAAAATGCCCGCGACTCTCTTATATTCATTTTTTAAGAGAAGGAAGTGGGTCAATTAGCCGGAGGAAGAAATTTGTCACAATCTCCATTCGCCCTTGAACTTCAACACAAACCGTTCAACAAGCATCAATTTTTTCTTCTTTTTTCATTCTCCATCCATTTATGGCAATGACACAACAAAATATAAGAAATAAAAACAGCATGTAGAAAGAAAAAATTTTAAAATTTGTTTTTATCTCTTCCGCATCGCATTGGAGTGTGTATTTGTAAATGACAGGGAGAGAAAGAAAAAAAAATATTGAGAGTAATGGAAATGAGGAAAGAAAGCCTGATTGAATAGTGTGTATATGTGCGTGAATGGATAGCGCCATGGTGCCTTTATTTGTGTCAAATTTTTCAATCCAAAGTTATTTATATTTGTCGATATCACTTCTATTTGATAAGTATAAATAGTGAAGAAAAATCACGTGAAAAATGTGACCTAATAGATTCTTTTTTTAATTTTTAGTGTAAAACTATTTTTTATCAATAAAATTATTTGTAAATAATAAAAAGTTCATGAAGAATTCCCCATATTTAAATGCGAAATAAATGGAATTAAAATCATTCTAAATGTGTTGTCAGAATGAATGCTTTGCTTTATGATTGAAAACGATTTGAATTTTATAGTCTAAACAATAGAAGAAGATTTTAATCCACTAGAAATGACTTAAGTTTCAGTTAATTTCAATTTAAATGAAAATTTTCTGTCATTTCTTTTAAAAGTCGGTTTCAAGCTTTGTTCATTATGAGAAAAAAATCCATTGAGTTATTAAATGTTTAAAATGAGAAAAATATGTACACATACAAAAAATTAATAGTCACAAATCTAGAAAATCTGCCAAAATTCAAAATTTTCATTGTTTTATATCTTGCAAAGTAAAGTAGGTCAACGTTTGATTTAAAAATTAAAAAGAGTAAAAGAAAAAATTAATAAACTTAACTGCCATGAATATTTCTCTTTCTTTCGTATACTAACATGAAGTAGCAATTAAAATTCGTATTTCATTAAATGAGTGAAGAGCGCAATGATATAAAATCTTTATAAGATTTTGAGCTTTGTGGTAATAAGCATTTAATATAGAAGATTGTTGCGAGCACAGAAAGAATAGTTCAATTTTAGACAACGGGTATAAACGTAATTAGCGGACATGGTACTTACATTTAAACTTAAAAATACTAGAAAAATTATCGCGACTATACTCGATCGCGATCTGTCACTACCCATTTTATGTGATTTACTATTTGTGTCTGTCAGCCTTATAGTTAAATGAATTTTGTCGTTTGACTTTTGCTATTTTAAAGTTGAAAAAGTAATCCTAGGGAGAAATATACAGCAGTAGACTCCCTTTTGCGTCACATGCAATGCCGATTGCAATGATTATACATTTATAAAATCTGAAAAGAGAAAAACAAAATATTTGATTTTAATAAAAAATTATTTTGACTTTACACTTTCATCTTTTGAATGCACGAATTTTTCTATTCAATGGTAATTATTTTTTAAGTGCTTCTTCACTACCCGTTTTTTTATTGAAAAATCAGACTCACAGAAATTATTATAATGAAAAAATTTCACTGATTAATGAATTTTCACAAAAGCTCATTAATGTGAAACGCAATGTTTCATTCACTTGTGTTTTTCGGAATTTCACGGCTAATTTTTAGTAGATCATAATTTTTTTGTGTATTTTTTTTCGGTGAAAGTTTGGAAAATTGTTTTTATGCAATTCTTTTTTCACTAATTAGCATTATTTAAATTGCGATGTAATGACTCTAGTTTTATTCATTTGCTTTGTTTTTTATTGAAAAAGTATCACTAATTATGAAAGTCACTTTAAAGCATTTTACTGAGAACAGATGATTTTATACACAAAAGAATTATTTTCTGCTTATCGATAAATTATTGCACATCATTAGCAGCACAAGAAACAATTTAAAAAGAAATTTTTAAATATTTTTTCTCAACCGTTTCAATACAAATTCAGTCTTTCACAGTCAGTTTATAACTGAATTATAAAAAAAAGTTTTCACCATGATCTTGCCATGCTTTTCTCTTCTCCCATATACACATTTTGCTTTGTTGTTTTTTTATCGAGAGAGATCCCCCATTCGTTCATTGGAAGAGAAACTATCTCGATGCACAGAAATGAAAAAAGAAAGAAAGAAAACGTTAACGCAATGCTTTGCTACTCAATTCCGCATACGATGAACATGATGATAATAGCATTATTTTACTCTCAGAAATGAGCATTTCTTCTTTCATATGTATGAGTGTGATTTAACACTGATTAAAATCCAATTAGTATGGACAGATGATGATTTTTAGTAGATATTATTTGGCTGTTTTATTATTTTATTGTGAAAAAACTTTTACTATTAAATTGTGCGTAGCAAGAGAAATTGCAACATTATGATGACTTTATTGAAAAAACTTTTTTTAAATCAACAATTTTATTTTATCTTCGGTATTTACCTCTGAGTGAAGATATAAGTGTGAAGTAAATGTAAGAAAGTGAGAATATTTTAACATACTGATTAATGCACTTGTTAATGTGAGTGCATGTTTGCATATGTGATGGTGTCCAATGTATGTTCCATTAACCTACTGATATAGAACAATCAGTAATTTACTTAAAAAACTCGCCTTTCTGGAATGCTTTTTTTCTCTTTCAAATAATATTAAAGTGAAAAACCTGTTGAATAGCAAAGGCATGCTGCTGCTGCATATTTTTTATGTGTGTTTTTGCACTTTTCTTTTTTTCTCGCTTTTTAGGTAAATGAACTCAAAAGCGAAAAGATTGATTATATTGGGTTGCTGGTCATTTACATTGTTATGAGGTATTAAAGACGTCCGTGACATTATTAATTTACGATTGTATCGATACTTTTTTGGACTAACAGGATTTATCTCGCTTTAGTTTGCTTTTCGCCAAGCTCATGCTTTCTCATACCTTTTTTCTTCATCGTTGTCTCCGATGCGGTCGAAAAGAATTAAAACAAAAATGAAAGTATCATTTTGTTTTCACCTTTATAAATATTTGCATAAATCTTTAGTCTCTTATAAAAAGATGCCATATTATGACTTATCTAAACAGAAAGTAAATGCTGAGAAAATGCTAATCACATTTGCGAATTCCATCAATTTTGTATCATTTCTTTCTCTTGTGTTAGCTCAAGCAAAAACCGTAAATATCCCAAATCCCCAAATCATCGATCTCTTTTTCTCTCAGCACACATATGTGTATAATATAAAAAATAATTTCTGACCACTTATGAGCATGTTAAGATTTGTTTAAAAAGAAAGTTTCTTTTTTTCGTAAAGCAGGTGCGCGCATATTCTTTTCTTCTTTTTTTCACTGATTGAGTGAATGACTAAAAAAGATTCATATTTCAAATGACGTTTGTCTTCACTTCACTCAATCATCACAATTTTTACTCTCACTCGCTCTCATCTGTTTACTTTTTCTTATCGTCTCGTTTGCTCCCTTCTCGTGGTGCTCGCTTGTTTTCACAAACGTTTATTTTATTTGTTATCGAAAATGATGATGATGATGATGATGATTTTGTCCATTTACTGTTATCCATTTCTCTTTTCACAACCACATACCGGTCAATGGTTTCGTTGTTTACACTTTTTTTGGACCACCATCAATCTCGTCTCAGAATTTGGCATAAAGTTGTTGAAAAATAATGAAGAAAACATGCAGTCATGCAGTTGTATGTCAATTTATAAAACAGACAAAAGGAAACTTCAGAAGCCCTTTACTCTCGCGTGAGTCGACAACTTTTTATTTACATTAAGATGAATAAAATCATCGTCATCAATTATTATTTACATATATACATCCACACAGTAATCCGGGTTAAATTTTAAATGAATATAGACAGAAAAATACAATTTTAATTTGACTTAAGTGCAGACAGATCACAATACATTCAGAAAAGAACAGGATATTAAAAGATAATCAACAAAAATTACAGTCCAAAGCTTCATCTCACTTTAATTGCTGATTTCTCTGTGAGAAAATGTAAAGAATTATTTGATTGATTGATGTAATAATTCTTATAAGAATGAATCAGAATTTTTTCATTTTTTGTAACTGAATAAAATGAAGTTTATATTATGACAAAATACTGATTAACCATTAAAAATTAATATAAATATATTGTAATAAATGTGAGAGCATAGAAAAAGATGAATGCACTATCATCATCATGAGATTGGTAGGTCAGTGACGTGTTTTGTAAATTTGAGACGAGATTAATGTATTTTTGAATGCTTCTATTACCACCAATGATTACATAAGAAGTTTAATACAAAAGGGAGACGAAGAAAGTCGAAAATAATGATTAATAAAAAAATGTTCAATCTACGCTTTAAAATTACTAATTATAAATGAATAAAGAAGGATAAAAAGAGTGCATTGCCGCAAGAGGAAAAATAGAAATTCTCACACCCTTCTTTAATTTGTCGAAATTAATTTTTTAAAGAATGTATTTCTATCAAAATGAAGATTAATGCACTGCCTGCAGCCACGATTCACTTTCTCTATCTCCTTTATATATACATACATACTCAGGAAACACAAAATTTTCAAAAATCATCATAATGTTGCGTGGTCGCATGAAATGAGTGGCCTTTCATTTGTTAGTCAGCTCCCTTAAGTAATTTAATCCGTTCCACATGTAATTAAAATCGAAGGCGCTCAAAAAAATACTTTTATTTTTTGAGGATTCGAAAAAATTTGTCTATTCACTATCGCATGATTAAAGCAGAAAGGCGCAATGGGTTTTTACTAATATACAAAAGAAAATATATGTTCATCTTATTGAGTACATGATGCATGAAAGAATTCTTTTTTTAAACAATAAAATACAAATTGCTTTCAAAATGGACCTCCACGTAAAATTTTTGATCTATTCAATCAGCGGTTATATAGAGTAGAAATATTTAATGAACATTTTTACTATTTCTATGAAAGAAAATAAAATAAATGCTACTGCATTAACAACATATGAGGAAATGCATATAAGAAATAAAAGAAGTATGTTAAATTTTTAATGTCTTGCACTGAATACTACATACATAGTTAAAGAGAAATCTGCAAATTACTAACTAATCGGAAATATTTCCCCTCTCATTGACTTGTTACTCAATTTAACATTTACTTCACTTATTCATCTATGTGGGCGAGTATGTAAAAGGTTGACTTTCATTTTCTTTCTTTACTTTGCTGATTCTGTTCTGCGCGTGACTCTTTTCACTTTCATTCAACTAGTTAGGTTATAACCGTTCTTTCACGTCTTTGTTTTTTTTATTTTCTCGCTTTATTCCGCTCTTCGTAACAGTTCAAGAACCTTTCCTCTTCTCTTTCATTGAGTTTACA
Source organism: Polypedilum vanderplanki (assembly GCA_018290095.1). Taxonomy (NCBI): domain Eukaryota; kingdom Metazoa; phylum Arthropoda; class Insecta; order Diptera; family Chironomidae; genus Polypedilum; species Polypedilum vanderplanki. The sequence continues at coordinate 17,678,437 of CM031379.1, forward strand.
TACACAACAGTGCAGAAAATATACTACATACAATATAGCACATTGCAAACAGAGAAAGAAGGAGAAAGAGAAATTGGATTAAATTTTATGTTCACCATCATCACTGTCTATTGATTCCAATGCCCATAAAGTAGCCGTTATCTGTGCTTCTTCATCTATATGGAAGCACACACATGAGAATTACGTTATTGCTAATTATGATTTTTTTTTTGAGTTGAGTTTTATGAATGGAACTAAACTTTTGAGCAGTTAATTTATGCAGACATACACATACATTCGCATACTTCTTAAAGAAAAATCAGAGCAATTACGAAAAAAGTATTTAATTGAAACTCTAGCTTAGATATATAAACTAGCTACGACCCATTTTTAAAAAGTTATGCGAAAGAGAATTTTGGGTAATGATTAGCACAAATAAATTTTTCTCCTCTCGATGAATTTCTTTCAATATTCATTCATTTGTTTGCATTAAATGCCCACTTGCCGTAAATTTAGAGCGCCATACGATGTGAAGTGTTTGAAGTATCAAAGAAAAGATGAGAGGCGGGTAAAATTTTGAATAAAAACGTGGATTGAAATAATTACGCCGATCAAAATGGCAATCATTCCCAACCTTTTAAACAACAGGTTAACATTCATTCACGCATCACTAAAATGTAATATTTTTAATTTAGGAGAAATTTTTGTATTTATTTCAATATTAAACAGGCTTTTTATTATTATTTGATAAATGATAAAACTGATCGTTAAAATCGTAAAGTTTCTATTTTTGGAATCTAATGCATGTTTCTCTGTCAGTGACAAAACGCAGTAGCTTTAAATCAAAATGTCTTGTCATTTAATAAAAAAGATTTGAATAAAAAAAAGAAAATAGGTGAACCAGGTAAAATAAATTTATTTCTCTTTTAATATTTCTTGGGACTGTATGCTACAAAAAATATATAATTATAAAACAAATTATAAAAATAAAATAAGTAGATTATAGTCAAATGATAATGAATTTTCACTTGCGATATAGAAAATCGTTAAACTCATCAAAATTAAAATGATGAGAAAATGGAACTTTCAGATTTTCTCACTTGTAATGTCACTCATAATATATGTTGATAAGTCTTTATTAATTAATATGCAAAAGAGTTACATGACAAAATGCAAAAATTACGAAAAATTGTAGTGAAACTAATCATTGAGAAAAAAAAACTTTCGCTCATTCACTTGCTCTAATCTTCTTCGCCAATTTCTATGCTTAATTAATACATTTGATTATTATTGTTACATGTTATGGAAAAACACATGCCTTATAATGAAAATGGTGTTTCGTTGCAAAAGTAAACTCAAATTATATATTATATAGAGTGAGTATGTTTAGTCAAGATAATTGCATGCGTGTGTGCTCAGCGTCACAGCACTTCGAATTCTTTTCACTCACTTTGCCGCTGCGATAGAAAAAAATCTCTCAATGTCTGTGTCTGTGAAGATTGAAATCTTTAATAATAACAATCGTAAATGTATGTGTCTGCATTCATGTTGAAATAGCTTTTTCTTCTCTTTAAAAAAGAAAGTTTTACTATTGTTTTACAGCAAAAGAAGATTAAACATGAAGAGAAGAAATGCATTTTTATTCAATTGTATAAGTCACATAAACGCATATACATTTTAGCAATTACCTGAATGTGCAGTTGAATAAACAATTTATTACAATGACTTACAAAAGTTGTCGCGAAAGAGAAGCATAAATTGTTTAAACATCAAAATACATGCACATTCCTTTTGTTTTCTCTTCTTTTCTATCATCATCATGACACAATAAATGTAGATAATATTATTTGCTTATTATTGATTTAATATTTTAATAAAGAATTTCTAGTTAATTGAAATTTTTAAAAGTTCCATTACACTTATTTATCCTAATAAAATACAATTTAATATAATACAAGGTTATTAACAATTTAAAAGAAGCAAAAACAGTAATTACCAATGTATTATTTTGATAGAAAAAGAGAGGAGTGAATGAATGTAAATAAAATTCAATTTATTGATGTATTTTTGATATATTCAATTAAAAAGGGGCAGAAATGAGGAAGAAAAAGATTCAAACTAAAGCATCAACAGAAGTATAAAGAAAGAAAGGAAAAATATATAAATTTATCGTTCGATGAGAGAAGGTAAGAAATAAAAAATAAGAGAGATATTTATTAATTAAACTTTCTATTTTCACTGAATTCTGCTTTTCATGTGGCTGAGGAGTTTAATGTGCTCTCGGGGGCAATGAATGAATAAATATAATATTATATGTTACATGCATTCACTTCTCTATTCACCTTCCTTTTAACTGCTCTCTTAATATATAGTTGCTGTTATTGATAGATTGTGTATGTATGTAAAATCCGCCTTAAGAATGTTTTCGTTTTCCATTTCATTTCAATGAGAATTATTCAATCGCTTACATTAGATTGTATTAGATAGGTCAGTTCTGTGTTCTCAACTTATTTTCTTTTTTTCCTCTTTTGTTCTTTAAAATCACGCAGCATTAACAACAGAAGTCGAGACATCAAAATCAAAATTGATTCATCATTCTTTCACAGTTGTTGAAGTTATTGTTACTGCTTATCACAGTTGGATTCAACAATAGTGAACAAATACGGTAGTACATGATTGACCAATCATTCAATCCAAAAAATTCCATTGTTTCTGTCACATTTATGCATGCGAGTTTCTTTCTATTATTATTTTCACGGCATATTATCGCAGCTTGCACAATTGCAATCATTCTTTTATTCGCTTATTTATGTCATTTTGCGAAATCGTCTGAGCTTGAAGTATTTTCAAAAAGGTGAAAGTTTCTTCTCTTTCTTTCACATACACACTCGATATTGTTTCTTCTTTATTCATTCAACTCTTTACTTCTTATCTATTCATTCGACTATCTTCTTGGTAAAACAACGATACTTAATGGATCAACAACCAGAAATTTTTCGCAAAGAGAAAGAGAGTTTTAAAGGTTATAAATAGAGTTATTTCTTCTAAAATGAACGAGTTAGATTAAAAGACATGCTTTAAAAGCTATTTGTCGGATGTTTCTTGAATTCTATTCGCTTTTCGCTTTCTTTTTACTATTCATTATTGATTTTTGTTTCTTTTACCAAGTGTTTCTAAAGGATTTATGGCAATTAAAGAAATTTTTTAACTTCCGAAAAAAATTTTACTAATCACAAGGCGTGAGAACTCTTTTTGATATTTCGCATCAAGATACCTTTGTTTTTCGAAAAATAAATTTTTAGGAATGGACTTTTTTTTTAATGACTTCAGTTCTAAAACGATAACATGAAACTATACAGTCCTTTCTGATTCTTATTTCTTATCTCATAACTTTCTTTTAAACTTCCATTAAAATTTTTATGGTCTTTAATTAAAGAGAAAATCACGATATCAAAAATATCAAAAAAATCAAAAATATCAAAGAATATCAAAAAATATCAAAAGAGTTCTCAGGCCTTGACTAATCATATCATTTAGGTAATTTTCTTTTTTTATTTTGATTTTTTACTTTCATCTGATGTTTCATTTTTTAAGAAAGATTGAGACATTTATTTAAAAAGCAATAAATATAAATTAATATTTTCATACAAAAAAGTTATAAATATTTTAAGAGTCCCAGCCTTGCTTTTTAAGAAAGTTTTTAAAAAAAAATATTTTCCTAAAATGAAAATAAATTTAAAAAACCCATATTCAAATAGTGTGAACAATTTATTGAAAAAAGCTTCCTTATATGAGAGCATTATAATGTTTCCATAATATATAAAATAATTTCCAAATTACCGTTAGATTGATTCAATATCGGATTTTCTCATTTTCGAGTAAATTGCTTACCTATTATGATAAGTCAATGAATTTAGTTTAGCAGAATTATGGCAATTTATTTAACATACACAAATGATGTGAAAACCCTCATCAAAAAATGTTTGATTCAAATCACATTATCTTGTCATGATGAAAGATAGAAAGGAAAAAACAACATTCTCCTGATTAAAACTATATCGCGCTTAATTTCACCGATTTACTTTTACTTTAAAAATATTTAAATTAAACTTTTACTACTAAACCATTGAAACTTATAGTGAAGTAGAAGAAACCAACATAAGACTGCCGCAGGCTATTGTTAGAAAATGAAACACAAAATAAAATTACACTACTTAATTTTCTTCACAACCTTGAAACAATAAAATAGATAAATGTAACAACATTCTATAAGAGTCGTTACTCATCATCAATTTTTCTTATTCGTGTCTCTTTTCCCTTTTCTTCTCGAGATTGAATAAAATAAAGTTACTCAAGTTTTGCAATAAGAAGAGAAAACATAAAGTGAAAGTAAGAAACTCGAGACTATCTGCTTGTTGTGTGTTCTGACTAAAAATTTTTGCTTTGTGTCGTTTCATTTTCATAAAAAGTTCCGGTTGGTTGCTCTTGAATAAGACGAACATATTCTTATTTTTCTTTATTGCACTATCAACTTGCAATATATCCGTATACATATGAAAACTATTTTTGTACTTTTTTTCTATATTGTATAATATAAAATGAACAATATTCTCTTCTTTGATTGTCTATATTAAAAAAATGTATCTATTAAGTTCATAAATTGTTTTCTGCTTAATTTTTTTCTGATTTTCAATAAATTAAGTATTATTTGATGTTCTTAAAGTAAACAATATTTTTCACTATTTTCATGCACTTTTTCAAATTATCTTATTACTCCAAAAAGTCATTTTATTTAATATTCACTTAATTTTTATTACCAAGAATTTTTCACTCACCTCCAAATTTAAATTTTTTTTCTTTTCTTTATTCTCAATTTTTTTAAATTTCGTCACACTTATCCCTTTTCTTTCACTTCACTTATTTTTCGGTTTTTTGCCTTCAGAATTTTTGACTTTTTTCTTTTTATTTTTTTTTCTTTTAAAATACACACAAAGATTCTTTTAATATCCAGAAAATTAACTTTCACTTAATCCTCTGTTGTTGCGTAATAGAAATGTTTTTACTTCTCCACTCTCTCTATCTGAATAGAACAAATTATAAGAAAATTAAAAAACAATTATTTCTTTTTCTCTTTATGTCTGCCTTTGGGCGAGAGAAAGGATTAAATTTTTTTATAATCAATAAGCGAAAGAGGGAAAAAGAAAATGAGAGTAGTACCAAAACGGTGTAGGTATTCACTCGACGAACGATCGAACAGCAATAACAAAAATTTCACTTGTGAACAAACGTTTTATACCTCGTGAAAGTTTGACCTCCTTATACTATATTATTATTATATTTCTTAACGATTTTTTTGTTGTGCACATTATCATAGTGTTGGTTTGCTTCACTGCTGCAGTAGACGCACACTATTTTGATAAATCGGACAATATCATGATATGATGGTTATCATATGTGATACAATTCTAAATATTTTCCAAAAAATCTTTTAATACAAGTATAACAATGAAAGTTTAGAAAAAAAAATTTAGTGTGTTTTACAAAACTTATATACTTTATGCATCATATCATAAAACTAAAAGAATTATTCAAAACTTTGTATTTTCATTAGAACTTTTTGAAAAAAAAAATTATTTTTTTAGATTCTGTTTATGAAACATGAGGTATGTTTTAAAAATTTCTCTTTCATTGATTCCATCAATCTGTATCAGTCAGACTTATCATCATTATCTTTTTCGACAATTTCATCCCATCAATAGATTTTAAAGGTATAAACAAAATTAAAAGTTCTTATCATATTTATGACGCCATTATTAAAATGATTCGAATCATATCCTCTTCAATTTTATAGTTTAGGTTTTTACTTGCATTTTTGTGTAATAACATGACACATTTCTATGAATATATAATGAATCCAAAAATCACACGGATCTATCGAATCGTTGTAATGGAATTTCAAAAATTCTCCCAAACCATTGCGCAAAGAATGGTGAGACGCAAGCAAATGAGTGAATTGAAAACATGAGTCAATGCGCTCAATGAAGTAAGTATCACTTTCACTTAATTCGGAGTGAAAAGCTGTAGGTGTACGTTTTTTATTATTATTTAAACTCCGTGATCTCAGCTATTTCGCAAACTCTCTTAATTTAAGGTATGATGAAATTATGACAAAACCCTTAGGTTTTTTTACATCTTTTGTTTATTATTCTTTATGAAGCATGAATAATATGTGATTTAAAAAACAATTTAAATTCTATGGACAATTTTTTTCAAAAATACTGATCACAAAAAATGAATGATTAAAACGAGATCATACAGAAAGTCTTTATTTTTGGCTGCGCAAATAAATTAATTCATAAAAACGCCAAGAAGTGAGACAAGAAAAAAAAGAGATAGAAAAAAAACTTTTTCTCATAAAAAATCTGCATAAATATACATATTTTCGAATACTATGTATTTATTGGTATGTTTAAAGAAGAGTAACAAATAAAAAGAAACGAAAAATATACATGACAAGAAATCAAGGTTTGTTGGTCAAGTTAATGATCATTTAATTCATTAACGCATGATAATAAAGAGAAAAGATTAAAATATATATTCTTATGTCACAGAAATTACAGAGCAATTTTACTTATGTTCCATTTAATTTTAAAAAACAAACATATTCTGACATAACATGTAAGCAAGTAAATGAAATCAAACATTCGCTGGAAAGTGTTGTCGTTGTTGTTACTTACTTAGGTGTCTTGTACTTATCGAATAAAAACAGCAGCACAAGAAGAAGCACATGCTTCATAATCAAGAAAAGTTATTCATCGTTTGTTTGAATGAAACATTTATTTGTTATTCAATATGAATAGACATGACAGTTGAACAACATTATCCAAAAAGCATGAAGTTATTCATTTTTTTTTTTGCTACTATTGTTTGACACCTACAATATGTACACATAGAATTTTTAAATGTTGCAATTTATTTATCATCCTTCAAATCTGAATTAACTTATGCAATAACCATAAAGCAATTTTCTAATAATGACTTTTACTGTTCATACATATTCTATCGACAACAGTTTAGACATTTACAACATTAAAGAAATGAAAAAGTTGAAGTAACGAAATAGTTCGTGCATTGTATGCTTAATTAATTAAATAACAACATAGCGATGAACGACGAGCAGGTGATGATATCTTCTTCTTTCTCTTTGTTTTCAACTTAAATGCGTGTCAATGTGATTAAATGAAAGTGGTGACTGTCCTACTTTTTGCATGCTTATTTAATTTTTTCTCTTCTGTCATCAACACTTCTTCTTTTGCAAATGTGTATATAAATAAATATGCTTTATCAAAAAAAGTTGTAATAAAATTTGGCTTTTTTCTTTTCGTTTGTTTGTTTAGGTTCCCTCCTTAGAAATATGAAATAATTTATATTGTGTAAAGAATATTTTACTTCTAATTTTAGAATTTTATTGCAGTAAATAAATAAACCAGTGTATTAATAAATGATTTAAATTATAAAAAAATGAAAAGAAAGAAAAAGGAAATATGCATACATATCACGTGTATTTAATTTGCACATACTTGTGCATTACATCGACCATCATCATCATCAATTAAATGGAAACTAACAATTTTTTCACTCTAAAGTCTTATTTAGTGTAGCGAAGAACAAGCTAGCTAATGAGTTTCGAGTGCTTCCAATTTCCGTAAAAATTAGCTCAATGAACACATAAAAAGTCTATGCAAGACATGCTATAATTAAGATGAAAGATATGAAAGCAATGTGTCTGCTCGAGTATCATTTAGCTTTTTCTCTTCACTTTTTTTAAATCAACATCTCTTTCTCATTCTTTTACAAAGGCGCCTAAAATATTTTTCATACATTTAAGGTTCGAGTATTTATATCTTTTTTCAATCAATTGGAATAGCAGTAGCTGAGATTACTGAAAAATAAAATGTAATCGAATGGCACATTTCAATTAAAGATCTGGTTTAAGATGTTTAAATATTTAAACATTAAAAATAAATAGAATATTTTATTATTAATCGATTATTATATACATTTAATGATTTTTTTAAAATTTCTGCTTTATATACTATGTATATGATATATAAGGCAGTTGTTTCATGGATATAACTCTCAGATTTGAATAACGCACATTTACAACTTTCCATTTTTCTGCACATTAATTTAATGCGGGTTAATTCCAATCAAATGACAGAGAATTTTAAACAATTTTGCAATATTTGTGAACCAGGAATTTTGCTTTGGCACGCCAAGAGAAAGTTTAATCTTTTGAGTCGCACATTTTTGTGGTATATTCATGAGCCAAATTCAAAAAAATCATATGACGTAATTTTGCTTTATATGTAATGCTGATCACGGAGATCCTATTTACTCAATTTGAAAATTACATATACAAACTACAAGAAGCATATAAGCTCGAATACATGTGAGTGAGTCACAGCCGGTAACTTAACAGGATGTATTTCATTGTTATTTTCTTTCGTATTTTATTTTATTTTACATCATCCACCATTTAGCAAATATGGATTTTCCAAAATAAGCTGCAACACACAGAGGTAAAAAAAGTGAAAATAGTTTCTTTTTCATAATTTTTTCTTTTTTATAGTTCATTAAAAATAAAATTTTCCACGTCAAAATATTTTATTCCTTAATATCATTTGAAATAATATAATAAGAGGCTTCATTGATAAAGCTAATTAAATAACAGTTTTAATCATGTTGAAATATTAAACAAAGATAACGTTAAGATGTAAAAAAAAATCAAAAATAAAAAAGTAACAAAAAGATTATTGAAAAAAATTCTAAAAAACTTCATTTACTTATATGAACAAAGCATCGAAAACGTTGGAAGAAAAATATAAAAAGGACTTTTTTGGGTAACTAAAATATATTTTATTTAGAACCATAAAAATTATGAACTATGTGTATAACAATGTTTAACATTTATTTTGTCAAATGTTTCATTCGGAAATTTATTTTTTAATAGTTATCAATAATTATAATCTATAAAAAATTTGATAATGAGTTTATATAAAATTTTTTTAGAATTATGACCTTGCATCATTTACGGTCGCTGGAACCTATATGGAGAGATGAAAATTAATAATTTTTTATGTGATAAGTAAAGATGCATGTACTACCTTTACTTCCAAGCCATTCATATCTTTTGATAAGCAAATTTGACAGCCTAGACGTGACGTTTCAGTCAAATCAAATGCTAGGTCAAGCATATCTAATTCCTCATCTGATGGCTTATCAGGAAGCTTGTCAAAGTCAGGTTTAGCAAATATTAAATGACATGTACTACATGTAAGTGTGCCCTCACATGCTCCAAATCCATCAAAATCAATATGATTGTTCACTACAACATCTAGCAAACTGTCACCGACTTTTCCTTTAGCAGTAATCCTTTCACCATTTGCACGCACAAATGTTACTTCAACTCTAGAAGCATATCAAACAAATGAAGTCGAATTATAAATTTAGATAAGATTAAAATACAATTGAATCATGTATTATTTAACTTTATGTACATATTTTCAAATATTCTGATGTCACTCATGTCTTTCAAAAGACAATTGAATAATTTTTACTTTATTTGCTATTTCTATGCGAATGAACACAAACAAATATGATTAAAGAAATTTCAACTCTTTATACTTTCTCTTTTCTTGTAGTTGATCACGTAGCAACAATGATTTAAATGTTTTATTTTTTACTTTTAAAGTGATTACTTTTTAAATTTTAAAATACTTACTCTTCTTTTTGCAATTTTGGTACATTTGAGCATAATGATCGTGTAGGTTGTACTGTCATTTGTCTTATAATTTGTTTAGAAATATTATTAATTACACGTGAATTGATTATTCTAAGCATTTTTTAAAATTTACAATTGCAATATTGAGCACCAAAAAAAATTAACTTCAGCACCTCCTAGTTAGAGGTATATCTCATTCCTTCTTATTTAAATTGAAATACTTGAATTTTCAGAAAACGTTATAGTTTGTGATCTTTATTAAAAATTTAGAAACAAAGAAAAAATAAGGAATATCTTTGGCAAATTATGAGTTTTTTAAACATGTTACATACGTAAAATTTCCATCCATTCGTTAAACATTACTGTACCTAAATAATTTTCTGATTGTGAAACTACTTTGCGTAGCATTAAGAAATTTCTGAGCTCAAGTCGATAGAAAAAGCATTCTTGCTTTGTAAGTTGAACATGAATTGAATTTGAATACTCGATGTCGATATCACGTAATAAAACTTTTTCATTTAGATCAATGTTTTTTACTCTCTCCAAAAAATCATTCTTATTAAAGACAGTCAATGCAAATTTGTCTTCTAATTGAGTTAGTATTTCTCTGTTATCTACTTCCTTCTTGATTTCAATAACACAATTTTTTAATTGATAATAAGAGGACACAGCCTCAGTATAAAGTAAAAGAAGTTTTAAATAATTGTTTCTTGATATCTTAACTTTCTTCAATTCCTTTTTGATCGTGTGCACAGGATATAATTCGTTGTTGGTGACTTCTTTATCTTCAAATTCAGAAAAATGGTCAAGATATCGATTATGAATGGCATTGAATGGAATAGAAAGGGAGATCTGTTGATTTTCACCACTAATTTTTGTATATAAATGGTGAGCCAGCAACATTCTCAATAAAGAAGATCGAAAATTTTTAATTACTTTGATGTAAAGATTCATAGAGTAGCGTATTGATGATTCTACTTGCTTTTGTATTTCTCTCGATAAATCCAATGTATAGTTTTTATAAGCAGGATAATTAATTTTTGTATCCGTGTATTCATACATATTGATAATGTTCGCAATTAAACTAAGAAAGCGTGATATAATTTTAATTTTATCTTTAGGATAATTCATTTCATTCATAGTGATATAGACTGAAACCACTTTTTTAATAAGATTGTTTACTAAAACGACACTTTCATGATTTTCCCAAACTGAAGAACATATTAGCGGCTTTTGCATATTACTTGAGGTTGCTGCTCCAAATTTATGTGAATATTTGACCATAAATATTGCAAGATCGTGTTCAAGAATGCACAAGAGTAAATCCAGTGTCAAAAAGAGACGTTCCAATCGATCTTCACGAGATAATTTTGAGAACTTTGGAATTTCGTTGAATTTCACATCCCAAATGTAGAAATTTTTATTGAAATCATTTCCATAATCAATATCAATGTTTTGCTTTTCCTTATTAATATCATTTCTCTCTTTTGTAAAAATTTGATCATAAATTAGGTCCACGACAGTTGGGATTATCTTCTTCTTTTCATTAAAACCAACAACAGTAAATGGTGCTAGAAACATGCTAAGATATTCTTTTCTTAATTGACAGGGTGGAAATTTATGAATTATTGTTCTGAAGAGAGAGTATAATTCCGAAACGATGTATACTGATGAAAATTGCATTACTTCATTGGATTTATGACTCTAAAAAAAGAAATTTATCATAACAAATAAATTGAAACTTTTTATATTATTCAATAAAAATGCTCACCAATAGCGTTTGAAGAATTTGAGTGCAAACGTCAATTCCAGGAAATTGTCCTAAACCAATAATGAAATGCCGCACAAAATGAAAGAACTGATAATGTCTGTCTTCTGACAAATATGTTCGAGCAGTATATGAGTCGTTTCCAGATGCCTTCATCATAGATGATTTTAAATTATGCGTCTCTATACAAACCTTTCTATCAAATAAGCAATTTGGTGTTACATCGAGTTCCAGACGTTCTTTGACATTTTTGAAATTTTTGGATAACACTTTTCTAATTGTCTTGAGCATAATTATTGCTTGTTCAGGATTTGCTTGTGTAAATAGTTGAGTAGGATTAGTTTGTGCAATAGGTATATTAACATTCTTAGTATTTTGAATTTTCATATTTAAATCTTGTTGCGAATGCGGATTCTGTTGTTCAGTACTTTTTTGTCGAAGCAGACTTTCACGATTATTTGTTTTTACCAGTTCAACGGACTTGATTTTTGTAGGTATTTGTTCATCATCACAACTTTTACGTTTTGAACGAGTTAGAGGCATATTTTTATAAGATTAACTTTAAAATATTAAAATATTGTGATTAAAATACTTTTTTTATTTAGGTTTTTTTTGTTTTGAAATTTTAAATCTTCTGTTAATGTTTGTTCAGTGGATAAATTATTTTTTCAAAAAAGTAAATAAACAAATCTGTAGTTCATAAGAGAAAAAAATACTCAATTTAATCTGCAGTGAAACAAGAATATAAACAAAAATGTTAAAACCATCTACTAGCTCTAAAAGTAAGTTGAGAATTCATACATTTTCGTTTAAAATATTATTACATCTTTTCCAATAAATAGAATATGATCCGTTTGAACACTTAAAAAAAGATCGAAAATCTCCAGAAAAATTACGGTCTGCAAAACGTCCCTTTAATGCGAAAGCAGAAATAAAAGCTCTATATGATGAATTTCAAGCTAAACGTATGAAATTGCCACCTTCTCCTAGTAAAGAACCGGAAGAGATATTTGAAAAAAGAGATGAGAGAAAAATAGCGAGAGAGCAAGCTCGATTGTCTAAATTAGGAATTGATAAAGAAACATACGAAAAACTTTTGCCTGAATCGATTAGTGAACTTGAAAAGAAAAGACGAATGCGTCCACAACCAAAGGATTTTGCCGACGTTGTTTATGAAGAATTTTCATCAATGTGGCAAGCAGAAAGTCAACTGAACCATACAACCTTTAATGATGGCAACAAACAAATTGATGAGAATACCTCTAAAAGAAAGAAGTTTGAAAAAGTAAACAAAGTTGATAAATCTAAAAAGCGTGAAGTTATCATGCTCAAAAGTATGAGCGTGAAAGAAGCAAATGCAGCACTTGCTAAATGGTCTGAAGAAAATGAGGGTTGAAAACTAATGTTTTTTACATCGAAACCAATCGAAATATATTTTACTAAGTTTTCATTATCATTAAGTTTTTCTTTATAACACAATGATTATATTACAAATTGATTAAGTTTTCAAAAATAAAGCAGAGCAAATAACAATAACTGAATTCAAAGAATTGTTCTTTGACTTTCTCTCATTTTCTTACAGATGTACTCATGTTTTGATGTAAAATTTTTGCGCCATAAGGTTTCATTCACAAAAAAGAATATTCTCTCAATTTTATCTCAAAAAAGAGAGAATAAAAGCAAAATAAAAATAAATATCCCTAAAAATATACATTTGTGTTAGTATAAAATATCCTTTCTTATTGCATTACTATTAGATCTGATTTTAAATTTTTTGTGATGGCATTAAAAAGTTTTAAAAATTAGTTTTTACCAGTTTTTATTTAAATTTTAGCATAACACAAGAAATAACTCAAATCAAGTAAAAATATTTTGTTTTTAATTCAATTTTTAAGTGAAATATTTTTTTCTTCCTTGATACAATGACTACACATACTGTGAAGAAAAATATTATTGATTTTTTTTCATATCCATTTTTGTACTATGCTGTTGTTGTTAATGCTAAATAATGATAATGTTGATTATTCTTTTCTCGTGGCTTTTAGGAAAATAATATTTATGTGCCGTTAATAAAAGAATATAAATTTTTTAGACTTATAAATTGCGCTAAAAAGTCAAAATGTGCATGTAAAAAGTTTATAGTTTAGGTTTAAATTCTGAAATTGTGTTCAAGAAATTGCGTAATATAAATTACAAAACAAAAATACTAAAATGTTTAATTAAAACTAAAATTCTTTATACAGATTTAAAGTTTAAAATCTTATTAGGCAGATTTCTTTTCATTTAAGACTTGTAAAAATATGCTTTCGTTTGCAATATGTTCACAAATTTATTATGAATTTCTTATTGGTCTCCCTTTCATATTACCTTCGCTATCCCTATATCAAAAAAAAAATAAGAAAGAGGCATAATAAAAGATTCTTTAAAGAGCCACATGCACACATGTGTAGTGCTGTGCACACACATATTTCTTTTCACATATTTTGTTTTTGGATTAAAAAACACCTGCCTACCTTATGTGAAGTGAATGCAAGTTCTCATTTTTTTCTTTACATTTTAGCAAAAAGTCTTTTTTATATTTTTCAAAATCTTCTCGAGCAAAGCCGGTCTTACCTATAAATTCCGTCACAAATAAATTCATTGAGCTATTTTTGTTTCAACTCCATTGCACATATTATTTTAAAAAAGAAAATATGTTTTTTTATTGAAGGGGTCACGTTTCATAAATCTTTTATAAGAAAAGGAAAAGTGTTCATAAAATATATTCCTTCCGCATCAATGCGACGCAATTTCCTTTCGATTCCCAAATGTGCATCATTTTGTTCTCTCTGTTTTTCATACTACTTTACGAGTGAGAATAAAAGGAGCGAGAGAAAAGTGAAGGAAAAAAATTATAAAATTTCAATCGATTTTCATATTTGCTTTGTGTTAGTTTACTTCATTTATACTTTTTTTTCTTTTGCACATTTCTTTTCTAGATGTTCAAATGGAAAGATGTTTGGGATTTTTAAAAGAAAAATAAATGATAAAAAAGGATGATATAGTTCTTATTTTTTTTAAAAAGAGTAAGAAACAAGAACTAAAAAGTGATTGATAAAAAAATTAGACATTTAAAAATGAGTGTAAAAGTTGTAAAAAAATGTGAAAAAGTTTATTAAAAAAATTATATCTTTAATACATACCAACTCTTTTTCCTGCTCATTTAACTTAATTTTTATATTCATAAAGAGAAATAAAAAAGCAAAAAGTTTCTAATAGAGAAGATAAACAAATAAAGTACTCAATAATTGGATATAAAAACTCAAGAATTCATTGAAAAAATAATTCATCAAAAATGTCACTTAATGATACATTAGATTATTGCAACAAAAGCAATGATTCATTTTTGGACACAACCGACTGTTCTCTACCGAATAACATAAGTAACATATCAACAGTCTCAACGGGATGTCCATCAAATTCAAAAGCAATTACAACTCAACAACACACAGATAATAGAAGAAAATCAAAAATTCACTTCAATCGTTTGTGGTCGGTGTGGTATGGCATTTTAGTAACATTTTTTCAAGGATATTTGATTTTTTTGGGTCTTCAAAAATACTTAGGTAAGCTATTAATCAATAAATAAATACATTGATTTTCCTGTATATACTTCTTATTTTTTTTTGGAAACAATTGTTCAAAAATGTATGAAAAAGATGGCCTTTAAAAAAATTAACTTTTATATAATTCAAATTCGCTTGCAATATTTTAGAAAACAAATGAAATTTATTATTATCTTGATTAAAAAAGTTGACCGTCTGAAAAATATCCCTATTAACAAACACATGCAATCAAGTTGCATAAATTTAGTGTATGGTGACGAAGAACCCCTTAATAGCATCGATAAAATAAAATTTTATTTTTAAAACTGCATAATAACAACATTTTCCTTTTTATGTGCAGGCTGCTCGCTTTTAAAATGGAAGAATGGTTTACCGGCAACAGAGCTAAATATGCTTCTCATATTTCTTGGTCTGACAGTTTTGTTCTTGCCACTATTTTTGGCGTCAGCACTGTTCAAGATTGGCAATTTGGCGAATGATGGAATTAAATTGAGCGCACGTAAAGGCACGTGTTCATCAGAAGAACCAGTATTTATCGATGATGATGGAAATAATAGCACTATGAAAAATCTTTGGATACATGGAGTTCCAATTTCTGTCTTTATACACATCATTACCGCTCTTTGTTTGCTTCTTCCCCATCTGCTTCTAGAAGCAAAATTAATTCAAAATCAACATCTGCCAAAAGGTAAAAAATATATAAGCATTTTTATATTACACTATATGGGTATCTTCAACAATTTTTATTTTGTAGATAACATATGGAAGAGTGAGATTGATTTTCTTTTAAATCGTAACGACAGACTGGTCATCTTATCGTTCATCAATACTTCACCTTATAAAAACGAAACCACAAGTAGCAATAATGTTCACAATCAAAAGTATGATGAAGAAAATTCTATTGAGGCATTAGACTATGATCTAAATCCATTTGAAACACATGAAAATTTGAAATCATTTAATACAGCTACTGAAACATATCAACCACCAACTTCATATGATTCACAGTCAAATATTCGCATAAGTACTTATGCTGATGAAGATTATGAGATATTTATGCCAGAAATTACAACAATCTTGCATACAACAACAACTTTGCCATCTTCAACTTTTCGTTCCACTTTACCACAAACAACAACAAAAACAACAGTAACAACTCAAACACCAAGTAATATCATTACTAGTACCATACCATCTTCGACAGCAGTAAATACTGTGAAAATTAATAACATACACATATTGACAACTGAAAAAGAAAATATAGAGACTACTTTACCGACAAGTACTACTATGAAAACAACAACCATATCAACAAGTCCTTCTACAATACCGACTGTCTCTACAACACCTTTGTTAGGCACTACAACAACTTTTTGGCCCACACTCTCTTATTTTGGTTTCTCGACAGAAAAAAATCATCATAGTGGAAGAGGTGGTAAAAATCATGGAAAAAATCGAAAGCATAATCATAAAAAGCATCATCGTCAACATCCTCCAATTCGTGAAATTGATGACATTCCTGATGATCCTAGTTTAGAATTCAGACCAGATAGGGAGTTTGAGTCAGATTTAATTGATCGAAAAATTCATATGGCTGATAATACCAGTAAACGCAAAATTCAAAAAATAAATAATTCTGGTAACAAGTCATCACAAGAGCAGATAAAAGCAGCATCAAAAAATATTGATCAGTTAGATCGACCAAGAACGACACAAAAGACTCGAAAAGATAGTGAAATTCATAAGATTGTTGGGCCTTCATTGGAATCGTCATTATCAACAACAAATCCAAACTCAAAAAATTATGATTTAAAAGCTAAATCCACAGATGTTTCAACACGAAAAATCATAGAAAAACGATCAATTATTGATAGTGATGATGAAATTTTAGAAGATGAAGATGTTCTTTTATTGGATAGTGCATTGCCAAGCATAAATGAAGACGTTTTTATCATCAAAGAATCGAAAGGTGATGTACTATATCCAGAAGCATTAATTGGTGCAGTTCCAAATTTTACTCAGTCTAATCAATTAGAAGGATTTGGTGGATTTTTGCAGTCAATTCTTGGTACTGATGACAACAAATTTGATCCCAAATATTGGTTTCAAAAGTCACCAAGTCTTGAATATTTAAATTTAGCGCTTGCTTTACTGATTTGGTCAGTTCGCTATCCATCAGTATTCTGGGAGTCATCAAAAGCATTTACAATGGTTTTCTCTCTCCAAATGATTATTAATACTATTGACATACTTTTATTACATGTTGGCACAAGTATTCTATTTAAACTTCAAATTGTCGGCCAATTTATGACTGTACAAAATCAGCCCTCACCACTTCTATTAAATGGAATTGTAACTTTAGCATTGACCCTTTTGGCTTATGTTCTCATCATAGCCTCTTCTATGATTCTTTATCTCTATGGACATTCAAGGTTGACTGCTAAAATTAGAGATTGTCAAATGATTACACTCAAAGACGGTGATTTATGGTCATATTTCTCACATTGTGCTTCTCTCTGTTTCATATTTGGTATATCAGTTGTTAAAGCGCCAATAATTCACGATTTGTGTGTGGTTTATCGTATAAGCCTTGATAAGACCGTTTTCACATCAAGTAAGTACATGCTTTCATTTAATTCAATTCTCAAAAAATAATTGATTTATTCTTTTAAATAGCAATGATGACAATCGTCCACATATTTTTATGGGTTGTAATTTGGATGTCATTGACTGCTAAACGTAAATGGGAATTCAAATTGCCACTAGTTGAATCAATCTATCAAACACGTGCAGAAGCAATTCAGCAGCCTCTTTTAGCGCAAAATGGAAGGCAATGTGGTATTCAAAAGAAGGATAAAGAAGAAGGCGAAGAGACTATTTATTGGCCAAGCTCACCAAAATTAAAAGTAACATTCACTGACGAAATCAAAGCCAGTACGTTAACAGATCGCACTTTAATACCAGATATTATTGACGGCAAGCGGTAAAAATTCGAAAAATAATCAGTTTTCCTCTTTATCAGATTTTGTGTGCACTTGTAGAGCTCGTTCAATTACTTTTTTTTGCAATTTTGATTTTTTTAAAAAAAGATTTTTTCTTAATGTTTTATGTAAACTTTTTTCATTTTAAAGCATGCTCAATTGGTTACAAATTTATTTTTATTTCTTTATGTTTTTTTGATTTTTTTCGCTTGTCTTTTCATTGACTTTTAATCATATTTATCAATGGTGTATTTGAAGTATCATGATATTTGCTAACTAGAATTTTGTTTTAAAAAATTAAGTTTTTATTTTATTGACTATAAAAGAAATTTCTATCATAAAATCTTTATCATTGATGTGTTCAAATATGTCAAGATGTTGAAATGACTGCTTACTTGAATTTCGTTTTATAAAAACAACTTTTCATGTGTAATATTTTTTACTTAGTCCCATCTTATCATCGATACGCACCAACAATAATTCCGGGGAAGCTGATGAGGGCGAATATGCTACATTAAAGACTACTCAAGTACATGTAAGTGAATATGATGAAGTTGTAAATCTTCATCGTATTAATAAAAATAACAACGATAATGGATGTGATGACGCTTCAGAAGAAGGATATTTATGCGAGTATGTACATGATGAATCAGTAACGTATGTGTCGACACGCGATCTTGAACCACCACAGCCTAAAACAGATATTATGTATTGTGAATATGTCAGTACAGCAAGGCATGACATTATTAGTCCTATGGCTCCCGTTACCGTACAGGTTCATTCAGAACATCTTGTAAGTTATTTTTATGATTTAAAAAAATATTATGACTGAATTTTCTCATATTTTAAATTAGACCTCAACAACACCAAGATTTATACGCAGAGGAGATTCTGGAATGCCACCAACGAATGAAGCACTTACTCCAAAATCTGATACAAATTCAACAGAAAGTTCAACATCACCACCAGAAAGAGCACTATCAGAATCATCAAGTGGTGTACATTCTGCAGAAGAAAACAAAGATGAAGTTGTTATAAGATCTAAAATGGGCATACAAAAGAATGTGAAAACACCTGCAGTAATTCAAGAAGAACCATATGGCAGAATTACAAATAATCACAAAATGTCGAGTTTTAATATCAATTCTAATAATGTTGGTTCAAGCTCTAATACATTACCACACAATCGTAGCGGTGGAATATCAAATGAAGAATATCCAGTAATTGATTACTCACAGTGCAACACAATGCCTTTAATGCCTGGTGCTCATCAGATTCATCGTATGTCTGCCAACAATGATTCTTCTATGCAACGTACTACACTACCAAATAACATTCGATATTCTTCAGCTGGAAATTTTAAACGTCAACTACAAAATGTTGATTCACCATATGCAACCGGTTTAGGAAGTGGTCATCATACATTTTCTTCAAGACTCATTCAAAATGAGCCACTTCCAGCGCCACCAATACAACAGTCGCATTCTAATCAACAACAATCTATATCAGCACAGTCTTCATCTATTTATCAACCCGTAAATCATTTCTCATCATCATCATTTTCTGGTGTCAATCATAAAAATTCAATTCAAAATCCATATCAAATGGTAGTTAATGAGTTATGTGCAAATAATCAAGCATCATTTCCACCACCACCGCCTCCATTAAATACAATACCAATGCATTAAATTAATTTATGAATGAATATTTAGAAAGAAAATCATATCGCACAATGTCAAATGAGATTTTATGCTCATGCATGAATGTGATAAAAGTGTATGACTGAATTGTGCAGATGATAAAATGAATGATTATGAAACTGAACTTTTTTGTTCATAATATATATGCAAAAGATAAGCATTGTGCTATTTTCATTAACTAAAATTTAGAGTTCATTCTATTCAAGGTGCAATGAATTGAAAAAAATATTATTAAAATGGTAATAATATCATTGAATTGCACCAGAACATCCATGGCATAGATGTAAGAATTTCTTAATCTCCACATACCTTGGCGCCTTTTTTCCTTTGCTTGTTCTATATCTGTAATATAGCATATACTCTTAATAATAAAAATATTAGAAAAGTATTAAATAAGCAAAAAATAGAAAACTGCTAATTTATGACAAAGCAGAATGATAACGCGGTCAAGATTGATAATGGCGATAAAGCATTTCAATTTTTTACATATCGTTTTAAATGTTTGTAATTAACATTGATGTAATATTTTTTTACTGAAAAATGAAAACTTTTAATCAAATAAGGAAGACATTACATTACGCAAAAAAAGCATATCCATTTTCACTATTGGTCTCATCCTAACTTTAAAAAAATTGATCACTCTGAACATTATTTAAAAAAATATTTTACTGAATTGAGTTTGACAAAAAATATGCATGAATTAAAAAGTGTCAAAATTAGATTTAAAAATATTTGTCAAAAAAAAAATCAATACCAATAAGAGATGGATCAATCATTCACTACACTACACTTTCAAATATTACAATTATCATCAGTGATTGTATGATAAGTATAGAAAGAACAAGTTACATAGAATTAAATGAATGTATAATGGTAAAAAATATAATTAACAATGGACAATATTGATATACACATTCCCTTCTTGTACTAAGCTTATTATTAATTATCTTATATTCTCTATCACACATATATATACATTACAAACTTAGGTATGATACTATTAATTATCTATAAAAATACATATTATACACATTTAGCAATTATATACAATATATACACTCACATTTAATTTATAGCAATCAAGTTCTCAAAATAATCCTTCTTTATTAAAGAAGAAATAAATCGTGAATATCAAAGTTCGTGAAAACTACGAACTTTTTGAATGCTGCAAAATAAAATGAATGGACCCAAAATAAAAAAAAACAATTTATTCAAAGAATGATTAATAAGTAATCAAGAAATTATTTTAGACTGGTTTTTAAAACAAAATAGAAACAGAAATACAACAATGTAGTTTTATGTTTGGAATTTTTTTTAATTCTTTCATCAGCATAAGTTAGAGTTCGAACTTGCATGCATATTTTACTTGATATGCGCATGCTTTTTGTCAAATTGATTTCAAGTTGACTTATACAAAATTGTCGTTTATTCATTCAGATTCAATTTATTTTAATTAAAAAGATATTAAATAAAGAATCATTGATTTTCATACAAATTTGTTGGATTTCAAATGAATTAAATAAAATCTGAATGAATGAAAGACATTTTGTATAAGTCAAATTAAAATCAACTTGACAAAAAGCATGCGCATATCAAGTATGATAAAATATGCATGCAAGTCCAAACTCAAACATAAGTAAGAAGCAAAAAAAATGAAAGGAGTATTGTAGTATTATAATAAGAAAATTAATTCAATTTCTAAGACTGATTAAAATGAAAACCAGCACCTCTGTTTATAATTTCAATTTCTAACATCTTCAAAACATAAGCTATGTGTTTAATCAATTTTTTGATTTAAAATTTGTGTTCTTAATAAGTAGCATACGTAAAAAATTATTTTTTTGCAATACATACAATTTGTATGATTAGTACACTCAAATAATTTCACAGATGACACTTATTCTTCTGTCCATTTAATACATTCTTTATATATTACCATAAAAATATTACATATATTAAGATATAAGTCACATATTAATGGTTCTATTCACTGTTCCTAAGTTGTTGTCAATATTAATTACTTAATTAAAATGAAGAAGAAAAAAGACAACCTGATAAAAAAAATCATTCAAATGCAAAAAACACAATTTTACAATGTTTCTGATATTACTTACTTTTAAATGCTGGATATTTTAATAAATATGAAAAGTATTACGATAAAATAAAAGTAAATAAATAATATCTTTGACATAAATATATAATATATCAACATACTCAAACTTTTGATATTTTAAATTGCGCTAAATGACATTTGCTCTCAACATCTATGGAAATTACTGTAAAAAATACAAAATAAACATTTAAAGCTCCTTTACTATTCCCTCTAATCATGGTATGAGGAAGATTAATAAGACAAAATAAATGGTATTTTAGCAAATATTAGATTTTACAGCTGATTCATTATGTGACAACAATTAAATGAATAAAAAAACCACCGCTTTCTATCAATAAGACTTTATTAATATTTTTCTTCTTTTCTTTTTCAGTTCGTCAAAATTCATTGTTGAATGAAAAAAAATAAGTTTGCGAAATAAAAACAATTTAAGTGAATTGTTAGTATGTATAAATTATTAAGTTTATTGAACTGTTGCATAACGACAAATCTATAATAAATGCAAAAAAAAAACACTTTTATGCTAATTTAGATCCCACATTGCATATCAATTTAATTAAAATGTGTATTACTTATTTTTATTATGCCAATTGTCATTCACGCGCTATCGAACTACAATAAACAGTCTCTTTTTCATTCTTATTTGTCACACATTTGCATGTTAGCTGAGCGATAACGCGGTATGTGGCGAGCATTCTCAATTTACTCTTTTTCTTTCTCACTCTCTCAGAAAACAAATACAATAATTGAGTATGCTATACCTTGCCACATCATATTCAATAAACTCATCGATTTCATTAAAAACTTAAAACTTCGTGAAACTTTCGGCACAGACACATTGCCGCATGGATTTTTTTGATAATTATTGTTGTTTTGTCTCTCGCGTTTAGAATGAGAAGTTTATTCATATATGTGTATAATTTGAGAATGTGTTTGTGTTTTAAAAGAAAATTCATTCAAAAAGGAAATCTAGTGAATAAGTATATAAACATGCAATCGTCAGAAGAGAGCACATGTTCATCGGCAAAAATCTTATGTGTATGAGAATAAAACGCGTATGGCGCTCATAGAATTTTTTGCGACTGCTTTTATTTACATTTTTCCGCTTTACTCCGAGAGAGTATTCGTATCGCTGTATCGCACATGTATATGGCAGAGTTGATTTTTACTCGATCATTTCGCTCTTTTAAAGTAAATTTTTCACTTCTGTATTCTATAAAGACGATTGTTTGAATG
This sequence comes from Polypedilum vanderplanki, assembly GCA_018290095.1. NCBI lineage: Eukaryota > Metazoa > Arthropoda > Insecta > Diptera > Chironomidae > Polypedilum > Polypedilum vanderplanki. Next base: position 17,701,603 of record CM031379.1, read on the forward strand.
CTCGCGAGTTTAGTCGCAATCTGACTTTTCGAGCGTGAAATTATCAGCCTAAAAAGTATTGAAATAAATTGTGTAGTGGTAATTAAGTGAGTGAGGGGAAAGAGAGAAGCTGAGGTGATTAATTTCAGTGATGAAGAATTTGCATACTTCATTTAGAATTAAAAAAAAATTCTGTCGAAAATATTATACACATATATGTACAAATGGATGGAGAAAAAAATATTGTTATCAAATATTTAAAATATTATTTTTATAATTACCTAGCCAAAAATGCAAAATGAAGATTATGTTTTTTATATAATATTAAAAAAGAAATTTTAAAGAGTCTAAAAAATAAATTCACGTATTTTATTACGAAAATATATTTTATTGTGTTTATAAACCATAAAATAATACATAGCGATTGAATAAAAACGTTTATATTTCAATAATTGGGAATCGTTAGATAAATTATTTATGCAGACGTTTTTAGCAAATTATTTTGTCTTTGTGCTGTATAAAACTCATTCATCAATTTATGTGAACAATAATTGAGTGAATTTTTAAAGCTCGCGATTGTTTTTATCAAATTTTGGTTTTAGTGAATGAATTTAAAATTTAAAAATCAATAACTTGTGTAATTTTTTATATTTTATTAAAATGAACGCAACTACATGCTAAATATTAAGATGACAATTGTGTGATAGTGGAATTTAAAAGACATAAAAATGAAATACGATAAATGTAAATTATACTGCAAGGCGAAAGCAATAAAACAATATCATTTCGTTTATGCAAAAATTCTTTCCTCTCAATCTTCTTTATATCATCATCTGTCGCTTTTCTCTCGATATGATAATTGATTGAGACACAAAAGTTCATATTCCTTATACGAAGATGAATCAATTAGTGATTGACTCAACACAAATTTCTCAATAATTTTATAAAATTAAAAATATTAAAAGAAATCAACGGTTTTCTTTACTTGACTGTTCATTTCTTGTTAATGGAAAAGATTCAATCTTGTGTCTCACTAAATAAAAAAAGAATTAGCAAAATGTGAAGAAAAGAACGGAGAAGAAGAGCAACAAAATTATTTTAACAAGAAGAATCACACTTCTGTTGTTGTTTACTTATTTTCTCTTCACAGCAACATCCTCTTCACCACGAAGAGTTGTTTTAAAAGAGCAAACCTGAATAAGCATAAATAACATTTTACGAGAATATGTATAAATATACAATTGTGACCTGAAAGGACGTTGCTCAAACATGAAAAAAGAAGTATAAATCTGACTGCAAGAAGAACAGTTATGATTTTGAACTTATATTTATTTATTAAACTCGTTTCATTCTTTCTTTTTTTCTCTCTCTCTTCCTCTATAAAATCATGCTGTGTGTGAATGCATAAGTTGCAAATAAATGTCTATTTAAAAATATAAATCTAGATGAGTTCAGATTAGCATAATCCGTTTTTCCTCACACTCGAAACCTGTCGACAATTTGTAAAGTAGAGTGTTTTGCATGTAAATTAGTATTAATCATTGAATTCTAAATAAAGCCAAAAATTAGTGTCTATGGTATGTTATTTAAAATGAATAACCAATTAGTCGATTAAATTAAAGACTGCGTGATGGATGAAAATTCTTAATTTCACAAAAAAATTATTATGATGCTAATTGATGTAAGCTTTTTACCTTTGACAAACAAGAACAAAGTTTCTTTTAGTTTGTAATATTTTTTAGTTTATACACTATTCTTAGAGGTTTTTGTTATCGTATGTCTAAGTTCAAGAGCATAAAAAGAGGTGAATGAATTGAGAGAATTTAAAAATTAATTTCCGTTTTATTATCCGTTTGAAGAGTGCTCGATCACATGACCTTCAAAATTCCCTTTTTTAATTTTCATATAATGTACATAACATAAAATAGAACTGACTGAGAAAGATGTATATAGAATCTAGGTAAATGAATGTTTTTCCATCACAATTTTCCATACGGCTTTTTTGTGTTTATTTTTAGTCAAGCACAGAAAACACACTTTTCATCTTCATACCATTTCTTCAATATAAATCTTTAGATTTACGAGAATAGAGTAATTTCTTTGTATATTTACCAAAACTGAATAATATTCGCAGGAATTTCGAAAAAAATAAAAAGTTTATGATATTCTCAGTGTTGGGTTTATTAAAACAAATATGAAGTGATCATAAAATACGTATTATATGATTTAGCTCCAAATATATTTGAAGAAAATATGATCTTTATATTTAATTTACTTTGCAATTTTTTTTATCAATTGAATATAGGTATTGATATATCATGGTAATCTTTGCTACAACTATTTGCTTAGTTAGCGTTAAATATAAATAAACAGTTATATGGCAAATCATTTTCTATTTCGTCATTAAGCCGCCACTTGAAATTTGAATCATAATTGATTGAAATTTACTTTACACAATTAATCATTGAAGATGAAAAAAATTGAAATCTACAACCTGCAGAATATAAGTATTATTATGTTTGGGTTTGGACTTGCATGCATATTTTACTTGATATGCACATATTTTTTGTCAAGTTGATTTTAAGTTGACTTACACCAAAATGTTTTTTATTCTTTCAGATTTTGTTTAAATCAGATTTAAATGAATTAAAATCAATCTGAATAAATTAACGACAATTTTGTATAAATCAACTTGACAAAAAAAATGCGTTTATCAAGTAAAATATGCAAGCAAGTCCGAACCGTAATTAGTAATTATGCAATTTTAATGAAAGTTGTTTCTCTCTTACTATGAATCACGGAAAATTCTAAATAGTATATATATACAATAATATTTAAATAAGATTTTATGTGCACCTGTTAAATAAAACAGAAACAGAAAATATACATACTTTTCATTTTGTCATCATATAAGTTAAATGAACTCGCTTTTAATCTTTTATGCACGTGAATTGTTATTATACTTACAATGAAAAACGTTTAATTGCTTTTAAGTAAACATGAATATACATAATTTGCAGACTCGTAATTCTGCATGAAACTTGCTTTTCTCTTGTTGTGTTGCAAAGCGTTAACAACTTTTTATCTCCCTGTAGAATGATGTGAACACAATCACAAAAGAAAAAATACATCTTGCTGATGAATCTTTGATACAAATGAGAATGAAAAAAATCAAGTTCTTTCGATTTATTATAATTGACTTGTTGTAATAGCTATATAGTTATAGACTGTTTTTATTTCATTTATTTTCAACCTTAAGATTATTAATAATGCATAATGCAGATTGATGAAAAATTAGGGTTCGGACTTGCTTGCATATTTTACTTGATATGCACATATTTTTTGTCAAGTTGATTTCAAGTTGACTTACACAAAATGTCTTTAATTTATTCTAAGAATTTATTCTATTCTAGAACATCTGTTTAATTTTTTATTGGAAAATATTTGTTTTGACAAAATTTTCTCAAGCACATAAAGTTAATCAAAAGGCTTTACTTGTACATGTACAATCATTCTATTAAAGCGAACGGGTAAAATTACCGTAAAATTCAAAATATTTTTGCACATTGGTCACACAATAAAAGTGAACAAAAATTGCTTATAAGCTACATATGAAAGCTAAGTAGTGAAAGATTTACTGTGTTTGCTTAAATTACAGAAAATCAGAAAGTTACTAAATTCCTTCCGGTACTTTTAAGTTTCTCACAAAACGAGAGAATTAAGAGGAGTGATGATTGCATCACTTATGTAGCTAAGACACGAGAGACTCGTGCGACATTTTATGAAAAGATGATTAAAGTTTGAAATGAAGCTTTGATGATAAATATAGATATGTGAAACTCTAGACGTTAATGAACTAATATTTGTCTGTAAATTTAATGTCAAGTACAATTTAGAGATTATGCTATTAATGACTTATTTTACACGTCATTTTGTTTATTTATAATTTACCTTTCTATTCTGTTTAGTAATTGAAGGAACTGAGGAAGAATTAGAATGGCTGCAAAAGCAGAGAATTCCAATTCATTAGAACTCAGTTCTATGACACGATCGTCTTCTGCTAATCGATTTCAAGTAAATCCAGTGAATAAGGATTCAAATGGTACTAACAATCAACATGAAGGTAATGAGGACGAAGTAGATCATTTCAGTGAAGATACTGAAATGGTTACACAGAGAAGAACATCACGCATTCAATCACTTAAAAGTAGCTTCAGAGATTCCGAAAAGAAGCGAAAAGAAAGCGTAACACGATTTAAAGTCAGCGATGAAAATTCTGATGAAGATGAAAATCTTCTCGATGGAAATGAATATGACACGAAATATGGAAGAAGCTTTAGGTGAAGCTTTAGATTTTTGAGTGGAGTACAGAAAATTTTTATAGTTTATTTATAGGCATTTTACACGTGAAGCACTTCCACGTTTAGACAATTATCGAAATATTATGTCATTACAAGCTGGAACTCGACCGACACTCGAAGAGCTTCACAATGCATCGATAACAAATAAGGTGAGCAAATATTTAATGTGAATACAGTCGGAATGTTTTGTGATTTCAAACAACTTTTTGCTACTTTTTTTATTTTTATCATAAGCTCAAAATGAATCATCAGCTCGTGGAATGCTTTTTAATTCATTTTATTTAATACTCGAAGACTTTAAAAAGAAAAGTTCAATTGACTAATGAAATAATAAATTATTGTCTTGGTCATGGTATATCTGAACTAAAAAGGTTAATTAATCTTGACACATCTCTAAACTTTTAAGTTTCTAATTAAGATCTTTTTGCTTCTATGTCGAACGCGTTTATAAAACACTCAATTAATTGCTCACTCTTCTTTTTTGTGCATGATATATTTATGCATATATATGGTAAAAACTATGTTTCCTAACGAGGTCTAGGTCTTTTCACATTACAAAATCTATTGAATTTAACTTTCAGATAAAATATCGTGCAACAATTGAGTAATTAATCTTTTTGTTGACTTTTTTACATGAAATGAAAGTCAATGTTATTCAATAATGAAAATTATTTCATAGATAAAACGTAAAAAGTAATATTTTATACAAGAATAAGACACATTTGTGACATGATGCAGACCTTTTCATAACGTTTATAAAAAATGATTTTTTTAAAAAAACATTTTTAATTTTGTAAAAATTAGGTTTTTGTTATCTGAAATTCAGTGAAAAATTCTTTTAAAATTATATCATAAAAAATTATTAAAGATCGACATAAAATTCTACTTTCGTTATTTTATTGATAAATTTAACAATGTTTTAAGATGCTGAAAAGTGGTCACTATAAATTTGATAAGATATAAATTTGGTCATCATACGTTTTCCCTTTTCATCATCAAATATTTTTCAAAAAAAACAAAATGTTGAACAAACTTGATAAAACCAAAATTAAGGAGAAATAAAAATGTTTTTACTGTTTAAAAAGCTGTTTTGCCAATGTATTACCAAATGTAATAAATGTATGATTGACTACCTATGTTTTAATTGATTTTTATTGTCGCATCATGTGTAGCGGTTAAATAATATATCATGTGATGCATCATCACTCTGGTGTGGTTTTGCAGTCATGTCAAGATCTTAAGACCTTTTCAATTGATGTGAATAATTGAGAGCGAGGTTAATGAAAATGATGGCGTGAATCATCTTTAGATAAATTATTTTTAAAATTCACAGGCACAAACATTTTCATCTAATGTAGATCCAGAAGGATTAACGGAAGGTGTTATCAAATTTGGATGGATCAAAGGCGTATTGATGAGATGTTTATTGAATATTTGGGGTGTTATGCTTTTCTTGCGACTTAGGTAAAACAATAAGAATATTTTAAATAAATTTAATTATATATAAATTATAATTTTTTAACACAAAAATTATAGTTGGGTAGTTGGTCAAGCAGGCATAATGCAGGGTCTAATTTTAATTTCAATAACAACATGTGTGACAGCAATTACTGCTTTAAGTATGAGCGCTATCAGCACAAATGGCATAATCAAGGGTGGTGGTACATATTTCATGATATCAAGAAGTCTTGGACCTGAATTTGGTGGCTCGATTGGATTAATTTTTTCATTAGCAAATGCTGTTGCTGTGGCCATGTATATTGTTGGATTTTGTGAGTCGCTTCTCGATCTTTTGTGGAACTCTTTCCAAATTCAAATATTTGATGGCGGTGTACAAGATACAAGAATTATTGGCAGCATTACTGTTGTCGTTTTACTTATTATTGTCGTTATCGGAATGGAATGGGAAGCAAAAGTAAGTAATTTTTTTTGAATCAATTGAAAACTTATCGTTTATTGGAATATATGTATACAGGCACAAATTGTATTATTATTTATATTACTCGCTGCTATTGGAGATTTCGTTATCGGATCAATATATGGACCTAAAAGTGACGAAGATAGAGCTAAGGGATTTTTAGGCTATAACAGTATAAAAAATTAAAAGTTATTTTTAAAATACTTATTTAAATTAAAAATTTTTAAATTTGCAGTGACTTTATTCAAAACCAATTTCTTCGAAGATTATCGGTATGTGGACAAGACACAGACGAAAAAACATGACTTCTTCTCGGTCTTTTCAATCTTCTTTCCTGCTGCTACTGGAATTTTAGCTGGTGCTAATATTTCTGGCGATTTAAAAGATCCACAAAAGGTAAATACTTCCAAGCACGAATCGGAAATTGTTTCTCGTACATGCATGTCTTTTTTTAAAATTAAAGGCAATTCCAAAAGGAACTTTACTCGCAATTTTTCTCACGACATTGTCGTATCTCGGAATGGCAGTTATGGCCGGAAGTTGTGTGGCACGTGATGCAACGGGAAATGTTACAGATTTAGCTACTGGAGAATTTCTTGATTGTGTAAATAAGACATGCGAATACGGTCTACAAAATTCATTTCAAGTCATTGAGCTAGTTTCATTATTTGGACCATTGATCTATGCGGGTTGTTTTGCAGCTACTCTCAGCTCCGCACTCGCTTCATTAGTTTCAGCTCCAAAAGTGTTTCAAGCACTTTGTAAAGATGAACTTTATCCGAAAATAAAATGGTTTGCAAAAGGCTTTGGTAAAAACAATGAACCAGTACGTGGCTATGTACTGACATTTATTATTGCCATTGGGTAATCAAAATCAAAATTTTTCGATTTAAAAATGCTTCATTTATTTCATTGAATATTTTACAGCTTTATTTTAGTTGGAGAATTGAATGCGATTGCTCCATTAATCTCGAATTTCTTCCTCGCTGCATATACTCTTATTAATTTTAGCACATTTCATGCTAGCTTGTGAGTAGCATTAAATTTCATTTATCGTATTATAAAAAGATTCTCATTGAGTAACGTTTTCTTATATACGCTAGGGCAAAACCAATTGGATGGAGACCAAAGTTCAAGTATTATAATATGTGGTTGAGTCTTTTGGGCGCCATTCTGTGTGTAGCTGTTATGTTTTTGATCTCATGGATAACGGCACTCCTTACATTCGCAATGGTGTTGTCGCTTTATTTGATTGTTTCTTATCGCAAACCAGATGTTAATTGGGGTAGTTCCACACAAGCACAGACTTATAAGAATGCATTAATGAGTGTACAACAATTAAATTATGTTGAGGAACATGTGAAAAATTATCGTCCTCAGATTCTTGTACTCTCAGGACAACCAAATATTCGACCGGAATTGGTTACATTTGGCTATTTACTTACTAAAAAATTATCAATGCTTGTTTGTGGCCACATCATGAAAACACAGATATCTCAAAAATATCGAAATTATTTGCAACGAAAATCAATCGATTTCTTCAAACGTCATAAGATCAAGGCATTCTATTCATTAGTTGATGACGATGACTTTGAAACAGGTGCACGTGCTTTAATGCAAGCTTCGGGGATCGGAAAACTAAAACCGAATATTCTGTTGATGGGATATAAACATGATTGGCAAACTTGCGATAAAGTCGATCTTGAACGTTACTTTAATGTTGTTCACAAAGCATTTGATATGTACTTGGCTGTCGCAATTTTAAGAGTTCCAAATGGTCTTGATTATTCACATATTTTGGGCGATGAAGCACCACGACATATTATGGATGCTCCTAAAACATTGACAAGCAACGATAGTTCCACTGACTTAGCTTCAAAAGATAAAAATACTTCGTTTCATGGCAGTTGTGATTCATTAAGTCGAAATATTTCACAAGGTAAGTTATTTAAAGAATAACAAACAAAATCAAGCATGGTTTGTAGAGAGTAACAAAGAATTTAAACTTACAGGTAAATTTTAACAAAATATGAATGATTACATAAAATGTTTGTTAAAAACTTTTCATTTTTTTATATTGAAAGTAAAATTATGCATGAATGTTATGTATGAAAGCACATTTTATTATAATAAATAATTAAGTGCACAATATGCATATTTGATTTAAATCTTTTAGATGAGAAGAATGTTGTAAATAAGAAACCAGTAATGAAATGCAAAGGTAAGTATTTAGAAAATTAAAATTATCAAACCCATAAAAAAATATTAAAGACTCTATAAAATTATGAAATGCTTGTGTTATCAATATAATAAACGATACTAATATTATTATTTTATTTTATAGCAAGTAGTACGAGTGATCTAGCAAACAATGTTTCTAATGCTCCTGATCCTATTGATATCAAACGAAAGCTTTTGAATGTAAGATTCTTTAAATGAAGAAATATTTTTTAATTAATCTTAAAAAATATTTTAGTCAACACCTTCAAAGTCTTCAGCAAAGAAACTTGAAAATGATCCTTCATTGTTGTATAGAGGTGCAGGTGGTGTTGAATTACCAAAGGAAATAATAGATGAATTAACACGTTTCACTAAAAAGCAAAGAGCAGATGCAGTAATTGATGTTTGGTGGCTTTATGACGATGGTGGTCTTACTTTGCTTCTTCCTTATATAATTAGCACACGAAGAAACTGGAATGCATGCCGATTACGTGTATTTGCTTTAGCAAATAAGAATTCTGAATTGGAATTTGAACAGAGATCAATGGCTAGTTTATTATCTAAATTTCGCATTGATTATTCAGATTTGATTCTTTTGCCTGATATCATCAAGAAGCCGGGTGAATCAACTGTTAATTTTTTCAATGATTTGATTAAAAACTTTATTTCAACAAATGATGATGGAGATGATTGTACGTAAAATTAATTTAATCAACTGCTTTTTTAATCACCAATTTTTTTATAGCTTTAATTACAAGTTCAGAACTGATTGCAGTGCAAGATAAAACAAACAGACATTTAAGACTCCGCGAGTATCTTCTTGAGCATTCCATTAAATCAGATTTGGTAGCGAAACTTTTTAATATTTAAGTAAAAATTAATATAATAAAAATGTGATTTTCTTTTTTTAAGGTTGTTATGACATTACCTATGCCTCGAAAGAATATCATCAAAGCATCCCATTATATGGCTTGGTTGGAAGCACTCTCTAAAGATCTTCCACCATTCCTTTTTGTTCGCGGCAATCAACAATCAGTTTTGACATTTTATTCTTAAATGCTTAAAACAGCAGTGGGCAATTTTTTTAGTCACAAAATACCTAAAAGTTGAAATTTTTGTCTCCAACGAATCGGAAAATTTTCATAAAAATTGTTGAAATTATAGAAATTCCTTCTTGATTTTTAAATTAAAAAACTACAGTATTTTTAGAATTTTCAAAAAAAATTAAGACAAACTTAGATTTTTAAAACGACACACTAGTCTTAATAGTTTGCCTTTCACAGATTTAAATAACAGTATACTTTTTTTGATTCACTTCATTACATTCGCTTATACGCCATTCATTAATCATCACATAATATATTACCGAAATAAACATCATATTTAACAATGTTCATCTACTACCACTCAGAGATTCAAGAAGGCGTAAATAAAATAATATTTACATAATTTGCAATTTGAAATATCACAATACATAATTTAATGAAAGTGCGCCTTATTGAGACCCAAAATCAAAACTTCATTTGAATTTGGAATTTTTAATATATGAAGCCATATGAAGAAAGATAGCAAACTTTAAAATTCTTAAAATCTGTAACTACAAAAAATGAAAACTACTTACTTGCTACTTCTAAATAAATGTAAGAAAGACATGAAAAATAAAGAAATATTTTAGATATCTAGATAATTTATTAATGATAAATTTTCTTTTCAATTGTTTTAGAGTAATGAAAATCTTACAAAAAATATCATCTATTCTGTTTTTAAATCAAATCCTTTGCCAACGTTTTCAATATTATCTAGAAGAATTTTGTTTGTGAATGCCTTTATATATGAGTCCTTATTATTTATGTACGATGTAAGCTGTTTTAAAATAAGAACTTTTGATACCTCCTCTTTTGACTAAAATAAGAATAATTTAAAATATAGCATAGTTAGCTTATTTATTGCTTACCTCAGGTTGAATATTATGTGAATTTGAAGTTTCTGTTGATCTATCATAATAATAGAGCAAACTGTTTGGGTGATGATTTGTCAAGTGTTGCTTAATTGTTTCTAGGGAATCTGTCGCAAAATTACAAAAGGCACAATTTATATTTCCGAAGCCATGACAGGTTTTAAGATGAGTTATTATTTGTTCTTTTATAACTTCTTGTGTGCATTTTATGCATTTAAATGAAGGTATGGTTTTATGTTGATCAATATGCATAGAAAAATTTTTAATGTTATAAAATTTTGATTTACAGACTAAAAATTAAGTTCAATTTAGTTATGCATAAAAATATAATGATCTTTTAAGTATCATACTCACCGAAGCAACTAATTGAACGACAAATTTTAATAAAATCCGTCCAGACTTTTTTCATGTTATCATTTACATTAATAGTTTTTAATGGCTTACATTCGATAGCAATTTCGGATTTTGAGTTGTGAAAATATTTCAAATGGGTGAAAATATGAACATCGTAGCTTCGGTAAAAGCAATAAGGACATTGATACCTATTTAAATAAATTATATTAAAGATGATATAAAACATAGTTTAAAATTAGAGTGCGAACTTGCATGCATATTTTACTTGATATGCGCATATTTTTTGTCAAGTTGATTTCAAGTTGACTTACTTAAAAATGTCTTTTATTCATTCAGATTCAATTTATTTTAATTAAAATATATAGTAAATTAAAGAATTTTTAACTTTCATACAAATTTGTTAGATTTCAAATGAATTAAATAAAATCTGAAGTAATTAAAGACAATTTTGTGTAAATCAACCTGAAATCAACTTGACAAAAAATATGCACATATCAATTAAAATATGCATGCAAGTTCGAACCCTATTTAAAATTAAAATTCTTCATACCTATTGGCTCCATGAATATTAATAATATGATTTATAAGTTCTTTGCTTGATAAGTTTTCATAATTGCAGTAACAACATTTTTGAAAATTTACTAAATCATGTTCTGTATGTTTAGCATGGAATTCTAGATGTCTGCTGAAAATTGATGGTTCATTTGTAAAATATGAACATGTTGAGCCCATGCATTTGAAAGTTGCTGCTAAACAATTTCCATTCGACAACATCTCTTCACAATTTTTCAAAACTTTTCTATGTGAAGAATTGCTTAGCCATGGTCGAATTTTTTTCGTAGTAAATTCAGCGCTTAAAAGTATTTCTTTGCCGTGTTCTTCGTTTTCGTTTTTCTTAAAAATAAGGTCAGTAGGAATTGAAATCATCGGAATGGCAGATTCATTCTCATAATTTTTTGAAATTTGAACTACATCAACAGGATTAGTTTCAGATTTTATTGATTTTGGCAAATTTTGAGGGATTTTGAAATTTTCGATTGAATTTTGACTTACTGATGATGATAATGGTTTATTAGTCAGTAAAACACTTGTTGATTTTCTTGCAGTAGACTTTTGTACAATTGGAGTAGAAGATTCCATTTGAGAAACTGAAGAAACATTTTCGTGTTCTGTGTTCTTTGCTCTATGTAACATTCTTACCACAAATGATAAATGTAAATTCATTTGAGCATTTTGGTCCATTTTTAGCCTTTTAAAGATATTTATAGAAGCAAATTATGATTTTATTTATAACTTCACTTACAAAATATATTTTAATGTTAAAATTTAATTGATATTTGATTTCATTAATATTTCATTCTAAAAATGAAATTTAAATAAATAATTTTCTATTTTGTTTACGAACAGCTATTAGAAATATACGCCCTTGTCCACATTTACGTGCGAAAACTTGTAAAACTTATATTCAGGCAAAGACGGTTGATCATTCGTTTACATTCATTGATAATTGTTTAATCTGAATACATTAATATTATTGAGGTATTCTGTAGTTTTTAATATCAGAAATTTGATATACATAAGAATGGTTAATGTAAGATCAGGTACAAAGTAAGAAGAAAAAACTATATCAAGGAAAATAAGCATTTTTTAAGATGTCGCAACATCCAGAAGATGATTGTCAAAAAGACTTTATCAATTACTTAATTACAAAGTGCCACATGTCAAAATATGAAGGCATATGTAAGGAACTATTTAATAAATATGAGTAAGTAATTAATTTATATTATTTTTGTAATGTGCATATGATCAGTTTATTTTTAAGATCTTTTCACGTTTGTATTTGTATTCATTCATCAACAAATTTTTTGGCTGTATGTGTATTTTATGTTATATGAAGAAGTGATGTTGGTTGATTGATCGTCAGATAATTTTTACACACGTGAAAACTACAAATTTAAAATCGATTTAAAATTCATATTATGTTATGCAGAATTATTTTAAACTAGATTAGTATTATGATTTGAAATTTTTATTTTACAATATTCATGTTTAAGAAATTCTATGAATTTATTAAATTTAATTTGTTTTTTCTCACTCACAATGATACATAAGAATTTAGTTCTTCAAAAACAATGCGATACGTATCTGTAAAGACATGTTGATAAAACTTTAGTTTTTTATTTTTGTCTTGTTAAACTATTACATCTTAACATAAATCAATTAATTAAAATTATATTTAATTTTAATAGAAATGAATGTGATGATTTTCAAAATAATTTTGCATAAAAATAGTCAATTTGCCATATTCAAAACAAAAACTTTAACTTGATATGTTAAATAGTAAACTTGATTCAAAAGTTTATCGATAATAGGTAGTTAGTCACAATTGAATCTTAAAATATGATTATTATGTAAAAAAACTACAAATTTATCACATTTACCACTTAGATATTTTATCCTAATGAATAAATATTATATTTAATTTTTTTATACACTTTATAGTAATTTAAACAAACGTCGAATCAACGCAATATTACTTGATTTGCAAAGAAAAATTGACTGGCCAGTAATAAAAAAATCGAGAAATATGCCAACAGAAAAGCAATCTACCCTACAAATACTCAAAATATCCGGTGCAAACGATGATATTAAAAATGACTTTGTAGAAGTGGGTAGTTCTGATGATGAAATTGGTAACAGCAAACAAATTATTATCAAAAATCAAAATGTTTCAATACTTAGTTCTGATGATGACGAAATTACTAAAAATAAACTGCCACAAAAGAAGAAAAGAAGGGCTGTGATAGATTCAGACGATTCAATCGGTAAAAGTCATCAGAAAGATAGAAAAAAATCTAGAAGAAATCGTATCATTGAACCTACTTCTTCATCATCTTCATCTTATGTAACTTCTAAAACACTCTCATCATCATCAGTTTCATCCAATGAATCATCTTCATTTTCCTCAACCGAATTAGAACAAACCAACAGTTCAAGTGAAGAAATTGAACAAATAAGTATTGAAAGTGATGAGGAGGAAGAACAAAGTTATAGTGAAGAGTTTCCAAAACGACGAAATAGATCTCGCAAGACTCAAAAGCGTAGCAGAAAAAATGAAGCAGAAATTTTAAAAGAAGTTACAGAAAAATCTTTCATAGGACAGCAGACATCAAAAATGTCAGAGAAAAGAAGTAAAAAAAGAATAAATTACAGACAAAATGAACAAAGCAGTTCTGAATCTAAAGATGACAAAATTTCATATAAACATACACAGTACTCAAAGAAAAGAAAAATAGATAATATGAATCAAATATTAATACCGTCTGTGAATGCATCAACTGCTCAAATTTTTGATGACTCTTCTTCAGATGAAAGTAATTACAAAGAATTAACAGTTAGTGACTTTACGATAAATTTAAAAGTCTTGAGAATTGACAGTTCAAAAAAAATCAATGGAACTGTGCGAGTTTATAGGGATAATGATGAAATATGGAAAATAAGAGAAAAACAATTATCTACAGAAAATGAAAGTGATTTACAATCAAACGAGCAAATAAATTTCGATGAGAGTGATAGTGACAATACAAAAGAAAGTTCAATTCCGATCACAAAATCTAGATCCAATAAGAGTAACATGTCATGCAAATCTATCGATATTGATTTTGAATTTTCAGAAAATGAACCGTCAGCAGTTAAAAGCAAAGTGGAGGGTGAAAAATCTCAACAAGAAGTGCTGAGAGAAAAAATTAATACTAATGAAAATATGAATGCAAACGATAAAGCAATCAAAAATATCAATCAAACTTTACCAGAAACTAATAGTAAAGAACAAATTATTGATACTCCTCCGATTTCACCGCAAGATAAAAACAAACAAGATGATTCATTGGAAATAATTGAAACATCAAATGACGTGATTGTGATAGACGATGATGATGATGACATTCCCATAGATCTACCTTTATTACCTAACATTAAAAAAGAAAAAGTAGATCCAAAAACACCAGTTAAAGACTCAACTATATCCATGATACAGGAAACTCAAAATACTGAAACACCAGAACGAAATTTATGTGATAAAGCACCTCAAAATATTCAAAAACTTCATGTTCCAATAAAATTATCTCCAGTGCCTAAAATAATATCAAATTCTCAAAAGAAAATTTCAAATATAGCCTTTACAAAATGTAGATTGGGAATTAATTACAAATGTTATGCTGGTTCTTGCTCTTATAATTCAAATAATGAAGAACAATTTACATATCATCTTCAATCACGCCATGTGATTGAAAAATGGAGTGGTTTTTGCAACATTTGTGGTAAAAGTTTTTCAAATATTGTACCATTAATAAAAGAGTTTGAACATATGAAAGATCATCATATAATTGATGAAGAGAAAAGTAACTCAAAATTATCTGAAAAACGGTCAGTATCTAAAGACTCTATACATTCAGAAAAATCAAATAATTCGTCAAGAAAAGATATTTCTAATAAGAAAAAATCAAATGTTTGCAAAGAATTAAATTTTCAAACTTCATCAAATAATGTATCATCTAATACATGTGAAAAATCAAATATTTCGGAAGAGTTACATACAGTTGAAGAATTAATTGAAATTTTAACAGGCGAAGGCGATTCAACTGAAAATGATAAAAACCACAAAATTTCCGAAAAATCAAATGAAAATGGTAATATACAAAAACAACCCGGAGAATCATCTTCGAATAATTCAAATAGTGTAATCACTCAATCTCCAATCGCCATAATAAGTGTACCAGAAAATGCCATAAACACAAAAGTTTTAACTCTACCAATTGTTTCTACAAATGAAAATACTTCTTCAAAAACAATTATCAAAACAGTAGACATAAATCTGGATTTAGAAGATGATTGCAGTGATTCAAATAAAACTAACCATGTCCTAAGGGTAAAAAAATTGCCAGGTGATAAATTATCCACGCATATTTATCAAAGTGAACCGTCATCATCCAATGTACAACCAAATGCTGCAATTCAATCAAGAAGCAATGTACAAATTACACAGCAAGTAAACCGAGTGCTACCTAAAATTGTCTCAAATCATGTTGATAAAATTTTACAACCATCAATTTCACAATCGATTGAACCCGTTTCAAATATTTCAAATGCTTTTAATGAATCAAGTTCAGTACTAAAATCATTTGATAATTCAAATGTACAAGATCTACATTTAAAAAATAAACTACAACCTTGGATGAAAATAAATCCTAACAGTTATAAAAATTCTAAAAATGTTGAAACAATGCTAAATGAAGTATGTTTTAAAGAACTTTACAAATGTATGTTCAAAACGTGTGATTTTTATACTTCAAATAATGAAGTTTTTGCTTCACATTTACAAACACATACAACTTGTAATCCTCTAACAAAATTAGCTTGCAGTTATTGCAATTTTCAATCATCAGATAATAAAATTCTTGTTAACCACATATCTCAAAATCATGGAAAATGTAAATATGTTTGCAAATATTGTTTCTATAGAACGACTTGTACTTTTAACATAAATAGACACCTGAGAAAATACCACTCAACAATGAAAACAGCAGAAATTATTGAACTTTCATATGTTGTTGGTTTGAAAGAAGAAGAGGAATTTATAAAAGCAAATCACTTAAGAAATCGATTCATTTTGCCCATTACATGTCCACGTAAGAGTCAAAAATTGTTAAAAAATATTACTTGTCTAAAAAAATTAATTTTAGAATTTTTCTTTCAAACAGAATGCAAGCAGAAATTTTATAACTTTGAAATATTTGAAGAACACCGTAAAAAACTACATTCGAATGGAATCTTATTCAAATGCAATATCTGTAAAAATGAAACTACTGAGAGTAATTTATTTTATCATTTGACAAAATGTCATAAAATAAACAAATTTCATTGTTGCTACTGCAAATTTGCACATGAATCAAAAGGTTTGTAAAAATTTCAATTTAAATTTAAAATTTTTAAGAATTTTTATTGTTTTTATTAATATATGGATTATATGTATAAATACATTGCAGATGCAGTTGCTGATCACTTAATGGACGTTCATTCAGATAAACTACCATACTACTGTGAGCGAATCAATACCTCTCAAAATAATACAGATCCTTCATCTATTGAAACGACAACAATTCGAAAATTTAATATAAACAGGTTAGATAATTGGTAAAGTTCATATTACAAAAAAATAACCTTAATGTCGATTTTATTAACCTAATTCTTTTTAAAATAAATTTTAAATGTATATCTTATATAAAATAAACCATGTGACATTTTGATTTTCGTATGTTTTTCGTAAACAATCTTTGATTCATTTAAATAATAATAATTAACTCTTCACATGCGTAAATATTAGAGTTCGGACTTGCATGTATATTTTACTTGATATGCGCATATTTTTTGTCAAGTTGATTTCAAGCTGATTTACACAAAATTGTCTTTATTTTATTCAGATTAAATTTATTTCAATTAAAATACATAGTAAATTAAAGAATTATTGACTTTCATTTAAATTTACTGAATTTCAAATGAATTAAATAAAATCTGAATGAATAAAAAACATTTTGGTGTAAGTCAACTTGAAAACAGCTTGACAAAAAGCATGATATCAAGTAAAATATGCATGCAAGTCCGAACCCTAATTTATCATCAATCGATATAACTTATATCATATAAGTTCCGATCTAAAAAAGAATCGAATTACCAACCTACCGTCTTCCGTCGAATATAAGAAACGGGTCTTATATTCAAATTTTGCAAAATTTGAAAAAAAAACGTATATTTTTCCATACTGAATCAAAACAAAAACTAATAATAATAATAATAATAATAAACAAAAACTGAGCAAAGTTTCTTATATTCGAATATAAGACCCGTTTCTTATATTCGACGGAAAACGGTATATGATTAAATTTTTTGTGCGACAAAAGCGCGCTTTCGAGATTTCGAAAATTTGTAAACAAAAAAATCAAATTAAAATTTTGTTGATTTTCTCTTGATTTATCAATTGATTCTTCATCTAAAAGTTTGATAAGTGTAAAACATATGATAATAGATGCTAATCTATAGTGAGACGAGTAAGAAAATGTTTTAAAATGCCAAAAATTAACAAAGATTGAAAGATTGCAAAAGATCTTTCAGTATTCTTTTATATTGTTTAAATTTAAATCAAAAAAATTATATTTTCAGGATGAAAGAAGTAAATAAAAAAAGAGAACCATATTATCGTGGAAACAATTCAAGAAATCTTGGTCGAGGAAGAAGCTTACCTGGAGAGCGAGTCCAATCAAAAATATATGAACTTTATGAAGAGTTATATGAACATGTTAAATCATGTTTTGAAAAGAATGAAGAATTGAAAGCGAGATATAATACTCTTTTAAAAGGAGGAAAAAATGTAGTTAATGAGTGGATAATGTTTAGTTATGATTTATACGATTTTTATGATGATATTATTAAGAAAAATGAGAAACAAAATATAACTGAAATAGATTTAGATCAAGAAAAAATGAAATTTGAAGTAAATAAATGGGATCCAGAAAAATCACAATCTATTTCTTGGGAAAATCCAGACACTGATCTAAATAATTTAAATGATTTCTTAATGACAATACAAGAATGGTGTATTTATAGAGCAGTAGGATGTTTAGTTTATCATCGTTATGTGCGATTTAATTCACTAACAGAAATAGCACAATATAAAGCTAAAATTAAATATAATCAACAGGATGTGATAAACTTAGATGTAGGTGCTTCAGTAAACCAAGCATTTTTTCTTATCAACTCAAACCTTCCATCAATTTTTATGATAGGAAATGAAGTTAGGGTTAATAATTTCCCATATTTATATGAATTAGATGAAAAAAGAAATGTAGCGTGGAATGACGTTGTGGTCGTATTTGAAGACAAAAATGTTTTTATTTATGATGGTTCTATAAGCAAGAAAATAAAAACTGAATATAAAAAAATCATTGAAGAGTATGATAATGTTCTTTATGAAATGAAAAAAGAATGGAACATGTGTAAAGAATTTATGACATATTTTATAAGAAGAAATAGAACTGATTGGGAATTCATGAGTGAAGTTGAGATGGAAAAAACAATAAGAAATCTAGATGAGAGTGCAATTAAAGATAAATATCGTTCTTTTTTTAATGAAAAATTGTGTTTCCCTGAGGACATTAAGACAATTTTATGTTATAAAAACGGTTCTATCAATGTTAATGAAGCAGAAAAAAAATATTTAGAAGATATTAAGAGCTTAGAGATTGACACATTTACATTCATAGAATTAGAAAGTAGATATAAAAATAAAGTAGATAAGTGTAAAATTATTGAGAAGAAGTTATTAGTAAAATCAATGTTACTTTTTGCAAGAAAGCATTACAAATATTATTTGATTTATGAAAGAAAATTGAAAGAAATATCAAAGAACCTTATGTTTACAACATATGAAGTACCACCAATTAAAGGAAAATTAGAAAAAATGGAAAAAGAAATTGAGAAAGGGCAATTCGTAACCACCTTCTCTAAAAGAGCTGAAAATAAAATATTTGACAAGAATATATTTCATAATATAAATAATGAGAATCTTAAAAACGAAAAAAAAAATGAAAATAATAAGAAACAAGAAAATGTTGATGAAGAAAAAATAATTTATTTACGCGAAATTAGAGGAATGCATAGAACATATAAATTTCTTGATGATAAAACTAAATTTCAAAACTATGATTTTTACTTTAGTTTTGGTAAAAATGAGGATTATAATGGTGATAGAACTGCATTAGATTTTTTAACAGAAGTAGTTAACCATTATTATGAATTTAAAGGTAGAAAAGAGATTGCAATGTTAAATTTAGTTGAAAATAAAAATGAAAATCAAAAGAAAAGATTAGCTCAATTGAAAAGTGAGAGAAGCTTGCTTAATTTAAAGTCTGTAGTTAAGTGGTATAAAGTAAAAAATAATAATCATAAAAAACAAAGTGAAAATAAAACAGATAAACCGAATACAAAGAAGCAGTAAGTAAATAAAAAACAGTTAAAGAAATGAGTTGTGAAAAAGAAAATTTATTCCGAATAAAAAAATATTTTTTCACAAAATACACAGTGGAGCTAAATTCAAAAAAAAGTGGCATTAATTCTCTTTTGTCATTTCTTGTTGATAATTTAGCATAAGTTTCCATAATTTAGCTATTAAAATATTATTACTTATGATTTTACAAATTCTACGGCTAACAGTATATTTTGTTTGTTTTTGTGAATTTTTCATAGAATTTTCATTAAACATTTCTTTCAAAACTGACAAAATCTCTATTGTTTATGAATAATTTCAATATTTAAACACTAAACCATCATTTTAAAATAAACTCAATTTTTAACTTAATTGAACTAGTCTGGCCTAAGTTCTCGAAATAAAAAAATTTTGATGGTAGATTTAAGAACTACAGAGTTTAAGCTTTCCAACGAAATATAAAAAGTTATACTTTATGGCGTTTAATTTTTAGAATTAATGCCGCTTTTTTTGTGTTTAGCCCCACTGTGAAATGGTGAAAACAGTTTGGCACTTGAAATTGAGCTTCTAAAAAATTATTTTATTATATTGTATAAGAGTTTAATAATATTTTTATTCGTTCATCCTTAACGTCTGTAATTGAAGTTTATGCAAAATATTTTGTTTCTTAAAATAAAATTACTGTCTTCCCTCGAACATAAGAGATGCCTCTTGTATTCGAATTTGACAAAATTTTGAATTTTTAAAAAAATTGAATTTTTGTCTTTAATATAAGAGATTCCTAATATAAGAAACATTTTTAAAAAATCAGTAATATTAACCGTCAGTGACGTGTTAAAAGCGCATTTTCCCGCAACAAATTAGTTTTGTTTCAAAATTCATTGAAAGTTTCAAAAAAATTTATTCCGGCCTTTTTGAAGTCTGTACAATTTAAAACATACACTTGGGTCTAAATATCCAAAAACTACTTCTAATATGTTTTCTCGACGTTTCATGACATTTTAAGATTTTTGGATGAAAAAAATTTTTTGGTTCATGTGATGGACATCCACCACATGCATGCCCTTGGGTCAACACCAATCTAAAAACTTTTTATGCCATCTTATTCTACGCTTCAAGACCTTACCAACGAGTATAAATATGCCTATATTTGGAAAATTTCGAATTTTGGTACATGTGATGCACCTGTGCGGTACATGCATACACTTGGGATAAAACGGCCAAAAATCATTTTTGACATGTTTTTTCTATGTTTTATGATATTGTAAGATTTTTTGGTGAAAAAAAGTTTTTAAGGTCCATTCGGTGGACGTCCACCATATGCATGCCATAGCTCGGCATGGAGAACGAATCTCGCGGAAAGATTCCGTTACACCGGTCTCATAGTCAGAACCAACAGATTGGTGCAAAAAGTTTGGTAAAAAACCGTTTTTTGAAAGACTAGTTACGGAGACAGACGGACAGACAGACGGACAGACGGACAGACAAAATGGGCACAATAGCGCTTTTTTCTAAATCTGATGGAAAATGCGCTAATAATACGTTAAAATACTTAATTTTCCCGTTATTTAATGAAAAATCAGACAAAATCTTAAAATTTTTCACTCTTTTGAAATTTAAAAAAAAATTTAAATTTAATTCGAATATAGGAGACTTCTCTTATATTCAAATATAAGAAACCCCGTCTCTTCTATTTGAATACAAGAGACATCTCTTATGTTCGAGGGAAGACGGATGTATTTATAGCCTAAGGTAGAGGGCTCTGTCGAGAGACAGTGAGTCAGTCATTCAGTCATCATCCATCCGTCAACATACATACACACATTTATTATATAAATATTATTTAATTATTATTTGTAAAATTTGTAAGAGTTATTAGTAAATAAAAGAAGTCAGAAGTTTTGAGTTAGTGAGTGGAGTGTTAGATAAAAGTCAAGTTTCATTATTTTAGTCCAATTATCGTCACTAAAAAGTCAAAAATATATCTAACACGTGTTTTCGTCTAAATTCGTCCATATTGGTCATTCTCATCTCAATCATTCAAATCAAAAGAATTTATCGCCCCTACTGATACGCTACATATCCAAAAGTTCAAAGCATTAAAAGAATATTACAATGCATTTGCAAATTGTTAAAAAGGGAAAGTTGTGTGTAGCAATTTCTTTACTTATTTCATTTTCGAACAATCAAATTTATAACATTAAGAAAAACAAGAAAAATGATGGTTTTGTAACTAAAGAGTGTTTAAGAAATATTAACGATAGCTTTTAAAAAGATTTTATCCTGGCTCCATCAAAAATTTTGTCCGTTAAATTTTTTAATTTTTTTCCAGTTCCATGAAAACGCAATCTTTTTCAAATAGAGCAATTCCAAAAATGACAAAATTCTACAAAAACTCTCCTTTTTCATTTTTCTCTTTAATTGCTTATTTTCTCACTCCTAAACTAAGATTGAATGATTTAAAACCAAATATTACGAATACGTTCCTTTTTTTATTAGCTAAAAACCTTAAATTTGTATGAAATTTGATTTTCGATAAGCGTCAATTACGCACAAAAATTGGAATTTATAGAAATTGAAAAGCGTTTGTAGAGTCAAAATTTTTGTTTATGAAATCTAGAAATTCCAGGGGCTGAACACTGGGGCAAATGAAATTTAAAACTTTTGCCATTTTTGCCAAACTTTATTTTTTGAGTTTCAAACATTTCTGGAATTGCCCAATAGTTTTTTTTTTGATGATTATTTTTTTAAATTTAATTACAAAAGTTACTATTTAAAAAAATAATCATCAAAAAAAAAGAAGAAAGAGAAAAGCGGCAGAAATTTTTAGAGATTTTAAAATTGGCTTGAATATCTAATGAAATGAATTAAAACTTTTCTTAAAAGATGTATATTCAAAAGACCTTATGATATATAAATGTTTATAGAACTTTCAATGTTTTATGAGAAATTCTAAGGTTACGCTATTTCAATTTCGCACAGTGTATATGGACTCCTTTCTATTGAAAACTTTAATTCAAAGTACAAAGTTTGCAAAATAAAAATATAAAAATATAGGGAAAGTATATTTCTATTTTCATAAAATTAATCAACATCATGTGATGTTAAATATTAATAGTAATAATAAAAGTGCATTAAGATAATAAGTAAACAATTTTGATAATGCACATTCATAATTGTCTGAAAATAATGAAATATGAAAAATTCTAGTATCTACTTTGTTTCATTTTTTATTTCAGTCTTTGAGACAATTGATTATACAGATAAGTAACATGCAAAACCATGTAGTGTGAATAATCAACTATTAATATCTAGCTAATTTTTGTAATATGTGATAATAATAACGCAAACCTACATCTATTTAAACTTAATTATTTTAAATTTACCTTTCAAACAATTTAAAAGTTTAAAAATTGCATTTTTTTAAAAATAAATTTTGAGGTAAGTAATGTTTGGAAAGGTAGAGAAAACTTATTTACAGCAAATGAATTTTATTGGTGTAAAAGATGCCAAAAATTGACCTATTACGAAATATTAATTTTCCAAATAATTTCTTGAAAGATAAGATAGTTGTTAAGAAAACGAAAAAAGTACTCTTCTTAAATTTGTTCAAATTCAACAAAGAATGAACTTCTATATATAGAAGTATATATATATATAGTGTTTTGGATTATTTTCACGGTTTGCACAGACTTAGTTGATTTAAATTTACTCTTCATAATTAATATATAGTACCCTTTTATGATCATATAAATATAATCGATTTAATCATTTAATTATTAACACTATTATTCTAATATTGTTGTTTTTCATGTTTTTTTATTTCTTTGTTAAACGCAAATAATGAAGAGAAAGATATTTATCGCAAAATTGCTGCATGCGATTAAAGCTGCAGTCATGGATGAAAAAGTTATTGAAAAAGTTGCTCCAAAAAAACAGCGAATAAACTGGGCTGCTGTGTATCAATATCTCTTAGACTATTGCCAAGATACTACAATTCATGGTTTCAAATATATTGGTGCAACGGACCGACCATGGTTAGAAAGGATTTTCTGGATGATATCTTTCATTATATCAACTATTGGATGTGCAATGCTGATTTCTGAGATGTTCGAAAAATTGCAAACAAATCCGGTAGTTATTAAATTCAATATATTTTAGATCAGTTTTATTCTTATTCATTAATAAACTTTTAAGGCTTTATTAATTTTCTTGTACGATATGATTTATATCTTTGATTTTTACAGATCACTGTTTCACTTGCTGAACGTCCAAGTTCAATTCAAGAAATTGCTTTTCCATCGGTTTCAAGTATGATAAAAAATTAATAATAAACTATTAAAAATATCTCAAAAAATTAATTTTTTCAGTTTGTCCTGAAATACAAACGACATTTGACTCTGGTTTCAATTTTCGAACAATCGTCGATGCTGAAAAATCATTTGACTTTGATTCATTGGATGATCTTGAGTTTGTGTTTTTTCTTCTTTCTTTATACATATTTTATCATTTTTTAATTTCAGTAAAGCGCGATTACAAGCTATTTCATTCATCTGCAAGCCTGAATATTTGAAAAGAGTTAACTTCAGTACACAAACAGGAAATTTAGTTGAAGTCATGCGTAGTTTAGTTAGCACGACAGTAAGTTTAAAATAATTTGAGATTCTCTCATTCTACGTGATATTTTCTGTATTTTTTATCGATTTTTCTGATACGGACAAAATAATTTCCTGCCTGGCGGACTTTCCGTCAAAATTTTGTTTAGGGTTTAGTCTTGCATGCAAATTTTACATGATATGTGGATATTTTTTGTCAAATTGATTTTAAGTTGGCATACATAAAAATGTCTTTTATTCGTTCAGATTTTATTTAATTCATTTGAAATCTAGCAAATTTGTATGAAAGTAAACGATTCTTTAATTTTTTATGTATTTTAATTGAAATAAATTCAATCTGAATGAATTAAGGTTCGGCACTTGCACGTGGACAGTCGAGTGTCGACATCGGCAATCGTCAAGTTATTATTCAAGTTGATTTACGCAAAAATGTCTCAAAAATGTTTATTCAGATAAAATTTTAGTTTGGTCAAAATTTTAGTAAATTGAAGAATCATTGATTTTCATATTTATTTGCAAAATTTGAACCAAATTAACTTTTATCTGAATAAACTAGAGATATTTTTGAGTAAATCAACTTGAATTGCTACTTGACAATTGCCGACGTCGACACTTGACTGTCCACGTGCAAGTGCCGAACCTTAAATAAATTAGACATTTTTGTGTAAGTCAAGTTGACAAAAAATATGCGTATATTAAGTAAAATATGCATGCAAGTCTGAACCCTAATTTTGATACCAAAAAAGTTATTATCAAAAAAAATTTCCCATTTTTGGACTCTACTCGGCGGAAAAATATTGATAAAAAATATTTCTAATATCTTTTTTTATCACAATTTTGTCTGATAAGTGGACAAAAAAATTTATTTTCCGATAAGCGGACTCCGTCTAATCTTTTTCAATCTGGGTTGTTTATTTTTTTATTAGTGGTTCAAACAGCAATCAGCGTCATGGAACAAAATCTATGGTGCTTCTTTTGCTTTGAGATTAACTCCTTATGGTTTCTGTTTTACTTTTAATGTAATTAATGATACAGATTTATTACATAAAAGCGAGTAAGTGAATTAAATTTTAATTATTCAAATAATTTATTCATGATAATCGCATATAGAGTTTCTTCAGACTTCTTTTTTACACGTGATGAAAACTTATACAAGAGAGATTTTCAGGCATTTTCAGCTCCACCAAAGAGTGTAATTGATTTTAATCATGATTTTCCATGGAGTGCAACAATATCAGGTTCAGATTCTGGTTTAAGTGTAGCTTTGCGCTCAAATGAAGGATCTACAAATTGGTCATGCTCACGTTATGAAGGGTTTCGATATTTCATACATGGAACAAATGAACTTCTTTCATCAACTAATCGTTTTCATTTACAATTTGGTGAACTTACAGAGCTTTTAATTAAACCAAAAATGACCATAACTGAAGAAGATTTAAGAGACTATACTTTAGAAAGGTAAAAAATATTTTTTACTTATCGATCAAATTTGAAACTTTTATAATGCTGGTTTTAGACGAAACTGTTTTTTCAATGGTGAGAAACAATTACGATATTTCAAGCAATATACAAAATATAATTGTGAACAAGAATGTTTATCGGTAAAATAAAATTTTATTTCATTAAAGGCAGAGTTGATAAAGTAGGTCACTTACAAAGTAGATCTTACCTACTGTAGATCAAATCTACTGATAGAAGTAGATAAAATTTACAAAATTAGCTCCTACTTTTCCAACTCTGGTTAAAGCATCTAAATAATTTAATGTTATTTTACCACTAGAATTATACCGCAAAAAAATGCAATTGTGTTAAATTCTCTGTCATACGTGAGTTTTGTTTCTGTCTTTATGTATTTTCGTAAGTTAAAATATAAAAAAATTAGGTGATAAATCAACACCGATTTGCACTAATCAACAATTAGAATGCTTTGAAAATGCTGAAAATGAACTTTTTAATGATGAAATCTCATTTGATTCAAAGAGCGAAAAAAGCAAGTATCGTGATTTAATAAAATGTGCTTGTCTCCCTCAATGTGAAAGCATAAAATATGAATTGGAATTGGTTAAGACAAACTACAAGAGTAAGTTTATTTCATTTTCAAAAATACTCAATAATTATCATATTTTATAGGGTTCGGACTTAAATGAATTTTACTTTATATGCGCTTATTTTATGTCAAGTTGATTTACACATAACTTTTTAATTTATTCAGATTGAATTTAATTATATTAAATTACATAGTAAATTAAAGAATCATTGATTTTCATACAAATTTAATGGATTTCAAATGAATTTAATAAAACCTGAATGAATAAAAGACATAAATGTTGTAAGTCAACTTGACAAAAAATATGCGATATCAAGTAAATATGCTTGCAAGTCTGAACCCTAATATTTTATAAATTTTATATTAAGTTCATTTGACGGAATACCAAACACTTGCGACTCTGAAAGTTTTTTTCAAAGACAATGAATTTGTGCCTCTAAAACGTTTTCAACTTTACGGTACAGTTGACTTTTTAGCCAATTGCGGCGGATTACTTGGACTTTTCGTTGGAGTATCTGTTTTATCAATTGTTGAAATATTTTATTATTTCATATTGAGATTGGCTTGCATAATGAGAAATCCGGATATTGATAATGAAGACAAAACTGATGGAGAGAAAGATCTTGATAAAATAGAAAAACAAACTCAAGCGGTTGTTCCTGTAGAAAATCGTGAACGCTATTAAATCTACATTCAAATTTTACTAATTTTTCATCAATATTTTATTTCTACTTAATTCTACAAAAAAGCATCTTAAATCGATGCTTACTCAAAATGTTTTCAAAGTTTTGCTTACACCATCACGTGTGTCATAATGTAAAAATTTATTTTTTATAATTGCTTTTAGATTTATGTATTTTCATTTAAAGTTTTAATTTTCAAAAAATTTAATTCAAATTATTCGATTAGATAAAAAACTTATTCAGACGAGCTTGAAGATGAAGAAGAACTCGATGTTCGTTTCTTTTTTGATTTTTTCTTCTTGTGCTCACTTTCTATATCTGACTGAGATTCAGATAATTCAACAATTTTATCCCGTTTCGAATGTCGTTTTGATCTAAAATAAAAAATGTTATTATTATAATTAAAAAAGTTTGACGATAATTACCTTTCATCTTCTTCTTCTTTTGAACTTTCACGACTCTTTTTCTTCCTTGAACGTTCACTAACATCATCATCTTTTCGAGACTTTTGTTTTTCTCTCTTTTTATTACGCTTTTTATCTTCATAAGATGAACCGGTAGCAGTACCATAACCAGTGTCTTTTCTCTTATTTGATTTACTTAAAAATGAAATACATTTTTTTAAAAAGAATCTTGAATTTATTATTTTTTGTTCCTCTAACCTTCTTTTTTCTTTGCATTTCTCACCACTATCTTCACTTTCGCTATCAAATTTTCTAAAGAAAAAAAAACTAATTAATGCACATTCAAATATGCTGGTATTGTTATCGAATGTGTCTTCGGTCTTCGCGAAGTTTTTACCTTCGAAGGCAAAAATGAAGACGATGGCACCTTTAAATAACAACACTTGTTAGGAACACGTGATTACCTCTTTTTGTTTCTGCTCGATTTTTCATTTGAAATAGTATAAACATCATCATGCTGTCGTCTTTTGTTGCTTTTAAATCTTTGTTTTTCACCATAATAGTTTTGTTTTCTTTTAATTTTTAAACTTTTTCTATTTTCACTATAGACAACATATAGTCGATAAAGTTGCAATAAAATTACAAGTGTATTTTTGCCTGCATATAAAAAATTTTTCACACTAATTTCATCAAATAAAAACACTTTAAAACATTTATACGTAAAAAAAATATTGATATAACTAATTATTTCATAATGAATTATAATCAGGAGTCGAAAAGTTAAAAAAGGAGCATCTTGTAAAATGATGTTTAATGCAATTCCCCAAATGTCAATAGAACAACAGCAATCGGAACAACAATTATTTGACCTAAAAGATAAATCAAATTATTGATATAAATACATGATGAAGACTTAAAAATATTAAAATAACTCTTCATCTATTGCGTCATGACTTGATGCTCCACGAGGTTTCTTGAAAGAAAGAAAATTATGAATTAAAATAATTTTTAATATGTACCCAAGTATTGAAAATTTATTTTAAAAAACGTTTATACCCTTGCTCGAGTAGCTGTTAAAACAATTGTAAATTGAAGAAGACTCCATGACCAAATAGATAGTGTCAAAAATACTAAAATTTGTTCATCAGCAATCTTATTATCCTTGAATGAATCGAAAAACTCAATTATATCAGCAGCTGTGCCAATATACACAAGTAGCAATTGACTTAATTGATCTCGTGTCAAATCTCCTTTTGGTAAAAGCCACCGACCAATTATTAAAACAAGCATCAAAAATTGTTCTATTAATGTAACCCAAGTTTCAGCGTCAACTTTAAGTTCAGGCAATTTAATCTTAACTCCTAATAGTTTATCTAATTCTTTTAAATCTGCAGCAGCTGCAGCTAAATTAAAAGTTTCTTCTTGAATTTTATGTCTTCTCTCGACTTTATCAAGTTCAAGAAGCCAAATTGCTGGTACAACAGATGAAAGATAAAGAAAAACTGAAGGACAAAACCTACATGAAATTAAACAAAATTAGTTTAAATATCAGATTTATTAATATATAAATTTTATTCTTATAAAAATCAAATACCATCTCCATTCTTGATTTTTCTTAATGGTCAATGTAAAAATTCCTTCAAGTCCTAAAATACCAATTGGTATTGCCAATATCCACCAAAGTTGACTTTTTTTATATTGCGTCACTTGAAAAATCGCAACCGCGCCGTGTGCGGCAAACAAAAGTCTTGTGATAATGGCTTTTAATGTTGCAATAAATTTTGCCATTTTCAAAACTTTAACTTTCACGTTTTCATCGTTTGATTGCTAGCAGTTAACTAAAAGGACTCATCACTTAAAAAATCAAATGATTATTGCATTATCATTTCTTAGGTATTTGGAACTAGAATTTTATTATAATTTCTATTGTATAATATAAGTATAAGAATGATTGAGCAAATTCAAATCGGAAACAACTATGAGAATGCAAAATGAGGGATATGAAAAATATTTTTTTGATTTTTTAGCTAGGTGTTCACATTGTTGCACTTGTGAGAAATGAATATTAAATACTTAAAATTTGTGATGTGGAATAAATTAATGGAAAATTTTTATTAACTGAAATTTTTGAGTGAATATAAAAAAATAGAAAGTTTATACTGGAAATACTTTTTTTCTTACATTATTTCAGATACTCTAATGTTAAACATTCATCCAGATGTTGATTAATCAAAATTGTTTTAACTTTCTTATTGCAAATAGGACAATTGCAGAATTCTTCATCATTCATTTTCACGAGCACATTAGATGGTGAAGGCATTGCAATAGTGTCATCGAACTCATCATCGATAAAAATAATGTCATCACTATCATCGAATTCATCTCTAATTTGATTAATTATAGATTTTCTTATTGGTTGTACAGGAGGATGTGGTGGTGATACTAGAGAAACTGTTGGAATAACATTTTTATCATCGGTATGGTTTAGTTTTCGTTTTTTTGAACTATTATTATCGTTAAAAATATCTAACAGACGACTTCGTCCACTTCCACTGCCACCAACTTTATTTCCATTTTGTTGAGATTCTAGTTGCTTCTTTTTAATATTGTTTAAGATCATGCTTTCATCAAACGATGAATCTGAAGATGAAGCATTACTACCACCGTTTGCTTTTGAACCTGGCGAGAAGAATTTTCTAATATCCTCTGATTTTGAAGGTTCTACTGATTTTTTTGTAGAAATAGACTTCGATGTAAGTTTCTTTGGTTCAGCCTTTTTCTTTGGTTTTTTTTCAGGTTCCTTCACTTTAATAAAATTTCCTCCGCATGTCGTTAAATGCTGTTGCCACCAGAAATCATTTTTACTCGGTGCACGATTGCTTGTCCTTTTGACAAATCCATAAAAAGGTTTTCGATTCTGACACGGACCATCACATCGCCACCAATGAGTCTTATAGAGTTCAACTTCATCATGAAATGTATGATAAACAGTGATATTTGTACCAGCTAAACGATTTATTTCATTCATTTTACTCAAAAATTGCGCTCCATGTCCACCATTTTCTTCATGTATTCCTCTAATGAAATTCCAAGCGTGAATCATTTCGTGTAAAAGTGTTTCAATAAGCTCTTTGCGTGATCTCAATTTTAAAAGAGGCTCGCTTAAACGAATTACACAAGACATTGCGCTCCTTGTTCGTTTTGAATAACAAATGCCAGCACATCTATACATTTTTTTGCTTCATTCAAGTTCCACACAAGCCAATTTCCCAATAAAAAATTTATCATTGAATGTCATAAAGAGTTCATGAATATCAGGAGTTGGTTCTAACAATTCCCTAAGAAAAAAGATCATGTTAAAATTTTTTATCGCGCGCAATTATTGAATTAAAAATGCTTACCATTCTGGGTCAACAAGGTTTTGAGTTAAATTAAGATTAAGATTCATTTCTTTTGTTTTAGATATTTTAGTAGGAATTGTAAAAGTTGCCATAATGCACAGAAAAAAAATTTAAAAAAATTTATAATGAAACAAAATAAACAAACAATTGATGCGAAAACAGATTTTTGCATCATTTTCAACGACCTTAAGAATTTTAAATAAATTGTTGATGTCATAAAAAAAATATTTTTTTTATCTTTAATTTTTTGTTTTTGAACAAAATGGACATTACTGCTTTATTTAAGGCATGTATAAAGTCAGTAAGATTACAGAACAAGCAACTTTTAGCATCCGACAAAAATAAAATCTTGAAATCATCAGCAACAAAAGATGAATTGAGTAAAAAATCAAAGGAAATTCGCTACCAAATTACTCAGTTAAGAAATTTTCTCGTTGAAAATAGAGCAGCATATATGCAATTTGCCTGTCATCTCAAAAGATCAGCACAAGTAAGTATCATAAATAAATATATAATCATAATAATTGCTGATATTTATTTTAGATGACAAATGAAGAGCGAGACGTTATTGACAGAGAGGCTGAAAAAATCATAAACATTTGCACACAATTTATCTGTGAATTAAAATTAGAATATGGTTCAAGAAACTTGACAAAACAGCAGCGATTACATATAGACGTAGTTCTTGAGTTGCTTGCTAATTATTTAAAAGCAGTTTATAACATTTTTAATGATCAGAAAAATTATAGAATCAGAAGAGATCTTGAAACATATAGATTTCTAAAACTTAACGCTGATCATCGTCGAGATAATGATAGTATAGACATTAAAAAAATTGAATATAAAGAAAATATGGATCTAAATTCAAAAGATGATGATAAAGATAATTTACTTGCAAATGAATTAAAAATGGGAGAAGACGAAATGATTTTAACACAGAGAAAAAATGCAAAAAATACCAAACGAAATTATGAATCTGAAATTATGACTGCAAGTAATCAATCAATGTCAATGGAAGATGATGTAAATTCCAATCAAAATGATGCTACTTTTGGGTTAAGTGCTGAAGACTTACAAATGTTAGAGATTGAAAACAAGCAAATGTTAACTCAATTTCAAGGGCTTAATGAAGAGGTTCAACAAATTGAAAAACATGTCTATGATATAGCAAAACTACAAGAAATTTTCACTGAAAAAGTTAGTACCACTTTCCATAATAAGTGTATGTAATTTTTAACTTAATATTTCTCATTAAAGGTTGTATTACAAAAAGCAGATATTGAACGTATTTCAAATTCAGTTGTTGGTGCTACTGAGAATGTTCGTGAAGCAAATGAACAGATAAGAGAGGCAATACAAAGAAATGCTGGTTTAAGAGTTTACGTTCTATTCTTTCTTCTTGTCATGTCATTTTCCTTACTATTTTTAGACTGGTACAATGACTGAAAATGTATGCTTATTTATAAAGCATAATAAAAAGGTCTATTTTATTTTAAAAAGAAGCATATAAAAATTTTTTTTATTACCCAACCAAATATTGTTTTAACAATGCATGATCTAAAATAGGAATGGCCAAATTATATCTGATATAGGGAATGTCCAATTATCTCTTTTATAAATGCATTTTTTGAGAATTAAGGAGAGTAAACTTTTGAAGCAGTGTATAATATAGTAGCATAATTTCTAAATAGAATTAGCTATTCCTTTTACAATTTTAAAATGTCTTGTGCGGCTGCAATAATATGACGTGAACTGATGCCAAATGTATCAATCAAAACAGCTGGTGGACCTGAACGAGGTACTGTTGGAACGAAGAGATGCTTGACAACAATATTTCGTTGATCTGCAACTGCTGAGAGCACTGCTTCTCCCAAACCACCTTCACGATAATGATCCTCAACAACAACAATTCGGCCTCCACATTCTTGTGCATTAGCAATTATTCCATCACGATCAATAGGCTTGATAGTAAATGGATCTAAAACGCGTGCATTTACACCAAGTCCTTCTAATTCTTTTGCTGCCTTTAGGGATTCATATAATGTTACACATGCGCCAATAAGTAAAACTTGATCATTAGCAGAATGTTTAATGACTCGTGCCTTTCCAATTTGCAATGAAGCATCGTTTGCATAAATGACCTCAGTATTTGGACGAGATGTACGAATATAGCAAATGCCTTTAGTGTTTGCTGCAAGCTCAACAGCACGCTCTGTAGAGACAGCATCTGATGGATAAAAAACAGTTGAACCAGGAATCGAACGGAATAAAGCAAGATCTTCCAATCCCATTTGAGATGGACCATCTTCTCCGATTGATACACCACAATGTGAACCAACAAAGTTGACGTTAGATTGACTGATTGCAGCCATTCTGATTTGATCGAATGCTCTTGTAAAGAATGTTGCAAATGTTGATACAAATGCTATTGTACGATCACGACAGGCAGTGCCAACTGCAACTCCAACGAGATTCTGTTCGGCAATGAAACATTCGATATAGCGTTCAGGAAATGCTTTTTTTAATTTTTCAGAATAAGTTGAATTTTTAGTGTCACCATCTAGAGCAATAACGCGATCATTAGAAGCTCCAATTTTTGCCAAAGCTGTTCCATATGCAAGACGAGTAGCAACTTGTTCTCCTAGTTTATAAGCAGGTGGCGATGAAAGTGTAACATCAGACAATGAAACAGTTGGTGGCTCATCTAGAGGAGATTGAGCTTGTAAAGTCAATGCGCCTTTGTTTTTAATAAGACTTTCCAAATGCTTGATTACAGCTTCAGCATTGGCACCTAATGGTTTTCCATGCCAGTTCTCGAGATCTTCAATATTTGGGAAATATTTACCCTTAAATGTCTTTGCAATTATAGCAGTTGGTCGACCTTTTGTTTGCTCTGCTTCGTAAAATGCACGACAAAGTTCTTCAACGTCATGTCCATCGACAACAATGGCATTTAATCCAAAAGCATCCAAACGTTTACGATATGTTTCCATTTGATGTTGTAAAGATGTTGGTTCTGATTGTCCTAAACGATTGACATCAAAAATCACACACAAATTATCTAATTTGTAATGACCAGCAAAATGTAAAGCTTCCCATATCGAGCCTTCAGCAGATTCTCCATCTCCGACGAGTACATAAGTTCTATAACTCGCTTTATCATAATTTTTTCCAACGTATGCCATTCCAGCGCCAATCGAAAGACCTTGACCTAATGATCCCGTTCCAACGTCAATAAATGGTAAGCGTGGAGTTGGGTGTCCTTCTAAATCAGAATCTATTTTACGCAAATTTTGCAATTCACTTATTGGAAAAAGACCAGCTTCAGCCCATGCAGCATACAATATTGGAGCTATATTCGACAAAATAGATAGTTTGAATTTCAAATGACTATTGACAATGAACTAAATTACAAAAAAAAAAATTACCTGCATGACCCTTTGATAGAACAAAACGGTCTGCTGCTGCATCACGTGGTGCACTTATTTTATAACGCATAGAATTGAAAAATAAGACTGAGAGAATTTCTGCAATCGATGCACATGATGTTGGATGTCTATAAATAAAATAAAACAATATGGTAAAAAGGAAAAAGATAAACAAAGTATGTGACGTAATTATTCCTATTAGATTCTGTCCTAAATGTTCAAGGTCATTTCATGACTTTCGAATCTGAAGGGTAGTAAGTGAAGTTGTGGAGAATGTCAAGGAAGGTCATAAGTGAGTGAATTTGAAAATATAAGAATTAGAATCGAATGTTTGAAAGTTTAACCATTTTTTTTGATAAGAACATCACTATAGTGCGGTTTTTTTATTTTGAGGGTTTGCCAATTGTTTAAGTGTTGTTTGAAGATATAAAAATCTAAAGAAAATGTAACTAATCATGATATTGTTTTATTATTTCTATCATATTAAAAGTATTTACTTAGTTGCAATCACATAGGTTTACATTTAACACATTTTTCCAAGTGATAAGTCTTTACTTCATTGCAATAACTCATTGAATATGTATTTATAAATGTGAATAAATAATTATATGAAATTGACGTACTTTTTAAGATTTGATAACGAAGAGATAGTTATTTATCGCCATTTTTCTGTTTTACTGAAATTGTTGATGTTGGAACTAATAAATATTTACAGTTATAATTAATTTATGATTTAGGTTTGGTCTAACAATTTGTCAATTATTAACATTCCACTTTAGATTCAAGTTTCATGTTATTTGAAATTTAATTTCATTGTCAATGTCTATTTTTTATTACAACAGCGTATTTTTTTCTTGAAAAAAAATGCCGGTGAATGAGTAAAGAAATAATTTAAGGTACAAAGTTTGTATTCCATGAAAAAGAAATGATCATTTTTCAATATATTGACTGAGAAATTTATGCTGACAAAATGAAATTAAGAAACCGGTTGAAAGTAAAGAGAAATTGCCTTAGAGACAATGTGGAAATTAATTGATAAGGTTATTAGCAATTACCCTGATTTCGATTGTTCTGTGCTTGTAATTGAGTGGATTCTCAATCGATGAGCAATGTCTTTTAATTCTTGAATTTTTGCAGCTTCTGGTTTACGATACATTTTTTATCTACGCTTTATTTGTAAGAATAATTAAAAAAGAGAAAACTCGTGTAAATATTAACCGAAAGAGAAATGAACTGAACTGTTCAACGTTTCACTTACGAATGAATAGAGTACGATGAATAAAAATTACAGATATGAGTAAAAAAAGTATTTCATCGACACTCGATTTCATCGAATTCAAAACAATTTACTGGAATTTACTCTAAATTATATCATATTATACCAAAAAATTAAAATAAATTATTAATTTTCAAATTTTATTTTCCACTTACATTTATATTATAAAGCATTTCATTTTATTCAACTTTTCAGAAAATAAACAAGATCAACAAAATTATAATTCAAACTAGATAGGTAATAGTAGACAGGTAGTACGTAATTAAATGAGAAAGTTTTAAGTTGTGATGTTTAAACTTTGTAAGAGCTTCTTTTCTGTAGGAGTCAATTGTTCCACAAATACTGGATAATTTTCACTTCGACTAAAATCTGTTAGAAATTTAGTGAGCGAAACTTCTGTATCTTCTTGAAAAATAGGATCTTGCATCAAATCTTGCAGCATTTGATCATCCTCGGTAGTTTCATCTATTGTAATATAAAAATAAATTTTTCAATATAAAAATAATGTATGAAAAAGAAAACATTCTTACCATCATCATAAAGCATAAATGCATTGAAATTTTTTTCACCAATTTCTAATCCAGTATTTAAGCTATTTTCAGTGTCATCGTCCTCTTCGCTATCAATGGTGTTATTAAGTGCGCTTTTAATTTCTCTCAAATTAACTAATTCATTAATAAGTAATTTAAAAATTTTGACCATTATTGGAACATTTACAACTTGTGTTTGTGCTGCTTGTGATCGTGTACGAACATTAGTTGTTACTGGTGCTGCATTTGGTAATTCAACTAAATCTTTCACCATAACATTCACTAAACGTTGATCTTGAGTGTTTATTCCATGCAAAAAAATTTTGCATAATGCCATAACGCTTACTTTTCGCTCATAAGTTCCATAAAAAGAATGCTGACGAGTTAACCAATTAGAAAATACGAAATTGATTGCAGGCTCGCCTGTCGGTCCTATAATATTATAAAAGAACAATATTTATTTCATACATTAAGGAATAACATTAAATTTTTACTAACCAGGAATGCAACTAAGAAAATTCATAACCGCATCAATTTGAATAAGAAATAAATGTGCAAAAATCATTATAAGAGACATATTAACATGAAGCGAAACAACGAGTTGCATTTTACTTAAAGCAGCTTTCAATAGCAAATCAATCTTATCTCCTAATAAATTTCCAGCTTTGGTGATAAGTGTAATAACAAGACGACCAACAAATGTTGCACTTGATTCAGTCGACTTAAAAAAAGTAAAAAATATTATAAACATTATTCAATATTTTGATTTTACTTTCAATAAGATTTAAATTCACCTTAGGATTAAGCAAAATTGTCAAGACTTCCAAAATCGAAGAAAGACCCATGCCATTTTGAAATGTACAAACTTGTTCAGCTGACACAAACAAAAATGCTCGAAGACACTCTCCACCCGATTGTAAAACTGAATTATCTTCAGTTCTTAAAATTGCATTTACAACGGCGGGAAATGCTTGCTCAATCAAAAGTGGACTCAATGGAGCTCTGGAGTATTTGACGATAGTTTCTAAGACATCTAAGGCAATATCTTGTGTTGGTGCGTTAGTGTTTTCAGTTTCAAGATTTAAAATTTTAATCATTGTCGGAACTATTTTGTCTTGTAAAGAAATAGAGCAATTAGGATTCTGTGCCCATATTTTCACTATATCAAGAATGTGCTCAATTAACAAGCGATCATCATGGTATTTAAGAAATAAAGCTTGAACCAAAGGTATGACACGAGATACTGTTTGCGCGGTGAAATTGGCGTCAAATGAAAGTAATTCGCTAAGTGATTCGAGAGTAATTCCCAATAATTCGCATTGTGAAATGGGAATAAGCTGTAATATTCCATCTAGTAAAACATTCAATTTACTGATGACAAACTGCTTCTGGTCATCTGTAGCATTGCTAAGATTTGAACAAATTTCATATGACGATCGAACGCCGTATACTTTTAAAATCATTGATTTGTCGCTTTCGAAAGTTGATAATGTTGTGTTCATGATATCATTTAAATGAATAATGCCTTGATCAGTCTCAACGAATTTTGATAGCACATATAAGCATCGACCAAGGAGAAATGGAGAAACTGGATAACTCATAAACATTTTTGTCATATTTAAATAATCACCAAGATTAAATTGCTCAGGTGAACGAATGATTAAATCTTTAAATTCAGAAATGCCAAAAACAAGCATTGCAGCTTCTTGTGATTTCCAATAGGATTTTCTTCCATTGTTTCGTTCAACATCAGATATTTCCAAGTGTTTTCTTATTGCATTGGTAAAACCAACGATGAAATCTTTTTCAAATTCTTCTCCAAGTCTCATTAAAATATCTTTTCCTGATGAACGAATACTATCGACTCCCGGATCATCTTCATCTTCAATAAATTTTTCAATATCTTCTGACCAAACTTCAATTTGTTCGTCAGTTATTTGCATATAAAGAATAAGTACATAAACGAGATCTTTCAACACATTTTTGATAGTCATTTTGAATTTTTTACTTTCAGCAATCGCATTAATCAATTCAAAAACTTGAAGAATCATTTTAATGAAATTATTCTTTTCATCTTCATCTACGTTGAATGAATCAAAACTGCCTTCATCTTCATTGACTATTGCTTTAATATAAAAATCAGCCATTTGTGTGAGCAGTGACCAAATAGGTGGAAGAAGTGTTTGAATAAAAGGTTGAATAAACTTGGGCATTTCAGAAATCATATAAGTAAAAATCCGCAAAATCTCCGTTTTTAAATTAAAGTTGCTTGTGTTACCGTTTGGTGTATGTAAGCCAGCAATCAATTTTTCCAAAAACGCAGGAAGAATCGGATCGAAGAAGCTGATTTGTTCCTTTGAATCGATATGAATGTTGGCACACTTTAATATTG
This sequence comes from Polypedilum vanderplanki, assembly GCA_018290095.1. Lineage (NCBI taxonomy): Eukaryota > Metazoa > Arthropoda > Insecta > Diptera > Chironomidae > Polypedilum > Polypedilum vanderplanki. Next base: position 17,740,206 of record CM031379.1, read on the forward strand.
AATTGAGAATTTCAACAGCCGACGATCTTGTTTTGACACTATATTGCGTTTCGGAATTGTAAATACGATAAATTTCTGAGAGAATTATTGGCCCTACTTGCTTTACTTTCTCTTCAAGTTCATATGTAAATTCAATCAAAACTTGCATAGCTCCATGAACAGCATCTTCATTTCCTGCTAGACAATTGACAATAATAAGAAAAAGTTCGATCCAGTCATCCAATCCCGCAATTGTGCTTATAGTATACGCTACTGTATTACGAATTTTTGAATTATTGCAATATAAACCATTCGGTAAAATTGATTTAATAGCCTGTTTAACTGCATCGCTAGCCAAAAGTTGTGTTTGGTCTTCTTTGTTTGGATCTGTTTTTTTTTGTTTTCAAAAAATTAGGGAAGAATTAAAAGCGGGAAAATTTTGCGCAATATTTTTTTTGCTTACCTGGTGACCAATGCTCATCAACATATTTCTTTAACATGACAGACGCAAGTTGACGCAATCCTGAATCTAATGAATCATCAAGCGTCAATTCCGCAAGATAAATTCCATAATCTAAAAAATAGAGAGAATTTATAAAGAAAAAAAAATTTCACATGGCAATTCTTTTTTCTTACTTTCTGTGAATTTTAGCTGATTTAAACGTTCTTCATTTTTCTGTGTAGGATCTTTCAAAACAATATTGAGTTCCTCAAAAATTGCTTGCTTAACAGCGTCTCCCATCATTGTATTTCATCAAATATTTTAATAAAATCTGAATATACCGACCAATTCACAAACTTATTTTTCTTTTTATTTCTTTTTAAAGAAAATTGTAAACGCGTTATTTTAAAAAAAAATTATTTCAGTTCAAATTTTTTTATTCCGTTGAATATGAAAATGAATATTAATTCATTTTTAGTGTATCTTATCTAAAATACTTCTTAAGCACCTACTTACATAGCACAAATCTCTATATTTATCAAAATGTTCAAAATGATAGTCTAGTTGTGATAGCAATTTTTAACTTCATTCGTTTAATAAATATTAATTAAATAGGATGAAGACCATCATTTTTGTCTTGTCTTTTACTTTTCTTATCATTTCAGCTCAAAGAGAGCAAGAAATAGTTAATAATAGAATAGTTAATGGACAAGATGCTGATATTTCGGACTTTCCTCACGCTCTATCTTTGCTAGATCTCGGTCGATATATTTGTGGTGCAAGCGTTATATCAAGAAATTTTGCATTATCAGCCGCTCATTGTCTTGCTCGTAATGCGCCACCAACAATTTACACGTTAACAGGTGGTTCTACAAATAGACTAGTTGGAAGCATCGTATTTCACGTTATCAATTACACAAATCATCCACAATATCGAACAATAAGATTAAGCACAGGACAAGTCATTTGGGACCATGATGTAAGTGTAATTGAAATTGATGGTAATCCTAGTTTTGAAGGACATAATAATGTTCGTCCAACTTTACTGCCAAATGTATGCACAAGTGACTGCTGTGGTGTGTGTGAAGGCACTGTTGTAACAATTGCAGGCTGGGGTCAGTATATCAAAATTTTTACATACACTGGTGGAAATTGAAATAATACAAATGACTTTTATTTAATATTTTTTAAAGGAAGAACTCATTTAGGTACAATCCCTATGATTCTTCAAAAATTGAATCAAACAATTGTGAATCATGAAAGCTGTGGTCCTTTTTGGGAAAATGAAATTACTGATAGAATGTTCTGTGTAACAGCAACATTTTACGACAGTTGTGATGGCGACTCAGGCAGCGGAATATTAAATATTGATCGACACAATCAACTTGGATATGTGAGCTTTGGATCAATTATATGTGGTGATGGATCAGCTCCAGCGGTTTACGGACGTTTAGAACATCCAGAAATTCGCAATTTTGTTCGTGAAATTAGCGGTGTATAGAAGAATCCAATAAAAATGTTATGAATACCATTCAATAAAAGCATCAGAATATTTAAACTTTTTTAAATTTAATAAATGTGTGAAAAAATAAAAATAACAAATATAATTCATTCTAACTTCATAAAAAAATATGAGGTTTGTCAAATTTTTAAGACAGGTTTCATGATTTTATTTTTTAGAAAAAAAAATATAAGACTGCATGAGTTAACATTTTTTTTATATTATAAACTGAAAGTGATAAGGTATCATTTTTTATGGTACATAAAATTATGTGAAAAGAATGTTGAATGGAATCTTTTGTGTAATTTGATTGCCTGATTTAAATGCAGATTTAGCTGTTTGGTTGAGAAAAATAAATAATAATTAAAAATCTAGAAACAAATTGATGACGAAAACTTACACAAACTTGATTGGATTTTTGCCTCAATGTCATCAATAAACAGATGTATGTTATCATTCACTAAATTATTGCTGACATCATTTAAAACCTTATCCTTAAACAAATTGTGCAGTTGGAATGTTATTTTAGGAACTTGAACTTTAGTTTCGATTTTAGCAATTTTCATGTATTCCACACCAGCTTGTGTGTAAAGTTCACCATGAATCTTCAAACGAATTTTCATGTTTTCCAATTTAGAATTAAATTTGCCTTCTCCTTTAATGTTAACTACACCAAGTATGAGATTTATTTTATAATCGCCAATAGAATCAGCAACTGGGATGTCAATAATAAACTCAAAATCCAAATTTTTCATATTCACTCGTACTTTATCAATTCTAAAATTTGATACTTTAAATGCTTTTATGTTTTGTAGGTAGAAGAAAAATCCTTGTCCTCTTTCAAGATTAATATCGTCAATATCCAAAGGTTCAAGTCCATTGATCAAAAAATTGTTACCCAAATCACCTGTCTTAAGAAATGGTCGAAGATGCTCAATTGAGTTCTTAATACAATTTGCTATAGTAGGTGAAGCTTTTGGGCAAAATTTTAAGCTTGATGCTGTAAACGACATTTATAATTCACTTTTGACATTTTTGAAAAAAAAGTTCTTACGGATAGAGACTTGTGCCATTGCAGAAAAATAAGTTAGCGATAAAATCGCAAATATTATTGGACTTTTCAATAGTAACTTCTTCATCGTTTAATGGTAAAATACAAACTGAAATAAATTCTTTGATCACATTAAATTAAGTCATTGTTTTGTCGCTAAAAATCTTGTTTATGCGGAAGAAAGGTGTCTTCTAAATCGTTCAAAACTTGTTTATACAAAGATTGGTTTCTCCATATATGTAGATTTTTAAAGATTTACATCTTTTTTTCTTGGGTGCTTTTGACGCATGAGGTGATGAAAAATTATATTTGTATTAAATTTAAATGACTGAAAATACGAAAATCATGATTATTATGAAATAAAACTAAATAATCTACATGTTTGTTCAACAATAAAATTTAAAATTTTATATTTATTACGACTTACAAAATTTAACCTATCGATTGAAAAAATTTTTATTAATAATTTTTCTTTCTATCATATTCTCATCTATGGCACATAGAGATGCATTAATTACCTCACTTTATTTTTATAAACATAAAAAATACGTTCTAACATTAGCTTAAACATAGGTAATATAACAGAAAATTACTAAATTAATCGCGAGATTACGTATGTTGGAGAGACAATGCCCAAAAAAAGATTCATATCGTTTCAGATATCAGTTTACAAATTTAACAAATATGATAAAAAAATTACATATTGATCACAATCTCATGATATTTTTTATATTTAAAACTGTACAAACAAAATAAGCAAAACAAGATGCATTTTGTGAAACAAATAAAATAGCTTTTTCCTTAGATTTGTCACAAACATTTATCTTTTTTATATTCCTATTTTGGTATGCTGCTCATCATCAACATCTTGCGATAATTTTCGTAATTTTAATAAATTTTCGTCGCCTTCATCATGACTCGTTTCTTTTTTTTCAACTGCTTCATTACCTTCTGGATCAATATCGATACGATGAGATTTAAGATACACAATTATGTCCATAACAAATGCAACTAACATTATTGCACATGAAACACCTATAAAAAATTAAAACTTATTAAAAGTTCAAAACTTTTATTTAACTTTTTTATTTCCTTACCAAAAAATAATCGTCTAAAAGTGTCTGAATTATAAAAGACACAATGACCATGTTTTCCACAAATATCAGTCCATACAATACATGTTGCATCGATTATTCTTCCGTAAATATTCGGACAAGGGATATTACTCAAAAGACCAATTGAAAATTGCACAATTCCCATTGCCATTGCTTTATCATTAGGATGAGTACATCTCATAATAATCAGCATTCCTCCAACTTCTGATGTTGAATGAATAAAGACAGTAAGTGCAAAAACTATTATAAATATAATAAGTTTATTATCGCATGCATTATTTTCACAGAATCCCGAAACTGTCGGTGTATTGTGAACAATACTTGATTCAATGCATGTACAGCCTTCATAAATAATTTTTCCATTTTCGTCAAATGCTTTTGAGCAGCCAGCATGACAAGCTGAATAGTAATTCATGCCATCACTCCCACAAACAGGTGCAAAAGTTTTATTATTACATCCACACATAGTTGATGTGTTGCATGGAGGTAAAAATTCAAGAGAATTTCCAAATCTATTAGTGAAAGAAATATTTCAATAAATCAAAGAAAAAAAACTGTTTTATTTGTAGACTCACGATCCATTTGGATTCTCTGTTAATCCTTTGTAATTATCAATTGGACATCCCAGAAATGCAAGAATAAACATACCAAATGCGGTAAGAAGTGCCGTAAATGCAATCCATAACGAAACTTTGCGTGCTGAGAGTGGAAATTTTACAGAAATAACACCAGTTATAAATATTCCTACTCCCATAACTAAAATACCAAAAGTTCCAGAAATAAATGTGGTTGAATGAGGAGACATATGAAATTGAGTTTCTAAATATTTTGGTAAAAACACGTAAAGACCAGTAATGGGAAGTAAGTGAAAAACAGCAGACAAAGTTCTAAAAATTAATATATCATTTCGAAGTTGTCGCTTTATTGTTTTAGCAAAGTCTGTTAATTTTGATTGCGGCTCATTTGTTATGACATCTAGCTCCATGTCCATACATTTGTCATCGGTCTTATTATTTTTTGTATCACTTGGTGCAGGTTGAACTTTTGTTGTTTTATTGTTACGAAGATTTTTTGGGAATGTGAACATGACAAGTGAAGCAAAAAACATGCTTGTAGCAACAAGAAGAAGACCTGTGAAATAAATTTATATTGAAATGTAGTATGAATATCATTTGTCTTCCCTTATGACATCTTGTATTTGAATCAAGCAAAAAGAAAATTTTTCCAAAAATTTGATTTTTCCATAGAAGGAAAATTCAAATATAAGGAACCTTTTAAAAAAATACTATTTGTATTTGCAACATTTTATTTTTCTTCATCGATTAATTCAAATACATTTCAAAATATATATTAAACGACATCTATCTTATGCAATTTTATTTTTTGACTAACTAATTCCATTTATCACTTGATCCAAAGTGCTCTTCCAAAACTTCACAGAATTCACTTTTGTTATTTTGAACTTTTGCTAATAATATAAATATTGTTTTATTGACCACTTTTCATCAATTTTTTATCATTACGAAGTTAATTTCATTTTCTTTTTTGTTCAATCCATGTATCAAAATCAACTTGATTTTTCTTCTTATGTGAAGCTTGTCGATGGTGAATGACAAGATAAAAATGCATCTTCATCTATTAAAGCTTTTCATTTAAAAAAAATTTTGAAACATGCTTGATTTTTGTAGCATGGTCCACAAGAATTCCAATTATTTTCAAAGATCCAATACCACAAACTAAAAAAGCTTTTTCTACCTGAAACATCATTGACTTTTAATAAACGGCTTGCGTTTATATTTCCTGCTTTTGTTTTAAATTTTTCAAAAAATGTAGCCATTCCTTATATTATGAACTGGTCCTTCTATCAACAATGTTTTCCGAGGGAAGACTAGACGTTTTTTTAACAATTTGCGCACATGCACGATATCAAGAGAGGAATAGAGAGACGAGAGAAAATATTCTCTTCGTATCAATTTAAAATGAGAGAATGAAATTCAAAAACAACTGCATCTTTGTGATAATGCTCTTTTTTCTCCCTAATAAAAATAATAATAACAAAAGACGTCTGGCAGTGTTTTTTACCAAATTCTTTTTCATCGGCACAGACGTCTGAATTTTTAAAACGAAAAAAAATATCGTGTCGCTTAATCGAAAAATTTTAAAGGTGCATAAAAGCAACCAGTGTGAGAATGTACTTACCGAGATACCATGCTCCTATGAAATTTGAGTCAGTATGACTCTTGCTCATTGTCAAATCATAAGATATCCTCATACATAATGAACCCAAATAATAACCGATTGCAGGACCAAGAATACGAACACCTATTGTTATCGCCATATAAAGTGGTGATTGTTTTGATTTTACATTATCATCAATATAAGGAATGCCCAAAGTAGCAATCGCTGTTTGTCCGATACCAATTCCTAATAAACTCACAGCCAAAATAATCAATACATATCGCTTTATATCATCGTCTTTAGTCTTTTCTTCACTTGCATTGCATGCTGTGAAAAAAGAAGAAATGTTGTTAACCACAAGATGAAAATAATTTTTAGTTTATTACTCACATGATGCAGTTGTGTCGTTTTTGTAAAGATTCTCTGCCAGACATAAATTTAATTCTGACTCATTAGATTTCATCGTTGTAATTATCATGAAATCATTCAAATGTTCCAAATTACTAGTTGTTTTATTGGAAACAATGGTAGATGGAAGAATCACATTTGATTGTTGTTGGTATAACCGATTTCCAAAAATGAAATGAGGTGATAAAGACCCCAATGCTGAAATCGAAAATAACAACATTCCAAATGCTATCCAACGGGGTCGATGTCCGCGCCCAGCAAAATATGTTAGAATAAGAGAAGTCGCAATTTGTCCGACTTCTGAAAAGTTTAAAAGTAATGCTATTGTAGCAGATTTTATATGGAATAATTTCTCAATTGTCGTAATGACGCTCACAAAGTATGTGAAATAACAGCCTTGCAAAACATATGCAAGTAAAAATATGACCATGAAAAAATTGGTTGAAGCGAATCGTCTTCTCCATTTTAATTTTTGTAAACTATTATCGGTTACTTTATTTTGTCGTGGCCCTGTGAGTGGATCTTCTTCAGCTCTCATTTTATCGTTTCCATTTCCTTTTATATCCATTCGATAATCTGTATAGTTATTATTAATATTACTATTACTATTTGTTGTTTTAATTGCTATCACAGGCTTTTGAGCGTAACTGTCCTTGATGAGGGGAAGATCATTATGGTCATTATTAAAACTGCCAGCTTCATTTGATCCATTCATTTTTTTCGAAATCGTATTTTTGTCTTTTATCGTTAAAAAATTATATCCTCATATAAAATACATATAGTCTGGAGTCGAATGAGCAAACACGAGATTTATCGAAACTGCAAACAAAATATAAAACAAAATTAATTCAAAGAATTTCATAAATATCAATTTGATACAGCTGCACAAAAATAAATAAAATTTAAAAATATTTTAATCAATTCGTTCTTGCTTTTTAGGTTTTTTTCGTCTGAAATATCATACATTTATACGTGTATATTGATAAAATTTTGTTTACTAATGCAAAATTTTTAAAATCACGTAAATTTATCATGACATTTGGAGAGAGTTTGCATTTAAGTATTTAATTTTCACAGACAGAGTGCAAGTATATTTTATGATGATATCAATGTTCAATGTCAAGTTCATAAGTACATAATACAGTATATAATAAGTCGTAAAATATTTTTTATTGAAAGAATTCACTTGTTTACATGCCATGAACATTTTTTGCTTTGTGATTGGTGTGTTACATAAACCAGAATGAAATTGCTGCAGAGCATAATAATAACTTTTTTCTTTCTCCTTTTTCACATAACATTCACATTGCATGCGCATGCTGTTGCGGTCAAACTGATTTAAAATTCATAAAAAATATTTTGAACTTGAAAACGATTTCTTATCTTCTTTTTGGTTTGGTTCCTTTTTCATCGTCGCATATATAATAACTTTTCTTCTCGATCTCTCATTTTCTGCTATTCGTTCGTGATTTTCAAATTATATTTAATACGCAAACGTCGGCAATAAAGTGATGGAATTTCAGAAAATTTTTGCCGGTTTTGTTGCTGAATGGTTTTTGTAAGTAAATTGAATAAAAAAGTATGATAATATAAAAAAAATCACTGTATTTTTTATACATAAAAACATAATGAACCTATATATAGTATTTTGAAATTTTAATAATCATATCTTATTGAAACTTAAAACTAAAAAAAGTTAAACATCTGCTTATTCTCTCATATGCTTCACAGACAATAAAAGTATTAAAAAAATTTCATGAATTTATTTTCGTATTAATAAATTCTTATCAATATAACTTATTTTTATCGCTGTTCCAACACTTAATGTATAAATAAATGCCTTTTACTCATAAACATGTCTTCATATATCACACACATTTTAAAATATAATGAAAAATCAACATTATAGTACACTACTTATGGATTCTTATTTATACAAAAGTTTCAAGTAAAATGCTTAATCGACATATGTATGTAGATAACTTAAAAAATTTGCTATATTTGTTTTTAAAAGCAAATATATATGTATATCAATGAAAAAGTAGATTAATAAAGTAAAATAAGGTGATAACATATGTTTGTAGTGAAAATATAATACGAACAATATAATGTGAAATGATAAGAACTTTATCATTTTATTTTGCTTTTGAACCTGAACTTGTTAACTTTTTTAAAGTAGAACTTGAATTATTCAAATTAAATAAATTTTACATTTAAAGTTCAAAGTAATTTTTAAATAGACAATCATATATCATAAATAAAACGTGAATGATGATGTCGCAAGTATGACCTAGCTCAACATACATAGTGTAATTTTATTTCAATAAACAAAAAAAAAGAGAAAAGTTTGTTTTAAACATTTTTTCAAATAAACTATTTAAGATAAACCAAATTTATTTCAAATAATAAAATGCACTAAGAGGCTTAAACAGGGACTTAAATCAAATTTGTAAAAAACTAAATTAAAGAATTTTAAAAAAAAACCAACGTTTTTCTCGCCAAATAAAAAGATTAAAATACAATAACTTTTCCTGGCGGTCTCAGAATCTCCTCATAAATTGATAAGTATCAATTGATGGTAGATTAACATGATGCATTCGAAACGGAAAACGTTAGGCGCATGTTAAGTCATATAAAGTTAAAACTGTTATAGGTCAACTCCCGAGGAGGTGACGGCTTCTACGAAAGAAAATTTTTACAAAGAAAAAACAAACATTTTTTTTATAGATTTCGAGTGTATTACGAAAAAAAATTTTCTTCGTAGAAGCTGTCACCCCCTCGAATAATTTTTTAATTTTAGATAAATTATGTTTCAAGGATTGGAAGTTTTTTTTTAAATTAGGTTTCAGACCTGCATGCAAATTTTATTTGATATTCACATATTTTTTGTCAAGTTGAATTACACAAAAATAATTTTTATTCATTCAGATTTTATTTAATTCATTTGAAATCCAATAAATTTGTATGAAATTCAATGATTCTTTAATTTAATATGTATTTTAATTGAATTAAATTTAGTCTGAAGGAATTACAGACATTTTTGTGTAAGTTAACTTGACAAAAAATATGCACATATCAAGTAAATATACATGGAAGTCTGAACCTTGTAAAAATATAATGGCAAGTAATATCAAAAGAGAGTAGCAAAGCTTACCAATTTTACTAGGCTTTGAGTAATAATTTAATTTTGATTGAAATTATCATCACAATTTTTATTATATTAATGTGAAAAGGAATACCTAGCTCTTTAATCTCTTTCATTATCTTAATGTTTATTTTTTTAAAAATCAACAAGTGAAATTTTTTAGGTGTGCTGTTGTTGAAAAAAACTACAAAAAAATTGAAAGTAGCGACCTCAAAAAAATAAAATGTATTACTCATCTTATGCGAAATTCATTTTATTTTAATTTTAAAAGAAGAAATTCAATTATGACAGTCGAAAATTCATCAGGTGTCTCACTTATTATTTCTGACTTTTTTGAAATATATCAAAAGAAAATTTCTCCCCTTCGACTATTAACAAAATTATTAAATAAATATTTTATTATACTTTAATTGCAAGAGGAGTATGAGTCGGAGATAAATTTCATATAATAAAGTTACGTAGGAATATACATATTAAAACTTTTAAGAGAAATCATAGTTATTTCATGGAGCACGCAGTTCAATGAATAAAAAAAGAGGAACCTACGACGCATTTAAAACTTTTTTTCTTTTGACTATTTCGTCCTTGAAAAATGTTCTTTTGCTAAGATGATTATTTTGTTGGAAAGAAACTATCGAAAAAATAGCAAATAGTACAAGTTTCTAAGCACGAATTACTACGAAGTGAGGTAGTGGTAAGTTCGGCTATTTCTTTTCGACCATGAAACATTATAAGAACAGATGTAAATGAACTTTTTCAAGATCACATTGATCAAAAGAGTTAAAACTAATATTATAGTGATATCTAAGTTTTATTTTTGTAACAATTTAAATGTTCTAGCCATCATTTTTTGCGATATAATTAATTTTTCCAGAGTTGGAAAAGTAGGTCTACTTTTCATATAAAATAAAAGTAGAAAGTAGATTTTTATATGAAAAGTAGGCAAAGTAGGTAGCTACTTTTCCAACTCTGAATTTTTCTTTTTCGCTTCTCTCGCGAGAGAAACGCATACAACTCACTAACAAGTTAGTGTATATATTGATTTAAAAAGTAAGATGGTGGTTAATATTGCATTGTATGAACACACAAATATCATTCACTATTCTTCATATATAAACCAAATAGGTTATCACTTAACAAATTTCGATAAGATAAGCCGCCTCTGTATACAACACTTGATTTTTTTTAAATACAAATTCTCTTTAGTTGTTTGATAAAAGAACTTATTATAAAAGATTTATTTATGGAAACAATTATTCAATTGTTAATTTTATAACTCTCTTTAAATAATATTACGATAAATGTTTATTTCGTATGTTTATATTTTGCGACTCTCTCTCTTTCTCTCATTGTAAATTGCATTTTCTCGCAAACGAATAGTTCATTGAACTGAATTTTGTGAATATTGCATTTTACAAAATGAATTTAAATTGTGCAAACATTAAATAAAGGTTGATTTTTTTCAATATTTGTTTTCCATTCCAAGTTGTCATCGCAACAGACTTCGAAACATTGGTTTTTATAATATATTTATTAAATGGTAAATAAATATTTATTGCTAATTTTTTTAGCCTAAACGTTGAAATTTTTAATATTGTCACATTGTTACGTATAAATTTTTTTGCCAGCTCTATAGACAACTAAGTAATCGATAGAAAATTGATTTACATACTTACAATATATTCGCTCGCTGAACGTTTGACTTTATAATTGATGACACGTTTCTGATACGAAAAATGGATTTACCAAATTATTTATTCCTTAAACGAGTTTCTTTTTTATTTAAATGTTGTCTTCACGCATTAAATTTATCTTATATTAAGATAGAACTATTTTTCTCAATTTTTTAAATCCAATTGAGATTAACAATTTGATATTTTGTTAATAACTTGTTTCTATATTTTGCGCTTAACTTATATACTTTTAAAATTATTCCATAAACTGACGCAAGTTTTTACTTTCATTCATTTCGCTTGATGAAAATGAAATCGAAATTTTTTTTATTTTTTTCTGAAATTAGAAAATTGGGACACAAAGCACTTGTGTGTATATTACGATGAGTTTTTCTACACTTTTTCTTTCAATTCCGAATGCAATAACAATAGTTTGACTCAATTTCTCTATTTTTCGTTACAAACATACACACTACAAATATTTACTTATAATTGTCGTACTTTTTTTTTTTTAAAGAGGGAATGATGATAATAGATTTTTTATTTTTTGTGAAAAAAATTATTAATATAAGTAAAAAACCGAAAAAATAAAATAATGTTTCTACTATTGACTCGTCTATCGCACACACGCCAACTTCTCCTCTCAACGAACGAAAAGAGACTGAAGCAAATTTGAACATTTCGTTCGGCTGTCGGCGATGAAATTATTTTTTTATATATATACATGTATGACAGAAAAAAATTGTACAATAATATTAAAAGCTCTCTCGCATCGAAATGCCGCATACCCACACATAAGTTTATATGACTTATACTTTCATACTTTTACCGGTTTAGATTTCTTTGACAATTAAATGAAGGAGACAGCTAAAATACAAAGATAATTTTATTATCCTTGCTTTCCTCAATATGATGATAACTCATACTAAATTACATATTATAAAGAAGAATTGACACAAAAAAGGATAGGTATATGTTTCATGGATCACTTGTGTAGAAGGTGAGTAAGAAAATATGATGGCAATAAAAAGAAGAAACAAAAAAAAGAGAAGAAATTTTAAGCGCATTTTCGGAACAACATTGCAGTTTATATCTTCACTTTGACTAGCTTGTACATTCATACACCAAATTTTATAAACATGATTTCCTCTAAATTTTAAATTTATTCCGATGAATTTATATTTTATTAACCGTGAACCTGTTTCTCAAAAGAAACTAATAAGTCTGTAATTTGTTAACATACACTAATCTGGGCGCCAAAAATGCGCTAAAATAATCTGTACTATGACGGACACTTTCAGTATCATTTTTTTAATGCTCAACTGAGATTATTTCAATTTATGGTTGAAAAGAAAACAAGTTTCTTCAGCATATTTTATGATTTCTTTAAGGTAACTCTAGTAAGATTGACCAAGGGCAGTTCGATATTTACCATATGTGTCTCGTATGCAGCTATGTGCAATTTTATTATTTTCAATATACATGCAATGAACAATTTTTATTATTTAAACACATTACAATATCTCTTATTGCTTGACTTCTTTTACTTGCTTTGAATAAATATGAAAAAATTCATACTATGATATAAAAGTAAAATATACACACAATTGATAACGAAAGTAACGGAGCGTATGCTGAAACTGAGAGTATTAAATGATGAAATAAGTGAAATGGTTGTGGTCAGTAACATTCATAGCCATAAAGAGAGTATTATTTATTAACATGATGGAATTGCGGTCATATAAAATAGACATGTATTATTTTTATTCGCTAAAAATTCTCTCTTTTTCATTCACTCTCGTTTATTTCATATTCATTTTTTAATCGTCGATCGACGGCCTAGTCGACTCGAGTCTTAATGAAGAATTAATAAAAAAACGCTTGCCGATCTAGTCAATCATTTATTATATCTTTAGAGAAAGTTTTTTTTATTACTTACGATTCCTCTTTATTTTGAATATTGCCACCACTCGCAAAGATGATATAAAAGCAGATAAATGTCAAAATATATGAGAGCATATTTAATAATATTATGGACTTTCCCTTTTTGTCGTCATGCTTGTTGTTTATTAAACAAAGAAAAATTTTTATTCAATCTTTAATAAATATTGTAATAATTCCCAAGATTCTGTTGTGAAAATTCTTTTTGACATAAATTAATAGGGTTTGGCACTTGACGCATGCATGTGTCAAGTAGTATGCAAGTTGACTTACTAGAAAATGTCTTTAATTCATTCAGGTTAAATTTTAATTTACTCAAAACTTTTTAAATTTAAGATTCATTAACTTGTAGATAAATCTGCATGAATTTTGACCAAATTTAATAAAATATGAACAAAAGAGACATTTATCTGTAAGTCAACTTGCATGCATACATGCGTCAAGTACCAAACCCTATATATTAAACATTGTACCATATGTTTCATTCAGATGTACTTAAATTTTGTAAACATATATACAACAATAAAAATCATTTTCAAATATTAGAGTTCGGACTTGCATGCATATTTTACTGGATATGCGCCTATTTTTTGTCAACTTGATTTCAAGTTGACTTACACATATCTGTTTTTATTCATTCAGATTGAATTTAAGTCACTTAAAATTCATAAAAAATTAAAGAATCATTGATTTTCATACAAATTTATTGGGTTTCAAATGAATTAAATAAAAACTGAATGAATAAAAGACATTTTTGTGTAAGTCAACTTGACAAAAAATATTCACATATCAAGTAAAATATGCATGCAAGTCTGAACCCTATTAAATATGTATATCAGAGAAATTATTTCACGTTCAAGTACATGTCATAATACAAATTAGTAAATAAGTGTGATAAATGAATTCAATATTTCTAAATTAAAAGATTTTTTTGAATGTCACGTAATTCATACAGTGCTTTAGATAAAATGAATTGTTTTAAAATAAATACAATTTAAACAAGTATTTTAACAACTCATTCAACATATTTTTCTTAAAAATTGTTTTTGAAATTGAACAAAAAAGATCAAAGAATACTTTTAAATAAGTGCTTGTTATTTTTTATACATAATACATATACGTAAAAGCAAAAATCGAAGAATCGAATACACTAAATTTTAATTTTAAATTTATCTTCAAAATTTTCATATTACGAATTAGCCATCACTGATTCAAAGTCAAATTTTATTCTGATTCGAATTGAAGCACATACGTTATTTGTTCTTTAACGTGACTTTTAATCATTAACATTTTATTTATTATGCATTCACTCATACACATTTTTATACATTTCCTTCTCTAATTTCTTTTGCTCTTAGTGACACCAATTGCAAAAGAATAATGATTATGCATAATAAAATGATTTGATATTTTTCCATAGATTTGAAATAAAATTCAACCATTTTTTGGATTTTTAAACTTCATGTATAACAAAATACGTAGAAATTTGAAATTTCTAATGTGATAATTTTCATGTCATCTCAGAAGTTTTGTGTGTCAAATGTAGATGAAAAAACATAAACTTGCTTTAGATAGGTTTAGTGAGAAATTTTTTCTGCAATGTAAGAAAGTTAAAGATGTAGGAAGATGGGAAGTTGCCAATCAATTGTTTCCGTCGTTAAAGAAAAACTCGTTGTTAAAATGAAAGTATTTTCAGTGCTTTGTATAACCAAATATTGTGTAAGGTAGGTCGTACAACAAAAAAATGTGAGAGTGATTTAAAAACAATTTAAAATTTCATAAAACATTCTTTCCATCGTGTAATTTTCATTGCAATAAAAAGTAGTGTTACTGACCATTCATCATTCAATCGTCATTGCATTGTTGAATAAAGAATTTTTATATGTTTTTACAGTTTGTTAAGTCATTAATTAATTTTGTATGCAGACAAAGTAAGTAAGATGAAAATAAAATATCAAAAATATAAATGCAATTGAGTTATGAATGTTTTTTAGACTGATCACATACATGATCAGTTATAATATAAATTTGCCAAAAAAAGCAATTTTTCAATTTCAATTTTTATTATCTCTTTAAACTAACAAATTTGAACTTCCTTATTACATTTCTCCAATGAAAACAGCGATAAATTTGAAATAAAAGTTCATTGCCCTTTTAAATTATTAGGTATTATCTTTTTATTATAATTTTATTATTTTTCCAAATTGAAAAAAATTTGGTTCTAATAAAAATTATTGAAAAATGATTCACGAGTTCATTGACTATTTAAATGAAGATCTTTCATTCTTTTTAATAAAATTTGATGATGATGCTAATATATGAGATGACGGTATAAATAAAGATCAAAATATTTACAGTTCATTCACATTTTTTTGCCATTTTGCAGAAAGGAAATTCCACTGATGACGCTGATTCATTCTTTTTTATCGTGTAAAAGCTTTTGTTATTACTTAATCATATATTGCAATTGATAGAAGTAAAGAGAAGCAAGTAAGCAATTGAGAGAAGAAAGTTGAATGAACTAAAATTGTTATTGCGTAATTGTATGGAGACGAGCGCGTGCTGTATGCTGAAAGATTGCTGACCCAGATCATTTTCAATAAAATATTGATTTGTTTTATTACGTTTTATTGAAAACTTGTAGTTTTAAATTTTATTTCAATAATTATTGAACAAGTCTCTGTATACATACACATTTTTTATTTTAGTGGTTATAAAAAATTATTATAAGGAAAACAGGCTGAACAATTTTTGTTGCAATTTATTTTATAAAAAAAAATTTTTTTAAAATACTTACATACTCCATAATATGTTGATTTGAATTTTTTCAGCTTACATTTCTATCACAGGTAATGAAAAAAATATTGCACAATTTGTTTAAATAGTGAATAATTGTAGACACTTTTCACCTGAAAATAAAAAGAAACAAAAACAAAATTTGTATTATAGGAAAGCATATAAATTTTCCCAATAAATTTAAATAAAAAATTACTCTGATATACTTGGGTATGTATTTCCTATTTATAATAATAAAAAAGTATTTGAGATTTATTGAGGGTAAATGAAAAAAAAGATAGAGTCCTCCACCTACTCTCTCTCTCTTCGTTCGATTTACCATAGTTATTTATAACACATTTATGCCAGTGAGAACTTTCACTTTATTCCTATAGTGATGTCCTACATAAATAAATGAATATGTTTCTATCATCGAAAATACTGATACACATAAATTCATTAATCAAAACATTTCTTGTCTTAAACTCTTTCAAGCTTATGTATGAAGTTAATATTTCAACCAATTTACCCCCATTAAATAAAAAAAAATTTTAATACTTGTGCAGTACAATTTTATTTTAGGCAATTGGAGGAAATTATTTTTGTGCTACTATCGTACAATGAACCGCGATTTTATGCTCTACATTTTTTATTTCGGCATTTCTTATGATATACATTAAGGATGAATCAACAATGTATGTGTGTTTTTATGAATGAAGAGAAATCTACAGTAAAATGTCTCTAATTGTCGGACATTTCTAGACATGAAATGTAAAGTAATGTTGAAAGAGCTATGACTATCAAAATATTTTCATGTTTTGAAGTATTATAGTAACTATGACAACTTGTTCGGTTTTTTATTCGTCTTGCAGGTTATTGATCTAATATATTTTTGCTGAAAAAGCCTTATTTTCCATATTCAAGTATTTCCACGACGTTCAGTTGTGGTCTATCGTTTGATCCTTTCGCTTGTAAGTTGAAAATTAGCAACGCTACGTACGAAAAGAATTTATTTTCTCTTCTTTATTAAATTAAAGGTGTTTTGAGAAATATAAGTTAATAAATAAAAAAATACGCTTCATATGTAGATATAAAATGATCATCAAAGATCATAAAGATAGCATAAATCGAGAACTCTCACTTGTAGAACAAAAGAAAATGCAATGGGCAAAAGAGCGAGGTTGGTATAAGTTGTAGACATTTATGCAATACTATTTTCTATTTTTAGACGCTCTCATTTTTTTATTTTAAAATTATATCAATCAATGAACTTTTGTATGAATTATCTCCTATAATAACTTTATATTTTTCATTCATAGAGGAAATGGCAAAGTTGGAACAGTATCACTCTAAATTAGCATCAAAGTATGAAAGAAATACTATACGGTATGGATAAATAAAATTTTTTTCATTATTGAGCAAGAAATATAAGTGAAAGAAATTTTTATGCAAATTTTCTTTTCATGTCATACATTTCACTCAACAACGTAGCACGCAACTTATCACAAACACTGAAATAGTACATCAAAATAATAACAATTTTCATCAGAAAAACTTTGACATGCGACGTCTTAGAAGTCCTAATCTTCCACCTATTGAACGTTATGATAAAACAATGACACGGTAAGCTAAAAATGTCTAAGAAATTTATGCTTGCGTGTCTTTGTCTAATGTCAGGGTTTTTGAAAATAAATCGTTATTGGGTTAAAGTGGTTGACTTTTAGCAATCATTTAAACCAGCATAGTTTCAATTTTGTTTTGACCTTCTATATATTGCTTTATATAATAAATTTTTCATATTACAAATTATTCTTAAACGACGACCCCTGCCAACAAAGAAAATAAAGTGGCAGCAAAAAAACCACAGGAAATAGTTTTTTTGTGTCCTTCAGAATTAGCTTAAATTTCCATAACCCTGAATTGACTTTAGTTTTTTCTCTAATTCACAGTCAAGGCAGTAACAACTCTGATCAATCTTCTGGATATTTGAGTGGATGTGGCGGAGGAAGTTCAAGTTTACCTTCGAATGCCTCGAACACAATTGATACGCATAGCAACTTTGATTATAATTTCGGTCAAACACATTTTGATAGCTTAAATAATAGTAATTTGCAAGGCTACACCAATAAATATTCACTAACATCGTCTCTTAATGAATATGCTTCGTCGTCAAACAATGATTGTGAGCATGCACAAAAGTATGTATTCAATTTATTATTGATAGAAAAGTCCTGCATAAATATATCTGCAGAGAAAGTTTAAATATTTCCAAAAGTTTCTAAATATATGTAATTGTGTTACTATGCACATAGTTAGGTTTATGTTCTATCAATTTATGATATTTAATTTATATTCATATTTTTAGACCTCTTGGTACACCTTCCTCTGAGTCTTCAGTGACAAGTCAAGATGTGTTTTCTGTTTCATCGTTTGCAAATTCATCAACAATTGATTCTTCACTTAACTATCAAAAGTCACGAGAGGGTGGTAGAGCAAAGTGGGGCTCCTATCTCTTTGATTCATTTTCAAAGAATAATGATGGAAGAAGCTCAAGAAACACTACTGGTCCTGTTTGGCTCGAAAAGAGTCTCAGTGAAGCACGTGACAGTGAAGAAGAGACAATGTCTATAAGTGTTCATTCGGTAACATCATCATCATATTTACGAGGTCAAAATGTTCCCATTGATCCTTATGTGCTTGCCGAACGAGAGGCAAAACGAAGAAAAGCAATAGAGTTGCAGCAGGCAATAAAAGAACAGTTAGAAGAACGAGAGAATATGAAAAAAATCGAAAGAGAAAGGCAATGGCAACAGGAAAAGATTGAAGAAGAAAGATTTGCAAAACAAGTTGATTTAGAAAAGCAACGTTTAGAAAAAGAACAGCAAGCACAAAACGAAAAATTAGAAAATCAACGAAAAAAAGAGGAATCAATGAAAAAAGCACTTGAAAAAGCTGCATTAGAAGCTCAAATGGAACGTGAACGAAGAAGAAAAGAAAAAGCACTTGCATTACAAAGTTCGTTAGATGAAACTATTAGCATACAAAAAATTGGTGAAAGAACTGAAATTTTTATAGAAGGATATCAAAAACCTATTTTATCATCTGAATTAAATGAAATTACAAGTGAGACAAACGATGAAAATACAAATGATTCAATTATTAAGACAGAACATCAAACAACAACGCCATTAAAAAAATCAATAAATAATGATGTTTTATTAGAAGAGGGAGATGTCAATGATGAAGACGGTGAAACGATATTAATTGGCACTCCCATTAAATTAAAAAAGAAAAATTTGGAAAATTTTAGGAAAAAAATCACTAAGCGTCATCAACAAAACACAGATGATCAAAAAACGAGTGATGAAGAGTCTCCTAAAACTATCAAATCAGTTGACAATAATGTTAATGAGGAAAATTTGACTAAATCTTCAGTGACAAAATCAATTTCAGATCTTGACGGAATAGCAATTGTTTTACAAACCATGCCAATTATGCCGACATTTGTTCCTCTCACTAATGAAATGTTTGGCTTCAATCAGCTAAACAATTTAGCAATTTTGATGGCTGCTCAAAATCGTTTAAGTAGTCCTAACGTAATGCTGCCGATTATTCCTCGAGAAATATCAACTCCATCATCAGGTGAAAAATTGGACTTGAGCCAATTCATTATTCCACCAAGTAATCCATCAACAATCACACTTCAAATTCAACAAATAGATACAAACAATAACAACAACAACAGTAGTAATGAAAATATAAAATCAATTCCACCAACACCATTAGAACAGAAGAAAAAACTAGAATCTGAGGCAATTATAGAAAAATCTCAAAAAGACAGTGATATGATATCATCAAATGCAGTTCAACAGATGGTTTCTCATGAAAAATTTATTTCTCAAACTATTCTCACTACACCTCCAGTTAAAGATACAAATGATAGTGTAGATAAAACAAGCCGAACACCAACTATA
This sequence comes from Polypedilum vanderplanki, assembly GCA_018290095.1. Taxonomy (NCBI): domain Eukaryota; kingdom Metazoa; phylum Arthropoda; class Insecta; order Diptera; family Chironomidae; genus Polypedilum; species Polypedilum vanderplanki. Next base: position 17,760,388 of record CM031379.1, read on the forward strand.
CCACATGATGGAACGTTTACTAAAGAAGACACATCACAGAAGCAACAAATTGATTCATTCACATTGACGCCAAATGAAGAACATTACAACAATGAAATTAAAATTTTAACACCGCAAAAATATCGAACTACATCTAAAATTGATACAAATGTACGCACTGTGTTCACTCAGACTGAATCTTTTATGTTTTGCGAATTTTGTTCATATAAACAGCACTCTCATCTTCATCATCATCATCACGGATGTTCACATTCAATGATGAATGAAAGTAATAATACAACTGCCACAAGCACTAATAGTGTAAGTCAAATGCAATTAGAACCAAAAGAAAATACAAAACCTAAAGAAAAAAAATCACAAGAAGAAAGGCCAAAATGGGGTGTTCGAAATCCACCAATTCGTTATTTAAAGGCTAGCGAAAAAGATCCATTTTATGGAAAAAATAGAAAGAAGCGTTATCTTAAGAAGACTACAAGTGAGAGTGATCGACAAGATGATTCGTGTGGATTTAAAGAATGCCCTCTTTTGAGAAGTCCACTTTTAGCGAGAAGATGCAATAAACAGCAACAACAACAAAATCAAGAGGATTTTTGTTCAAATTTGCTAACTGTTAAAACCGATCGATTTGGTAGAATATGTTTAGCTGATGAGCAAAATTTCATCATGAATGAAGCATTGAAACGTGTGCATGTGAATCGCTCTGATTATACATCTGATACTGAAAGTTCAGTTTTTGATATGAAGCAAAAAAATTTTTTATTGTCACGAAAAAATGATTTTCAAAATGTTTTTGTTGATTAATTGGTTGATTTCAAAGTTTAGAGTCTAAACTTAAGACAAGATGATACTGCATGTTGTAGTTAGTAAAAATAAAACGATAATTTCTGTCTTTTGTTATAACATTGTTCTTTTCAAATCATATTTTATATTTGAAGTTTTTGTTTTTTAAAAAGTTTTCTAAATATTCGTGTTTTTAAAAAATAAATTTTATGACGTTGACAGTGTCAATAAAAAAAATTGATAATTTTTTGGCCATGATAAATGACATGGCATTGACAATTGTAAAATTAAAGAGAAAGACTTTTATGATTACACAATTATATGCTTGATACTTACATAGAAATATTGTATGTTGTCTTTTAATTAAATCAACGATTTAAAAAGTAAATAATTATGATAATTGATGTGCCGATAAACAGAGTAAAGAGAGAATTATTTTCCAAAAGAATTTTTAAAATTTCACGAAAAGTTTCTTCTTGATTTGAACAACATTCTTTCATATTTTAATCAATTTCAAATATTAAAATATTGCACAAATTTCTATTATATTTCTTTTAATAGTTAAGACTGTCTAGTTAAGTAAAATGAAGGTAATAAAAATAACATTTAACAATGAATAGGTATACAAGTGAGATACCTAAAGCGCTTTCTTTTCATGTAATTTTTATCTTAAATGGGACAATATGAACATAACGTCGGCAACGTATTTATTTTTGAAAAGATTCGTTTGTTTTCGTTTGTAATAAAAAAAAACAGGGTGTATAAAAAATTCAGCTTTGCTTTTCCTTATTCAGCATCAATTTTTGATTTCCTTGCCGAATTAAATTATTAAAAAGTCATTGAAAATGGTTGAACAAGACTATCAAGAACTCACTGCAGAAGAAGCCGAATTGTACGATCGTCAAATTCGTCTTTGGGGTTTAGAAAATCAGAAAAAGTAAGTCATAATACATTATAATTAGGAATCGCATTATATTTATATTCTTCATATTGATAGATTGCGAAATTCAAAAATCTTAATTGCCGGCATAAATGGATTGGGAGCAGAAATTGCTAAAAATATTATTTTAGCTGGAGTAAAATCCGTGACTTTTTTGGATTCTAAATCTGTTTCAAAATTGGATTTTGCATCACAATTTTTCATTCCACGAACTGACGAAAACAAGTTGAGAGCTGAAGCTAGTTTACCTAGAGCACAAGCACTTAATCCTATGGTAGAACTTACAGCAGATACTGGAAATTTGCATGAAAAAGATGAGGAATTTTTCAAAAAATTTGATGTCATTGTGATTATTGAAGGAAAAATGAGTGAACAAATTCGAATCGATAATATCTGCAGAGCGAATAACATTAAATTTTTCGCTGCCGACATGTGGGGCTTATTTGGATTTAGTTTTTCTGATCTTCAAGAACATGAATTTGCAGAAGACATTATCAAACATAAAGTAGTTTCTAAACCTAATGAAAAGGTCAAAACCGAACCTATTAAAACTACATCCAAGCGCTCTCTTAATTTTCCATCATTAGAAACAGCAATTGCTTTCGACTATAATTCACCTGCATTTGTAAAGCGTATGAAAAAATCTGGACCTGCTCCGCTCGTAATGAAAATTCTTCAAACTTTTCGTGAACAAGAAAATCGTGATCCACTTCCTGAAAATCGAGAAGAAGACATTAAAAAATTACTTTCAATTCGAGATTCATTGTCAAATTCTGAGCAAGTTACAGATATTTATTTTGAGCATGTCTTTGGACAAATCTCACCAAGTGCCGCAATATTAGGTGGCTCAGTTGCTCAAGAAATAATTAAGACAGTATCACAAAAGGATGCACCACATTACAACTATTTCTTTTTTGATCCTCAAACAGCATGTGGTTACATTGAGGCAATTGGAGTTTAAAATTAAGAACAGGAATTTTGAAATTAAGAAAAAGATTTATTATGATTTCTTATAATTAAAATAAAATTAAATACAATTATTCACTTTCGTAAATCATCGGAATTTATGTTGTATTTTGCCTTCATTTTTTCAATTTCATCTTGTTTTGCATTTATGTCAGTAGTTTTGAATGCTTTCGATGCTTGATAATATAATACAATGAGATAGCGATTGCAGACATTAAAACCAGACAAATGATCACATGCATTTTTTGCATCCCAAATATCTTCATATACCACAAAAGCCGTTCCTATAACAAAACCAAATATATTAAAGTTTAATAAATCTAACATAATCATCTTTTAACTCACCTTTTGTTTCTGGAATATTTCCAACTCTAATTTGTCTGATTGCACCATATTTACCAAAAATATCATACATTTCATCACTAGTGATTTTATAGGGAAGGTTTCTTACATATAATATTCTATTAACTTCTGGAGGAAGTCGAACCTAAAATGAAGATTATAATTTTTTATGTGATTGTTTAAAATTTTCGTTTGCAAAAGCCTACATTATTCCGCTTTTGCATCGCCAACGCCATTTTCGTAGGTTTATTTGATGTCGTGAGAAAAGAATTATTAATTTATTGAACCTCAAAAGCTTTAATTTTTTATCGAATTTGAATTTTTATAAAAAGATAATTTTTGTTTGCTTTACGTTTAGATCTGTTTACATACAGATATACCCACTGAAGTGGGTAAAAAGATTTAATTTGTTTGAATTTTGAATAAAGTGGCCGTTATTTTTTCTTAAAAAATTTACTTATTTTAAACTAAAATTTTGTGTTTAGAATATAAAGTAAATTATGTAGTTACTTTGAATTAATATTTATTAAAACTAAAATAGATAATTCAGATAATTAGTTATAAATAAAACTCATTTAAAAAAGTATTTTATATGCTCGTCTCATTTTTCATTGTATTTTTTTCTTCTCTTTTCATTTTTAATTTGATCTCTCTTCGCTCACATTCTATGAAAACGAAAAGCGATCATAAAAAATCAGTTTTAAATCAGCCGTCACGAAGTAAACAAGTTAAAAACGTGTCTTCGGAAACTATAAATCTTATATATAATCAATTTCCTCGCGATTTCCGACTCCTAAAATGCTTTAGAAAATAAAAATTGCATTTTTAATTTTTTGAAGTGTTTTGAGCGCGATTCACACATTTTTGACTGAACGCGATTTACATTTTTCTGACAAAATTTTGTAAACAAATAGACCGAAATTAGGAACAAAAATAGACCGAAAATTAGGTTCGAGATTTTCAGCTAAAACTAGCTGTTTACAACTTGTGAAATAGTGATAAAAAGTATTTTAAAGTGTTCTTAGAGAATGTTTTCAAATATTTAAGTTATAACTTGTGAGGAATTTGCAATTAATTAGTGCTAAGTATTGAACTGAAAATTTTTAAAAATTTTCAATCTTGTAAAAAATAAATGAAAATGGATATTTCTCATCAAGTACTGTTCTATAAATCATAATGGACACTCACATTAGTGTTTAAATGTCATTATTGATATGATATAATCATTTATATTGTGATTTTTAAATGTTTTAATAGAAAATTTAAAATCTTCGAATCACTATAATCTCACATAAAAAAAGTAGGCAGTAAGTTTTTCGCGAAATGAATCTAATCTTATCTCTTGCATGGTTTGTGTTGCATTTAGAATATTTGTTTCTTAATGCACAAACAATTAGAAAAAGGTTAAAAATCTGTGATGAGCATATAAATATATGTGTATTATTATGGTTAACTAATAATCAATTGTTTATAACAATTTCTAAGTGGTTTTTATAATTACACTCACAAATAATTTATCGAGAAGAATCGTTCACACATATGAATTTTTGAACAATTCACATTTTTTTTAGAACGAACAAAAAAGAAAGAAACTTAAAAACACAATGATGTAATACTTTTTTATGTATTGTGTGTATCTTATATGAGACACACACCTACTCGCGGTGCAAAAAAATTAATGGATGGAAAACGGAAAAGAGTAAATTGGCTGCATTAATCTTATTTTTAAATACACAAATTGATGGAAAAGTTTTTAGTGAATTATAGTAAAATCTCAAATATTTATAAATCAAATTGATAAGTTTTTTTCGACAAAATTAGCAAAATGTCTATAGTGCCTGATAATGCTTATTCTTTTGTGGATACAACAAATTGATTTTGAACTACTTTTATTTTTATTTAACTTATAAAATTTACCATGTAACGTTAAATGAATTAAAATGGTTATGAAATTAAGAATGGAGAATACAAATCGATAAAAAATTGCAAAATAAATAAAAATATCGCGAATAAGAATGAAAAATGAGAATGAGTTCACACAGTGAGTGACTTTAAAAAAACATGGATTGAAAAAACCAAATAAGGAAATCAAGTTATTGCGGTTTTTATTCTTGAATCAAATGGAATGAGACAAGAATGATCGTACATATGTAATACTAAAACTTGATAAAACTATTTTTCTTTTGATGTCGATGATGATTTTGATATCATTTAAAACATTCACTCGAAAGGTCTCTCTTGAAGAGATATAAAAATTAGCAAAAAGAAAAAAAACACTTGAACAACTACTATAACTTCAAATAGCATATAAACGACCGACCTTGCTTCATAATATGTGTGTATGTGTGCTCTTGAACATTTTCATGATTCATAAGAAATTTTTTTTTGAGAAAGATATTTCAATGAAGTAAATAGCATTTTTTTCTCAAGAGTGAATGTATTTGTGAAATTGTGTGCGATGCCAAAGAAAAAAGGTTTGATAATGACGCAGAAATTCTAAAAATAATCGTATGGAAAATGAAAAACATCTATCTTTTCTGATTTTTTTAAAAAAATGATCATTGCAATAAAAAAATAAACAAGTTATTTTATGGCAGAATGGTTTATACATACATTAAAACACATGTTCAAAATGAAGTGCATTATGCGATTGAGAGAAATAATGTTATACACACCACTTGTTCATCTATAATCATACATTAAAGAAACATGTCTATAGAGCTATCAATTGAACACGATCAAGCTTATTAATGGCATTGTGTAATTTTTCTGATCAAATAAATTATACCATAGTTGTATACCGTTGATTTCATTCACGTATAAACATTTCATTCATTCATGATTCTTGTGAAAGAGCGTGATGAGAAGTGATTTTAAGGAACGCCTACGATTTTAATCTTTATTTTGATCTAGTAAAAACACAAATAATCTGTTTTGCTAACTCTTTTCGTTTTTCACTCACACAACTTAATTTTCAGTAGTGTGGTAGGTGAAGTTGCCATATGACTTTCTTTCGTATTTTATTATTTTAACATTACACTAAATGGAATTTGAAAATAACAAATCACAAATGAATTTTTTAAAAAAAATTTTATTATTACTTTATATTTATCTTACTTATGAAGATGGTAGTTGATTCTTTAAAAAAAATACACACATTGCAATTCAAAGGTTATTCAATTCAAAGAAATTTCATCATATTTTATGTTGAAGTATAAGTTTTGTTTAAATCATGCATGAATTAAAAGATGCTACAACTGATGCTCAAACAGTTTAAAATTCATTCAAATAATTTTTTATTATTGATTTTTAACGTTTAATCGTTACTGCCTAAATGATGTAAAAAAGTTTTTAAAACATTTGAATGCCGAAAACTTGACTCGATCGAAAATACTTTTTTTTACTTTCAACAATAGAGATTGCTCAATAAAGCATGACCCAATTTTATAATGCAGTGAATGAAAATTATTTGAATTCTTAGTTGATGAGCTTTTTAATTTTTTTGTGCTATGTAATTAATTATCATAGCTTATTACCAAGCATGGTTCATAAATAAATCGTGATTAATTGAAAAACACAATGAGTGGTGAATTCTCTCGTTGAATTTTTTATTACTATAGAAAAGATTAAATAAACGATGACACGCCGCTTGTTGCCTTCGCATATTGAAAATAAGAAACCGGGTATACGGAAACTATTTCTATAATGTTAGCTTTTACGTCGTAAAATTTCTTCAAATGGATTTTATGCTTGCGTTTAACTTGGACAAACAATGACATCGTTTTTTTATACATTATTGAATTTTCTGTGAATGTTTACTAACAGCTAGCAAAAGAAAAATTAAATGGTATATCAAATTCAATATGGCTGGTGATTTACTCTCATTCTCGCTTTCATTAATTGAAACAATAAATCATTCAAAATTTTTTTGTTCTACACTAATTAATGAAAGAAGACAAGAAAAATAAACAAACATGTATATTATGCATATACTAGACTATTTAAAAAAGAACGATTTTTAATCTGAATTGAGTATTTAGGAGGAGACATGTCTAAAAAATCACTGTTGATATTTGTAAAAGACTTATGATCCTTGTATAATATTACAAACTATTCATAATTTAATTTTTATATTGTGTCAAACTAATCTAAATTCATATTTATTTTTTACAGAATTCTGTAACACGTAAAGAAAAAAATTTGTCTATCACACAATGGGTTCACAAAACCGGTTGAGATCATGCTGTGGATGTTATAGTTTAAAAACAGGCACAATAATTGCCGGAACATTAGGAGTGTTGCTAGCAATTGCAACTATTGTTATCATTCTTACAACCAAAATTGACTTCAAAACAATTGTAGATTAATAATTAGATAAATTGATATCACAGTTATAAAATTTATACTTTTTTATTAATTTTATAGATATTCGATGATATAATCCCCAAACAAATTCTTAAAATTATTTTGATCATAAATCTATGCATGACCATCATTCTATCAGGATTATTGATTATTGGAGCAATTATTGTAAGTTTTCAAATTTAAATGTTTTTCAAACTTTCACTTAAAAACTATGAAAATTTATTTTATTTATAGAGAAATCAATATCTTTTTTTGCCTTGGATAATATTGGGAATTATGTTATGTATTGGTCTTTTGGTTGATGTCATTTATACTGCGGTTGTGTTCTTTCTTGATAAAAATAATACGGCAGGAATTTTATGGCTGGTTATTGGTTTAATTTGTGTTGGTATGTTTAAAAATTTTAATTTAAATTCTTCAAGCACATGTCATTGCAAATTTTTTTTTAATTTTTAGTCATATTCTTCTATTTGTGGGCTGTAGTTCTCTCATATTTCTTGCAATTGAAGGAGCAAAACGATCGAGGTCGATATAGCAGAACACCTTACAGAAGATAAACTCTCTATATTTTTTTTACTCATTAAAAAGAGATTTTTAAATTATCATTATCATAATTTGATAAATGTTCAGGAATACAAAATTTAGAATCTTTTCGGAGCCATAATCTCAAAGAAATTAATTTTCATAATTTATAAGTATACTTTTACTTAAAATTGAATTCTACTAATGCTTTAATACTTTATTTTATTTATTTTAAATTTTGATAAAATGAAATTAATAAAAATTAATTTTTAACAAAAAAAATTACTGAGTCTTCATTCAAAATTATAAAATACCAACTTTATTCATTCAGCATGCCGGTAAGCAAGCATGTATTGCATGCTATATTTTGCCGCATACAATGCATTTTTATAGAAAATTTTTTTTATAAATTTTCTTCTATATTAGGATATGATTTTTGATGCAAATGTTGTTATATTTCTTTTTTTAATAAATTGATAAAATTTTCATTCACAATTCTTTTCAAAAATCTTTCAATCTAAAAGCAATTAAAAAGTAAAAACAACATAGTTTATTTACAAACAAAAGCCGCTATTCGAACGGTTCTTAATGTCTGGTAACAACATGAAGGGTACTCAAGTATGCAACATGCAACACAAAACTGTCCAAACATTGGCAGTTCCTATTTAGCCGCAGAGCGTTAAAGACGTGTGTGTAATGTGCTACCGTGTCTAAATTTTCAGTAAACATCCTTGCAATATTCAATTGAAATCCTGTGACAGTTGCTAATATTTGAATCTTAAACACTTATTTATATTAAAAAAGTGAAAAAATCTACTCAATAATAGGATTTAATCAAAAAGAAAAGTGGTGGCGACTGGTATTTGATGGTGTTAGTGCTTAAGCAATTATTTAACCTGCCAGAATATAACTGATAAGATTGAGAAAGATATAACGAATTTTTAAAAAAGGATCGCCATAAATAGTTCATTAAGTGTAGAGGATTACGATCATCATACGCAAATTGGTTTCACAAGCGACAATTTCAGGTAAAATTGGAAGTTAGTCTGTCTGGTGTTGGGCGTTAACCATTCTTAATTCAAGTCGATCATTTGCTTTAAAAGCGTATAAAATTGAAATTCAAAAGGTGGTGATCAGAATGATGCGTTTAAAACTTGCTAAATTATTCGAAATTTCTATTGAAGGGCTGATCAAAAGACCAAAAATAAATGAATTTGAATCTGTAAAAAATACGATCAAATGGGTGTGGAAATGACACACAAGTACATTGTGTGTTGTTGCTGAAGCATGCTTGACCAATTTTCCATGGAAGAATTCAATTCATTATCAATTAAATACCACTATTCACGTGAACCAGGCTCACTATTCAATTCTAATATCCAAAATATCGATTATTATTTAAATTTCGCGGCTACAAAGAAAGGCTTTTTTCAGCGAATGACTCAAAAAAGTTAATCGAAACATTTTTCATGACGTTGAACATTCATACACGTACAGCGACGTGAAATAAAAATATATCGAAACACAATGAAACAGGTTTTTTTCGTTGTTGAGTGCTTTCTGAGTTAGTGTGTTTGTTACCCGCCGTTTTAATTATGCTTTGTGTTGCTGTGTAGCCACATTTATCGATGGAGAAGTGAAGAAAAAAATTCATAACAGATAAAAATGCCGGTAATATTGATGAAAGATTTCAACGGACATGAGAGAGGATCTTTATTTTTTCCTATTTACTTTTCGGTACTCTCTTAACAATAACTTTATTTTCAATAGGGTTGTATTTCCTCTCTCTTGTTCAAATAGAATAATACTAAAAGGTGTTATTTACAATGGTATACAGATCCCTTACTTTGTTTTTACCTGCCAATTGCATGCATGAAAAATTGCAGTTTTTATACTATAGTAGTTGTACACACATATGTTGCAAAAATTTTAATAAAAATAATTGTAAATAAATTCTGCTATGGAATAGATAAATAAATTCTTGGAAAATTGTTGTGGTGCGTTGTAATTATGATGAGAACCACATGCCATTTTTTGTGCATCGTCTGTGGTGTTTTCATCACTTACAAAGAAAACATTAAATTATTTTTTTGTAATTAAATGCCTTGAGGATAACTGTATAATGCAATGAACTATTTCCATCAATTGGACTTTTTGTTGTCGCTCGATATCAATTTTCTCTGATAATTAAAATTGTTATAGTAATTAACCTCTCAACACAAGTATCAGATTTCGAAAATATCTCATTTCCAAAAACAGAACACACATATCATGAACTGAGGGGTTGCTTCTTTTATCAATTTATGTAGGAAACCAAATGTCTTCAAAAAAATTCTTCTCAATATGACTGTTACTGAAATAATGTTTGTTTTCTCTCATGCAAATAAAAAAATTTGAAACCACTAACTGATATGTGTGGAGAAATAAATAATGCAGAGACGGAGAAAAATGTGTTTATACATGTGAACGACAAGTGTGTATGTGACATTTTATTTATTAATGAAAGTATCTCAAAATATCTATGTGGTTAATTTGTCGCAAGTAATTGAGGAAAATGAGAGAATTAGTGACCTCATGACCTAGAGCAATGTGACTCACAGCAGATGAACAAAAGTATGAATCTAAGTGCCTTTAATCTCATTGCCATAAATAAACTAAAGAGAGAAATTATGATGAATGATCAGTCAATTCCATCTGTTGGAAATTTGAGTGGTTTTCAACTCACAATCATCATATAAGAATTTTTACTAAATTCTTCAAAGTGCATGTCATTCATATGCAGGGAAAAAAAGATTTTCCAAAAAATGTCTGATGGATTATTGCAATTAATCTCATCTGTCTAAAGGCTTTTAATGACTGGCAGAAAAAAAATCTTTTCATCTGTTTATCTTTTTTCATGTGGTCATTTTGAAGTTCGAATTGCAGTGATTAAATTAGAAATAAACCAATGCATTTCAGCTGCTTCAATTCTATTTTAATTTTATTGCTCTTCATTCTTCTTTTTATTGCCAAACACATTAATCAGGCGTGATCCTCACACTTAACTCTCTATAATCTCGACAATTTGACTCAGTTCTAATGCAATAAAATCTATTATTGAGTTAGAGAGTGAATGAGAAAGTTTATTGATGTAATTTTTAAAACTTCAAATCTTGTAAAATTTGTTTAAACCCCGTCGATTGAGTTGAAAGAAAATTAAAATTTTTTTTAGTTTGTATAATATTAAATTTACGATCAACTCAAACTGAAAACTGATATTTGTATTTAGGATTTATGCCAGATTTGAGAGAGAATGTAAAAATAAGATAAAAACATATCAAGAAAACGTCAGTGGTGAAAGGTGCACATTCATGAAAAGATTTATAACGTTAAGATGCATACATCACATAATCTCCTCTCAAATGCTTACAAAAACAAAAATAAGTAGTAATACTAAGTTGAACTATTTAACCAATGCACTCAGAGTTATTTCTCTTTTGAAAAGGCATAAAAAGTTTTACATTCAAAGCCACGTGCGGAAATTTCAATTTGAAAAACAGAGCGAGAGAGAAAATACATTAATATGTCCTGATCTGAAAATTTTTTATTGTATACTGAACAGGATGGGCATTCTCAACAAAAAAACAATTTAAAACGCACACGTTTGAATGTTTTTAGGGTTGAACTATATACATGAATGCAGAGTGAAATTTTCAATGAAGTTACCGATGTTAGATTATATTTCGTAATTAAACGTAGAGAGAGAAAGAGAGTAAGTAAATGGTACGTGATGTGTGTCGCTTTTGCTAAACTATATATGAAAAGAGTGTTATTTATAACGAGCATCTGCCAATTTTTATTATTCTCGCACTATACCTTTTTTACTGTTTTAAGTCCGTTAATACTAATGTGTACCTATTCATGCTCTTGATTTAACTTAATTTCTCGAATAATCCGTCAATTTACACAAGCTCTTAATTCTTTCGACATAGAGTCTTTAAAACAACAAAAATTTCTTTTTATAATTTATATTTTCATAACTTCATCAAATCGTTTTTTACATCTGCTCTAGCGCAATGTGTTATTTTTTTGCTTTGCTTTGTTTAAATGTGATTTTTATATTGTCATTCATTTTAATCTTAAATATTGCAAAATATGTTCTTTGCTAAATATGTGTATGTGTAACTGCAAAAAATAGTGTATAGACAAACAATTAATTCATTTCAACATCTTCTTATGTATATAAATATATATACTGCTGGAGAAACATAAAAATGCAACTGTCAGTTGATAGAATAATCTTGTTTTTTTATCAAGCCTGCTTTTTGTTTTCTGCATTTTAATAAAAAGTTTCTTTATGAGCGATTCTCAAAAGTTTTTTTTAAATTTTGCTTGGGTACTAAGTTAAAATTGAGCAATAGACGAGTTCTTCAAAATTTTCTTTTCATAAATTTAGGGTTCGGACTTGCATGCATATTTTACTTGATATACGCATATTTTTTGTCAAGTTGAATTCAAGTTGACTTATACAAAAATGTTTTTATTTATTCAGATTGAATTTAATTCAATTAAAATACATAGTAAATTAAAGAATCATTGACTTTCATACACATTTGCTGTATCCTAATATAATTAAATTCAATCTGAATGAATAAAAGACATTTTTGTGCAAGTCAACTTGAAATAACTTGACAAAAAATATGTGCATATCAAGTAAAATTTGCATGCAAGTCTCAACCCTACATAAATTTCAGTATTTTTCTTAAATTTTTTTTATATACTTTAATATTGTATGATTTTTGCCATTTAGCTTTCACAGAAGTAAGACGTCTTTAATTTGATATTTTATTCTCAGAAAATCTACAATAAAAACTCATTCGCTCTTCTATAGATTTATTCTTAATAATACTGAGTATCATTATTATTTTTAAATATTGCGATAAACCTATTAGACGGTAAAAAAAAGTGTCTAGCAAAAACTCATTCAACATTCACTCGACCGTTGCTTATTTTATAATACATACACATACAGTGAAGCATAATTCACCCTGCATTTCCATTTGCTTACTATCTACTATCTACATATGTACTGTTCTGTAAAAAAATGCACACATTGCCTTTTTACCAAACAGTAGCATGCAAGTATGCTAAGTGAATAAAAGACCAACAATCAGTTATAAATATTTTAAGGTTTTGACACTAATTTTTCATAATATCCATTTATTGGAAAAAATTTAATTTAGTCAAACTTCTTTCAATTAACATATTTCATATAATTTTGTGCAAAAAAAGATCAAAAGAAAACAAGAAAGAGGAATGGCTAGACATTATAGAATGTTTTTTAAAAAAGATTCTCACATGCGTGTCTATCATTATCGCTCTGAAATATTAATGAAAGACGTTTATTGAATTTTCTATTATGTGCTGCCTACCATATAAACATTATACAAATGGGAGATTTTCAGCTCCACCATTAACTTATTTAAATAATTGTAATGTGAATACTTTGTCATCTACTCCTTATCAGATATTAACTCTTTTTGGAAGAAAAATAAAAATAAAGGCACAAAACTTCATTATTACCGGTTTTTTGTTGATTTTATAAAGCAAAAAAAGCAAAGAGAATTCTTTCATTCATTATTTAACACAGCAAGGGCCTTTCTAAGCCTTTCTTTCTTGTTACTTCTACGTCAGATTAATAAAACACATTTTAAAATCTTGCACGGCAATTGGATACCTGTTAAGAGCAACTTTTCTATATAAGACATTTCTCAACTCTATATAAAACATTTTTTCACGCAAAAAAATGTAACATGATTTAAACATCATATCATTTCTATCGCATAAAAATTTTTTCTCTTCCACTCGACTTCTTCGACATTTTTCCAAATTTCTAAACAAAATAATCGCAAATGGCTTATGAAAGGACTTTAATATTTGCATAAAATTAACATTTTGATTAGACCATAAAAAATTGCAAGACTAAACGAACAGAGTGGATTTATTTTGCTTTGACTTCTTTTTTGTATCGTAGATAAATAAATAATTTTGATAAACAGAAATAGTTTATAAAATAAAATATATTTAAAAACCTTAGTCATTGCTAAGGAAAAATGTTTAAAATTTCGATAAATTATAAATAATATTTGCATAAAAGTAACTTAGAAAGTGGACGGCTAAGAATTCTAAACTTTTAAATTTTATTTTGTAGTGAATGCGTACATTTTAGACAAAAATTTATAAAAAATTGCGAGAATCTTTTTAAATGTATTAATTCAAAAAAATTATAAGTGTCAACATTTTACATGTATTGCTTGCATAATAACCTTTTCGCTATTAACTGCCATTTTGTAATAAATCAGCAGAATTTTTTAAAAATTGCAAGTTTATTGTTTGCAGTGATCGATATTTTATAATCATTTAAACTTTAGAATTTGCTCTATAAATTTAATTTTTTTACAGAATATTGCACATGAAATTGTTATAGATTGAAATAAATTAAAAAGATGAAATTCTTGTTTTTTTCAATAATCAAAAAAATCTTTTCACATACTCGACTTGAAAAAGAGAAGATGGCAAATTTTTTATAAGCCGGTTACTGCTACAAATACGAATAAACAATGACACGAAAATGTAAGACACGTGCGACCATTGAATTGATTTTTCCTTTTCAATTGTTTGCTTTTTTGCGTACTTAGGGGTGGTGGTTGTGAATCAGTAATATATGTCAGTATATATGATGATTCAATCATGAAATTAACTTTTACATTAAATTGAATAGCACTTCCTATTTTATTCTTTCATCATAGAAAATAAAAGTTGCGACAATAGAAAATGTGCGTTCATGATGTAAGTAAGTGGTAATGACCCCATCAAAAGTAATCAAGTTCAGAAAAAATCAGAGATTTATTTTTATTTTCTACATTCTATTTTTGCATCTATGATTATGAATTTTCTTCTGCTTAGTGACGATTCACATTTTATGTCATTATTATATCTTTTATAAGTTTTTACTACTTCTAAATTATTGTACTTATAGGTTATGCTTTTTGACTTTTTTGTTTCTAAATTGCAAAGGATTAGAAGCGATTATAATTAAGACAAATTATTAATATTTTTATAATATGCTCTCAAAACTTTTTTAATTTCGTATTCAATTCGTCATATAGAAAGCAAAAAATTACGAGAAAGATCATTAAGAAACTATTCTCTTTGAGCAAGTTTACGATCAAAAGAATGTTTTCATTTCTTCTTTTTTTGGTAAATAAAATTGAGACATTTAAACGCACGAGCTAAAAACCTGATTTATCATCAAAGGCAATTTCTACCTCGAAATATATTGTTTGGATCTCATCTTACTCAATGGGATAATTTAAAAGTTAGAATAGAACAAATAAACGAATTTTTTTTTCAACATATGGTATTGCATTTGTAGAAAAAATCATAGCTATATTCTCCACACTCTTAAACGAAAGCAATTTCTTCTTTCTGCCTAATTAGCTTAGAATTCGTTTGTTATGTTCTAGTTAATTTGGATTTGTATATTTATATATATGCATGCTATCAACTTACACTTTTCTCCGCCCTTTGTATTTTTTCTTGTTAATGGGAATTTAATTTTTGTCTATTAAACAAACAGAATGCTCTTTGGTCTGATGATTTGTTACAAATTTGTTGTTTTATTGATTTAATGGATTTTCTGGTAATTTTTGCTTATATGTATTCTTCCTGAAGGTTTAAAATTACACGAAGAGAACCATATATGCGTATCTAATTATTCAGATGCCTAATAGCTCTCTTATTTTTTAATTTTCAATTATCGAAAGGTGCAATATATGATGAATAATCATAGGTAGTTTAATTGAAAAAAATCCTAATTCACGAAAAAATAATTATGAATAAATAAAAACTTTGAAAAATGTAAAAGGGTAGTATAGTATAGTATTAAAATATTTACCTGCCGAATAATATTGACTTTGCATGCACATTTTTCGAATGTCGGGTGGCATATTTCATAAAAGACACCATACAAACATAATCTCATGCTTAATTAAGAATTCATTCATTTTTAGTTTTAAATTTCAATTTTTAATATCCCTAGAATAAATTAAAAATCTATTCGTTGCTAATTGACCACACATTTTCACTGCGACCCAAGAGAGTTTCTTTTGCATGCACGACTTCCTTTCTCTTTTTGTTTTTCAAACATTCACTGAATAACATATGCTCCATAAAGCATAAATTTATAGTTTAACTGACATGTTTAGGTGTTTATGAGAGATAGATTAAAACTTAAATAGAGATATAATATAAATTCATAGTTTTACTATATTTTATGTCTCACTAAAATTGAGGGGATCATTTGAAAGAATGATTATTAATAATTTTTGTGCGCTGTTGTTGATGGCCATTAAGAACATTAGACGATTTGAGAGAGATAAAAAAAGAAATTCGGATATATATGTTTGTAAATGAATGAACGAGAAGAGATAATTATAATATATCAGTGGTTCTTAATAAAATGCACATAACTGTGACAAAAATTATATACATAGAAGTTTTCTTGTACTACCAATGAAATTTGTTTCTTTACTATTCTTTTTATTATTAATCAGAAATTATTTCCAAAAGCAAAAAAATAAAAAAACGAGTAATAATTTCTTTAAAACTTGAGGTAATTTTACAGATTTTTAAAGATGTTCTAAAAATTTTTGATTCGAATCTGTTTTTCGCTTGAATAAAGTTTTATATATAAAAGAAATCAATTGCCGTTGGGACATTCCATTTAAAATGTTCATCTAAAAAAAACATTCAACTAATTAGTCTCTCGTGCACACATCATGAGAGTTAACATTAATTGCTACTTCTTGACGATTGAAATTTTGAAGAAAGAGGCAAATTGTTGATGGAGGCAATATGTGATGTAGCATTAATGGCAAAAATTACTTTTTAAAAAAAGTCTCTCTACTGAAATGAAACATTTTTATAAACAACAAAATCAACAGTATGTTGAATGTTTACAACACTCTTTGCATTTGAAGCATGTGCCTTCGTTAATGATTTAAACGTTTCTCGTTCGAATGAATAAAAATCTTCTCATATAAGCGATTACTCAAATCATATCTTGTTCTGTCATCTCTTGATGTTTTTTTTTCTGACTAGCCTGCAACATGTTTATTAACACATAGAAAAATATCTTCCCATTCGTTTAGCATTTAAATTTTTGTTTATATTTTCATGTCGAGTTATTGAGTAAATAAAGTAGCAACATCTTCAGGAATCATTCATTATAGTTTTTCCTTTAAAAATTTTACTATTATTGTTTATTATACTTTTTTTTCGGAAAAACAAACAGATCAAAACAGATCATAGAGAGTTCGTAAATTTAAAGGAAGTTCTTAAATCAACTTCTATTGAAATAAGATGTTAATGAGGTTTTCTTTAAGGAATAGTACATAAATACTCTTGTACTCGTGCTTGTTTCCTTTGAAATTATTTAAAACTAAAACAAAACGGCATAACTAAATTATATTTTCCGAGAAAACCAACTCAAGTGAGTAGCCATGCATATTAAAATCACTCGCTAATTGCATTATAAGTAATGACATTCTTATATGAAGGGAGAATAGAGCTCGAAAATTCCAGTTAGGTTAGAGAATGGTTGTGAGAATAAAAACTGCAGTCGACACTATAAAAAATTTTATTTTTTGTTTATTCAGTTTTCTCGTTAAATTAACATTTTTAGAGATGTTGTTTGCTTTTCATTTAATTGAACAACTTCACAAGTACTTACTACTATTCTGAGCGGATGAAGAAGCCTCAAAAATGATTAATAGACTGTATTTTTTAAGTGGCTTCTGTTTTAATCCCTTCAACTCATTCTTTTTTTCCATCATCAGTCATAAGCACACATATACAGATACACTTTATAAAGTGGTTGAGATCGTTAATTAAAACGCAAAATATGAACATACATATATTAAAATGCATATTTATTCATGCATTTTTTCTTTGAGTGCTCACTTAAACGCGGGGTGACAATGAATGGCGTAAATTGAATTTAATGTTAATGAAAGGCTGAATGAAAAGAAAAATTGTTCTATGAAGCAAGTATACTACAAAGAATTTTTTTTGATTTATTCATTATGTTTCTGACCAATGAAAGAATTTAGCACCCCAGCTCACATAAAATGTCAAGAGTCATTAAATCCAGGGATCTTTCTATATAGTAAAGATTTAATTTACATGATAAGTTTATTCTTTTAGGTTTTATTAAAACATAAAGCAGCGAATGAACGACATTTGAATGAAATGTTACGTAACATTTTGATAAGGCAGAAAATTTTCTTAAAAGTCATGTCATTTACTCAAAAATACATTTCCACCCTATATATTGTCTAATAATACGTAATTGGCTGTCCTATATTTTCATAACTGCTAGATACAAGTATATTTTATTAAATATTTGTGAGTAACTATCAATTTACTTCCTTATGGTTTCATTTGAAAAAGTCGATATTGTTCTCCAAAAAATTTAGAGTTGAATGTCCTTATTCAAGGTCGTTAAGCGGCTTTTGAGAGTGTGAAAACAAAGTGAAAATTCTCTCTTCGCACTGTAAAATGAGAGAAAAATTTTTGTTTTGAGAAATTTGTATTACGTTGTCATTTTCTTCTTTTTATTCCTAAAAGACAGAGAGAATTTATTCAAGCGTGATTACAATAAAAATTATTTTATCAAGGGTTTTGCACATTCTTCTCCTTTTTTATTATTTTTTTTTTATTATTCGATTTATTATTACTTATAAATTTTATACTTTTAGTAATATTTTTCTTAACTCTTTAAAAGATTCAATTGATTAATTTTTTCTAAAACTTTATTATTTCAACCCTCAGCATCTCACAGTTAAAACCAATGATTCGAGTTAGACATCCTAATTTTATATATTTATTGTTTGAATGCGTCTTGTATGTACCAGCACCCTATTTCATTCGATCTCGTTTATTCTTATTTTCTATAGAATACGATTGCGTTATAAAAAATTTATAAAAATTTATGAGCCTCATTCGATAATATTAAAATTACTTTTCCTCGTTAGATACATACTGTCCCCTTCTTTGAATACAAAATGATGCTGATGATATAATCGAAAGAAAATTTTCATTCTGTAATTTTCAAGCGACAAACTGAAAAATTTAATTTCTCGGAATTAATTAGATATTCATGAATTGTGTGCTTGTGTGCGAGTTTGCATTTCGCAACTCTCCAGATGAGGTTAATGACTTTTATGTAGTGTAAGAGATGAGACACTTTAAAGAAAGGGTGTTGAAAGTTAAAGGAATTTTTAATCAGTGACATAAAATATTTGAACATAAAAATTCCGGGTACATTTAGGCATTAACATTTTTCTCTAATTCTTTATGCAAACTAACACAAAAAAAAACTTTCAGAGTTTGCATTTGATTTAAAATTGTAAAATAAAAATCAACGCTCATGAGCAAATAATTGTAACATGTGCTGCATTCAAATCCCTTCTTTTTTGCTTTTTTATAGAAATGAGAAATTTAATATTCGAGAATAATTCAGAGAGAGAGAGATTTAATATAAAATTTCTACTAAACTCAAAATTTTGTTGTACAAAGCATACATCCCTTGTTCATAATTCTCCCTACCTATCTATTCTGGAAAAAATTCTCTAGGGGAAACTTTCTATTAAAATAGATAGCTATAATGTTAGATGGGCTTAAGTTTTTAAGGACTGAGCAAACATTCATGAGTTGAACTTTAATATTCACATAATATATCATTCTATTCATCATCTGACAGGTGATTTGAGATGTTCCTACCTTCTTGAGGGAAAACTGTTGCAAACTTTTTTCCAAATTCAATACTTATTATCATTAAATTATAATTTATTGAGAATTTGTGTTAAAGTAAATAGAAGAAAATGAGGAATGAATTGATTGCATTCAATAGTAGAAACATTTTTCATGATGGAAATAACAATTTCTTATATAGGGGTGTGCTCATAGTCTGCACATTGTGCATCATGATAGCGAGAAATTGATCATTGTTATGTGCATAGCAGGATTATAAAGTGATATTTCGATGTACTGCATTTTTATTCCCACTTTATAGTGCAGTTTCCTAATCTAATCTATCCATTTTTCTATATTATTTATGCCGCCTGACGATTGCATTAAGCCAAGTGTACGTCGATGGGGTGAAATGTCCCTTGTTACATTATTATTCTTGTATTGATACTGAACCCTTAATCAGATGCTTACTCACTCACAACACAATGAATCGATGATTCGAATAGTGGACGAATAAAAGTTTTAAACAAAAAGATTTTCTCAAATGCTTTTAGCTGCCACTAACTCAATTTACAACATCAAAAATATACTTCTTATTTCCTTTTTTATTTCATATATATTTCTCATATGCCAATAAAAACATTAACCTAAATTCACTTAAATATTTAGGGATAATAGAACAACATATATATGGGCAATCGCAAAAAAAAATTGTTCGTAAGGGACGCTGTTTGTTTCACTTTTTTCTCAACACTGGTATAATTTAGGATAGAAGTTAATGATTCTGTATCTAATTAGTACTACATGATATTAACGAACTAGATTGGTTTTGTTTATAAAAAGTTAAGATGATTTAAAGTAGCGTCCCTTACGAACAATTTTCGTGAAAAAGGTGTTAACAGTTTGATATTCCGCAATTTCTCTCAAACTAAGCGTCAATCCTAATTGCTTCTGTAACTAAAAGCTAGAGCTTTTGTAAAGGGTCATTGGCCAAAAGAAATAAAATAAACTTTGAATCAAATTGAAAAATCAAAATAAAGCAGATAATTTCAAAAATTAAAAAAACTAAGTTATTGAGTTCACTAATATTCAATAAATAAAAGTTTAAAGGATCCTCTTTCTACCTATATATAAAGTTTATGTGAATAAAAGGGAATATACAATAATTGATTATTTTTGAATCGCCATATTATTTACAAAATTGTTTGTTAACCACTTCAAAATTTATTCTATTTTTAGATTGTCCTTAAACTTGAGTAATTATATATTTATTTACTAGCAATTAACACTCTGAAAGCGAGAAACATGATAAAAGTCAATAAAAATTTTCAATTTTTCGATGAAAACTCCATTTGTTGCTCTTTTTGAAATGAGCAACTTTTTAGCAACACATTCTTAAATTATTTTATTCATTGATTTTATTAAATTAAAAACAATTTGAGACAAGTTTTAAGCACAAAATGATTGTTTATTGATTAAAGAAGTGGAATAAACATTGCCTGATGATGCAGAAAGTGTATTTGTGGAATTGAAAATATTTTCGCAAAAGTTGAGCTACAACAACAAAAATTCCCGATTTTTTTGCGATTGCCCATATCTACCTAGTAATTTAAAAAAACATGTCCTAATTCTACACGCATTAAGTATTACTAACGTTTAGCACCAATAAGTTCGGACAAAAAGTTTTCAATTCAATATTTCAATAAGATTGAAATTATTTTTGGTAAAATGCTTCTGTATCTCACATTCAATATGTAGTACATAATATTTTATTAGACGGTGTATATATTAATGTAAAGCTACGCTAAATATCGGATATGTATCATATGAGTATTAAGTAGGAAGAAACTGTTTTTTCCCCCTTCTGGTTTCTTTCTGTTATCTTTTCTGTGTATTAAGTACCGTCTTCCGTCGAATATAAGAAACGGGTCTTATATTCGAATATAAGAAACTTTGCTCAGTTTTTGTTTTGATTTAGTATGGAAAAAAGTACGTTAAACTTTTTGAATTCACGAAATTTGAATAGAAGGACCGGTCCTTATATTCGAGGGAAGACGGTAGTTTTTTTAACAAAAAAAGAAACAAATTTAACAAATTGCCTTTATCAATGCGATTATAGAAACATAAAATTGTGAATATTCACAAGTTTCAAAAATATTAAAAAGTTAATAAATAAAAATCTTTTTAATTAAATTTCTTTGGCTAGGCTTATTAATTATGCAGGAAAGAAAATTGAATAAAAACGATATTTTAAATAAGTTATTTTCTTCTTATCTTTTTTTACAGATCTACATTTGTGACTTATGACTTATGATGAAAATTAATTTTCGACTCTGTATAAGAATTTAATTAAAGAAATGTAAGAAACTTTTGTGAAAGACTAATGAAATGAATGATGTTTAACATTTTCATTTTAATTTCAGACACACTTTGTGTTATTGTAGCAGAAAAATGAGGTGCTCATGGCATCGACCGATGTCAGTTGGCACTTTATTGTTGGTGTTTGTTACGCTTATTTATGCCCAAGTTTTTTCAAATGATTTACCACGATATAATACAGAAAATAATTATGATCCAGCATCGACACAGGCTTATCGAGCAAACGTAAATGATGATCTCGATCAACGGACACCAAACTATCGTGAAACTTTTGGAAATTCCATAGATAACAATCCTTTTAGTAATCAAGGAACGTTCAATCGAGATTTTGATCAATCACGATTCTCAAATAAAGATCGAGATAAAAATAGACAATCAAACAGAAATCGAGATCGAACAAATTTCGGCTCATCATTCCCACGCAATCCTTTACTTGATTTTTCATACAATAATCCTCTTATACATGATGCCACATATTTCGTTATTGCATCGAAAATGGTTCGACCAAATCAAATTTATCGTGTATATGTATCAGTTAATATAGAAAGCGAAGATCCAATCACAGTGCGTGCATCAATCTCGCGTGACGATGTAGAAATGGGTTCTGATTCAAAAATCATCAAAACTGGGGAACCTGAAACATTACTAATGCGCGTTCCACCTACAACTGTTCCTGGTGAATATAAGCTACGAGTTGAAGGCAAATATGAGAAGGCTTTTGGAGGAATTGCCTTTTTAAATGAAACAAAATTAACATTCTCGCAACGTTCAATGACTATATTTGTTCAGACCAATAAGCCAGTTTACAAACAGGGCGATAATGTTCAATTTCGCGTCATTCCGATCACGACTGAGTTGAAAGGTTTTGATAATGCTGTCGATGTTTATATGCTCGATCCAAATCGACATATTATGAGACGTTGGTTGTCGAGACAATCAAATTTGGGTACTGTGAGTTTAGAATACAAATTATCTGACCAGCCAGTGTATGGTGATTGGATAATTCGTGTTGTGGCTCAAGGACAAGAAGAAGAGCATAAATTTTTAGTCGAGGAATATTATCAAACAAGATTTGAAGTCAATGTAACTATGCCTGCCTTTTTCTTCGACACTGATCCTTATTTGCATGGAAAAGTAATGGCAAATTTCACAAACGGTTCTCCAGTTCGCGGAAATTTAACACTCAGAGCTATTGTCCGACCAGTTGGTTTCTTTAATCCAAAAAATATCAATCAACAATTTAGAGTGTGGAATCTGGGATATCAACCTGAAGAAGATCCACGTAATCCACGTTACGACAATTATCAAAGAACGATATATAATTATAATACAGAACTTTATTCAGGAAAGCAGGGATTTAGTTCAAACAATCCGTTTTTACCCAACTATAATAGCAACAATAATCCATACTCAAACCCTGCGGTTGATCAAAGCACTGATCAACGATATTTAAGCAATTATCAAGATCAATATGTTTTTGAATCACATTATAATTTCGATGAAGAGTGGCCGTTTTGGGTTGATAAGCCTGAATATTCATCATATTCTTACACAGATCGTTATGGTGAACATTATGGTAACCGTTTACCTTATTTAAGATTTTTCAATGGTACATTTGATTTCAAATATCCAATGCATGAATTAAGAGGTCATTTGCCAAATTTTGGTGACATGGAGGTTCTTGTTATTGCACGTGTCGGTGAAAGGTTTTATGATGAAATCATTGAGGGCTATTCAATTGCTCGCATATACAATTCTTCAATTAAGGTTTCATTTATGGGAGGTAGTCCACAAGTTATTAAGCCTATGATGCCAATGACTGCATACATTGTTGCTGAGTATCATGATGGTTCAAAATTGCCTCTAGAAAACTATGATTTTTCGGTCATGGAAATTTCAGGACGAGTAGAAAGTCGAAGTGGTGGTACACGTGATTATCCAGTTAGAAATTTAAGAATGAGTGAAAAGCCTGGTGTTTGGGAATTAAAAATCGACCTAAGAAATGATTTAAATTTAGATGAAAGTAATCGACAAAATAAAGACTTTTTACGTGAAGTTTCTCAAGTAAGACTGACTGCCAATTATATTGATCCTCGAGGTGAAAGAGCACAAGCTGAAATTCTATTTTTATCACATTATTCACCACAAAATAATCATATTAAAGTCACTACAAGCACAACAAATGGTCGAGTCGGTGAATATATCATATTCCATGTTGAAAGTAATTTCTTTATGGAATCATTTCATTATATGATGATGTCAAAAGGAATGATTCTTGCAACTGGCATTGAACCTTACAAAGATGGTGTAAAAACTATGTCTATAACATTAAGCGCTGAGATGGCACCTGTTGCCACAATGGTTGTATGGAATATCAATCAATTTGGTCAAGTAGTTGCTGACAGCATTACCTTCCCTGTTAATGGTATTTCGCGTAATAATTTTACGGTCTATATTAATAATCGAAAACATCGCACTGGTGAAAAAGTTGAAGTTGCAATTTATGGTGAACCAGGATCCTACGTAGGCATTTCTGGTATTGATAATGCTTTTTATACAATGCAAGCAGGAAATGAGCTTACGTATGCAAATATCATTTCAAAAATGTCTGCATTTGATGAAGAAACAAATGGAACCTTCAGTCATCGTTGGTATTCGCACGAAGGCAACCCTGATGAATTAGTGTATTATCCTTCGTCAACTTTTGGCATTGATGCAAATCGTACATTTGAATATATTGGTTTAATAGTTTTTACTGATGGTCTCATTCCAAGACGTCCTGATAATTGTAATGTAACATCTGGCTATGGCGAATGTATGGATGGTCGTTGTTACCGTTTAGAAAAGAAATGTGATGGAATCTTCGATTGTACAGATGGTGTTGATGAATCAGGTTGCGACTATCAAAATCATACGTTGCTTGCCGAATTTCGAAAATTTAGGTAAAATTTATTGCATGAATTTTATTTTAATAAATATTTAAAAAATTTTATGATTTCAGATTTAATCGTGTGCAAAGACATTATGATAATGTATGGATGTGGAAAGATGTCAATATTGGACCTCATGGACGTTATGTTTTTACCCTTGATGTGCCAGATATTCCTGCATTATGGATGGTTTCATCATTTAGCATTAGTCCTTCAATGGGATTCGGCATGCAAAAATTACCGATCGAATATGTAGGATGTCAACCATTTTATATTAATGTTGAGATGCCAAGTGAGTGTAGGCAGGGTGAACAAGTAGGCATTCGTGTTACAGTATTTAACTATATGACAACTGCCGTTGAATCAACTGTCGTGTTGCACGGTTCACCAGATTATAAATTTGTGCATGTTGAAGAAGATGGAATTGTTGTTTCTTATAATCCACGCACATCATATGGTGAACATCAATTTTTCATTTACCTTGAGCCGCAATCATCAACTATCGTGTATATTCCAATTGTACCAACTCGACTTGGTGACATCAAAGTAAAAGTTCATGCATCTACATTACTTGGAAGTGATCGAATTGAAAGAACTTTACATGTGGAAGCTGATGGATTACCACAATATCGTCATCAGTCAATTCTTCTTGATTTGAGTAATCGTGCATATGCTTTTCAATATATGCATGTTAATGTAACTGAAACACCTATCATTCCATATGAAGTGGAACGTTACTATGTTTACGGAAGTAATAAAGCTAAAGTCTCACTTGTCGGTGATGTTGTAGGACCCATTTTTCCGACTATGCCCGTTAATGCATCAACACTTTTGAATCTCCCAATGGAATCAGCTGAACAAAATATGTTTAGTTTTGCAGCTAATCTTTACACTGTCATGTATATGAGATTAATCAATCAACGTAATCGTACAGTTGAAAAAGAAGCGTTCAAACATTTGAACATTGGATATCAACGACAAATGAGCTATTTAATGCCTGATGGTTCATTTTCACTGTTTAGATCCGATTGGAATCAATCAGCTAGCTCTGTTTGGTTAACGGCATATTGTGTTCGAATTTTCCAAGATGCATCATTTTATGAATGGGAAAATTATATTTATATTGATCCGAAAGTTATGGAAAGAAACGTTGCTTGGCTATTGAGACATCAATTACCAGAAGGTTCTTTTTATGAAGTCACATGGTCACCAGATAGAAAAGTCAATGATTCATCAAATTATAAGACAAAATATTTCGAAAATCACAATTACAATATATCACTGACGGCTCATGTTTTGATATCACTGACAAATGTAAAAGATTTAGCAGGGACGTTAGGATCTCGGATTGCTCTAGCCCAACAAAGAGCAGTGCAATATCTCGATCAAAAACTGGTATATTTGAAGGATTTCGGTACGCCCTATGAAATAGCAATAGTTGCTTATGCAATGATGTTGGCGAAAGCACCAAAAGCAGAATATGCATTTAATTTACTCATCGATATCCGACAATATACTGGAGAATTTTCTTATTGGGGTAATGAACCTTTACCACTTCCACCAACAAAATTGGAAAATCAAAAATATTTTTCACTGCCACGATTACCCTATGAATTTGATTCTCTTAATATTGAAACAACGGCATATGCATTACTTACTTATGTATCACGTCAGGAAATAAATGTTGAATCAATTGTCTCATGGCTTAATGCACAACGTTTAACTGATGGTGGTTGGGCATCTACACAAGATACAGGAATGGCATTAAAAGCTCTTATTGAATATACAATTAGAACGAGAATTCGTGATGTATCACAGTTAGCTATAACATTAGAGGCAACTTCATTACCAGGACAAACTAAAATGCTTGAAATTCACGATCGTAATATTGCCAACTTGCAAAGTATTGAGGTAAATAAGATTAAATGCATAATTGGTATGGTTTTTTATTTTTTATTTTTTCTTTTTTTTTAAAGATTCCAAATGCATGGGGAACAGTAAAAGTTCAAGCCAAAGGTGCTGGTTTTGCAATTTTACAAATGTCAGTTCAATACAATGTCGATATTGAAAAATATCAAACTGCACCACCAGTTCGCTGCTTTGATCTCTATACAAAAGCAATTTTCCATGGTAGAAATCAGTCCCATATAAATTATGTCAGTTGTGCAAGGTAAGAAATTTTTAAAACTTTATAAAATCTCAGCTCAATAAATATCGAAATTTTTCATACAGTTGGACAAACACACAAGAATCAATCAGATCAGGAATGGCTGTATTAGATGTGACGATTCCTATTGGATATATAGTACAACAACAGAAATTAGATGCATATGTTCTTACTAAACGAGTTCGTAATTTACAAAGGGCAAAATTTGCTGAGAAAAAAGTACTTTTTTACTTTGACTTTGTAAGTTTAAGAAATGAATTTTTTTTATCAATGCTTTCATTACTGATATTTTTAGCTTGATAATGAAACTACTTGCGTTAATTTTACAATTGAAAGATGGCTTCCGGTGGCAAATATGTCAAGATATTTACCTATAAGAGTTTATGATTATTATGCTCCAGGTAAAATAATTAATTATACATGTTAGATCAATTTCATAATCGCTCTTATTCTTTTTTTAGAACGCTTTAATGAAACAGTTTTCGATTCATTACCAACATATTTGTTAAACATATGCGAAGTTTGTGGTAGCTCTCAATGTCCTTACTGCTCAATTTACAATACAGCAGCAATAAGATCACCCATTTCAATCGTACTCATTTTTGCAACATCCTTTACAGTCATTATTAGACACCTTAGAATAGCAAATAACATTAATTGGATTCCACCTTGGCCGATAATTCTGTAATTGTTAACTCAACTCTTATGAGAAAAGAATCTCTTAATATAATTTTTGCCGTCCATTTAAAATTCTGGTCTATAATTTGATTTAAAAATTTTAATTTTTAGTTCAAATTTAAATGTCCTTTTTTTCTCAATCAATCTAGAATTATGGGTTGAATTTTATGAATTGTAAGAAATTATTGAGTTTTTTAATCGATTACAGAAAATGTTTTATATAAAAAATTCTTTTGATAAAACTCAATATGAAATGACACAAGACAATTAAACTCATATTAAAGAAATATTTTAAAACAAAGATTTATAAGATAAGAATATCATATCTCATCTTTAAAAGCCTTTATTACTTGTACAAAAAAGTAACTTTGTGCTTGCTTTTTAATATTTTACTGATAAAATTAATGTATAGGAATGAAAGAAAACATTTTTAACTAAAGAAAAAATGATTTAAAAAAATTTTCATAGCAAATTAGGGGTGCCTTAAATACTTAAAATTGCACAGTATCGACACTCTTGTGAGAAAAACATTTCAACATAAAAAAAAATTTTTACATGCCAAAACTCATTACTATCAAAAGTTTATTTTTTACTTAAATAACAATCAATAATTTTACAGTGAAATATTATAATTTTTATAACAACCGTCCATTAAAATTCTAAATTGAAATTAAACATCTTTTAATAATTCAAGATCTGAATAATTAAGATATTATAGTTTAATGAATCATTTTTTCTTTATTGTAAAATTAAAATAATTTTTTGTATAAATGAATATTTTTAAAATAATTTTTCTATGTATCGTATCAACTTATTCTCAAAAAATAATTATTTGAAGAAAGGTAGTAAATTATTTTTCGTGAACATGAGTTGACACAAGAGTTCGGAATGAGAGGGTTAACACAAAAATAGTAGACAGAAGATGATGCATGTAGTGAAAAACTCTAATAGTTTTTTAGTGTAAGTTTATAAAATGTAAAAATGATTCTTTTGTTTTCACTCTCCCATTATAGTTAGAGACATATCAATAAAGTTTTATAAAAAAAATAAAATGATGTTAAATATTAATCTAAAAGGCCGTTATCATCAAATTCTAATAAAAGTGTTTGTATAAAATTTTTATAACGAGGATTGTTGAACAATGAATATCGAAATTGTTCTGCTTTTTCAGTTTTTGCAAGTAATAAGTCCATTTCAAGATTTTCATTATTTTCCATTAAAAGTAAAGGAACTTCAGCAATTGCTGCTATTAATCCATTAAATCCACATTTCAAAACTTCCACGTGAATATCGTGAAGTGTTGGAATGTTACCTTTATAATTCAGTATAGTTAACATACCAGTAAGTGTTTCATGATAAATTCTAATTAATTTTTTTGCAAAAGATATTCTAGTGCTTTCACTTAATGACCCATAGATTAGAAAATTCAAATCTATTCCTAAACTACCAAAGTAAGGCATTTGAAAATCTATCAATAATACATCGCGTACAAGTTCATGTTCACCAAATTCATACAATATATTTGGAATCCATAGATCATTATGATTAAAGACAAAAAAGCCGTTACTCTTTCTTGTATACAATTCACAACCTTTTTCAACAATATTCGCTTCAAGTTTTTGTAATTTAAGTGCAATATGCCGCCATTCTTGACCCCATTCATTTTCTGCAACTAATCCCAAAGTTCGTGCACAATTACGATAATGAATGAGAAAATCTTGACGCTCTGGATTTCTAGAAATTGATCCTTCTAAATAAGGCTCCATAATAGATGGATTTTTTTCATATAAAACAGCTGAAGCAGCATGCAATTTCGCAAGTTTGATAATAAGTGGTAATGTGAGGTCAAAATTTAGTTGATGTTGTCGTTGAAGCACTTTGTATCCTTTTTCTTTTTGATCTTCAAAAACAAGCATCATTGTTGGTTCAGTAGCTGTATAAAAACATCTTGGTGCAAATTTGGTGTGATCGTCAATAGCTTTTAGCTGAAATATTTAAAAAAAAAATATAAAAATATAATTGGATAATTGAATCATTTTAACATGCCAAATTTTCGACTTGAACTAATAATTCACAATAAGTATGAATTTCTCTTGGATATAATCTATTTTTAACCATCACCAGAGATTGTATTCCGTCTGATGGCATCACCTGAAATATTTTATAATGAGAAATAAAATGTTATTTGATAAGTAAAGAGAACAATTGTTTTATCAGCATGTTTATACAGACTTTTAAGATTATCGGTTTTCTTCTTTTTACATCATTCAATTCATAATCTACAATAATGCGATACATCACACTTGCATAATTATCACCTTTATTAGTTGCAAATCCACCCCAAAAATTTTCTACTCTTATTTGAGAACTTGGACTACCAAAGTTTTTTACAAAAATTCTTTGAAGAAATTCAATTGTGACAAATTCTGGCAATGCAACCGCACTCATGATTACTTTTTGATAAGATTTTTTTTCTCCCGTTCAAATTAAGAAAGGTGCTTTTAATTGAAAAATCACAGTTCAACTGAAAGAGTCGAAAAAATGTTTTTGATATTAATTATCGCACACACAAGTGTGACATAAAATGGTTGTATAAAATATGAGATATGGAAATGTAATATATATAAAGTACTATACAATCAAGCAAAATGTTCATCATCATTTAAACGTTCACAAACCAATTCAAACAAACTTTAAACTTAGAATATATCTAAAGTTCGAAATTTTATAATTAAAATGAGTGTTCTTTCCCCTTACCGCTTCATTTCAGTGAATTTTTTTGTTTCATCATTACTATACTTTCAGTCTTGATTTGAGAAAGTCGCAAAAGGCCGAGGCTTTAGCTACGTTCATTGAAATTTCAAAAGTGAAAAAAAATACATTTAAAATTATTTATCAGTCTATAGACTTGAAGAAATTCAAAGTTAAAAAATGAATTCAAACTATTCAACACAACAAGAGATTGTTGGTCAACAAATTGAATCTATTATTGTGAGTAATTTTTAGGAATTCAATTCCAAGAAGATTTCTAAAAATAATTATTAAAATTTAATTTTTAATTAATGACGTCAATAAGTGGAAGTGGATAAAACATTTATTTTTAAATCTAAATTTAAGATTTTTCAAATATATTATTCAATTTTAATTATAAAAAAAATGTAATACATAGAAGATTTTTCTTATTACAATTTTTTATTCCTTTAAACTTTATCTTAAATGTATAAAAAGTTGTAAACCTAGAAAATCTTTTATGTAAAATAATTGAAAATTTTTATAAGTTTTAAATTTGACATAAAAAAGAAAACAGGTTTTTTGCAAACTTGTTGCTTGCTAGTCAGTGTGATGGCGATATTATATGAAAAGTCAAATCGAAATCGCAATATATATTTTTATTAGAATGTACATGATGATAATTTTTTCCAAGAAAGCAAAAATAAAATGTTCTTGAAAAAGAAATTTATGTATTATCGCAATCACACTCACAACTCATGAACATTAACAAAGCAGTTTTTTCTCGTCCACAAAGTCGTTTGTCAGTTTGTTGGTTGATATTGATGAGATCATATACTATGACTCATTCAATCCCCAATATTCATCGCTTTAGAAAATACGTATGATATAAATTAACACTCGATAAAATCATAGTCTCGGCTTTTCGATGAATATTTGAAATGTTACTTTAAATTCGATTAAATAATTTAAAAAATCAGTCAATAGTGTTCCACTCTTGAATACCAAATAAAATTAAGTATAGGTCATTGCCAAGTGATTACCACTTGAAAGACTTGTGCTTTTGCTAAAAGTCAGAGTGCTGAACTCGCGGAAAAAAATCGTTAGAAATTTATAAAAAAATTGTTTTAAAAAAGTGATTTATTGTGATTATCAATGTAATAATTATAAAACATGTGAATGTAACCATTCACATAAATGATAGGTTTCATTTGAATTTATGGTATTTTCCTTTTTTGATAATTCATTACAGAATCAATATCAAAATCAATCCGTCTACAAATATACTTCTATTGAAGACTCTTTAATTAGAGAAATTTTCAATAATGATGAAGAAAATTTACAAGAGAATGAATGCAAAAACTTTGATCTTCTTAAATTTGTTCTTGGGGATGATACAGAAAATGTGTATCAAGTTGATAACTGTACTGAGAAAAATGAAGAGTTAAACGAAATTGATGATATGAATGGCATTAAAATTGAAGAAATTTTCGAAACCCTCGTTGCTGAAGAGCAATATGAGCAACAAAAATCAGAGGTGCATATATTTGAAAAAAACTTTTAATTTGTTTTTAAAACTTTTTGTTTTTTTAAAATAGGAACCAGTTCAAGCTTCAAGTCAAATTGTACAATTTGTTCAACAAATCCATGTCGCTGAACCAATGTTGTTGAACTCCAATCCTATTTTAGCGAATCTCATGTCAGCTTCTGGAATTTCTAATAATGATATGGAATATACAGATGACTCGATTCAATATACACAAAATCAAGTCTTATATCAGAATTTTGATTCTGACACAGGTTATGCACCATCGACAAACGATTCATGTTCAAATTACTCATTTTCGTCATCTACATGTAGTCTTCAATCGTCATTTTACATAAATGTGATTCCATCACAGTCTCATTCAAATGCTTCAGTCAAACAACCTACAAGAGGTCGTCCTCCAAAGGATTGGAATAATCAAGAATATATCAATTCTCTCATTGAATCAGCGAAAGATGATCCTGAGAAGTTGAAATTAATAAAGAATAATATTGCTTCAGGTAGATACAGACTCAACAAGAAATCTAGAATGCAAATTTCACCATATAATGAAGAATTGAAAAAGCTCCAAAAAATCAACAAACGTTTGAAGCAGAAGAAGGAGAGAAATGCTAAATGGATTGAAGAAATGAAATTTTTAATTGCAAAAAGAACTTTCCAAGGAAATTAATATTTTATTTTATAACTTTTTGGTTTGAAAGGTTGGTGTAGCAATTATTTCTTGAAAAAAATATTGCTAATCAAATATAGGGCACAGTCATAAATGTCCTATTGAAAAAGAATTATATTATGAAATTTGGTTCAAATTCTCGTTAAATAATGCATTTTTTAAAATGAACCGTAATGCACAATCACATGAAAATCTTTGTGATATTAAAAGAATACATTTCTTTGCATAAATTTTTATAAAAATTGTATAAGTAATGTTTTAAACGAACATATAAAATTTTTATTTAAATTTATAATATGTAAAATATAGGCAATATATAAATAATTATTTATCATACATGTATATTTATTTAAATATAGGTTATAAGAAACAAAAAAAACCTGTACAAATAATAGTTTTAAAATTATAGCATGATTTATTTTAGGAATTTTATTTTAAAACCATGATTTTGTATAATAAAAGACATATACAAATAAAGTTATTATATGTTCTTTTAATAAAATCTATCATAATACAAAGCCTAGCATTCATATTTGAATTTTTAATAATCAAATGTTCACGTTTCAAGATATAAATTTTATTATTTGTTGTTTGAAAAAAACTACTTTTATTGACATGATAAATGTGTGTAGTTTTCAGTTTTCACTGTATTTCATGATGTTATCTTTATTTTCCTACAGATTATCAGTATTTTTATGCGAACATGCATTTCAAAAATCAAATACTTTGCATTGTTGTTCATTTTCTTTAAACAAAGTCAAAAGTGTAAAAGGTTACTGTGTAGATTTTTTTAAAAATGGCCAGATTATTATTTAAGCAAAATAAAATTAAAAAGTCAAAAGATGATTCTAAATTTCATATTGCTATTGCACCAGGTAAATTCTGTTAAAATTAAAAATCATTATTGAAATATTTTATTTTTCCAGTCATTGCAATGGCTCAATGTTTCAGTATGTTTCCAGTTGTAGGAATATTTTCGAAAGATGCTCAAAAAATAAGATTTAAATTTTTATCTTTTCGAACCTTCATGGCTGCAAGTTGGTTTGTGAGTGTGATAATTTTTTTGTGGTTTGAAATTTTGAGAATAGCATCATATGAAAAAATCAATGCGAAAAATGTTTCCTCTTTAATTTTTTACATCATTGGAACTATTACTGCTATTAATTTTTATAAACTTGCATTCAAGTGGAATAATTTTATGCAATTAAACAAAGAAGTTGAAGATATATTTTTGAGTCATCCTTATTCATTATCAGGATGGAGCCTAAAAATGCGTATTCGTGTTACTGCGTTTTTAATAATGATGTTAGCTTTAATTGAGCATCTTTTTTCTTGGTACTCTTATCTATATGAGCGCATATATCAAGCGGAAGTATGTAAATGGGAAATTGGTTCCTGGTTTTATTACATTTTGTCACTTCATTTGTCTCATATATATTTACATTTTCCTGTTAATATTTTCACTGTAACATGGGCTGAATATATGAATATATCACTTACCTTTTCATGGAGTTTTATTGATTTATTCATCATGCTTATGGCAATATCAATTTCCTCTAGATTCAAAATGTTAAACGAACGTTTAGATTTTTTCAAAGGAAGAGTAAGTATTAACTACGTAAGTAAAGACATTTGAATATAATATTAAAATTTAATTTAATTACTAGATTGTGACAGATGAATTTTGGGACAATATTCGTTGTCATTATAATAAACTTTGTGAATTGAATGAAAATGTCGATAAAATTCTCGGAAATCTGATTTGTATAGCATCTCTTAGCGATTTATATTATGTATGCTTACAATTGCTCAATGTTGCTACGTAAGAAAAATAAGTTGATGATGTTGATTTATATCAAAATTGATTCGCATATATTTCACAGTCGCATGCCATTTTTCGCTAACAAAATATATTTTTGGTACTCTTTAATATTTTTGATATGTCGCACCTTCACTTTGTTTATATTAACTGCTCAAATACATGATGAGTCCATTAAGTCATTAGCAATTTATCGAACACTTCCTACAGAAGGTATGTTATTGATTTATTATCATTGAATGCGTCATTACTTACGTTATGATAATCAATTGTTAAAAATTAGGATGGTTTAATTCAACGCAAAGACTTTGTGAACAAATTCAAAGGAGTGGTGTTGCATTAAGTGGAAAAAACTTTTTCTTTCTTACTCGTGGTCTCATAATAAGTATAGCTGGCACTATAATCACATATGAATTAGTGCTTTTACAATTTGATAATGATAAAATTGTATCAGATTTATTTAATATTACATGCCCACATTAAATTTAGAATAATCATTGATATAACCTATTAATAAAATAATGTTTGTTTTATTTGCAAGATTGTAATCTTGAAATTATTTTTAATAAATTTTTTTGCAAAAAAAATTAGGTAGGCATTTTCAATTTTTATAATTTAAACTTTTTCAAGAAAATTAAACGATAATTTTTTTGTAATTTTCATAAATACATACTTCGTATAAATTAAGGAAGATTGAATATGTTCTTTACTAAGTAGGTAGTTAGAAAAAGCTATAGTATACTTATTTTACTTAATATTTCGATCCGTTTCGATATTGATAGAAACCGATAGAAAAATTGTACAACAAAGTAATGAGCAAAAAATTCATTATTTTCTTACAATGTTGCATAACAAGGGCATCTGTTTCATTGGATGACTTTTATTTTTTTTTCCTTTGATTTACACTTATAAACATTGATAAAGTTATTGTATTATAGATAATTTTTCCTTTTTTTCAGTTTTTAGATGTTAAATTAAAAGAAATAACGTAAGCGGCGGCTTTGACGATCATGAAGTAGATTGAATTTGTTAACTAATTGATTAATATCGTTTGCAGCTTTTGTTAATGTGCCCAAATACATAATCAGACCAACGTCATTTGACTGTGTATGAAATTCTTCCTTGAAAAATGGGTTTTGGATAACTGGGAGACGATGACTTAATGTAAAAGCTTCGCGTAAAATTTCATGATTTGGTTTTAATTTACCCTCACAAACAGCTTGAACATATTCCAATACTAATTTGACACGCGAATGAAGCATTTTGATAGCGACATGTTGAGCAATTAAATGATCAGCAACTGCAATAAAATGTTTCATTAATATATTAAAAATATATGATAGTAAAAGGTTAATTTTAAATCTCACCAAATGAATTTGCAGTAGTATCATTCGATTGAGCCATTCTAGCTACATGGTCAACGCCAATTCTTTCAGCTTCTTCAGTTGCTAGAGTGTATGTTAGAGGAACAAACAACATTGTTGCTTCGCCATTAACGATATCAATTACCGATTCAAAAAGTGATATTGGAAGCTGCTCAATATGTTTATTGCTAGTTTCCATTAAAAGCATAATAGGACTTTCGTTAATTTGACAAATTTGTCTATGAATTCTAATATGTCGTTCGGTTGGAGCATTACTTGTTGTATACCATCCAAGAAAATCAAGATCAGGAAACACTTGTTTGTCTTAAATATAATTTTTCATATTAGATTAAGATAATTCATTCTTTTCTTTAATAACTTACATTGCTCTTCTTTTGTGTTGTAATAATCGCGATTAATGATCACATCCTCATCGATTTTCTCATACTTAAGTTCAAAAGAATTAAATACTTCAATCTTTCTTCCTTCTTGCTTTCCTATGAGAGCTCCATAGACTGGTTGAGCTTTTCCTCCTTCTTGTGCACGAATTCTAGTCCAATGCTCAGAAATATTCATTAAAACTAAAGGATGTAATGAAATTACGACTGATGGTTGAATAGTTTTAGCTAAAATTTGTTTTCTTGAAGTAGACGCAGAGAGTTCGTCAATATCCATTTTTTCTACAGTTTTATCGACCTCCATTATTAATTTTTTTGTTCAGAAGCCTTATTATACTCTTTTAAAACAATTTTTTTAATAATTAAATAATTTTTCCGCAAAATTCACACAATTTTCGAATTTTATTGTTGACAAATTTTTTGAAAATATTTCCGTTATTTCTATATCTCAAACGCGTTTGAATCAAATATATTTATCTTGATAAATTATATCAAAAAGGAAATTTTTTTACAATTTTTCCTTCCCGTATTCATTTTGATTATTTAAAGTATTTCTCATTAATAAAAATCAATATCCAGCACAGCTGACGGATTAAAACCCAAGAGCTAATAGCAGAATCATATTGTTGTAAATCACACATACAATCACTCAAAAATATTATTTTTCTGAAAAAAATTGTAATAAAAGATTATTCTGTCCTTATTTCAAATGTGATGCATTGATGCTGAAATCACACAGTAATATTTATTGAATTCAAAAGGAATTTTATTACATTTAACAGCAAGACCCCTGCCAATTAAAAAGCTTAATTAGAATCTGAGTAGCAACTCTCTTTCTTGCTTCTTTTTTGCTTCTTCCTTCGCCAATAAAACTTTGGCCATCAACAGTACAGCCAACGGTATGTTTTATATTTGGCGTAATACCTTGTGAGCCCAAATCATTATACTGAACGCATGGACGCATGACAGAGAGTAACATTACTGGGTGCATATTTTCACTATTTTGTGGCAATTCTGAGCGAACTTTTGGAACCTTTGGAGCTACTTTTGCTGTTGTTGGATTTTCAAGTGAATTTGCTGCAGAAG
The DNA here is from genome assembly GCA_018290095.1 of Polypedilum vanderplanki. Classification (NCBI taxonomy): domain Eukaryota; kingdom Metazoa; phylum Arthropoda; class Insecta; order Diptera; family Chironomidae; genus Polypedilum; species Polypedilum vanderplanki. Next base: position 17,797,863 of record CM031379.1, read on the forward strand.
CTTGTTGCTCAGGCTAAAATTTAAAAAGAGTTTTTGATACACTTATTTATGAAAATATATTAATTTGCACACATACATTAATTTTTGGCAAAGGAATTTGAAATCCTTCTGCTTCCCATTCTGCAAATAATTTATGCAATGCAAAACTAGCAAGTTGAAGCATAGGAACATCACTTGCATCAGGCTCATCCATATTAACATCCTCGCTTAAATCTTGGGCTTTTACATTTTGAAATTTATTGATGACCAAATCTCTCAAAGCTTTCTCACAAGCAGAATTTTTTGCACTCATTTTTGAGTTTCCTACGCCTATGAACTTAACGTTGTTTATAACAAGTTCAGCTTCAAATTTATTTCCTTGCACGGGAACAACATTGACATCGTTAATTGAAGTCGAATACAACTCATTCATTGCGGCAATAGCGTTTCTCGGTGAAAGCATTTTCAATAGTTTTTTATTCAAGCGTGTTCGTTTCTCTTTTCCAGAGACCTTTTTCTTGAAATTTATTTTCTTCAATTTAAGCATATCTTCTTCAGAAATACTCATGTTTTTAATAGACTCATCGACTTTTATTGGAGCAGAAGTAGTGACAACTGGTTGCACTTGTTGTTGAGCTGCAGCAGGTTGGTGTTGCTGTGGTGATGACTCAGTCTTTTGTGCAAAAATAAAATTGATTGAAAAAAGAAGAAGTTTGAAATGTAGGAGCTCATTTAAAACAAAAAAACCCATTTACCACAATTTTCGTCAGCTCATGGATTTTCATAATATCGAACTAAGTAGGAGCATTAAAAGACAGAATATGCGCCTAAGAATCATTTTAATGAGTTTTAACTTTAAAAAGAGTTAAAACACATCAAAATATTCTCACTTATGGCTTAAATGTCATTAAAATTGCTCATAATTAATTAGATATTTTAAATGTTTAAGTTTTTAAAATAAATAAATTTTAATTTAAATTACAGAGTAGTTTATAATTTATTCACATTCACTTGATTGCAAGTTTCAAAAAACAATTTCCACCATCTTTAAAAATTTCATATTGTAAAAATTGTTTTTAGTATACACCAATCAAATGATGCTTATAGTTGAATTTCTTCTCTGTAATCAATAAAAGTTATCATATTTAAAAACTTTATACATAATAAATAAAACCACACTCACACCTAGAGAAAAAAGGAAAATTTAAAAAATCAATAAAAATTTTCCATATTATAATTTCAAATTTTTCTTACTCTTGTATTAATAAAAATGTATTTTGGATATTAAATAAATGCAATTTTTGCTAATTTACTCACTTTGATTGGTATATTAGCTGATTGAGGAACAGGAGTAGGATTAGCAGAACGAGTTTGTCTTTGTTGTTGTTGTTGTTGATGCATCATGGGTTGTTGTTGATAAGTTTCTCCTTGAACAAAGTTATTTCCAATGTTACGGTAATTTCCTCTACTTAAAAATGAAATTTAAGAGTTTAATTATCTAAATAAATTGAAAAATATGTTTTTTTCTTACCGATTCATGCTGATAGCAATTTTTTATTTTCTCAAAAAAAATGTTTTAATTGAAAATTTTTCTTTTTTCGAAAATTCGATATCGATTTTATTGGTGAGCAAAATTTAAAAAAAAAGTTATGAAATTTTAATAGTCAATTGCAATGGAACTCCTTTTTTTCCATGGATAGCTTCATATTCAGCAACTTCCTGAGCATGTTCTTTGAGTTTATGTTTTCGGCAGTTTGCAGAATTAATAAAGCTTTTAGGACAAAATGTGCACTTATAAGGTCGATGGCCAGAATGATGGTGCATATGATTTTTATATGACTCCAATCTCTTGTAAGAATTAGGACATAAAGTGCACTTGTATTTTTTCTCATCTGAATGAACAAGTTTATGATTACTTAAGGCTGCACTCGATCGAAATTCTTTCTTACAAATAGAACAAGCTTTCATTGTTTTAACTTCCATATGTCTTCTTCTATGAATCCGAAGTGCATTCGAACTTTTAAATTTGAGTGAACATATTTCACATGAAAAGTTCCTCTCTTCAATATGTTTGTCTAAATGCCATTGTAAGTCACTTTTAGTTACTTTTCCCTGCCCGCAGATTTCGCAAAAGTAATAGGCAGCTAAAAATATATTCAAAAAAAAAATGTTATATTTTGAAAGTGTATTTTATTACTTGTATACGAACCTTTATCATGAATTCTAGCAATATGAATTTTAAGACAATGACTGTTGACAAATTTTTTATCGCATTTATTACATTCATGTTTAAATTTCATATGAGCAGGAAGATGAATTTTTTCGTGATTTTTTAAAATCTGTTTCTCTTTGAAACTACGACCACATTCTAAACATATAAACTTTTCAGTATTTTCAACATGTTTTCTCTGCTTATGCTTTTCATATGCTTGTTGTGTTTTATAACTAAGATTACATTCTATACACAAAAATGATTTATTTTTATCCTGAAAATGTTGTATCTTGTGGTCTAATAATTTCTTAAGTGTACTCAATTTTTTACCGCACACACATTCCACTTGTGCTGATGTATTGTGTACCAACTTGCAATGAGAAATTAAGGGTTGCATTTTTGGGAATTCTTCATTACATATGTGACATTTGTATACAAAAAAAATTTCTAATTTATCCTTTTTATATGATTTAAATTCACTAATCTCTTTTTCTTCAATTTCATGTTTCTCCTCTAAAATTTCATCTTCTTCAAAAATGTATTCTTCTATGATTTCAGGTTCAAAAATTTCTTCTGGTACATAAGCTTCCTCAAAATTTTCTACTGTCATCTCTTCTTCAAAAATCTCTTTAATAGGTTTAAGCGAATATCTGTTTCTAATTTCATTGACCTTATTTATTGGTATATCCTGTGTTGTATGAATTTCATTAAACATTTGTTGAATCTTTTTACACTTCATCACATATTCATTGCAGTTGATAAGGAAGGAACTACAGTTGAGACAGATTAATAAATCCGATGGTATAATCTAAAAATGTTAAATTTATGTCATCAGTATGTACTATTTTTTATAAAAAAAATTCTCCACCTACTTCAAGAATTTGCTGAATAATATAATGATAATGCTCTTGATCAGTTTTTACAATGGTATCAATGTTGCCACATAATTTGCACCAATTACTTATTAAATTAAAGTTATCACTCATTTTTAGAGTTTTAAAGTTTTGTTTTTACCTCCAATTCGAAAATGTTTTGAAAGTTTTCATATCGTTGTATTTTCTTATAAATGATCATCATATTAAGGTGTCCTATTTTTGTTTCATAGAGGGTATAATTTGTCAACAAAAAACTATAGTGAAAATTGATCTGGTACATAGAAATAAATTTTGGGGTGATTTGTTAATTGATTGTAGATTGTATAACAGAAATAAGTCGCAAAATTATTAAAGTAAGTAAAATTTATTAATTTCATTATTATTAAAAGTGATAGAATTTCAAAGGGCGAGGATTTTTTTATCATACTAATTTCAATATGTGAAAAAAAATTAATCGATGGACTTCTGGAAATGAGGAGTTACAGGAAACGTGTGCACATAAAAATCATCTTTTTTTGAAGAAAAAATCTATATTGCTTGATGTTTATTGCGCTTAAAATTTATTTTAAAAAATAAATTGCGTATAAAGCGAGAAGAAAATATTATTTTGTAGCAGTAATAATGCAAGCAGACACAAGGTTAAAGTTCTACTATTCTATTTACACATCATGATTAATAAGCGAATTTAATTTTACATACTCTTCATTTCTTTTTGTTTTTCTCTATTTTCATCATACCGGTAACACCCTAATTTTCATATTAAGTTTGTCCTCTTCTTACATACACCTTGTGTCATATAATCGTTTAATTAAATTTTTAATGGACATGTTTATCTGCCTTAACCATTTTGTTAGCCAATTTATCGAACAGTGCACGTATTGTGAAAAAGTAAATTAATTCAAATCCTGTAACAAGTGAAAATCCAAGAAATAAACCTAATAAACCTGCAAATATAAACGATATTAAAAAATTGTAAACTTTAAATACTTATAAAATTACATACCACCAAACGCAGCTAAAATTCCAAGCCAATTTTGATACATGTCTTTACGATAATGAGTAGATATTAAATCATTGAAAAATACATGAACGAGTGTTTGATTTGTTAAAGTAATATCTTTGAAAAAGCTGATTGAATTACGAGAGTATTGACGAAAAAGTGTGCCCGTGCTCACTTCAGAAGGATATGCATGAAACAAGCAATCAGGTAGACATTTACATTTTTGTCGCAAATACTTTGAAGTCTCAGTTGAGTCGTTATTTAATTGAAAAGTTGAACCAGCAAAGCGAAGATAATTAGTTTGGATGCATTTCAAATGAGGAATTATTTTACATTTTTTCACTAAAGTTGTAAATAAAAAAATATTATTTTGTTTGCTTTTTTTTGTACAACATATTTATTTCATTTACTCACTTGTTCCATTATTTGGAAGTGTGTAAGGGACACAACCACAAATTTCATTAACCAAGGCACTTCTGCATTCTGCAACACAATTGATGTAAGAATATTGTGAAAATGTGTCCATTTTTCGTTCGTTAGGTTGTAAACAATTTCTTGAGTCTGGCGTTAAGTCAAAGACATCGGTTGTGCTATATGTTGATTCGGGTGAAATAGTTAAGTAAGCTTCAGATTTTGCAGGTATCAGTTTTGTCACTGAATTTGAGTCAGCATTATCATATGAATTATGTATCATTATCTGACAATGAAAAATATTATCTTTTATTAAAATGTTTGTTTGCTTAAGAAACGTTCATATTAAAAAATTACTTTAAAACCACTACTGGCAATTTCAGTGCCAACATAGTCATCTGTAAAAGGTTTTAATAAAACTGAAAGTCCAGTTTGAAATCCACAACTTGTGACTCTCCTTGATGTTTTGGGAATCGACGATAATATTTTTAAATCGTAATTTTGTTTAGGAAATGCATAATTGTTAAATGAGCAGCAGACTCCTTCAGATGTGTTAATTGGTTGAAAAATGCTATCGCATCTCCATAAAGATCCTTTCCATGAGCACCGTTCGAGTATATCAGTGCATTTCGGTGTTAAAGTTTCTAAGAAATAATTTATATTCTTGTTATTTATCTCAAGAATCTATTAAAAGAAAAGAAAAATAATAAAAAGATTTCCATTTGAAAACTAGGTAAAAATGAAAAAACATTACATCATGAAGTTCCTCATATTCTTTACTGCTAGTATTTGCATTGCCACTTCCCATAAAATGCAGCATCAGCTTAAACTTGTTTATCAGTTCATCGTCACTTAAATTACTTCGGTTATCAGAACGTTGCCTGCTCCATAAAAAATATTATTATCAACATAATAAAGAATTTTTTAAAAAAAAACATACATAGATTTAGCTGCTTCCAATGCAGCCTGTCGTGAAATTTTATTCATATTGCAAATTGTAACAGCAGGGAAAGGTAAATTATAAGTTGGATAATTTGTACTCTCAATTACGGTCGTCGTTGGGGTTTCTTCATTGATTAAAAAAGAATATAATTTTAATAGAAGCTACGATATTATTAATCATTTGATCTTATTTTAAGAATACCTGCATTCCAATTCCATGAAATCCATAATAAAATTATGGCAGCAATAAGTGCAAAAAAGCTGAGAGCTAGCCACAAATGACGTTCAAATGGGTGATAATCTTTCTGGATAGTGTGAATATATCCATGCAAGCTGGTGACAGAGCAAAAACTTTCCACCTTTTCCTTTAACCACTCGTTAAAAATTTCTTTGTGGGGTCTCTTTTTAAGAGCAAGTGCTTTTACTGTATGTTCTTGACGAACATCATTGAGAATTTGTTTGGAAATATTTTTGAACATCTTTAAAACAACTTACTCGATTGAAAGGATGTCGAAAATTGTTTGATTTAATAAAAAAATACACGATCTATATGACGCATGATGTTAAATATTCAAGGTTAATTGCATACTTGTATCTTAATTATTGCAATTATATTTGACAATGATAATTATTGTACGAAATCGTTCAAGAGCAAGTATGTTTAAGCAATATTTGGTTAGAAAAACTATCTACTTACCTACGTTGTCAATTCATTATATTCTTCGAAGGATATTTTGATAAATTGACAAGTCTTTTATATCAATAATAATTGTTCTTTTATGCATGAGGTTAATGTTCTATTAATAACATTTTTACATACCTACATACACATTTGTTTTATACCAATTTAAGATATTAAATGATATTTAAATTTGTAATTTATCATAGTTTTGAATTTTATATAGTCAAAAAGAGTGTCAAACAAAATTTAGACGAGTTCTGTAAAAAATGTTATCTTTGTCATTTTTTTCAAGTTAAGTTAGGGTTTGAAACAATTTTAAAAATTTGACTAAAAATACATATAATTAAATTTTTTTGGATATGAAATAAATGATGAAATGAAACATGGTTTTTGAATAGATAGTGAACTTAAAAGTATTTTTATACAGAATAGTATGTACTAAATATATGTAAAGTATATTTGTTTGCTAGCCTTATGTATAGTATGTTAAATCTCCATAGAAACGAAATGCGCTGGTTTTTTTACTCTCGTTATGTGAGGGAAGTTGTATAAATGTAATCAATCGATTTTATTTATATTATACTAGAACTTTTACACATATGGCTCAATATAAAAAAAAATTCCCTCATTTTCGACAAATTTCGTGTTTGATTACGTATAAGAATTTGATTGTTGACCTAGGATGATTGTGTTGTATCTATAGTATCGCAAAAATTGTTTATTAAAAAAAAATTTCATGGAAACAGAAATTTCAATCAAACTTCTTTTATCAGCCAAGGTCAGATTTCGAAAATGTGTGAAATAGATAAAGTCGTATTTCAATTACCAACACAAATTTAAACTATGTGAGTTTAATTTTATCGTCGTATGAATTTTTCCTTTTCTCTATTGAATAAAAATTTCCTCGCACTTGATGTGGCGCTATTCTTATCATTTCAAACATTTTTTTTTTGTTTGACGCCACATTCCAAATCATGTGCCTTCTCTCTTGTTCACCTAGAAACCGTGAAATTTCGTAATGATTTTTTATATTAATATACTTCTTTATAAAATTGTCTTTAATTCTATAGTGAAATATTGTTTTTCATCATATTATTTGTTTATTCTTCAATTTCTTTTACAACGCATTCAATTCATTACATTGACAATTTTATTCATTATATGGAAATAATTTAATGTTAAATTGTTTACACCCCGGAAGCCTAATTTATAAATATTGGGAAATTCATATGATACAAACACATTAATATAATAATATTGGTATCTTTTGGACAGTCAGTTATATTAAATTCTATAGAAAACAAAATATTTTTTATTAAAAAAATTGTTGTGTATCTGATATGTAAATATCATAGTATATAAATTAAAAATGAAAGAGAGAAATGTTTGAGTATGTATGAGAATGAGAATGCATGAATAGACACAGTACAGTAATGAATTCAAACAAATGATAATAAGGCTAAAAGATGTGTGGTTTCAATACATAGCTACTGATAATAACAATTTTTTAATGTAGAGAAAATAAAGGCAAATATTTTGTATTAAATGAATTGTGGTAGATGATTTTGTATAAATTACATATATGAATAAGTTCTTTTTAAATTGATTCGTAAACACACAGCAGTTTACGTGTCATATATTTTATTTATCAAGGTTTTTATACTCGGTTCTCTCTCTTTCTTCTTCTCTCACAAAAACAATTTTGCAATAGTCCGAAAAACACTTGAAAGCAGCATATACATATCCAAAAATAATTTTTAGCATTTTTACTTTTTCTTTTTTTTCATTTTCTTATAGTGTTTGTGTGTGTTTGTTTGAGTCTAAAAACTCTTGACCGTTTTAATCTGCATGAAATTATATCATGTCTGAAAAATACTACTTCTCTTTTCATGTCTCATCTCAAAGTACATAGTATCAGTAGAATGTAAACATGCACATTTCTTCCATCTCTTTTTCTCTCTCGCATTTCCACAGTTTTATTCTCTCGCTTTATCTTTTCGTAATGTGATGAATATTTTTAAAACTGAAAAATTTTCACACACAAGTCCATTTATTTTGTTGTAAACACTACAATACAATTACTCTCTTCTCTCATTCTCTTGTCTTGTCTCTCCGTCTCGCAGTTACGATATTCGAGCAAAGCAACTTTTTTTTTGTGTTCACGTGAAATATGTTAGAGAGATATAGTATTTTTCAGTTTGTGGCTGAATGTGCATGACAAAAATTCTTTCGCTCGCGTATTTGCAAGTGAACAAATAAAATAAAAAAAATATATCAAGAAAAAAAGACTGAAAAAAGGAAAAGTCGGAAAGTTTTCAACTTTCATTTTTACTTTAGTGTATAAAGAGAAATTTTCTTTGCAACATTTTATATCAAACACGTGGTGTCACTTTGTTAATTAATTTTTCAACTCAATGTGATAAGAAATCAAAGAAAAAGTTTTAATAGCTATTGCATCTTTTAGGTCAAAAAATATATAATATAAAAAGAGCAAGTGTGAGAGCAAGTAAAGAAAAAGTTGATTTGTGAATGTAAAACAGTGAAAAAAATAATTTTTTTTGCATACGACACAATCTGAAAGAGTCCACGTTGCATAGTTTTTACACACATTCATTTAGTTTATAACAAAAACAGACTTTTTATTATTTCTCCAAAAAGTGCACTGTCTGTGTGATTATTAAGCTTAGCAACCTGAAATTCAAAATATCTTATAATATTGTATAAACACGTGGAATTTTTCTCATCATGATGTTTTTGTAAGTATTTTTTTAGAAAAATTAATTAAATTATAAAAATTTAACAATAATTTTTAAGGAAAAATAGTTCTTTAGGATCATATTAAGAAGAAGATAAATGTTATAAACTTTTCACTTACCCACGTTTGAATCTTTTTTACTCACCCTACATACATTTTATCACCCAGATTATTTAATACTCATCATGCTATTGCAGAAAAACTTATACTAAAGTATTTTTTATTTTATTCAAACGTGTAAGTAAATTTAAAAAAAGAGAAGGAAGAAAGCAAACCTGCTTAAAAAAGTTAAAAGTTTATAAAGAAGAAAAAGAAGTACGGTGCCTATGTAAAAAAATGAAGTAACATTTCCTCGTTTGCGAGTGGATCTATATATCGTATTTTTTAAAATAGAACTTAGAGAGACAATTTAACTTGGATGAAAATGTTTAAAAATAGGTGTTTATATATACACAAACACACACACACACACACAATACGATGATGATTGATCATAACAAGTGTCCCAAATCATCAAATGCATTTTAAAAAGAGAGTTTAGATTGTGAAAGAGCGAATATGTGATATATAAAGCACACATACACATTGTATATTAGGTGCTAATTAAATGAAAATGCTATCTAACATTTTAAGAGCAACTTCTTGAACTAGCATGGCGACTGTCATTTATTCCCTTTCTCTCTAAAAATAAAAACAATTTCCTCGTGTGTACGTATGCAAGAATGAAATCAAGACAGAGGAAAATTGTTGTCACTCTTGCCAAGAATTCGATCAAACGCTTTAGATTTCATTACCTACTTACTTATTTACGCATGTATTGTATTATACACTACAATATAGCGAAGACCGCTTGTTGCAGATAGGAAGCAAGAAGAGAGTAATGAGGAGAGAAAATACCGGAGTAGTAGGTAGATAGAAATGAAGAAAAAAAGAGCTACCTATGAATTTTTAATTTTAGACAAACGAATGTTATACATTCAAACATTCTGTTTGCAGTGGCCAACCAATTGTTTGGAAAGAAATATAAATGCGCATGAATTGATTTTAATTTCAATTGGACTTCCGCTATAACCGAGCGGCACATGGCTAGTCGCACGACCGTCATAAGCGTATTTATAGCCATGGCCTTCGCGACGAACCGCCGAATAGTCGCGAAGGCGGTCGCATGACTGGCTAAATACCACGAAGTCGTTGCCACGCTGCCCTGACGGTAGAGTTTTTTCCCTCAATTGTAGTCACAGCGACGACTTCGTGGCATTTGGCGGCAATCGGTGACTGGACATAAAACAGTCGCCATGACGCCTCCTACGGTATTTATACGACCACCTGGCGACTGCAAAATTTTCTTTTGCTTTCCTGAAATTTAAATGGGTTTTAAATCTAAATTACACAATACTATTGCTTATCTTTTTTAAATGTAAAATATTTATTTATTATTTCAATTTCTCAAAACATTACAATTTTAATAACTTGCAAAATGAATCAGAAAAAGTCCCAAAACAATTTGTTGAATACCAAAACACGACATATTACTGGATCTCATCTGAAATCGAAAGGCTTATTAAATAAGTGAATAAAGGCATGATAAGTACTTATTCTTACCTTGTATAATCTCATCAGTTTGATAAACTAAAATAGAACAATCAATTAGAATATTATTAAACATTTTTAATTGAGAATACTCACTGTGCAAAGCTAAGAGATCCATAAATCAATTCCAAATCAAGTATTGAGTGATGAGTTATAGAACTGATGAAATTAGAAATATTTTACTGAAAAGAAAATAAGAAATTATATCAATTTTCTTGACTTGAATTTTTTTATAATGAAAATTATTTTATAAGTTTATGGAACTTTTACCTGTTGTATTGGTGAAACTTCATGATGCCTTTGTTCTATATCATCTTAAATTTGTGTTTCACTACCAAAAACTGTTTATTTCACTATATTTACTTTAATTTCAAAAAGATCAACACTTAATTCTTTTCGCGATTTTAAAAAAACTAAATGAAAAACGTGTTCGTTTTACAAAGTAGTCGTGACGTAGTCGCATGATAGTCATAAAGTCGCCTTCGCAACTTTTTCAGGGCTTTCATACGACTACAACGGTAAAAAATTATGACCGCATGTGACTGCATACGACCAACAGAAGACAGTCGCAAGGCCCGTTTTACGGACTCCATGACTATGCTAGCAGTCGTACGACAGTCGTGTGATCGTCATAGTCCGCTGTGTCGCTCGGGTGACTAAAGTTTAGATAGATTAATGGCATATATTAGTTTTATTCAATTTAAAAAATGTTAACAAAGTAAATTCCATAAATCTATGTAATATGCATTACGAAAAATAAGATAACATTAACACTCTTAGACCTTAACGATAAAACATGTGACAGAATTGATAAAAAAGAAATATTTTCGATAAACTACTTAAAAATGCAGTTTTAAACATTCGGGTCATGACCCAATCAATTTTATTTATCTATCTGTCAATGGGAACTTCCTATGAAACAAAATTTCTTTCAAAGGTTCTATAAAATAACATTTAAGGCGTAATAATTTCAATTTACGTTGAACGCTGAAACTAAGATAAGAAAAATCAAAAAATCGAATATATGTTTGAAAACACATATAGGTGTATGGTAGATCATGATTTAAAATAAGACTACATTAAATTGCATTCCAAAATGTTTATAAACAAAAAATGATGTATAATATTTCATCACAATGACTCATATATAATTATGATTTAATTGTATATTTCTTGAAAGTTGTCATACATCATTATTTTAATATATTATATTTTATCGAAAAAGTGGCTTTCAATTTATCACAATAAATGGAGAAAACACATGTTTTTGTTGAAATACTTTGATATTCTACCGTAATAACCAAAACCAGCCAAAAATTTATTGATAAGAGCAGAAAACGAGAGCGATATGATATTGGTTGTCAACGTAATATATGTTTAACAACGTGAGAGAGAGAAAAAGAAAAAAATTAACGAAAGAGATGAAAATGATGTTAATCGTCACATGACACTAAAAATAATGTGAACTATTATGCATTTCACAAATAAACCGGTAGGGAAATTATTTCAATATTGCTACACATTCAAATCTTCGTTTTTTATTCGTAGAGCATGAAAATGAACGTAAACGTGTTACTTTAAACAACATTTCTATATTTTCTTATAGATCTTAGTCAAAGAGCAATTCTCAGTATATGTTTAATTTTGGTCAGTTAAATTTGAGCAATAGACCAGTTCTTCACAATTAATATTTTCCTTTGATCTACGATGATATTATATGATTTTTGCCATTTATTTCTTTATGTTCAAGCGAAAGGTGACTACCTACCTAGTCGGAAGAGTTTTATTCATTATATATTCTCTTTCACATTTTTTTAACCCCGTGTTTATTTGTAGATATCGTTACAAATATTTGCAAATCTGAGATTGAGAGTGACAAATTTTAAAAAATATTAGGTCATAAGCAAAAGGCTTGTTTCTTTCCTATCAAAATAAATTCTGCGTCATTAGTTGATGTTTTCAACTCTAAAATATTGTTGTTTATCATTTTTAAAGTATTTTTTAGAGACTTGATTTTATTTGTTAACTTTTATTTTTTAAACATTTCGCAAATGAACTTTCAAATGAGTTTATTGTACATATCATACATAAAAACCTGTAAAAAACAAAAAAATTAGTTTTGTGCTAAAAATTTGTTATTGATATTATGCATTGTGGCTCACTTTTGATACATATACAAGTAAAGATTTGTATATAGACACTATATTTCTCTCTCTCTCTCTTTTGTTTGATATGAGACTCAATGTTCTCAGAGAATTACAAAAACTTTTTTTTTGCAAATCCTAGAAAAGAGAAAATAGTAATGAAAATTCCTTGTTGTTAATAACGGAAGAAAATAGTTGTGTTAGCAACCGGTAATATGCAGGTTGCTATGTTACATGCATCATCATCACATTTAAGTTTTTTTACATAAAATTTAGAGATCTCATTCCAATAAAAATTCAAATATGAGTCAGAGAAAAAATAAAGAACAAATTCGAGTAATGGATGAATTTAAAAAAGACAGATAAAAGGAAGTTTCAAACACGAATAAGTGTATAAACGGACTTATTTCTGTACGAAAGAAAGAAAATCGAATATATACTGTGAGAATATGTACAATATTATAGGAAGCTCGATAGATTACATCACACATAAAACAAATAATGTTGTACTATGTACAATGTATAAGGTTTTTCTCTTCTCTTACTTTAAATCGTAGTATATTTTTTGAAATTTCTTTAAAATTTTGAATCTTTCAAAATATGTTTGAAAGACTAACTAAATAATCTTCAGTGTCATTGCTATTCTTTTTTCTCACTCTCTTTTTTCTTTGATTCTCTCTCATTCATTCATCAACTTTAGAGAAATGCCGAGTGGGTCGATATTTGTAAAAAAAGTCTAAAGATTACCAAATTTAGAAGCTTCGAAAATACTCTTTTTGTTTGTATGAGAGTGCGCCTAGTGATTGTTATTTGACGTATATTTCTTGCTTTAGTTGCTGCTATATTAATAAAAAATCCAACGAAATTTTTTTACACAATCAATTTTTTGCTATTCATTGTAATGTATGTAAGATTTTATGCAAAAGTCACTTGATTTTACTATACCTAAACTTTTATTTAAAAAAATTATAAGGCTCTTGTGCCCTAATTCTTATCGTAATAAAAAAAATCCAATCGTAGCGAAATACTGGAAATTAACCTTGAAAATTGATACAAAACGGCGTGTGCACAAGCACAAATCGCTCTTTTATACTGATAACACGACACAATAAAAAATTGCTGTCGTTGCTGACCATCATCTAACTTGTTTACATCGTCACACCATCATTTAGTAAATGAAGATCACGTAGATGTTTTCTCTTAAAAATTTTCCACAGTCTCAAAACGAATACTGAAAAATACATACAACCTTGTCATCATCATTCTCTCTCTAGCATATTTTTGTTTCTCATTTTTTGCTCTTATAAGTACCTTTTGCAATGAGAGTAATAAACTAAGAAGATGTTATATCAAATAGCATTATAGACTACTCTATTTATTTGATCTTTATCGAATACACATATACGGATAGCGGAAAAATATTTTCATTTTTATGAGATGCAGGCGCCGTTTTTTGTTGAGATTAGATAAAAAGTGCGAGTCCTTGATTTTTAGATTATTTTTAAAAAAAGCACCAGTTAAGCAGTAGCATTGTATTGTATATGCTTTGAGAACCATTTACTAAACGATGAGATAGAGAAAGTGAATGTGTTGAAATGATGATTTTAAAATTCATCACTGAAATGTTGAGTTTGAAAAATAGATTTAAGCTAATCAAAATATTCAGTATATTTTCATAAACACACAAACATATCAGTTTTGAAAATGTCATTTAAGACTTGTCTCAAATTTGTTTGATTTATTTTTATATACAAGAAATATCGTACATCTATCGTTATTTCATGATTGAATGAATATTGGTCTACCTAGTTTTTTCTTTTGTCATATGACTTCGAAATTCAAAAACATTTTTTATTCTGCTAAAAATACACGAAATTTATTTTACACAATAGTTATTTACTCATTCAATGACATTGGTTAAAATGAAGTAATAATATTAATAGCATAAAATATATTTCATATTTTCTTCTTAAGAACATTTTAAATGTAAATTCTAAATACTTTACAGTAAGCAAACATTTATAAATAATATTACTAGTTACTCCTCTTTCAGCTTCAATGGGCCGGTAATCTTTTTTTAATATCAATACATAAATGATTTTTTATATTTGTCACTCTCTCAATTTTTCTCTTTGACTCTCAATGAATATAATCGATTACAACAAAAAAAACAAGTGCGACTAAAATGAGAGAGACAGAGAGTGAGAGAAAATGTTTTAATACCGACAAAAATGTATATATGTATATATTGTTGCATAAACTATATAAATACTTAAAAGCCCGCATGCTTATGTTTGAGAATTTTTCTCTCGCTCTCTTACACTCACTTATAAGTTTATTCGCAGTCTCATGAGTTCATAAACACATAGTGAAAAAATATCATGTGAAAGAAAAGAAATTCCACTCGAGGTTTTTTATTCTTGTTAAATTTGCAATGCCATTCAGGCGATTGTGCTAGACTTAGACACATAAACAAGTAATTTACTCCATCATCATCATCTTCATTCGTGATAGAGAGTGTAAAACTTGATATTTTCTTATTTATAATTGAAAAATGTAGAACTGTGTGAAATCATTTCTAACGATTTATTTTTGCTAAATTTCTGCACTTACTGTTAGTTTTCTATACCGCTTTCGCTTCCAAATGATGAAAAGAAAAAGAGAGGAATTCTTTTTATTATTTCATTCATTTTATTAACGGAATATTATTGCAGACATTGCGGTAAAATCGTACATAGTAGTGGAAGCAATTGTCGATTAAAGAGTGAAGTGAGAAAAATGTTGGTTTTCCTTTAAAGTGTAGATCTTATACACATATATGTTTGTACTAAGAATAATTATGAAATTGAAATTAGTCTAAAAATTTAATGTAAGTAAAGAAAATTAGCCAGTGAAAATATATAATAGGTATTAAAATCAACCGATAATTGATAAATCGCATATTTATAAATATTATATGCTTTTATGTATAGTATAGTGATACCAACTAAATTGAATTTTCTTCTTCATAGTTTGATTCTCTTCTTACATTAGTTCTCATTCATTTACACGTATAAAATAATTTTTTCCTTGGGCCTATTTACAACTTCTAGCCTCATTGACCCAGTTTTCATCTCTCTTGCACTCGCAACCGATAATATACATAGAGCAAAAAAAGAAGAGCTGTTCCTCGCTTCAAACGAAAAAAAAACTAGTGTTTGTGTGTGTGTGTGAATAAGTGAGTGAAGGAGAGAAAAAAAGAAAATTTGTTATAGTATAAGGTTTATCTGCCACATATTTGACTAATGAACAAGTAATGACACTATGTAGGTAGGGTAGCAGCACAATAAGAAAAGAAGAGAGATGAAAAAAATTGTTTATTTTTAAAAATAACTCTGAAAATGTGCAGTGAAAAATAAACATTTACGCGTAGATAAGAATGATGGTTCAAGTTAATACAAATTAAAGCGGCCGCAAAAAATGTTGAAAACACGATGATGTGATGAATAATTATTACCTATATGTGAAAATCATGCTCGTCAACACAAAAACAAACACATACAATATTAGATGCTCGGACTCGGACTTTTAAATTACATGTTGACTGATTGTCGCGACACTTAATTGCTTATGTATGTTAAATTTCTTCCTAAAAATAAATTGAAAATCAATTTAGAACAAGGAGTTTTTCAACTACCTTTCTCAATGTTTTTCTCTCGTAGTCTAGGTTAAGATATTAAAGAAGGTGTGTTCTCTCTGAAAGAAGAAATGAAAGAAAAAAATGAGTGTATTTCCGTGATTGCGCTGCCAATATATAGTTTTAAAAGAGAGCTATATTTTTTATTCAATGAAAATTTTATGAAATGTTACAAATTTTTTTGATATCAGGTCAATAGAGGATAGAATTTTTAAACATATGAGACAATCTTTGTGTATGTGAAAAGAAATTTATACAACGACGTTTATGAAGAACAAAAAAATATATCATACTAAAGTGTCAGAGTTTGAAAAAAACATTTTTCGTAACTATGGAAAACTCTTTTTTTCATTGCTTACGATGAGACATATATATTTGATTTTTAACATTTCTTTATGGGATCAATAACAAAAAATATGAAATATTCCAATAGATTTTATAATAAATATCATAAGTGCATATGTAATCTGCAAATTTTCAACATAGGTTAATATTTAATTCATATCTTTGTTATTTATTTATTTACAGAATGTCACAAGATCGACCACTATCGCGGGATGGATCGGCAAAAATTATTAATATGAATCACATGCTTACACATCCAACAACGCAATTGCAGTATAACAATAACAACAATAATAATTTAATCATTAATAAGAACAACCTTTTATCTATGGATACAGCAAATAACAACGCAAATGTTCTTGTACACAAAAACATTAATGCTATATCTTCTATCTCATCTTCATCATCACCTCCTGATTTGTCTTTGAATTATATAAGTATGTATTTTAATTTATTTATTTCAAGATGCTAAAATATTAAGATATAAATCTAAATGTTAAATTACAGCAACAACAATATCATCAAATGATCAAAATCTAATGAATGGAAATTATAATAATAATCAAATCGTCCTGTTAACAAGTGAAAAAATTGAAAATTCTGATAGTGAACAAACTAAAGAAGATGAAGAACGTAAGATTAATGCTGATGAGGAGCTTACATCACTTAATTGGTTAAATGACAAAAATTTATTAAAAGGTGAGTAAAATAATAAACAAAGCATTTATGTTAACACACATTATATTAATGTCACATATAAATATATTTTTAGGAATAAACCTTTCCTGTCCAAAAGTGCAGTCTCCCTTAGATCAACTTTCAAGTGGTAGACTAAGCATTATATCAAAATCACCTCAAAACCATGATGAAAAAGATGATTCGGGAGTTTCAGTTGAAAATAGTTTCAATTCATCTTTAGAGCAGGTATGTAAATCAAATAGCCCTTGAAATATATTTATTGAACAATAAAATAACTTATTGCTTTCCCATATTTAACAGAACGAACATTATGCATCAAACGCTTCACCTAAGCCTCTAAACTATACAAAAGTTGATAAAAATTCGCAGGTTGATTCTAATAAACTTTTGAATGATAAATTAAATATCAGTCATAATAGCTTAAGCAACAATTCACAAGTTGACATAATCAAATTGGTAGCAGTAAGTCAGAGTAACAGCAGCAACAGTAATAATACATCCACCACCGTCACAAATACTACTTTAATAAAAGATTATTATCAAAGTAGTCACTTGAATACGGAAGAATCAATCAATCAGATTATCAAGTCGCCTCCTATTCATCAGCATTTTCACAAGCGATATTTGCGTGAAGCACTTAAACAGCAAGATGAGGAAAAACGTCAACAACAGCAAGAACAACAGTCACAAATACAAAATGCTCAATTGAGCTCATACATTATTGCAAAACCACAACAAATAGATAATCATCGTTATATTTTCAATGATGATTATGCTACTAATTATCATCACAATAATAATAACAATGCTCAAAGTAATTACGAGAATAGTAACTATGAACAAGATTTGTCACAGAAAGCTATCGATTATGCATTACCAAAACTCAACTCTACAGCTTCATCCGTTGCAAGCTCATTATCATCTTCACCTTCACCTAAGCAACAACAACAACCGAAGCAGCATCCAAACAATATACCATATGATCCTTTGATACATACAACTAGTAAACCTCCATATAGTTTTAGGTGAGAGATGAATAATTTAATGATTGTAATTAAAATTAATTCTTATACATTTCTAGCTCATTAATTTTTATGGCCATAGAGGACTCAATGCAAAAAGCTCTGCCTGTGAAAGAAATTTATGCGTGGATAATTCAACACTTTCCTTACTTTAAAACTGCACCTACAGGTTGGAAAAATAGTGTTCGACACAATTTATCATTAAATAAATGCTTCCAAAAGGTTGAAAAAGCTGCGGTAAGTTTGCTGTCAATAAATTGAAATTGAATATTTTTTAAAAAATAAGTGTTTATTTTTTAGAATCTTGGCAAAGGTTCATTGTGGATGGTTGAACCTCAATATCGACCAAACTTGATTCAAGCACTTACACGGTCACCATTTCATCCATGTTCCACTTGGGAGAAACAAGCAAAAAATTTAATCAAATCACCAAATGAGAGTCCAGGATCAAAAGTAATTAAAATTATTTATTAAAATTTTTGATAGAGCTAATTCTTGTAATTATTTTTAGATTAATGGTAATGCACGTTTGCCAAATCCAGAGCATTTTCCATTTCTCTCACGTCGATTAGCAGCTATGGAAAACATTGATGATGAAGTTAATGAACAAAGTCGATCAAGTACTCCATTAACAAATTTCGAAATGCCGCAAAATTTTTCCACAAATGGGATTTCATCTCAATTTTCGCTTAGTAATTGCATCAATAATAATAATAATAATAATTCAATCATAATCAACGGAAATCTACCAAATTCTGAATTATTTACTCGTGAGCTTAATGCTGAAACTATTGATGATGTAAATGCTGCGACTGCAATGCTTGCACTTAAGCATGGACCAAAAATTTTTACAGAAGGCATTCAATTTGTTCAGAATGGTGTACCATCAATTTTGACAACAACTTCTTCTCCAAGTGAAGACCATACTTATTCAGCATATGGTAAAAATGGAACAAGTGATAATAATAGTAATGGAACATCATCGGATGCAGCATATGAAAGTAGTGAAGAAAAGTGAGTAAAATCTTAATGTATAAATGATAAAACAAGAGGTTTGAAATATTTTTTTACATATCAACAGCAATGTGGTTTATCAATTTAGTCAACCATTAAATGATCAAGAGCTTGAAGAGCAGCGCAGACAAGCGGAAGGTGTTGATGCGTTACTCAATTTGGCTGGTTATAATACAAACACCACACTTCTTTTGAAACGTCCCGCATCGAGTGAACAAGATTTTGAACGAAAGCAATACTTTTACACCACAGAAATTTCCCCGACCAAATCTTACATTTTAACAGATGATAATGAACCTCCACATAAAAAATCAAAATCTAAAATGCTACGAAATAAATTAAAGAAAAAATCGTGGAGTCGGTAGTGAAGTTAGAAATCTACAAAGCCTGATAAAATTGAAAACTGAATCAAAGATTGAGGATTAACCAAAATTTTTACGCTTAAGGAATGCTTAAGTAATTTAAAAATATATACAAATGCATGAGAAGTATAATGGTAGAAAAGTTAATTTTGAGCAATACCATCAATTTACATCTCATTTCAATGCATTTTTGTAAAAAAAAATTTTAAAATTTCAAATGGATTCAAATCAAAAATAAGCTGTTTTTATAGTTATTTAAAAAGAAAAAGCTCAAGCGCATGTTTGCTATATAGAAGTACTTCATTCAAACGATTTCCTAACCTATCTATATTTTTAAATATTAATAAATTATCACATGAACTACCTAATATCTTCTTTCTATCATAAAATATACTATGATGATCGCGAGGAAGAATCACGAAAAATTTACTACATCTAAATGAAATCTTATTTAAAATTAAGAACATTGTTATAAAAATCCTCCAATTAAATATTGTTTTTATTTTAACATAGTTATGTTTAAATAAAATTTTTATTCTATTTTATTCATAGTTGAAAAATACATTAATTTTTAGTGCCAATTATATGTTATCTAATGCTGAGAGAGCTAAACAGCAATGCTTTTCTATAGTGACTAATTATTATTTTTTTCTTTTTTTGCACTTACCTAGTAGAAAAAGCTATAACTATTTGGAGTACAAAATTTTAAAAAAATTTTCTTTCATTAGAAAAAATTCAATTTTGAATAAAAAATTTGATCTTACATGATTTGAATTTTCGTTATATATCTAATGCATTCTGCTCATTCTCAAAAGATATTTAAATTGTATAAATTTACAACATAAAAGCAGAATTCAGTAAAAATTATTTTTACGCAATCATATTTTTAAGCTAAGAAAAAACTGAACATGATAGTGCCTGTTACTAAAAATAAACCTATGAAAAATTGCATTTTTGTGTTGAGAATATTTTCTTCGACAATGAAGAAATGTGAAATTATCAATAAAACCGTTATTTGACTCATAAATATATTTTCATTTGATTTTTTAAAAGCTTTTATTTTTGTTGTATGCTTTGAATCATATTTATTTTAAAATTTCTTTATTATCATACAAAGAAAAAGTGATTAATCTTTAATAAGGTAATTTAAAATAAAGAAAAAAAAGAAAATGTTTAAGATTAATCTGAATTTGAATCACTTCCACTGCCACTATTGCTGTGTGAATGACTACCTGAACGAGAAGAGCTTCCTGATCCACTATGACGACTACTTGATTTTCTTGAACGATCAGAACCAGAGTGATGTGATTTTACAGAACCACTTCGTCGTGAATTTGCAGACTTTGCCGAGATATGTGAATGTTCAGATCCTGAACGATGTGAATGTGCAGAACCAGAAAGACGTGAGTTTGCCGATCCACTTCGACTAAGTAAAATATAAATAAATAAATGTTTAAACACAACAATGTAATCAAAAATACCTTGATCGATTAGAACTATGACTTCTACTACGACTGCGACTTTTTGATCGTGAATGGGGACTTCTACTGCGGCTTCTTGATTTTGAAACTGATTTAGATTTAGATCTAGATCTATTAAAATAAAATATACATTATAGATAAAGAAAACTTATATTTTTGTGTTCTTACCTTGATCTGCTTGAACTACGACTTCTACTTCTACTTTTTGATTTGGATGCAACCGATCTTGATCTAAAATAATAAAAAAAAAATTCATAATTTTTAAAACAATCTAATGTTTTAAAACTATTTACCTTGATCGAGAACGTGATCTAGATTTCGATCGTTTATCATCACCACCAGTTGTAGTTTCATCATTGCCTTTTTCTTCAACATCCTCTTCCATCTCTTCTTCTTCTTCCTCTTCACCTGGGGGTTCTAGATTTTTCTCTCGAGAGAGATGCATTCTATGCTCAATGGCATTAAGTGGTCTATGACGTACAACTAGTTTGGTATTGTTAATTTGAACGCCTACTTTTTGACGACGTTTGCTTAAACGTACACGTGTTTCGAGTTCATCATAATAAACACCATCTTCGCGGATAACAAAAAAGTAATTTTCTTCGTAACCCTTTGAAAGTTTAGATTTGACATTCCAGTTATATTCACGTGTCATTTTATACTCATATTCAGCATCATCTTCATAAGCTCGTTCAAGTGAAAAGTCGACTCGTCTTTTTTCAAGAGTTTCTTCAGTTGGAAGGAAATAAGCAACGAATTGTTCACCCGATTCATCCATAACACCACGAATCATAGCTTGACCCATTTCTTCTAATTGGTTAGCTAAACTTTTACCACCTGGTGAAGGATCAGCATCGAAAATAACTTGTGCATAAGGATACTTCCAACATTTGAAATCGGGATAAACTGAATACACTTCAATTGGTACGACATTTGGTTTACAATAATGTTGTGTTATTGGTATCTTGTTATCTTCAAAGGTCTTTTCAATCGCAGCAATTTGTTGTTCACGATCCATGTACAAAGTTTCTTCACGCATACTGTTTTTAACATTATAACCGACTTTTGCTTCTGCTTTCTCCATGTTTTGTGGCTATAAAAATTAAATAA
Organism: Polypedilum vanderplanki; assembly: GCA_018290095.1. Lineage (NCBI taxonomy): Eukaryota > Metazoa > Arthropoda > Insecta > Diptera > Chironomidae > Polypedilum > Polypedilum vanderplanki. The sequence goes on from CM031379.1 coordinate 17,820,162, forward strand.
AATACAACATTTATTGATGATAATTTAAGCAATTATTTTTTAAAGTATTTACCTGGAAGCGAGTCTGTTCAGTAGAAATATATTCTGATCTTCTTAACCATGATACCGGTTTAGCATGCTGCTTTGAGCGGCTCATGTCTTGTGGTGCATGCGTATCTTCCTCGAGTAATTTTTCATCAGCTGGATCGAGTGATAATGCATTTCGATCTGATTGATATAGATCTCTGTTAATTAAATCTATCGATACACCTAAATCATGTTCTGATAAAACTTCAAATTTGTAATTTCTTTCTAATGATGTAGGCTTATATTGTGTAAATCGGTCGAATTCAAACGGAAATGTAAGAAATTTTAGATCAAAAGGAATATCAGGAAGATTATTGCTGTATTTTGCACGACAAATGATATCGGATCTTTATTGAATGAAAAATGAGATAAAATAAAATACACATTATGAAACTTTTATTATCAACACTTACTTTCGATCTTGAGGACGAACAATTCGATCATTTTCACTACCATTTTGCACAGTGGGAATAGGTGGCATTTTTAAAAACTCTTAATTTTAAATTTATGTTTAATTTGTGAATTTTAGGAATAATTTTTTAAATTCTCTTAGATGTAAACAACTCGAATTCGAATTTTAGTGTTGTTTTTTATGTACGAAAAATTTGCATTTCGAAAATTTTTGAAGCTGTTTCTTCTGAATTTAAAATTTAATTTCAAACAATAAATATAAAAGTATAGTAAATAAAATAATGACAAGCATCAATCCCGTTGAAACTGTTGAAGAAGATGCAGCAGATTTACTATTTCCAAAAGGTAAATATAGTATAAGCTCAACTTTAAAACAACATTTTTATAAATATTTTTTTTTCTCATTTAAGAATTTGAAAATGCTGAAACTTTATTAATAAGTGAAGTTCATATGCTTTTGGAACATCGTAAACGACAAAATGAATCGAGTGAAGAAGAGCAAGAATTCAGTGAAGTTTTTTTGAAGACTTACAATTATACGGAAAACTTTCGAAAGTTCAAGAATAAAGAAACAATTACAGCTATTCGTGCGCTTCTGTCCTCAAAAAAACTTCATAAATTTGAACTAGCTGCACTTGGAAATTTATGTCCAGAAGCTCCTGAAGAAGCAACATCGCTCATTCCATCTCTTGAGGGTAGATTTGAAGATGAAACGTTAAGACAAATTCTTGAAGATATTGGAACAAAAAGAAGTCTTCAATATTAATTTAATAAACAATTCCATTTAAATGTATCAGACACTATCTATAATATTCAATAAAGTTTGATTTCTGGCTTTTTCAAAAAAAAAAAAAAAAAAATTTTAAAATCAGCTGTGCTATTTTTTGAAGTTGTCATTTTTCAGAGCAATACTGTCGTTTAGTAATTTTTTCTTGATCAAATATTACAACTTTTAATTTCTTTATAAAAGGATTAAAAAATCATTAAGATGCATCAACAATTTTTAAATAATGCAACAAGCAGTTTATATTCACTCTCATCTGATGAATTACGTGAAATATTCGGGGATGATGACAAACTTGATCAAAGAATAGATGAAATAGTGCGTAAAAAAATAGTGCTTTTGTTCGTTTTCTTTAAAAAAAAAATAATTATAAAATGTTTGTAATTTTGCAGTTGAAATCGCTAGAGAATGAAAAGGATGTGATAATTACTGAAAATCGCACATTAGCTGAAAGTAATTTAGAGAAGGAGCCACTACTCATTGAAGCAAGATCGCGTATAAATGATTTAACAGAAGAATTCAGAAATTTGAGTGAAAATGTACAACTGAAATTGACACAGATTAGTGAGTCATAGTACACCAACAATTTTTTTGTTTAACTATTTCATTATATTTTAGAATCAAAGGCATCAACTACTGACCCTGAATCTGTTTTGGCTAGATTACAAGCTTTAGCAGCTGAATCAGAGGAGCAAAGTGAAAAAATTGCCGATGAATTATTTGAAAATAATCTTTCAACTGAAGAGTTTCTTGAACAATTTAAAGCATCACGTACAATAATGCATCTAAGAAAATTGAAAGCTGAAAAAATGCAAGAATTATTAAGGAGAGGAGCACATCGAAACACTCAACCTGGAATGAATAACAATTTTCCAACAACTGGATTTTATCAGAATACTCCATATCCTAACAGCATGCCTGGTTTTCCTATGCCTATGATGCCTAGGCCTTCTTTCTAAAATAAATTGAACAGAAATGAAATTAAATTGCTAACATGTTAAGTTAAAATATATGTGTTTTATGTATCCGCATTTTATCCATACATTTGTTTTATAAATAAAATTAGAGCAGTTATAATTTACAAAATTGGATAATTCAACTATTTTAAATCTTATCTTCATCATTTTCTTTCCTTTTCGTTTTTATCTAATTTATTTATATCTAAGCTGGTATGATTTATAATATAATCAATTATTATAATGAAGCAAAGCCCCATTCCAAGTACTGTAATTAAAGTGTTTCTATTTAATTTTGATGAAGTTGCATATTCCTCTCGTCTTTTTCTTGTTGCTTCTCTATTTCTTATATTTTGTTGATATCTAAATGTTTCACCTAAAAAAAATTGTTTTACTTTTTTTGAACAAAATTTTAAAAGGTCTCAAGATACCATAATGTTGAGATGTCCATTCATCAAAATCATATATTTTACTCTTCCCGCCTGTATGCTCTCTTTTTAATCTTGATTTGTAAAATCTAGTTGTATCATCATCATTTATTTCCTCTTCTATATCATAAGGTTGAGTTTTTTGAGTACTTCCTGAATGATGTGAAAACTCACTTCCTGCCCTATGTATGATTCCTTTGTCATACATTTTTCTAAGTCTATATGTGCCAAGAACCTCATATGCTTCACTAATTGCTCGAAACTTTTCGTTTGCTACACTATCATTTGGATTTAAATCTGGGTGATATGCCTTACTTAATTTATAATAAGCAGACTTTATATCGGCCTAAAAATAAAAAAATTATTTAAATATTTTTTCGGTGCGTTTAGAGTTTTATAATATAGAAAACAACGTAGAAAGTTCAAGAATTATAAAAAAAATATTAACAAACCTGAGTTGCATTTGGTGTAAGTCCTAAAATTTCATAAAGATTTTTAGTTTTAGTTACATAGTTTTTTGAAAGAAGATTCAGTATGAATTTTGATCCTTCCTTGTTAATTTTATTTGAGAACATGTCAGATTTTTTCAATAACTTTGTTTTATATCGTGATCTTTTTTTCGTAGAAACTTTTGGATTAACGAGGAATAATAATTTTTTTTAAAATGAAAAACACAATCATAACAAAACTATTATATAAAAATTTTCAAATTATTTTATTTCGTTATTCCATTACAAAATATTATTCCATTTTTTTTTTAATTTTTTTATATATTTTTAGAAACGGCCACTTCGTTTTCTTCCAGTATATTTTGAGTCTAGTCTTGTCTCATTTCCTTGTTGACGTCTCCTTTCCTTTTTATGCATAATCCAATCCTTTGATCTTTTAACATCCTTACCTCGAATATTTTTCGTCATTTCTCTCTTTTTTGAATATGAAATTTGCTCGGTATTGCTTTCCTCTGTACCCAGACCAGCTGGCAGTTGTTGTTGTACACCACCAGTCATCAAAACTAAATAATATTTTTTTGCCTTTGTAGAATTTGGATAATCCACAACTATACCTCCATAAAAACCACTTCTAAGCGCTTGATTTGTTATCATATCAATTTGTTGTGCATTCTCAGGATAAAATTGAAATACTGCTCTAGCATTTCTTGTCTGCAAAAAGTACATATTACAATAGTTATTTTAGAAATTATATACAATTTCTTACTAGACATGCATATAATGTAGTGAAAAATTGGTATAATCGTTTCTGAGGCACATGATTACTTTTATCAGCATTGCAGAGCCATTGAATTGCAGATATTGATATAGCACCATCAAAACTGCCAGCTTTGAAACACATTCCTTGACCCATGTCTCCTAAAATGAGGTCACCTTCTACCTCTCGATCTGATGCAACGTCTAACATAGCTTGAGATATGTCAATCCCAATCCACTGATGACCATTCTCTTCTAAAACACTGCCACTTAAGCCACTTCCACAACCAATATCAAGAACTAATGCAGATTCATCCTCTGGCAATAGTAATAACTCATATGCACGTTCTGACATTTCCTCTTGAATTTCAATAATTCGAGTACTATATATTAAAATATTAATTACTTATATATCAATAAATCAAAAACATTTTTTAATTCCACTTACTTTTGAGAATATTTTTTTGCTTCATCTTCATTATAAAACTATAAAAAGTGTAATTAGACAATTGTTTTTATTATAAATAAATATTAATACTTACTATTTCAGGTGGTGCACTGTGTTCTGGTCTTTTAGCCATTTTATAAATTTTTCTCTGTTTTCAAGAACTTTTTTGCACGTTGTTTATGATTTTTTGTTTACTTTTTTTAAAAAAAAATGAAAACCCCCTATTTGAAATAAAAATGTTCTTCATAAAAGGTAAGAAAGTAAATAAATGGTAAAGTTAAACCATTGTGATAATTGTATCATCTTAAAATTAAATAAATAATGATATTTTTGAAAAAATGATATTTTATTTTCCAAAAAAATAACGTATTAAAAAATTTTAAAAATTCAATCCAAGTGTTCTCCACTTTAAAAAAGAAAAGTTTTAATTTAGCTGTGAGAAGAAAGAAAAAATAAATTTATTAAATAAATAGACTATATAAAAGTGATATAAACTGATTAAAAGATATTAAAGACTCTAAAGAATAGAGTGAAATATAATTTGTGAAAGAAAAACTAAGTGAAATCGATTATTGAAGTGTATTAATGTTTGCTGAGGTTTTACCTTTTTTCATTTCCGCTATAATACAGCTTCAAAAAAGAAAAGTCAATATTCTAATTGTTCTTATTATTACTGTTCTCCCATTTTAGCGAATGAATAATAAAGGAAATCATCATCAAGGTAAAATGTGACTAAGTGTTTAAAATTTATTATTTTAAAAGATGGAGAAAATATTTTCTAGAGAATTGGCAAAAAATGATTTCGTCGTCATACAAAAGAAAGCGAAAGAGAACTAGAGAAAGAAAAAGAATGAAAATGAAAAGAAACTGATGATAACATAGTCTCTCTCATTTCACTTAAAAATACGGAACAACTGAAAATAATTCTTCATGTACCTATAGAATTTACAGTTATTTCATGAAAAATTCCCAGATTCTCTCTTTCTCTCGAGGTTTCTAATTACTATTATAAATGATATTCACCTAAGTAAAAAATAAATTTTATTCTTTCATCGAAATTTATGAAAAATTGATTCAAGTTACCAAATATTTTTTTTATGATACATTTATATAAACCTCTATTGTTTCAATCATGTCTTATTTTTATGCTTTAAAAGAATATATTTAATATTTTATATGCAATGCAACAAGTTATACAATAGCTATTTTTATTCATTCAATATGTAAAGATAATATTTTATTCATTATATTAGAGAACATTGAACTCATATATATTTTTTCCATTTTTGTATATTCATTTTCTTTTATTTAAGGATACAACAATGATTATTCATGGGGTGGACAAGTGAGAAAATCTTATGATTATTACAATCAAAATAGCAACAATCGTGGTGAATATCAACAGCAGCAACAACATGAAAGTGGAAAAATTGAACAACGTATGCAAAATTTGCGCATTGATGGATCATCAAGTGGAACAAAGGCAGGTTCTGAATCTTCGGGTGGTGGTCCTAAGAAAATGACTTGGGCAACTATTGCTAGTCAACCAGCAAAACCACAAATAAGCACAACTAATACTACAACAAAAAAGAAGGGGCCTGGTATGCCACCGCCTCCTATGGTTCCAGGAAAACATAATATTGATTTGAATGATGGTTGGGACACGCCCAAAAATATAGTACCACCGTCTCCTCCTGTAATTACAGCACCTCCAGTTGATTTATCACTTGACAAGCAAAATAACGCAAATTTTGATGGTCAACCTGCTTGGCCAACTCCTGAGCAAGCAGTTTCACAGAATAATATTCAACAAACTACTCCAAATTCAAGTAATAACAATCATTCTCAAGCACCACCAACACAACAGCAACCACAGCAGCATCATCATAACTTGCAACAACAGCAGCAGCAATCGTCACACATAAATAACAATCCACGCAGTAACAACAACAACAACAATAGTGGTGGTGGATATCATCACATTAATAACAATCCTAATAAATTCGATAAATACGAGAATAACGGCAGTAACTATCAAGGACGTCAATATAATCAAAATACGGGATCTAATCAACATTACAACAATTCTTCGTCGTCGTCTTCAAATTATAATGATTATCAAAAACCCTACCATCAGCATCCACATCAGATGCCAAGTGCTTCATCACATCATCAAAATCAACAATCAAACAGTGGTAACATTAATAATGGTGGACCAATAACTCGCAGTTCTATGCAACCCACTCAACATCAACAACAACAAGTAAATCAACAAACAAATAGCGACATTAGCAAACAACAGCTTTCAGATGAATCAATTTTGGAACAACTGCGTGTTAAAAATCAATATAATCCATCCGAATTAGATTTATCATTGGTTGACAAAGCAAGGTAAATTTCGCTATAAAATAAAATATATTCAATTAACAATTTTTTTTTATAATTTAACGACAGATTTTTTGTAATTAAATCATATTCTGAAGACGATATTCATCACAGCATCAAATATGAAATATGGTGCTCTACTGAGCATGGGAACAAACGCTTAGATCAAGCATTCCGTGAACGTGAAAAAGAAAATGGTGTTATTTATCTTTTCTTTTCAGTTAATAGTTCAGGTCATTTTTGTGGTGTGGCTCAAATGATAACACCAGTTGATTATAATTCTAATTCAAGTGTTTGGTCACAAGATAAATGGAAGGGTTCATTCCGTGTAAAGTGGATTTATGTAAAGGACGTTCCCAACACACAATTACGTCATATTCGTTTAGAAAATAATGAGAATAAGCCTGTTACAAATTCTCGTGATACACAAGAAGTCCCAAATGCACATGGCATTCAGATTATGAAAATTGTCCATTCTTATAAGCATACAACATCGATTTTTGATGATTTTACTCATTATGAAAAACGACAAGAAGAAGAAGATTCTCGTAAAAATGAAGCTCATGATTCCTATTCAAAAATGACTTTGCCGGCAAGTCATCATTCGTCGCACAATCGTGAATATAATAACAGTGGAGGTTTTGAACGTGGTAACAATGGAAACTATAACAAATACGGAAGTTCCAATAACAGTAAGTATATTTTATATTATATTTGTTTAATATTTTATATTCTTCTTAAATTATCTTTCAGGTTATAATAATGATTACAAGCAAGGTTTTAATAATTCTCGAGGCGGCTATAATAAAAGAAATGATTTTCGCAATGATCGTAATGGTGATCAACCAAGTGGTTTTTACAGAGCAAAAGATTATCAAGATAGAGATGATTTTGTAAATCGTAGTAGCAGTGGTGGCTATCGATCTGTAAGTTTTAAATATTTTTGTTTTGAAAATTATCAAAAAGTAATTTTGTTATAATTAAAATTTATAGGATCGTGGAGGATCACGCGGTCGCGGTGGTTTTCGTTCGATGAATCACAACTAAATATGTTTGTGGGTGTTTTATAAAAATAAAAGTTAAATTGCATGATAATTAAAAAGATTCACAACTAAAGTGGATATAAAAACATTTTAAAAAATGGACATCAAATATTCGTTATAATAATATTAACATTGATTGATTAAAACTAGTTTGAAGTGACCCGACATTTTTGAAAAAGAAAAAAAATAAATATATCTATAGATAATAAACAGTGAACTATTTTGCACTCCTATAAACTTAAATTTAAAAAAAGAAAAACATTTTCAAACAAAATAATTTCCTAAACACTATTGACAAATATTTACAAAAGTAATGAAGAAAAACATTTGATGTTAATAGTAATTGTAATTAAGTGCATAAAAAGTGTTTTTTCTTAATTTCAAAATAATTGTGCTGACGCAGTGCAGTGAAAAAAGTAACAAATGAAAAAAAAAACATTGAAAAAAAAACTAAAAAAAAAAAATCTTTAATAAATTTGATTAGTGTCAAAGAACTGTGCTTCATTACATTCACCATCACCATTTTTTATTAAAAAATCTTCAAAACGAGTCACAAATTAATGATAGGAAATATAAGAATTCAACTATTTGTAAAGTGAAACATAAACAAACCAACATTAGAGGAAAAAAATATATTTCGTTCATAATATTTCACATTTTCATCATTAAACAATTTTCGATTTAAATTGATCAGATTTTAACTATTCTTCACTTCTTTTCTTTTATTGTATTCACAGGTTTACCACATATATAACTATATTCTTTATTTTTGCCATAGGTTGCAATTTTCAAATTCAAGGCTACACATTGGATTTCTTTTCTTATATATTAACTTTTTTTTAATATCATACATAATTAATATAAATTTTAAGAAAAACAAGTAATAAATTTATACATTTTTCTTAAATTAGCAAATAATGTGAAAATTAGATAGAAATTCTGCATATAGGCACATGTGTGTGACAAGAGGATATATTTAAATGAAACGTAATAACAAGAGTAATTAATTTATCTTTAAAATTTCACTATTGTTTTGAAACATTGATATCTGAATTGAAGAAAATTTATAAAATGGTAAAACTAAAAATAAATATATTATACTACCTATGTCTTAAATTATTTGTATTTTATTCTTTCTCTTCCAGTATTATTACTACACCACTTATGCATTATAAAAATTTTTTCAAAATTAATTTTAACGGAAAAAATTTAAAAATTTTATACAAAAATTTCTAGCAGGGTATTTTTTCAGCAGATTCTTTTGATAAAGAAAAGAGAGGAGGAAAATGCGTTTATCACTCGTAAGAAATCTTAAATTTGGTCCACAAGTTAAGGAACTACGACTTCATCTTTGTCAAACAAGTGCAGAATCACAAGGAGCACGGTAATTGTCTATTTATTATATTATGCAACAAAATTTTCAATGTTTACAAAAAATTTTGATTTTAGAGAATTTGTTCAAAAACATTATGTTGCTATTAAAAAAGAAAATCCAAAATTGCCTATATTAATTAGAGAATGCAGTGGAGTGCAGCCAAGATTGTGGACTAGATTTGGTAAGTTAAAATGTACGATGATGTATGATATTAAATTGATAACAAAAAAATTTTAGAATTGGGAAAAGAGAAAAGTGTTCCATTAACAAATGTCTCTGCTGATGGTATCTTGAAATTAGTGGAAAACATCAAATAAATTCATTGTTTAGTGTATTATATCCAGAATTGAGAAAAAAAATAAAAAAGGAAATTTTCCCTAAATATCGAATTGTATTACGATTCATTTTTCGGGTGTATATAAGAATTTATAATGAAATTATAATTTTAAATTTATTCTAATTCTAGTAAGTAACTGGAGAAAAATCAAAATTTAATTTTTTTCCCTGCCTCTTTTCTTATATTCACACCGCCTAAAACCGTCAAAGAAATTTTTTTAATGTATGATAGTATCGACTTTCGAAATTTGTTTTGTTAGCAAAAACAATTCTATTTTCTTTTCTTTCATCATCGTTTTTTAACATTTAACAAATTATACGAAATGATTAGACTTATATAAAATATATTTGATAAGAACATATATAACTTTCAAACTTGATATTAAAGACGGAGCAAGAATAAGTTTTTAGGTGTCTCATTTGGTATATTTTTGTTATTACATAAAAAAAGAAGATTATTTCAAATAAGAAAATGTGCAGTGTTGAAGAATTTAATGAAATATTTTGTAAATTTCAAAAAATTTACGATGATTGTAATAAATTATTGACTCGTGGAATAAATGAGGAAGAAACATCAAATGAAGAATCGGTGTGAAATAATTTAATATTTGCAATTTTTTTAATTACTCTGACCTTATTTGTGCTTTCAGGCACTCAGAACATACAAAGAAGCAATTGAGTTAATTGACAAAGCTATGTTAATCCCAATTTCATTTCCATCAATGGAAGAGCAAGATGAAAACAAAGATATTGATAAGAAAATCAAAGATCTGAAAAGAATAATTTATAATTTTAAGATGCAAAGGTCTGAAATACTTCTTAGAATTGGAACTATATTTAGGAAAAAAGAGCATGAAGAGGCTGAAAATTTAATGAAAAAACAAAAAATATCTTCGGATAGTTGTAGTGAAGAAGAAAAACCAAAAATGCGGGCTCGTACATATATGGAGCTAGAAAATGTATTGACTAATTTGGGAAAAGTTTCAGATGGTGATGACGGAAAAAATATTCTTGAAATTCTTTTTTGCTGTAGCGGCGTTAAACTTTATTATATAGAGCAAAATGCTGATGTTATAAGCTCTTTAGAAGAGTTTGTATTGAGAATTATCAAATTAGGATCAGATTTTGAAAATAACTTAGAAGAGACTCTTTTTCTTCAACTTATTAAATCTTCAGATACCTCAATTGATATTGGTGAAGAAATAACTGAAGATCAGTGTGCTGGTTCATCCGATTCTATAAATGTAAATGAAAAAGAACAAAAAGCAGATCCGAGTTTTATTTATCCACTTATTCCTGGAGTAAGTCCACTATTTCGAACGAAATTCAACGCTTTTGTTCTCCCTGATCTACAAACTAATGATGGAAGTGCTATTGGTCTTCAGATTTGTAATCCAGAAACTGATGAGCTTGTACTCGATATATTGGTAACAATATTGAAAGGTGTAGTAAAAGAAAATGGTGAAATTGAGTTTGCAGATTTTACAAAGATTAAAGATGAAAGTCAAAGAGTAAAGAGATCAACTGGAGAAAAATTTTCAGAGAACCTTGTTTCTGGAGCTCATTGGATATCACAAGGACTAGTTTGCAGTGCGCAAAAAACAGGAGAATTTATAGATTACTCAACACCCTATATACTATCAAGAGTGCAACAAGCTGAAGATAGTGCACCTCCCGTTTCTACTAAACTAAATACATCAGTTACCGTAGCGAGATCATTAAGCGGATATGCAGCACAAGGAACATCGTTTCTAGCTGAAAAAGTTGGAGTTACCATGTCAAACTTTGGTAAATTTTTAGCACCTCATGTGCAACAACAAGGTGCAAAAATTTTGACATACACAACTGGAATGGAGAGCGGAAAAGCTGTCGTCACAATGGAGGAAACTTTAAAAATTGCCAGTAAATGAACTTAAATTCTTTTTTAATACCATGATTCAAATAATGCTTTTAGGGCTAATTTTATTTTAGAAAAGAAAAATTTTTTAATCATAATTTTCACCACATTTCCATCAAAACTTTCACCAATTTCCTCACCAAAACTTTCACCACAATTACTAAAACTTTCATCATTTCACCAGTTTTCACCAAAGTTCTTTTTACCATAATTTTTCACCGATTTCTTCACTATAATCTTCACCAAAACTTTCACTAAAATTTTCACCAAAACTTTTTTCACGATAAAAGTTCTACTTCACTATTATACTATAGTTTTTATGAATCATTTTTTATAGTTATAATAAAACATCACTAAGCATCAATATTTTTTTAGGTGGAGCTGCAGAAGCTATATCAACTATATATAGTGGTTTAGAAACAAGTGCAAGCATTTTGGGAAGAAATTTAGCAGAAAATTCAGTGAAATTTGTTAGGTATAAATATGGAGAATCTTATGGAGAAATATCCGAAAAAGGTTTTGATACAGTTGGAAATTTGATAGCAGTAAATAGAAGTTTTAATATACTAACACCAAAAGGATTAGTCAAAAGTACAGCAAAGAGTGCTGGAAAGGGCATTCTTAATGCAGAAGAATTTAAACCAAAAGCTTACATAAATAAAGATTATTTTACAGGCAATACAAGACTCATTCCGAATCTGGATAATTTTGCAAAGGAAATAACAAAACCTAAAATTTAAAAAAATAATTGTTGAAAATTAATGAAATTGCTTCATCTCATGCATATGTATACATGGTAATATGGAATAATATTTTTTTGACTAATAAAAACTTTTTTCTCAATATCTAAAACCAAATTTTTTTAAATTGTCTATTTTATTGAGTTTGATAATGTATGTTTATACCAAACTTATTTTTAAAAAAAATCAAAAAACTTTAGGATGATAACTATCATATATATTAGAACATTTATTTTATTTCATCATTCACATTTCGCTATGTTCTTTATATTATTCTATAAAATAAAATTGTAATCGTATGACATTGACAATTATTAATAAATGAGTTTAAAAAATTTCATAACAAAGCTTTTGTATTTGGGTAATTTACAATGACACCTCTTTACATATTATTGATTTTTTCAAAACAAAAAGATGAAGTGTGAAAAAATTCATTTTTCTAAAGAATTTTACTTTTCTCAAAAAGATGATTAATTTATTCTTTTTATTTTGTGATAAGAAAATAGATGAAAATAATAATTGAATAAAGTCATAGTATAATAAAGTGAAGAAATGTGTGACATTGAAAATTACGACTTTGCAAAAATCAATGGTATATAATTTTCCAATTTTATCTATCTACAAGTAGATAGTCCATTATAAATTATTTAAACACGCTTTTTTTGAAATTTTAAAGAAATCAAATCATCATCTATGGATAAACCTAATGAAAAGGATTTAAGACAAAATGATGACACAGATTCGCCAACGCAAGATTCGGGAGTTCAACTGTTGGACTCGGAAACAGATCTGAATGATTCAATGATATCGAGTTCTGGATTAGATTTTGAAGTCAATGACTGTATTAAAGTAATTAATAGTGATGTAGCTTCAGCTTTACCGGATTTGGTTGCACCATTGGTCTCAAAAAACGCTTTATCAAAAAGTGATATAGAAAATAATAATGAAGAAAATGTAATTACTTCAATTGAAACTGAAGAAATTTCTTCTTCAAATACTCATCCTGATTTGACTATGTCAACTTGTGAAGCTGACATGATCTCAAGCATACATTCAACATTTGATACAGAAATTACTGAAATTGTATATAGACGTAAGATTAGAAAGCAACCAAAATCAACACCTAAAAAACGTGTATCTTTTCATGAAGATATTCTAAATAGCACAAGAACTAATGACATTCATATTGAACATGGTTTCATTACATATAAAGGACGTAATCAAAAATGCACAAATAGATATTCTTGGTGTTCTGAGTATAATAATGAAGAGTTAGATATAAATAATGATGATAATGAAAGATCTATGAGACATCATGTCTATAGAAATGCATGTTCTGAGGTACTTGATTATGGAAAAACAGATGTTCAAGATGAAGATGAGAATGAGACTGTTAATTATGATCAATCAGGAGCTTTAGAATGTCCATTATTCAATGCAAAACGATTCTATAGATGCACATGCTCAAGTTCATCGAGTATTGAATCGGGTAGTTCTAATGAAAACAATTCAAATGATAATAGTACCAGCAGTAATAGTAGCAGTAGTAACGGAAATGAAAAATGCAATTACAAGCAGGCTAAATCAAATTCATGTGATTGCATTGAGATTTCCCAAAATGGTATTGAAATTGGTAAAGGAGCATGTTACTTTTCTGAACCAAATATTAGAAAGTCAGTGTGGAATAAAGAAAAAAAGCCAAAAAGTAGTTGTTTAAAGAAAAGTAAAAAACAAGAGTCTACAAATGTTGTTCAAGAGAATCATTCAATTGAATCAAGTGTAAAGAAATTCAACATTCATCAATTAAGTTCAAGTGTGATCAAGGATAATGGTAAAATGATCATTGGCTCACTTAAAGATATTTTTGGAATTGCATTACCTGAAAGAGGAGTGTTAGTTTTACCAGAAGAAGAAGCACCAGAAGCGTGGGAAGAAAATTCACCTAAATCACCTAAAAAGCATCAAGATTTTTCATTTCTTAACAAGGTGGGTATATTTAAACCTGATACAGAGAAAATACAGAAGCTCTCAAAAAGTCTTGATGGAGGCTTAGGTAAACAAAATAAGAAATTTGTACACAATGTTGATGAGCAATTGCGTCGCATGAATGATGAAGATTTGTATGCTCCAAGTAATTCAAATAGTCGCAAGAGCAGCCTAAGAACTGAAAGTTCTATTGAGGAAAAAGAAGCCGAAGAAGATTTAACTTCATCGTGTGGAAATAATAATAATCCTCAACGTAATAAATTTATAATAAATTGTGAGAGCACTGTTTTTGAGCATACTGGCACTGTAGAGTTGACATCAACCAATATAAGTCGAGAACAAAGTTCATCTTCCATTGCTTCTCCATTAAACTATAATCCATTTAAAACAAGGTTGGGAAGCATTTTCCAATCATTTACTGGAAATGCGCCAAATAAACATGATACTGATAAGAAAAATGGCTGTAGTGGTAGTATAGATGAGAAAGATGTAGAGTTTTCATACCATGATGATAATAATGTAAGTAATGTCAACAAAAATAACATTATGGAGTCAAGTATAACGTCAACCTCATCAATCATTTCTGACATAAGCTGCTCAACAAATACAACAACAAGCATAAATCAAAATTATGATATTCAGCTTAGTGGAACAAGAAAATCTAAATCACCTAAGCACATCTCTTCCCCAATGAAAAAACTTAATCAGGCACGAATGAGCCCAGATCTCTTCAATCAAGATTGCTATGGTTCAAATTTACAGGCTGTTAAGAATACGAGAAGCATCCTTTCGAATGATTTTGATGACATACTTACTATCACCAGTGAGAATGAGAATACAGATAATGATATTGTCATTGTTGACTATTCAGACGTGAAAAATGATTTAGAAAACAATTCAAATATGAGTAACAGTTACTATTTAAAATTACCATCTATAATGACATCATCTACGGCTTCTGTTTCTTCAAAAACATCACTCATTAATCGATTTTTAAGAAATGTAACACAAAAGAAAATCCTTGAAGCATCGATTAAAAGAAATAGCTTTTTTCAAGCTAAATTAAAAAATGAAACAAAACTTTTTGGTGGAAATCTGTATGTGAAAGGAGTCAAACCCAAAAATGAAGAAATGATTAAGGATTTGAATGCTGAAATTGATTTAGAAGTTGAAATGGGTTGCAATAGTTTGGATTATGATGACGATCAAACCGCATACAAAAGTAATCGTTCATCTGTGTGTTCTGCTGCTAGTGCTGGTGACACTTTGAGTTATGATTCGGGTATTGGAGAATTGAAAATTGACATGTTTCCAAGAAAAAATTTTCCAATTTTTCGAGATTATAGCGAAGTGCTTATGAAAGCTTTTAAACTTTATACTGGTTATAGCAATGAAGGAAATATGTGTGCAGTATTAGTGTTGCTAACTGATAAAACAATCTATGTTGTTGAACTGCTTAGGAATGAGCTTTACAATAAATTTGTATTGCCTTATGCGGAGCTCGATGTTATTCTTATGGGTCCTATGGGAAATACTGTTTTGCTTAGTAATATGGCAAGAGATATGCAACAAGTTTTGTTAACATGCGGCCCATATCCCGCAGAAAAGCTCATTGCAAGTTTAGAAATATGTGCAAGACGTGGAGGTCTCAAAAGTGAACTTCCCGCTGTAGGTCAGCTAACGCTTGATCATTTCGCACCACTGCAGGCCTTTGTATGCAATAATTCATCAGTTAGCAAGTCTGATATATGGAAGTATTATTCAATTGTCAACATACCAGCAGGCATTTTGGGCGTTGAGGAGGAGAACGATACACCATTTGGTAAAATGTTATCAGGATTTTTCATGCATCGTAGTCTCACGCATGCTGGTATTATACAACGATGGTCTGCCGCATATTTCATGTTAAAAGCTGGAGTTCTATACACTTTTAATGATTCCATTCAGAAAATTCCTAGTTCGGCTGTGAATTTGCAAAGTGAGTGTCAGGGTGCACGTAGATGTACCACAGCAAATCGACCACATTGCTTTGAAATTTTATTACGTTCTGGCTCATTGCAATTGGCTGCACCAGATGAATATGTTTGTTCTGAATGGTTACAAGCTGTTATACAGTCTGCAAGTAGAATTTACGATACGAATGAAAAGCCAAGAATATTAGGATGCACTTTAATAATGACCGAGAATCATTTGATAACATTGAGGGAAGATTTTTCATCACCATTGAGACGAATAATGCTTCAACAACCGATAATAATGTCACCTTATCCATCAATTCAACAATTTTCATGTGGTAGTAAAGAAAATATTGATCCAAATTTGACAAGAAAGTTGAGTAATTCAACAATTATCGATACTTCAAGTGAAATAAGCTCTATAAGATCAACTATAAGTACACCAAGTCGTGGATGTCGATCTAATTCAACTATTTGCAGTACATCAACAAAAGCTTCAAAAAAAAATCATTATGATGAAAGTCATAGTCATACAAATATGACAAGTTTTTATGGCAAAAATTCTGGTATTGAAGTACTTACATGTGCAGCCATTGAAGAACTTATTTCTATAAAAATACCTTACGATGAAGATAGTTGGTGGTGTATTTTGGTTAGTACTTAATAATAATAGCAATTAATTGATTATTAATGAAGCTAAGTTTCTATTTCTTTAAAAAAGGAATTTTCCTGTCAAGAAGTTCGTGAAAATTTTGATGACCTTGCTTTATTTTTCTCCACGAGCTCAGAAATGCAAAGATTTATTTCAATGCTTGAAAATCTATGGCACGAAAAAATGGTAATTGATTTTTTTGTGTACTTATTATTATGAATTATTAATTTTTAATTATAACTAGGAAAACGCATTTCCCATAAGTATTTCAAAAGAGAATGATTGTTGCCCACAACAAAGGCATTGTGAGAAATTGTTCGCTGAACTAAGTCACTCTTGGGATACTCTGCTTGATGCTGTCATAAATATTACAGACTAATTTAATTCTTCAATTTAGCAGTCACTTTATTTAAAAATTTGCAAATATACGCCCAGAAAAACTTTTTGATGTCATAAGTAAATCAAAAGATAAAAAACATGATAGTATTATTCATAAAACTTTATCTAGTCAAGCTTCAGTAATTTTTTTGCCTTTTAATAGCTTCTTATAAAATAGATTAAACAAAATACTCTTAAAAAATAAATATATTTATATTTGTCATTTAAGATGCTTATAAATACATACTATTTATATTTATTTTTTGAATGCAATTGATGGCTTTCTCAATCAAATCAAATAAAATAATTTTAATTTATTTAGATTTTGCTTTACCAATACTCATATTGAATATTATAAAACAGAATAAAGTAAAAAAAATTATGTGGCAGCAATAAATATTATTTATTGCATATCTCATTACTGTATTGTCAAATAAATTTAAATTGAATGATATTATTAAATCTATTTATTTAATTTAAATGTAATTTATAATTTTCTATGTATGACATATTATTATTAAAAGCAAATTGTAATCATGAATATATAAAGAAACCTAAATAAATACTTAAATATATATCTTATATGTGTGAAAAAATTATTATTCCGGAAAAATAAACATTTATTAAAATTTTATTTTACAGTTTTTAACTTCGAAAATTCAATAGTTCAACAATTTATTATTTTTAAAAAAAGTCTCTTAATATTAATAATAAATTAATAAATATTAAGAAATTAATTTTCATATCTAATTTCAGTGTTGTTACGAAGGTGCCTACGACCTACGTGCCTTCGTAGTTTACCTACAACTTCGCCTTCGAAGGCAATTGCCTACGCGAAGGCACTGCCTACGAAGGCGAAATTTTTTGCCCTCGCCTACGACTTTTGCCTACGAAGCCAAAAAACTACGCGAAGTCGTAGGCGAAAGTGCGAAATTTTCGTAGACCGTAGGCAACTTCGCGTAGTTTTTTGCCTTCGTAGGCAAAAGTCGTAGGCGAAGGCAAAAAATTTCGCCTTCGTAGGCAATGCCTTCGCGTAGGCAATTGCCTTCGAAGGCAAATTCGTAGACGTAGGCACCTACGAATAACAACACTGTCTAATTTCAATATAAAGCATTTTACTATCACATAAAACGGATTTTTTTACAAAATTCTGTGTAATATTCGTTAGTAAATCGTTAGTTACCTAGAATTTATTTCATATATATATTGAAACAATTGCATTGAAAATAGAAAAATATTTGGTTTCACTATAAAATTTTAAACACATGCGATGAGTTTATGAATGAATACCACAACAATTTGTGCAAAATGATTTTATGTAACAATTAAAGCTTTATAAAAACATTGCAATAGAAAACGATGAGTATCATATGTGTATGAATGGTTTTTCATGCAGCTTATCTACATATTTTGTAAACCTTCATTTATAGTAATTTAAATGACTTACTTTAAATTTTGTGTTTCATATAATAACCTTCACTTTTGTTGCAGCTCTCTGATTCATTGTTTTCGTCATTATTGTCTGTGATGTATTTTTCAAATGGAACAACATGTACCTCAACCTTGATAGTTTCGGTTATTTTCATCATTGGATTCATTTGTGTACTATTTTACGTTAACTTTTATGTTATGATTTTGCGAATAAAAGTAGTCACTTT
Organism: Polypedilum vanderplanki; assembly: GCA_018290095.1. Classification (NCBI taxonomy): domain Eukaryota; kingdom Metazoa; phylum Arthropoda; class Insecta; order Diptera; family Chironomidae; genus Polypedilum; species Polypedilum vanderplanki. Next base: position 17,838,865 of record CM031379.1, read on the forward strand.
TTACTCGCATAATTCATCAAGTTTGTTTTAAAAAACTATTAATTCAATTGATAAATGGTGAAAAGGGTTATAAAGTGCATTGGATTTAGCAGTTTTTCAAGATTCATTTCATTTCATTTTAATTCCATTTTGTTTTCAATTTTTAATTTCACTCGAAAACTTGATAAAATTCAAATTTTTTACTAAAAATGTCAACAGCGTTTTTCTCAAAAGTTTTCATTGACAAAATTCGATTGTGTTACTTTCACGCCATTTTGTTAGTTAAGTTTGTTTCAAGTTCTTTCAATAAAATATTTTTTATGATTAAAGTTTTGTGCAAATAAAATTAGTGACTCAAAAATAGAGACTTTTTCTAACACACTCATAACACGGTAACTATTTGACTGATCAAAAAGATCATGTAAAAACTTTTTTTTAAAAAATCATCAATTTTCATACATTTCTTCAAAAATCTTTTATTTACAAAATAGAGTGACTAAATTAAAATTGAAATGAAATGGAATGAATCTTTAAAACAGCTAAATCGCATGTACTTTATAACACTTTTCATCATTTATTAATTGGGTGAATAGTTTTTGATAACAAGCTAGGGTTTGGACTTGCATGCACATTTTACTTGATATGCACATATTTTTTGTCAAGTTGACTTACACAAAATTGTCTTAAATAAATTAAATTAAAAAAATCTAAATGAATAAAAACATTTTTTGTGTAAGTCAACTTGACAAAAAATATGCGTAAATCAAGTAAATATGCATGCAAGTCCGAACTTCTATTTTAAATACGAGAGTACTTATGAAAATTCATATACTATAAAAAGTATGTTGAAAAAATTCATTCATTAAAATACTTCATTTCAAAAATGAATTTTGCAATAAATAATAATAAGTTACGAAAAAATGCGCTATTCACACAACATTGACAATTTTTTTTAGATTTTTTTATTTTAATTTGCATGAAAATGTCATTAACACATTTTTATGACTTTGTTTTAGATGAGACAGTCAGATTGCTAAATTGGTCTATTACTGGGTCCGATGACTCTTTAAACTTTATTAATGACATATACTTTGAAATGAAAATAAATTAGAAAATTTATCAAAATTGGTACAAAATTTTTTTGTCTTGTCACTTTTTTTTCGATAAATATTTTGAACAAAAGTTCTAGATAAACATAAACAATATAAACAAAATATTTTAAGTTCATTACCGAACGACGAAGAAATTGTGTAATGTTCTCATATGTCCTCTCTTAATAAAAAGAAATAAAGCATTTGATAATTATAAAAGATCTTAAGTCAAATTAGAAACTTATTTCTTTATTAGATTTCTAGTTTTAAAATTTAAAATTTATTTGAATTTTTCATAAAGCATAAATTCATGTTCGCTCAATATAAATAGTCTTTTAGCGATTTGTTTTGTTTATAAATATTTCTAGTACTTAAGTTTTCTCATGTGTATAATTTCGTTTTTCTTCTCTAACATTCCATCTAAAAAGGTCTTAGTCGTGTTCACGTATAATTTTGCTCATTATTTTTTCATGTTGTGTGCTTGTTATCGATATGTACGACATACATTTTTTTCAATGAATATTTTTCTGAAAATATGAAAAGTGGGAAACACGAATTCAAAAAAATTTGTCTTGTATAGTTAACTACATGCAATTTTGATATTTATAAACTATGACAATAAATAATCTTAAAGTAAAGTTTTCAAAAAAAATTAATTTTTATTGAAGCTAGGATTTTATAATATGGTTTATTTTTAGTAGTTTTCAATTTACCTAATTTTATTGAGTTTACACAATATTGAAGGTATCATTTTTCATGTTTGTGCATCTTTATCTCATTGCTGATTTTCGTCACAACATGTGCTTTCTATTATAGAACCGTGATATTTGAGTTTGTGCATAAAGATTTAATAGGGTTCGGACTTGCATGCATATTTTACATGATATGCGCATATTTTTTGTCAAGTTGATTTCAAGTTGACTTACACAAAAATAGTCTTATTTATTCAGATTTTATTTAATTCATTTGAAATCCAACAAATTTATATGAAACTCAATGATTCTTTAATTTACTATGTTTTTTGATTGAAAATAATTCAATCTGAATGAATTAAAGTCAGTTTTGTGTAAGTCAACTTGAAATCAACTTGACAAAAAATATGCGTATATCAAGTAAAATATGCATGCAAGTCTTAACCCTAGCATTTATTGATCACTATACTGAATTCTGTACGCATTATTGATTTATTTTTGATCTGTTAGTGTAAGCTGAACGAAAAAAATACGTATTTAAAATATTTTCAGTAAAAACTTTTGTTTGGTTCTTATTTTTATTTTTCAAAAATATTTTACAATTGAAACTAATAAAATTTTATTTCTTTAGCATTGTTAAAATAAAGGAATATTTAAAAAATACATTAAAAGAAATTAAATCTTAAACATTCATTTGTTTTCTTCTATTCACTAAACTTTTCATTCCCTTGAGAAAGTAAAGCATTTTTTTGGTTCTGTCTTTGAAATGCAATCAAAATATCATTACTTATTCATATTCAGAGCAGATGAAACATTAATCATAAAATGCAACATGTTTTACAAACGATATCAAGAACATTTTGAGCTTAAAAGTTATTTTCCTCAAAATGTGATGTACATGCTTCTCGATGGTTTGCGATGGGACTTGATGATGAAATTGACAATTAATCATTTTGATTTTACACTAAGAAGTAATTTGAGAAAGTATTTAAATTTTTATGAAATTTAATCAAAACAAATAGAGAAAACATAATGAATGGAATTTTTAAATTAAAAAAAATTATTAACAAAAACTTTATCTCTATAAAAGAGAAATGAATATTTTATTTACATACTTATTATGAAAAAATGAAATTGAGAATAAAATCTTCTTATCTACAATATTGTATATTTAGCTATCATATTCTATATAAATAATTCATGTTAAGTTTTTAAATTATAACAACACTAATTTTTTTCTTCTTTTCTCTTGATTATCATTATCGTTATTGTTATGTATATATGTGATGGCCATGCGATTTCCTTTATAAAATTATCAAAGCAAATGTGAATAGAAAATTACATATAAATAAAATCGTTGCGCATGTGTCGAGAGAGAGAATTCGAAAATGAACATTCGAAAATTTGCTCTCAAATTTTGTACATGTGTGTTAGACTCGATATGGGAAAAACTTTTCAGTTCATTGTTGTTATTTGTTGCGTGTAGACGGAAAAAAGAGAAGCTAAGTTTCTATTGCACGCGATATTATTGTAAAAAATACAGTAAAAAACAAAAGAAAAAAATGAATTCTCAAAAATAGGAATTTATTAAAGAACATAGAAAAATTAAAAGTGATTTTGTAAGGAAAATACTCAAAATATGAAACATTCCATTTTTGAGAATGAATGAATTTATTATAAAATAGATAGAGATAAATTCTTGAACTTTCCTTTCATTTTTTTGCGGTTTAGTTGAAAAAAAGAGAAAATTTGTGTGAAATAGAAGGAAAAAAATAATAAAAAAAAATTGTTTAGTATACAGCAAGAAAAAGAAAGAAGGAAAAATCAATATACAACAAAAAAAAGAATTTCACGTTGAATGATAAGGAAAATAAAAAGTGCTTAATAGTGCAAATTATTACTAATAATAATCGTAGAAAAAAATTTAAAAAGAAGAAATACAATTGAGAATAAAAAGTGAATAAAAGTCAAAAGCCATAGCATGATGAGTTGAAATGATAAAAATTAATTATGAGGCTCAGTTGTGTTGGTTAACACTTGGTGACTGACTGCTGCCATAATTGGATTAACTTTTTCTCTCACACAGTCATTTCTCGAAAACATTTTACATCGTCCTGTATTTTCGCGTCAACAACAGTGTGTAGAGAACAGTATATTTAACAGAAAAACTTTGTCATTCGAGGTTAGTATATCTCTATGGTTATTCGTTTTTCATCCTCACTTAAAACTAAATTCTGATGTTTAAAATCGTCAATGATTTCAAAAGTTTTTTTTTCATTTAGTCAAGAAAAAAACTTTCAAGCCACTCGTTGCATTCAATTCAGTCTCTTTCGTTTATCTTTACTGCAAATAAAAGAAAGAACAAGAAGAAGTTTGCATTAAATCGTGAGCATATAGACGAACCTTTTCAATTTAAAATTATATTGTCATTGAAAACAGCACTCATAGCAGTTTCTAGAATGATATATTAAAAATCACTTTGAATGACGTGATGATATATATTATCACATACATGTGAATTGAATGCAGAGTCTTTCTGAGCAATCAAGTCAAGTAGAGTAAATAAAAATATGATTTATTTACTTTTTATCCTTTAAAAAATGAAATATTTACATTGTAAATGAGACTTAATCCCTTATTTTTTCGCATTTTCATTGGCTCAGCTGAGTATCATTGATTGAAGAATCCCGAGGATATAATATATAAAATGAATATAAGTAAAGACGCAAATTATAATTAAAATATGAAGTTAAGGAATATGTTGATGAATATAAGATAAAAATTTTAATATTTAGAAATCCTTAAAGAAGTTCAAATAAATGATTTCTAACAAATCTTAGTAAAACTAATATTATTCATTTATAGAGAATTGAAGTCTGATAAGCATGAATGAATGAAAATGGCAGGGAGTTTTCTGTTGAATCATCATTAATCAGATAGATAGATTTTTTTTCAATATAGACGGTCATTAAAGCGCCTCTAATTTCTCTATTATACATGAAAATCTATTGTTGAGTCACAATAAACATATGTATGATGAAGGAAAAAAGCTTTTTATTTTCACATTTGAAATTTGTTACTTTAAGTTTATCTAGTGTGTAATTAACATTGATTTTGAAAACTTAATGAATTTTCAAAACATTTCTAAACCATTCAGAAAAACCTTTAAAATTTTTTATTCTTTTACGTTTCTTCATTCATTTTTTCTTTTTATAAAAACAATGAAATGGAAGACATAATTAGACAAGCAGAGAATGTACTGATTATGCAGAAAAATCGATAAACACAAGGCAAAAGCACATACTCACTTATATATTTACACGTTTATATAAAAACTTTTTCAAGAATACTTTTTTCTTTAGATATCGGCTTTATTTCAATAAAATTAACTTCAAATTTTTTGCTCGTATTTTCACTAGTCACTCTCAGTATTTTTTCACATACAGCTGTTAATTAAGTCTATTGCCTTTGCAACACATACAAAATCTTCTAAACTTATCTCATCTTCTTTGCTGCGAAGCAAAACTGGCATAACATTGACTTTTCTTGTCAATATAAATAAAAGTCTTCTAGTCTTCCGGCTGCTGTTTTTTTTTGCAAAATTCATGTATATGTGACTCGATGAATGACAACTAATTTAATTAGATTTTGCACCATCGTGACATTAGCACTCGAAATTTATCTTTAGCGTATTTTGTATACGTGAAAAGTTATGTGAAGAACTTGGTGACATAATTTTTTTGGTGGAAAAAATGTTGATTTAATTTTTGTAAAAATAAATTAAAATTTATCAACAAAAAAATTATGAATGAATGAGCAAAAATGATTTGATAAAAATTGCGATGAATATAGAAGTTTCAATGACTTTAAAAAAAGCAAATTGTCATCAGCCTCCAGTCATTCATTGTTTAAGCAGTTGTGGGTAGCGTAGCGGGCAGGAAAGAGAACAATTTAAATCAGAATGAGCGTATATACACATTAATGATATTTTTGCGCATACGGGTTCTCTTTTTCTCTTATTTCATTTTGTGAAAACGAATGAATCTGGATATAAATAGATTATAAAACTTGATTTTTATTATCAGAATTGTGAGTTAAACAAGAGCTAGACGTTTATTGCAATTTTTGTACTTGAATGTACATATAGAATATTCTTTTTCTATGAAACATTAATAAGTGATAATTGAAATTATTATGTAATAGTGGTATTAATTTGCTTCAATAATTTATCTATCAAGCGTCATATTTAAGTTTAAAAACAAGGTAGAAAGTAACAATAGTTATTAAAATAAAGTTATCATTTTCATTTTATCATACAATCTGAGTAAAAAGAGAAAATTCTACGGAAATCTGTAGACTTTCAGGGGAATTTTTTGCAGAGTTCCGCAGAATTTCTGCAGAAAAATCTGAAGACTTCTATGGAAAAAGCAGCAAAAAATTTGCATAACTTGAGGAGAAATTTCTGCAGAAAAAACCGCAAAATGTTTCAAATTTGGATGCAGAAATTCTGCCCAAAATAATTCTGTCGGTTGAGCGACCCGCAACCAGTGTAATATAGTTATGAAATATGCAAAAGACAAAAAAAGATTTATTATATGTAACAAAAAAAAGTAAATAAGATTGATATTTGACTAAACCTAAAAGGATTCTAACTTTTGATCTCAATCTCTTTTCACTCATCAATCGTTATTTCTCATTTCATGCTGACCATTATTTTTTTCTTCACTTTTTTTGCTTTGTATTTCTATATAAGCACACATGCTTACATGAATAAATTTAATGTGTGCATATTTGTGTATATAATTATTTTTGTGTAAGTTTATACATATGTGTTTGATTCATATATGAACTAAACATAAAATATTGTCAATGTCTAGCAAATTCACTATGTGTACTGTATACATGAGGGGTTGAATTTATAATCGTCTCATACACAAATACACTCGTAAACCGAAAAAAAACTTCCGCTTTCTAAAAGATTTTTTTAATCAAAAAAACTTACATTGTTTCCATGGATATTTTTCTATAAACTTGGTTAGGTCGTTTTAAAAAATATGTAAATCAACTCCTTTATTTACTATAATACACTTAACTCACATCTTTCATTTGTATTGATTTTTTAATAATTTTTCGATGTGTTTCTATTCCTGGGTGAATATAAATAACATGCAACACTTACAACATATGATTCGAATGTATATATGCGTATTCCATTGAATATACTTTCGAAAAAAACTTTTTCAAGAAACAGACATAAATTTTCGCAGACACTTTAAGAACAATATTTACTTTGAAAATCAAAATATGAATAATTTTGTCCGGAAGAATCTGTATGATACCTATAATGAACAACTAAATGAAGAGATTGAAGAAAATTTAAAAACTAAAATAGAACAAACACAAAAATATTCTCAAAAGCCACATTTGCGAATAATAATGTAACATTAACATAATCGTAAAATATATAAATTTTGATGATGCGAACAGATGCGGTTGAATAGTGAGTGCTCACTCTCCACTCTTCTCACTTTAAATTAAATGGCTTAATGGTTTTGTTGCTGCTGTAGATTTTTGCTCCATTTCATTTGACTGCGCATCTACCCAATATTTAAAAAACTGTATAATTTTTTATATAAAATAAACGATGATGCTTTCTGTGGTTATTCAATGATACTCTAGTGTATTCAGTTAAGGGAGAAGGTTTTAAAATATAAAATTGCTTAATTTAAAATTTTCATTAAACATCATGGTATTGCATAACCAAAAAAAGATAAAATTTTTTAACTTATTATATTTACAAGTTTTTGACTTTACTACAATAAAAGTTTATTAATATATTTACTTAATTCAATAAAAAAAATTTTCATGCTAATTGAAAATATGCTGAAAGCAAGTATTGTTAATATATGAAGAGTGAACAGCACATAATTCTTCTCTTAGTTTTTATTGATAAAATGAAAAATATTCTCTATGATAAGAAACATGTGATGTGCGCTGATGTTGATAAAATGAGTTATGGGTAGATTTGTATAATGTAATATATTCTAGGCAACTTGTGTAGCCATGATGATACAAATAATGATGATGATGGAACATGTTTAGATCGCTCTTACAAAGCTTATGCATATGGTTCGGACTTGCATGTTTAATTTTACTTGATATGCGCATATTTTTTGCCAAGTTGATTTCAAGTTGACTTACAACATTTATGTTTTTTATTCATTCAAATTTTATTTAATTCATTTGAAATCCAGCAAATTTATATGAAAATCGATGATTCTTTAATTTACTATGTATTTCAATATATTTAAATTCAATTTGAATAAATTAAAAATATTTTTGTGTAAGCCAACTTGACAAAAAATATGCGCATATCAAGTAAAATATGCATGCAAGTCCGAACCCTATTTATGCTACAGGCTCGTATAATATTTAAAATTGAAAAAAATGTTGAAAGAATGTGACAACTTAATGTATATTTTCATTATTGAAGTCACGCACATGAAATTGTCTTATCATTGCTGAAGCGTATATGCCTGCTTCAAATAAATGATTTTCCAATAAATAATCATATTAAAAGACAAAAAAGTTTAAATTGTCAGGCATATATTTTTTTTCTATAAAATGCCCAAAATGAATAATTTCGATTTTATTTAGTGTTAAGAGTGTGCATATGAAAAGAATTTTTCACCATTGTTGAATTTGACACACAATAAATGACAATAAACGGTCGTTGAATGCTCCATGACGTTAATTTATCGCCTTTGTACACAAATTGCGAAATTCAGTAATTTCACTCATATACATAAACTATTGCGTATATTTATGATACTTTTACATATGTGTCGCTACAGGATATGTGATAATTAATCGCTTTTCATATTCAATTGGACGAATATTTTTAACACTTTATCTCTTTTTCTCTCATCCAGTCCAGTCTATGCTCACTCAACTGTCTGTATGTGTATAAATATACATAATGTATGTATGGTCCATACAAATAGATTTTTGGATTAAAATTTTTTCTCTTCTTTCATCATCATGAGTTAAAAAGCAAATATTTATTCACATTAAATTGGATTACTCTTGCCAAATATTATTTTACCAATTTTCAGAAAAAACGGTTTTACAATCAGCAAAATGGAAGATTTTATGAATGAAAATAATTTTATTTTTATTGATTTTTCAGTATTGAAAACCCCAAATTTGATTTTAAAATGTATAGTAAGCTTAAAAAAATAAAAATTTTTTACTAACAAAACATTGAAGATTTTCAAAATAAAAAGCAATAAAAAGGCTTTTTTTTACATTTTTGATCAAGAAGAAAACTTAAATTTATTTTTATGCTATGAATTTTTAATTTTAAATTAGAAAAATATAAAAAACTTCACTTAGTGAAATCTATTATACATTTATTATGTGTCATATTTTCATTCAAGCTACTGTTATCTTTCTTTATGTGTAAATATGTATTGTTGTATGTTTGTATGTTTAAACACTATAAAATGATATACATATATGTTTTTTATACTAAAGTATGTAGGTTATAGTAGGATATGGTTTCATCAAGGCAGCATATTCGGTTTTTCCTTTTCCTAGCAAAGATTTATGATATTCTACATCCTCCCTAAGATGACTATTAATTTTCACCTTCTTCTCTCTTTTTGCCACGCTCATGTGTTTAGCGATTTTTCTCGAATTTAATGATAAATTTCCTTCAAGACCTTTCTTCCTTTGAGATACTAATATTTATTGTAATAAAATATGTTTATTCGTGCAAAATCTATGTATTTTAATAAAAATTTATCTATAATGGTTCCATTGTGTATGATGAAATGAAATATTTATTTTATTACATAATTTTTAATATAGATTGATGATATAACGTAAAACAAAACTGTGTTTCTACAGTAATACCTTTATAAAATTAGTTAATTGAATTATACTATTAAAATAATTTAAAGCTTTATTATTAATTATGTAGAGGGAAATGAGAAATTAGGAAGGAAGTGAAGAACAAAAGTTTTTAGTTTAATAGTTTTAAAACTTTGATGGAAACCAGGAAAAACATATATTTGTATATATAATAACTGCCAAGAGTTGAAACAAGAAAGTTCTAAATAGAAAATGATTGGTATGCAATGAAGCTTCATACTTCAAGGCACTTGTACTGAAATAAATGTATAGTTTAAAATTATATGTATATAAGTAGATCGTGCAATAAAACTGCAAGATATAAAAGGCAGTTGAAGGAAGTAAGTTTATAAAAGTTAATTTGCGAGACGAAAAGTTTGACTCAGCAATGGATGATGGTAATGAAATGATAGAGAAAATGAAGCCTAGAAATGTTGTAGCGTAAAAGTTTTTAATAAATTCAAAAATACTTTATGCTTTCTCATAAATTTTAATAGCAATTTTGTGTTAAAGTTAAATTGATTGGCAACAGTCAAATCTCCATAAAAAAGATCATAATGAAGAGAGTGAAAAGGCAAGCAAATTAAAGTGGAATATAAAATTAAAGTGATGCCGCCTACAATCAATCACAGTCATGTCGGGAGGGTGACAAGAAAAAAAAGCAGTAAAAGAGAGGCAAAGTCGTCATATTACTTATCTTCATTGTCTCTTTTTCTATTCGGAAGTAAGCTCATCATGGGGAAAATATAAATAACTAAGTATGAGAAATAAAGATAAGGGAATAAAAAGAGATGACTAAGGCATAAATGATTTGCAAATTATATCTTTGACACGTGAGTTTAATGCCTTCTGTATTGTAATGACTGAAATTATAATGAAAGATTTTCTTCTTTTTGAGATGATAGCAACAGTATGTAATAAGAAAAACTTTTTAACATGCATGCATGAGCATTCGTTTTAATATGTATGAAAATTGTGATTTATTTTCCGTAAAGTCAACAAAATAATTTATTCTTCGTATAAGGACTTATCTTCTTCCTTCTCCATTTCTCTTTCTTGGTAATACTTTTTAGCTTACTTAGGCACAATTTTCGTGGGTTGTTTGTTGAGTACTATTGGTGTCTGTGAACTAAATTTTTATAAAGTTCTGTTATTGATAGAGAAGAAAAGGGTAAAATATCCAAGTAAAGAAAACTTACTTTTTCAATATTTTGACAAAAAAAAGTTTAATGTGGTTAGGGTTAAGAATAAAAAAATTCGCAAAGTGCATTTAAAAAAATCAATTTCTCTACATTCTTTTGTCATCAGAATGTATTTGATACCATCATCATACATCGATATAATTGAATGACAACAAACTTTGCGACGAATCACCAATACAGAAACATATTCACATCACATGTATATACCGTGATTGTATTCAGCATCCATCCTTCTTTTCAATTTCATAATATTGATTTTTGTTCTGTTTCAAATTTTTTACCTTCAAAAGCTCAGTGTCATCTTGTAAATTTTATTGTTTTCACAATTTTTCAAACAAAAACACAAAATTTTCTGTTTTTATATTCCAAGAGCAACACCATAATACGACCTTTTCCTTAAAAATAAAAATAAATTGAAATAAAAGTATGAAAAAGGAAAAATAGGAGAAGAAAAGATGAAAATAGCGTGCATATAAAAGTTTAGAGCATGATAAAGGACATAGCAGAATGAGTGAAGCACATAAAATATATTGGGATGATTTATGCTTTTGGTACGTTACGGTTAACGTTACCGTTTCATCTTTTTGTATAAAACTGCAAAAGACACATTGAATATTAAAATAAAGGATATAAGAGTAAAAGAAAAAAAAGAATTGAAGTAACTAGTGTACTAAAGTTAGTTAAAGTTTTTATGGCATTAAAATTTAAACAAATTCTAATTTAACTAATGTTTTATTTGCAATCTCAAAATAAGCGCTTAAATATGATATTAAAATATATTATGCTAAAGCAACTGAACGATGTTTGTATGTATAAATAAACTTATTAAATAAGGAAATCTATGAAAATGAAGATAAATTGATAGAAGTATTTTGTTGCTGAAATAATAGAATATATCAGCTTTTTTAAAATTTATTAAAAACATGATATTTTTAGTCTAATTTAATAGGTAAACTTTTAAGTTTAGATTCTTGAATTAAAATAAAGTTTATTCAAATGCACTTAAAGGTATTTTGTTGTCACATCAGTAAAATAACAAGAAGAAGTATTTTAAACTTGATGCACTATGTATAACTCGAGGAAAATTTAATTCAGTATTATTTTCATTATACTTTTCTTGTTTTTATGCCATTCATACTTTTGCAATCTCATTCATTGGTGGTGGTCATGTTATTTTATACACAAGCATAGCGCAAAGAAAAAAGGAGAGGATAAAATTTAATTAAAATGATTGAAAGCGTGGTGCGAGTCAGAATATTAAAATAATAATATAAAAATTTGCATATTCAATGAATTTAATTGGTTTCAAGCGAACGAAAGATAAAAAAATAACAAACAGCTTGTGACTGATAACATAATAAATTTAATTTTGGAATAAAATTTTGTTATTTTATTTTCTATTGAATCCACTTTTAATTTTTTTTAAATCTCTTATAATATCAAAAAAATTGTAATAAACTTTTTTATAAAAAAATATTTTTAACTTTCTTAACAATCCCATGTTTCTTTTTTTAACAGACAAACGTCGAGTTTTTGCTCAATATCAAATAATAACTGAACCATCAGTATGTGAAGAAGATGTACTTTTACAACGAAGACAATTGGTTACACTCCACTCGTTCTTTTTTGTAAGCACTGACGACTAGAAGAGAAATAATTAACACCTGCACATAAATTAAATATTTTTATAAATTACTCTTGGTGTGGACATATTCTTACATTGATTTTATAAACAAATTGAGTATTAGACAATAAGTCAACAATTTTCGCTTAATTAACAATCAAATTTTAACTTGTGGAATCATGCGAACATCATATAAAACGCTGTACCTGACGTTCATTTTGTCATCAATTTGTATATTTATCTATCAGTATCATATGTCGATACCACGAATAGCATCACTGCAGCAACAATCAATTAGCGAGGTGAGTTCTCAAAAATTTTGCGTATTTTGTCTACCTAGCCATTGTGAATAAATTATAATTAATATTGGCAAAGAGCGTTAATTACACATTTTCATTAATAGCAATTTTCATCATTGAATTATGTTAAATTGGCTGAATTTATTATTATGATTTTTTTTCCATTAGCACTTACCAAAGTACAGTAATACATTTGCACACACTTATTATTATTATCATTCTGATCGGAATCTGATGTTGATTATAAAATGAGAATAATATCATTAAAAATAATATTGATATTGTTTGCGATTGTTTAATTTATTTCAATGACAATAAAATCTACTCTTTCATTTAATCATATATACAGAAACCAATATGTATGTGTGTACATAAAATGAATAATTTATAATTTTATTTTTTGCGGTCCAATCTATTGAAATTTCCTCAACATTTTACTATTATTTTTAAATATTTTTTATATATTGTGCAAATTTTAAATATATATCATATGCAATAGTATATGAACTTTATTTGCACAATATGCTTGTTTCTTTCAAATTCAAAATAATTGCATAATAAATTATATTTATTTTTTTCAGTTAACTATATAGTTAAGCTAAGGTAGCTTTAATAAACGCCATTTAAATTTATTATTCAATTTAACTATTCTTCATTCAGTAAAAGTTTGATAATAAAAAATTAAATACCTCTTGTTTAGGTTTTAACAACGTCAACAACAATAGCCACAACCTCAACAAATCTCCCTCCGATAGATAAATCAGCTAACAACAATAAAACCACACAATCATCAGCAAATATTAAAAAACTTTTAATCTCTAATCAGATTCTCTCAAAAAATAATTTGACAAAACAATCACTAACAACTAAATATTCACAAGAAGCTTCTATGTCGGCACAACAAAACTCGCCTCTTGATATCAACCAAAACACTGTGAATAGCTTTACGTCTAGTATAAATGTAAATACTCCTTTTGTATTTTTTTTCTTTTTTTCTTAAATTGTTCATTCATAGTTTATGTATGTACAGAAATGTTTTTGTAAATTAAATTTTGTATGATTCTAATGTTCTATAATTAGCTGTAATAGGAAAAACATTAACCTAAAAAGCTATAAGGAACTAAACAAATTGAAACATTTGCAAAGGCTGTTTAATGTTTTGTTTCCTTTTCCTTTTTAAAATACATTTGTATAGGTGCGTGTGTTTGTTTTTTCATTTCCATCACCAACAACAGCATGTCACTTAGTCCTTTTTTCCATTGTTTGGTACTAATTTGTTGTTTCTTGTTCAGGACTTCTTTTCACATTAACTTTAATTGCCAGTTTGCTTTTTTGATTGCTTTTCACATTTCACGCAGCAAATTATGTTTTGTATTTCTTTTTTGATGCTATACTGTAGGTATAATAAATGTTTTTGTTAGCGCATTTTTGCAAAAAAATACGTTATTAGGCTCACGATGACTGGCTGGCTGGCTGGCTGTATGTGACAGTGATAACTCGGCAACGGTAAGTCGTGGAGAGGTGGTTGATAGCTTGTTAGAAAGGTCTTGACGTGTAGGTAAGCTATCAAAAGAGTTTTTTTGGGTAAGTGTTGACCCAAGGGTGGTCCACCACATGCATGTCCACCAGATGGAACAAAAAAAATTTTTTTACCAAAAAGTCTTAAAATGTCATGAAACATCGAGAAAACATGTCAGAAGTGATTTTTGGACATTTCGACTCAAAGGTGGTCCACCACATGCATGTCCACCAGATGGAACAAAAAAAATTTTTTTACCAAAAAGTCTTAAAATGTCATGAAACGTCGAGAAAACCTGTCAAAATTTTTTGAAAAAAATTGACATGTCGCTAAGAAAATAGGACTAAAAATATGTGAAATTTTTTTATCAAACACTGATCTGTTAGGCAAAAATGCGCTCTAATCGTCCGACCATCCGCGTCGAGATTGATATATTTTTTATTATTTGTGTTAGAAATTTTCTACCAATAATAATATTTTTCAAAGTACCAAAGCATTGCCAAATACTGCAATTGACGCATTTTCATTCCGCTATTAAAGCTCAGAAAATATCTTAATTCTTTTTCCCATAAATTTCACTTTTTGAGCTCTATAGAAGTTTTATTTGCATATTAGATTTATCGCACTAAATTGCAAACAGTGGATTTAAATAACATTCATCTTCTTTTCTTCTTCTCTTGTAGCCTCGCATCTGCAGTGAGGTTTCGTATGTAAATGATGTGGTAGTTTTAGCATTTTGTCAAAGTCAAGTTGCTTTTTAATGAGAACACGTTGAATGAATAATTCATTAAAATTAATTTTATTTTATGAAAGCTTTTTACCTTTAAAACATAAAAAAATTAGAAATATAGATGAGAAGTTTTTTTTTTCATATCATTTTTTTAAAAAGTTTAATTTGTTATTGGCAAAAATATCAGCATTGCAGAACATTGAATTCGCTTAAGTTCACTCAACTATATAACAATTTAAATTTCCGCTTCTTCTTGAATGTTTAAAATGTTTTTGCAGATATCTCGCGAAATAATAGAAAAAAGCTATTAAATTTTTCTTCAACTCTAAATCATGCATTTTTACTTCTTTATGGTTTCTTTTACAAATAAAAGTAAAATTACACAAAAAACAGAAGACCGAAAGAAATTAAAGTTAAAGTCAGTCGCATTATATCATGTCATGAGAAATGTAATATCCACATTCTTTTTCTATAAAAATTTTATGAAAACTGAAATAAAGAGAAAGGAATAGCAAAAGAATTGCCACTGCATTTATAACAGGAATAAATTATCAACAGAGAAAAAATCCCTATAAAACTTTTTGGCTCCTATACTCATCCTTTTCTTCTTTCATAAATTATTGTGTATGCATATATATGAAGACATAGATATCACATGCTCTCTCTTGAGCTCTTAGATATGAGAAAATAACTTAAATTAAAAACAAAAAGAAGTTATGGTGCAAATATGAAGAATAAAAAGAGAAAACAGGCGCAAGGGGAGAGAGAATATGTGAAAGAGATGGAACAAAATTAAACTTTTATTATACTATGAAAAAAGCTTTTCCATGTTATAAATAAAGCTTAGAAGCGCTTGCTCTTGAATATAAAATTATAATCCCATTGCATTAGCTTCCTTCTTCCTGTTTCTCTTTGCTTTTTTAAAGAACGTCTGTGTACTTATTTTGTTGATTGTGCATAGAACTAACATTATGTGTATGCTGCAGTGAGTACATGAAATATTTAATTTTTTTATCAGTTTAATAAACTTGTATTCATCAAGAGAAGAAAATTTTGAAAAATACTTTTTTTATTCATTTAAATTCTTATCAAAGTGATGCAAAATAATTGAAAAATATTCAATCACTTTTGTTCATTAAATATGATTTCAATGAGAATAGTCGATTTTTATTAATACTGATGGAATAATGCAAAAAAATTCGGAATGAATTATTCTAGATAGAATTCAATCTGTTTATTTCTCTAGTATCCGATAAAAAAGCGATTAAAATGAAACAAGAAAGGAATTGTCTGTTCTATGAAAATTAATCTGAAAATGCAATATCAATGCATTCTCTAATTCTGCTGCTAGCTTAATGACCATAAAATCAAGATATTTGTACATACAAGGATGAAATTGGATTCACCAAATAAACATTTTATAATAGCTTATGTCTGTCTCTTGCTTTGGATCTTTTTTCTCGTTCGTGTTTTTATTCATTCAATGAGGCCAAACCTATTTTCCAAAAAGTTATTTCTCTTGTCGTGTGTTTCACCATTCAACTCCTTCTCTCTCTATATCTTGTAGTCTCTTCTTTCATTCACTTGAGCAGCTCGACGTGAGAGTAGATGAGAAAATCAAGATATGAACGACAACGAATAAGCGAGAAAAAAAATTTTCCTTCCTGTTTTATATTTTAAATATTCAGCAAGCGAATGCATTCAGGCGCAGCTTCAAGTAAAGTGAGGACTATTCAAAAGATTTTGGAGAATAAGAGTGATCTGTTTAGTCAAATAGATGCTGCCATGAAATTCTGATATAACGAGATTTTAATGCAAATTTCAGACACGTTTAGAATTATTCGTGAATAAGGATATATGTTAAATTTCGAGATTCACCTCTTCATATGTTGCTCTCTGATCTGTTTATTTTGGCTGACTAAATATGCTAAATTTTAAAAGTTATCGATTTCTCAATAAATGCGCTTCCAATGTTTCTCAATAATCACATACATTTTTCAATGAACATTTTTTATTAGATGTAAGCTTGTGTCAGATGATTGTATTCTATTTTTACCTAAGTGTTGAAAATTCTTTGTTGAATCCTCTTTTTTATATTCGCTTCAAAATATTGGATCCTGATGCATGTTATATCTTTTTAGTTCATAGGCACCTTTTGTGTTCTACATATTTTTTAGATACGTATATATTCTGTAGTTTTTTTGAGCTTTTGCAAACACAATCTGTGAGCGTTGATCTCATTGAAAGTCACTGTATGCAATATATTCATGAGCTTGCGATGTGTGCGTGAACAGATTTTTTATGTGAATGAAAAATCAGAACTGAATAGGTGCTGATAAATACATACATGAATTATGTATGTATACACACATATATTTTTTAGAATAACAAATTTTAATGCACTGTATATCGTGAGAATCATACAAAATATTATTCATATGTGCTGAAATTTGTAGCTTTGAAATTCATTAAAATAAATCATGCTTTTAAACAAATATTGTCAATAATTTAAAAAGAAACAAACATTTCATCTATTCTTTATTTCTTTTGAATTTTTAATCAGCCAATTTTCTTTCTTCTCCAAGAAATGCATAAAGTTCTGTTTTGTTTAACTTTTTAAATATATTCATATATTCTGCTTTTATGTCAATTGAAATAAATACAAAATTAATTATTGTGTATACCAAAAAATAATATTTGATACTTTTATTTAAATTTATAGCCACCTCCTCCACCACTTTATATTATTACGCCAACATACAGACGTCCAGAGCAACTCGCTGAGTTAACACGCCTTGGGTATACATTAAAACATGTAGTAAACCTCTACTGGTTGGTAATTGAAGATGCGGAAGAACCAACGCCACAAGTCACGAAACTTTTACAAAAAATTAATGTTCCTTTTTCTCATTTAGTTGGTAATTATTAAAACAATTTCTTTGGTCTTTTAACAACAAACAAATTGAAAACTCAACAATTTTTCATTCTTCTCTTTCAAATAATTTCAGCACAAATGCCTGCCAAATATCGAAAAAATAAAGTGAAGCCACGTGGTGTAAGTAATAGAAATCGTGGCCTAGAATGGATAAGGGCAAATGCCAGCGATGGTGTGCTGTATTTTGCAGATGACGACAACACTTATGATGTGGAAATATTTGATGAGGTGAGTTTTTTGAAAGCACGCATATAAAAATCTTGATCAAGGCGAAGACACTCCGATTAATCGCCGATTAATCGCAAAATCGCCGATTAATCGCAAAATCGCCGATTAATCGCAGAAATCGCAAAAAATCGCAAAATCGCCGATTAATCGCAAAAATTATAAAAATAAAAATTGTGTATCCTCATAATATTAAGGGGCTTAAAATAGGTATATAGTAGTTATAAATGACATCAATTAAAATTTTTCGAAAAAAATCTCAAATTTTCATGATTTTTGAGTTCTATTGAAAAGTCGCATACAAAAAATTTAAATTTTCCAAAAAATTTGTACTTTTTTGCACTTTCATGTTTTCTAACGTCAAATATTTTTGGAAAAGAAGACAAATCTGTGTATCGAAAGTTTTCCACGTAACTCTATCTCCTTTCCAAATTCTGAGCTAAAACCCATTATCACTTTTTTAAAAAAAATTATTTAGAAATGAGCAATATCAACCCAAGTTTATCTTCAGCTAATATGAGGCTACATATAAGTAACTGATCTGCAATGGTTAATTCAGTTTTAGGTTGTATTCACGGTTTCCACTGCTGATTTTACTCAATATTATTAGTTAAGTAAAAAGTGTTATTAATCCAGACTTAATTTCAATATGGATACATTTATTTCTAAAGAAAACTATAATAATTCTAATTATCATATTGAATTTGGAGTTGTTGATTTTGTGAACCATTTTAAAGAACCTTGCAACTTCTTTTTTGAATTTATTTATCTTGTATTTAAAATTGTTGATTAAAAACCAGTAATTTTTGAATATATAATGTTTTTTATTTTAAAATAATCGACCATTTGAAAAATATATAAGCATTTTTGTGATAGATTAAGGTTATCTGCAATTTTGTACAATATATAGAACATCTTTATGAACTGTTGGTGCTTCGTTACCGTCGAACGATGCGCTCTACGGTCGAGTCATATGAAAGTTCGTGCTTTGCTCGCACTGGATTACTTAATAAAAGAACAGTGAAGAGTAAGAGCTTCGCTCGCACTTTGGTATAGACAGTTAATGTGTCAGATCAGTGGCAAGTTCAAATTCCACAGACTTATTATGTAATGAGCAATACTATCCAAAATGCTTTATTAAAATTTTTATAAAGTATACTGTCTGACATGTTGACCTTAATGACCCAAGTTGAGGCATATATCCTTGGATCAAAATTCCTCAAAATCATGTTGACATGTTTTTTTTATGTACCATTTCTTTTTAAATTTTCTAAAAAGTTAGATTGTGTCAAAATTTGTAAAGAATCAGTAATTTTAACTGTCAATGTTGTGTTTAAAGTGCATTTACCCGTAACAGATGAGTAGTTTTCAGTTGAAATTTATTTCAAAAAGAATTTCAACGTGATTTGTTTCAAAATTTATTAAAAATTTCAAAAAAAACTTCTCCTGCCCTTTTGAATCAAGTCTGTGCAGCCTAATACATGCACTTGTGTCGAAGTGTCCAAAAAACATTTCTGACATGTTTTCTCGGTGTATTATAACATTTTAAGAGTTTTTGGTGAAAAAAATTTTTTTGGTCCATGTGATGGGTATGCATGTGGTGGGCCACTTTTGGGTCGAAAAATCACTTCTGACATGTTTTCTTAACGTTTCATAGCATTTTAAGAGATTTCGGTAAAAAAATTTTTTTGGCTCATGTGAGGGACATCCACTACATATCGACCATAACACTAAACAAGAGTGATCAATCGATAAACGACTTTATTTTGGTAGATCGGCGTTCTGAAACATGCATTTTTACTAATATTTGAGTTCATATAATTATTTTTATCGATTTTTTTATTTTTAAAAAAATTGCGATTAATCGGCGATTAATCGCAGAAATCGCAAAAAATCGCAAGAATCGCCGATTAATCACAGAAATCGCAAAAATCGCAAGAATCGCCGATTAATCGGAGTGTCTTCGCCTTGATCTTGATTTTCTTTTCATGCGTTGTTTTAACACATGTTTATGTGTGAGTGAATAATGAATGCTATAAAGAAAACTGACCTAAAATTTCAAATAATCATAGTAAAAATTAATAACATTTTATTAAAAGTTTAACAAACAGATTAACAACTTTTTTTTTGTTAACGCTATGGTAAAAAAAAATTTCAACACTGACAAGCTCAAATACTTCATGTAATAAAATTTTATTGTTTTGTTCATATGCGGGAAATAAACGAAATAAAATGTTTGTGTCACTTTATTCGTTCTTTATCACTTATTTGTTCATTCATCCATTTTTTTCACTCAATGATATGTTTCTACTATCATCTCTTAAATCATCATGCACATTTCTTTATATGTATATGTTTTTGCCTTATTGTTATGTACACTCTATTTATCCCTTTTGGCAACAGTGGAAAAAAATGCTATGATTTTTATGCGTTCATAAATTTGATAGTTTTGACGCATCGTAGAAACTAGTTCACAAACACAAAATAAAAGAATTAGTTCATAGTGATGGATTCAATAATTTTCGACCACATTTTTCATTCCAATTTCATATTAAAAGCTTAGATAAACACTGTTGCTCAAACAACTGAGTTTGATTACCGTCTTCCCTCGAATAAAAGGACCGGTCCTTCTATTCAAATTTCGTGAATTCAAAAAGTTTAACGTACTTTTTTTCCATACTAAATCAAAACAAAAACTGAGCAACGGTCCTTTTATTTGAATAGAAGAACCGGTCCTTATATTCGAGGGAAGACGGTAGTAAAACATTTTTATATAAAAAAATTAGTTAATAAAATATGTTTTCTGTGAATTTATTTGATTTTGAAATACTTAAATATAAAATGCATTGAAATTTGAATTTAAATTATGTAAAATATGCAATGTTGATTTTCTTGACAATATGCATAACTTTACATAGTTCTATCGAAACAGCATAAAGTTAGATTTCAGAACAATCCTCAAAAACAAAACAACAAGAAAATTTAGTGAGAAGCAGAGCATATCAGAAAGCATATTTATAGTCACGTAGGAAGTGTGAGTCATAAAATGAAACATAATTATAAAGCTTTTTTGTTCCTTTTTACTCTTCTTTACACTGAAAATAACAATACGAAGATATAAGAAGAGTATGAGTTTTTCACATGTATCTCTATGACAATCCCCAACCGCTCTGATTTTTCCTACATACATACTTATAAGTAAGCTTTCAGCTATTGAAGCAAGAACATGTAGCAGTATAAACAAAAACTCTCTTTCTTTTTCATTTTGTACTTTCTCTCTCAAACCTCGTAACACACATATTGCCTTTTATTCCCTTCACTTTCAAACGAGCTTTGTCCAACTCAGTGTATTGATAAAACTTTTATATAGAATACAATAGTGCAACAAAATGGTAAAAGGGGAGAAACAAAGAAAATGAATAAAAAAGTTTTCAACGCCATCAGATAGTACAGGAAGGAATTGAAAAGTTAGACTTTATTCTTGTATCAAAATTGCTATTGAATTTTTAGCTCATTTTCTATTGTATTTGGAAAAGAGTAAAATAGTTAACACTTTGCCTATTAGATTTTTTTTCTAATTAGCATTATTTCTTGATTATAAGAGAATTAGTTATTCGAGAATAAAAATCAACTTTTGATAAATTTTTGAAAATTTTTTCTTGTTTTAATATAAGAATGGATAAGAATGATTCCTAAAAACGAGAGATAATAGTAATCTTATTAGTTTGATGTCAAAATTTTTGCATTTTATATTGGCGCTAACTATGGTCAATTGCATGAGAAAACAAAATTATCATATTGTCAAATTAAAATTTGAAAAAAAATTATTGATTTGTAACGGAAAAATATCAGAAAAAATCCGCTTTAAACATATCATTGACAGTGAATTTTACTGATTTTGTTTTCTTTCTATCTTTTTTTCTGCTTTTTTCACCTTCAATTTATTAAATAATTTTTTTTCTTTTTGAATTATGTTATTCATTATTTTTAATTCTTTAAGGACATCAATAAAAAATATTTTGTAACTATCTCTATTATATTGTATGAAAATAGTTTTATTTTTTTTTCAAAGGATAATTGACTCTATCAAATCTCGAAAAGATTTTAAATAATAACTTTGAAACTAAAGAAATAAAAAAGATTTCATGAGTAAAAAATTTTCATGTCGTAAATTTAAAAATATTCTAAAAGCTTTTGCTTTTCTAAAAAATTCAAACAATTCTTGAAGATTCCAAATATTTTGCGACTTAAAATATTTCGTTACACCCCTTATGAAAAACTCATAAATTTTTTCCATCAGTATGTAGCAATAATATGATCATCGTCATCGCAATTCTTGTGTATACGTATATTATTTATATAAGAGTTTGCAATTGCCTGAGGAATATGCCGTATATCGTCTTACTTGAATGAATGACATCACAAGCCATCATTTCAGCCACTAACTCGAAATTTGAGTTGATTTCAATTCATTGGAGCTCAAATGATGGAAATTTTTCTTCATCTTTCTCACTCACTCCCTTTAGCTTCTTTTTCATTGGAATTTTTTCAGAGACCGGTAGAAATTGATACTTAATCCCTATCATCAAAACGAATTGACATTTTCTGTAAGCTTACATGTATCTTCTTATTCTATTTCTCTACTGCGTATATATGAGTATATTTGAATTTGATGTGTATTTTTATATTTATTGTACATTGTGATATTGAGTCGATATCATTTTATTTTATACTTTTTCGAATTCCTTGGTGATACTCATTCATTTATTTGAGTAAATTCAAATTGTTGATGCAAAAACAATATTCAAATATATTTATTTTTGTCTTCAATACCTAAAAGATATCTGAAAAAAATGATTAGGAATGCAGTTCATGTATTTTTGTTATTTGAAATTCAACCTGATCAAAGATTTTGTACTAACAAGGTTCAAAGTCGGTTGATTTTTATTTACCTAATTTCAGCATCATTTTACGATTTTTCTTTCACTTTTTATTTTTTTCCTCTTCCTTTACTGCTTTCATCATTTTATTTTACTCTGTAAGGGCTGTATACAGTTAAGGAGAACGAAGGCAATGAAAATGATTCTTATTTTTAGTCTTTCTTTTCCATTGAGTTAAGAAATGCACATATATATGCATGAAGTAAAGTAAACGATCGTAAAGAGTTTATAGATAAAGTGATAAGAGTCACAAAAGATTTTTTTCTACATCTCTTTTCATACTGACATATGCTAGTCATGGCACAGCTATATCAACGGGGAGCTTTTCGGTCACAACATAAACACAGCATAAAGATATAAAGAAAGTATATATTCTGATATTCTTTGCTCTTTTTTCATCTATTTGCATCAATAACCATTGGTATCACAAATTTCAATTAACGATTCCCAATCAGAGTTTTATTGACTCCTAAATCCATCACTAATTTCCGCTTCTAAACAATTTCGTTTTATTGTAATTGTTACTCGTTTTATTTACTACAAATACCATTTATTTTTAGACTGTTTCACAAGAATTCGAAATTGAACTTTCTAATGAAGTGAACAAATATTAAGCTTTAATTAAATGTAAATACCGATTTAATATCATTTTTAATTTTTCGCTCACGTTCGCTATCTCTTGACTTTTTAAAAGGTAAAAATGATGAATGAGATGTTTAGATGAAAACTTTTCTGGAATTCAAAATGCATTTTTAATGCATTCGTTTCGTTTTATCCTCACATTCAACTTGATATCATAGCACAGTAGCATTTTGGGCTGAAATTAAAAAAAAAAATCGGATAAAAATCATTTTATTGTTTGAGCTAATGTTTTTGGCTAGAATAACATGAAAAAAAAGTAAAATAAATATTTTCAAAAATTTCAATTTTTTTGATTTCAAAAACATGTAGTTCGGTTAATTTTCGGAACAAATTTAAAAAAAAATTTGACTTTGGAAAATAATTATTTTTCTATTTTTCTCATGTTATCCTAACTAAAATAACCAACCTTAACAATAAAATGATTTTTATCCATTTTTTCCGATTTTTTGCCCATTATGCATAGTGAAATTTTTAAAACAAATATGAATTTGTAGTTGTTAAGCTGCTAGCCGCAACACATACTTCCCATAAATTTGATAAATTATTTTTTCTTATTTCTCTCTTTCTACTAAAGAATAACATTCATAACAAATGACCGACATGAGAATTTGAGATAAAGTACATTTAAAATATAAAATTTGTGTATGAAAAAATTTATGTCATGAAATTTATAAGTCCCAAAAGTCAAAATCTACATTGCTGGACAATTTTTTTTTTCGAATGGCGAATGAGTTATTTTTCTGAAAAAATATTATGTCAAATGTACTTAATTTTGTATTCATGTAAAGTCTAATTGACTCATTTTTTCTTATTACAAACATTCTTTTGTAATTGTGTAAAACATTGACATACAAACATTTATTTTAAAAACAACCAACATGGTTTACATTAAAAAAATGATGAATGTAAAGTGGGTAAAAAAGAAAGGGATTTTTTATTTTTTATGACGAAGAAAGGAGAAAGGTCTCAGTCACATAGAACAACTTTGTGCAATGAAATTACCAGCGGAATGCTCATTACATGAAATATATACACACAGTGTTTTCATAAAGAATGAGTTGTATTTGAACTTTGTTTTTTTTTCTGTGATCTGATACCACATTGGATAACGTGCTCTTTACATTTAGTCTTTCGCTCTCATCTTCCCTCTTTCCTCATACTTATTATTTTCCTCATTGTCGAGTAGGATGATGACGATGATGATGAAAAAAGGCAAACATTCTTTCTATCTTTCTCTTTCACTCTGTTTGCCTTATCCTCATTTATTCATTCATTTTAAATTAACTACAGATTCAAAAATGAACTGCTTTACTCTATACAGTGAGCATTAGAGGGAGAAGTTTAATTGTTTGTTGTGCAATATAAAAGAGAGGAAAAAAGGCAATGGTGATTTTTTAGCTACGATTTTTTTATGGAAAATTTTATTATTGCGTAGAAATGATAGTTCAAAGACATAATGATTTCATAAGTTGATGATATTTGAATATTAAGTTTAAAAAATGTTTAAAAATCCATAATCTAATTTTTAATGATGATTTTCTACATAAACTTATTTGAGCTTTTTTAACACGTTGATTTGCACTTATCTACTTACTCAATATTATTAAATTTTTCTCTTTAAATTTTTATCTTTTCCTACTCTTATTACCATATTTTACTAACATCTTTACCCTCTATGCCTTTATACTTTTCTTGCTTAATATGTAATTTAGTATGACGATGTGAAAGGGGTTAAAATATAGAAAGTTCTAGTAAAAATAAGGATAATTCATTAAGTTTTATGTTCTTGTCTTTTTTATTAAGTTTAACATTCATTTTCATTTCTTAAAAAAGACTTTCTTGCGATACGTGTACATCTAAAGTATTTAACGACATACATTCAACTAGAAAGATTAAAATTAAAAAACTTTATATAAATTTTCATTTCTTAATGCGCGAAAAAAGAAGAAGAGTATGTCGTAAAACCGTTATGTATTAAATAGAGGATAATGTGCTATTTTCAATGAAAAATATTTTTCTTCATCTTTTTAGTATGAAAGTGATAATATCATATAAAAATAATAGTATGTATATATTTGTTTTTATACAGCTTACGTTTTTAAAATGATCATTTACGAAATAATTAACCATAGAACATCAAACATTCTTTTTATTAGTAAATTTTTGAAGAATTCTACTCGTCATTTAACTAAATGGGATATTTTTTTAGTGTATTAATATGCAGATAAGTGACATTTTACGACTTGAACGAATGAGTAAATGGTGTTGAAAAAGAAGAAAAGTGTGAAAAAACAGAGCAAAAAAAGTTTTAATTGCTGTTATTCATCCACAATTGAATTTTCCTCTCGCTCTTTTTTCTACACTACCTTCATCATCATCATTCATATGAATGCAACGTAATTTATCTCCCACTCTCGTTTTGGCTGTAAAGCATTTTCACACCTCTTATATAAATTTCATATTTTGCTCTTCTCTTTTTTTCTCTTTCATACTGTTTTCACAGATGCGCTAT
Source organism: Polypedilum vanderplanki (assembly GCA_018290095.1). NCBI lineage: Eukaryota > Metazoa > Arthropoda > Insecta > Diptera > Chironomidae > Polypedilum > Polypedilum vanderplanki. The sequence continues at coordinate 17,865,169 of CM031379.1, forward strand.
ACAAAAAAAGTTTCCATGTGGCCGGTTGGACTTATAACGAAATTTGGTGTCAGCAGTCCAATTGTGAAAAATGGCACCGTAGTAGGATTTTATGATGGCTGGATAGGTGGAAGAAAATATCCTGTATGTTTTTGCTCTTTTTGCAGCAGCTGCATCTATCGTACTAATGTTTCTTTAATGTATACATTTTCCACTAGGTTGATATGGCGAGTTTTTCTGTGTCGGTGCGGTTTCTTCTCTCACGACCGAATGCTAGTATGCCATACAAACCTGGGTAACTATAAAAAACATATCTAACTATAAACTTTCCAAATGTTTTATATTTTTGAATTTCAGGTATGAAGAGGATGGTTTTCTGAAGAGCTTGTCGCCTTTAAAACTGACTGAAATTGAATTACTAGCATCAAATTGTACTGAGGTATGTACATGCATAGTATAGTAAATTGCCCTAAGAGAGATTGTGGATTTTCTTTTTATTTCGTTATTTTTCATTTTGTTCATAGAATTGTTAAAATACAAGGAAACATTTGTTTAGGAAAAATTAATATAAGGAAAAGATCACAATGAAGAGGAAGAAGCTTAAAAAAATAAAATTTATTTTTAAAAGTTTGAAATATTTGATTTTCTTTTGGGTTCGAACTTGCATGCAATTTTTTGTCAACTTGATTTCAAGTTGACTTACACAAAAATGTCTTTAATTTATTCAGATCGAATTTAATTTAATTAAAACATATAGTTAATTAAAGAATTATTGATTTTCATACAAATTTGCTGAATTTCAAATGAATTAAATAAAATCTGAATAAATAAAAGACATTTTTATATAAGTCAACTTGACAAAAAATATACGCATGTCAAGTAAAATATACATGCAAGTCCAGACCCTAGAAAATATTTTCTATATAGACATTTAATAAAAATTTTCAAAATTTTTGCTAATAAATGATAAATATTAGTTTTTTCTTGTAAAAATTGTTTTTCATATTATAACATTTAATCTTTTTTTCAGATACTTGTTTGGCACACACAATCGAAGAAGAATCCAAATGCGATGTCGTTGGACATGGGAAAATATAATAACACGAATCTTGTACATTTGCGAAACATTCTAGTGTAAAAAGTGACATTGTTGTAGATTTTTTTAATTTTTCAAGTGACATACGACTATTAATCAATGAGGTGCTAATTTATCTTTTTCTTTTATGCGGAGAACGAATTCCTCCTCATCTCTTATTCAATTTTGTTTTATTCTGTGTGCAAGAATTGGAACACAGCAATGCGGCTATATTCGACTGACTATAAGCATAGACATATAAAATTGTATAAATAAATATAGATGTGTATATTGTGTGAGACACAAACACACACATGGAACAAAAAGAAAATACCAAAATGAAATAAAACGGGAAAATTGAGAATATTGAATGAATGCTGAAAATTAATGTCTTTTGTGAATCGAGGCGAATACATGTTTACCCTATATATCTATTTATCTACCTCCAGGGTTTATTCTTTTATTATAGAACACTGATTACTTTTTGTGTTCTCATAGACTAGCTCTAAAGTTGCATTGATACTCGCTACGGAATTTTTTATGCATTTCCTCTTAATGCAGCATTACATTTTGGTAGATACATATATTTTCTCATTTTATTTAACATACATTGAAAAGTTTGGAGTTTTTCATACATGACATACAGGATTCAAATTAACTTTGAAAACAGTGAAATATTATTTTAATAAAAATTGATAAAAAACAAAAAAGTAATTTTTATCGGCATTTTTTCTTAATTATGGGGCACTTTTGACGTCTTGATTTAACTGAAAATTAAAAAGAATAAAATTAACATATTAAAATTTGGTGAAATGTAACTCTTTTACAATTTTTCCGCAATATTTGAGATCTTCTATGATTTTTCTTCCTGAAAATAAAAATTTTGCATAAATTTCACCATGATATTAAAAGACGATAACAAGTCGTAACAGCACTCAAATATATGTAGCTGAAAAATTGTAAAAGAGTTTCTAATATAACATACTTTTCACCAAATTTAAATATCTCAATAGTATTTTCTACAATATTCAATTGAACGAAAACACCAAAAATGCCCCTTTTTTAAAAAAATGCCGACAATTGTTATAAATCAGTATTTTTCCCTCAGAATATCGAATATGTATTGACACGACGATGAATCAGTAAGCTAATTTTCACATGTCTGTGTTAGCTTCCTTTCATTTATTAATTTATAAAAAATATTAATTAGCAGCATGAAGCATAAAAAATCATTTTCAAGCACGAACGGTGAAGCGAGGAACATGCTGTTACTTTTCGCACACATAAAAGAATATCGGAAATTCTTTATTTCTTATTCGAGCTCTTTACATGTGTAGTTTTTTGTTTGTGTTTACTGTGGAAAATGTTGAAAGAAAAAAGAACAGCGTGAAAAATTAATTTAGAGTCAACAACTTTTTATTTCACTACATGGTTGTTTCATTTATTAAACTTTTCTTCTTTTTCGAGAGCGTTGATATAAGAAATCATGAATAAATGTGTTCATATAATGTTTATAACGCATTTTATAAAAATTTGAAGAATTTAATAAAATTGAATCACATTAATCTTTATGCTTTAAATCTCATACATTAAAATATTTAATACTGAGATGCAAACAGACATTGACAGACAACAAATACATAAAAAGTGTAAAAAATCAGAGATAAAAGATAGAAAACTTATTGCCTTAATTCCTCGGCAAATTAGAGACAGCCAAGTTTACCGCAAAAAGGTAAAAGACTAAAATTGTAATAACAAAAAAAAGGAGAACTCTTGAATGTGTTTGTGAGAGTGGCTAGAAAAATTATAATTTACAATCACAAGTGAAATGAAAAAAGGCAAGAAAAAAAGGAGAAAATTTTCAAGCAATGAATTTAATTAGGAAAGTTTGTTACGGGAAAACAAAAACAAAAATAACAAGCTTTGCGTTGTTACTCATCAACACCATAGAGATGATATAGTCGGGGTAAACTAAAGCGTTATTCTATGATGATGAAATGAAAGTTTTTCGTGAATATTGAAATCGTTAACACCATGGAAATGCGTTGTGAAAACCATTCTATAAGTAAATTGAAGGTTAAATTAATAAACAGCTTTTGAATTAAGTATATGCATGTACAAGCAGCAAAAATTTGTGTTGAATTTTAATAATTACTCATTAAATAAACTTTTTTAAAATAAATTTCGATTGCTAAAATTCATTTTTTTGGTATTATGCAAAAATTACATTATGTGCGAGTTAAACTCACTTTTTTTGTACTTCTTTAAAAAATTTAATGTCAGTCAGTATATGAAAATCAAATGCTTTTTTATAAATTTAACTTCCTTTAAAGTAATAAATTTTTTTTGAATATTTATAAATCATATAAAAATTGTGATATTCTGTGGAGTTTTTTAGCATAAAATGTAAATATTTTTGTTTATAAGAGATGGATATTCAAAAATGGAGAATGAAAATGAGAAAAACAGATTTTCTTTGAGGATAGTTTAGGTACACAAGAAAAAATTCTTGAAAATTTACATCAAAACATCACCATAATGATAATGAAGATGATAATATTTTATGAAATCAAGAATAAATGCCTAAGAGGAAAATCGAGAATTTTTTGGTGATTTTCAAATATTTTGTAATTCAAATTAAATCTCATTTATCATTAAAAGTCTATCAGGATATTATAAAGAAAATTTATTTCTTGAGTACGAAACAATGAAACTAAGATTATTAATTTCATTTAAAATATCATAAAACATTTTTAAGGGTGAAATTACTTTTTTTAATGTGAAAAGCTTTCAGAAATGGAAAAATTTATAAGAAATTTTATTAATGAAAATTTTAATAAAAATGAAAGTATTTAAGATCTTTGGTTTAAATCGATTGAAAAAAATAATTTTTTTATAAATCGAGAACATTTTATTGACTCAATTTTTTAATCAAGAAGTTGGCAACTCTTACGACAAATTTTGAAATTTTTCGTAGCTGAAATTTTTTTTTTCAAAACGAGAAATTTAGAAAAAGAGTTTCAAAATACCATTTAAATGATATAATAATTTAATCTAAATTGATTTAAATTAGGTTTGCAAGTTAAAAATTATATTTGAAATTTTTTGTATCTTTCGTAAAATTGTGGTAAATGTCGTATGAATTGCTAACCCCTTGGTTTGATTAAAGCATTTAGTGGTGCTTTTCTAATAATTTTTTTAAAAATGGAATTTGAAAATTCATAAATTTAATGCTGATAAATATATTAATAATAAATTTATGAGATTTAAATGACATCAAAATATCATTATAAACACAGAAACTTCTCACTTTTTCTTTGAAAACATTACTCATATTTATTTCTTATCTTGCATAAAACAAAAGATGTGAAAAATCATAAAGTTTTTATATAGATAGATATTATTAAATAAAAATATATACATTTCAAAGGTATTATTATAATAAAATCAAAATACTCTCATTCAGCAAAAATGCGTTAAATACCAACCAAAAAATAAAAAGGAACAAAACATGATAAATTGCCTATTAAGTGTACTAGACTTAAAAATTAAAAAAAATTGTAAAAAAATATTTTATTGTAGAAATTTAACTAAATACCAAAGCAAGAAATATTAAAAAAAAATCATTTTTATCATATCATAAAAGAGTTTTTTTATTTATATATTTGTTTTAATCAAATTAGAGTTTTAAACAGATATTATGGTATATATCATTTTCTACGTTGACCTTATTGTAATTCAGTGAAATTTCTCATTAAAAAAAGATATCAAATCATTAAATGAATTTTATAAATTTTTAATTGAACAATTTTATAATACCTAACAAAGTTTATTTATCTTTACGAAAATTAAAAATTATCATAACTTTATTAATCCAATTTAAGTGGCTCATGAACAAAATGTCTTGAACCGTTTTCACTAAATTCAGCTGCTGTGTGGTCAACTCCATCCAAAATCCATTTTGTGCTTAATAGTCCTTCAACACCAACTGGTCCACGTGCATGAATCCTTGCAGTTGAAATTCCTACTTCTGCACCGAGTCCAAAACGATAGCCATCGGCAAATCTTGATGAAGCGTTGTGGAAAACGCAGGCTGAATCAACTTGTTTTTGAAAATATTCTGCAGATTCCTTATTTTCAGTAATGATAACATCTGTGTGTGAACTTCCAAAACGGTTAATATGTTCGATTGCTTCTTCAACATCTTTGACAATTTCTATGCAACAAGCAAGATCGCTGTATTCATGTTTCATTGTTTTTGCTTGTGGTGGTCCGAATGTCAGATGCTTTTCAGAAAGAGAAGATTGTGTTAAAATAATTTTTCGAAAACATCACTAATGTTTTATACTTACTTGATTTAATTTTGGTCCCGAATATATTGTCACACCTTCTTTTTTCAACATATTGCATACATCATGAAAGAATGAAGCATTTGAATTCATAAATAAATCTTCATGGATCAGTAATGTTTCCATAGCATTGCAAGCTAATAAAAAATTTATATTACAGATCAAAACTATAAATAAGGTATTCAAAATTGAAATATTTACCTGCAGGATAATCACATTTAGCATCGCGAACTATTTTCAATGCCTTGGCAAGTTCTGCCTCTCGATCAACATACACATGACAGATGCCTTCAGCATGACCCAAGACGGGTATTCTTTGTGACTGACTTTGGATCGTTCTAACCAGTTCGGAAGAACCGCGTGGAATAATAAGATCAATGTGTTTTTCCATACCAAGTAAATCTGATATTTCTTCACGTGTCGAAACGAGTGATATTGCATTGGTTGCACCAACTGTAGAAAGAGCTTCTTTTACTAATTCCATGAGTGCTTTATTGCTATGGGACGCTTCCTTGCCACCTTTCAAAAGTAAACCATTTGCACTTGCAATTGACAAAGCTGCTACTTGTGGTAAAGAGTCTGGACGTGATTCAAAAATTACCAATAAAACGCCAATTGGCACTGTAATTTGTTTCAACATTAAGCCATCGGCCAATTTCGTATGTCGCAATATACGTCCAACAATGCTGTGACTGTCGTAATATAAAAAAAGTTTTTTAAAAATTAATTTAAAATAAAATTTTCAAGTATTTATATCCACCTTGATTCAGCAATTTGCTTGAGTCCAGTACTAAGACTTCGTAATTTTTGTGGTGAAAGTGATAGGCGTGATAGCAATGGTTTAGCAAGTCCATTTTTTTGTGCTTCAGCTAAATCTTTTTCATTTGCATCAAGTATAAATTGTTGCTTTGCTAATAACAAGTCAGCAAGAGTATTCACACATCCAGCACGTTCATTTGGAGAAAGGTTTTGAAGAATTCTGCAACCATTTCTAGCATTATCGGCAAGAATGTCTACTTGCATTGATCCACTTGTGGATTCTGTAAAAAATGTTCCAACTTTTCTACCTTCAACAATTTCTTTAATAGCATTATCTTGGCTTCCATTACAAATAACCACGCTGACACCTCTATCAAGTGCCCATGTTGCAGCATTAAGTTTAGAATCCATGCCACCAGTACCAACTTTGGATTTTTTACCAAAACGTATTTTTTGACGATCATCACGAGAGAAACTAAAAATAGAAAATTAAAATGAAAACAAGAAAATCAATTAAGTAAGTAAATAAACGATTGAGTTTATTGTGTGTTTACATACACGTGCAATAATCTCGCATTATCCTCCCATGGCGGCTTGTTATAAATTCCATCAACATCCGACATGAGAATTAATAGATCAGAATGAATTTCTGCTGATAACATTGCTGCTAATGAATCGTTGTCTTTTATAGAAATACCCTAAAGATAAATATAAGAAAAGACTTAATACAATAAAATGCATTCAAGTTGTACAAATTTTTTTTAAACATTTAAAAGTTATCGACAGTCTATATAAAAACTGAGTCTTGCTACTATGTAAAAGAGAAAAAAGTCATTATAATTGAGTGAACAGAAAAAGAGATGATTTAATAATAAAAAGTTATAATGCTAAACTTACTTTATCATTATGATCAATCTCGTATAAATTGCTCTGAATGATAGTCGGATGTATTTGGTTTATTGTGTTATGTTTTCGAGACAGAGAAATGATGTGGGTAGAAGAAAAAAATGAAAAAGCGCCTATTAATTGTCGTATAGCCAAACAATTTTCATTATCTTAATTTTCAATTTAAAATTTTTTAAACTATCATAATAGTATGTAATTATGAGATGGAAAATTTTAGATTCAAGTTTTTACATACTTACGGATTGAAATAGAACCTTTTCACTTTGGATTTTTTGAAAAGAGGATTTCATAAATATTGATTTCAACACTGTTGATTGATAAAGTCTAATTTTTAAATTTACATTAACTTTTCAATGTAGAAAATGCACAAAACTTAATTAAAACAATCAAAAATAATTTATTGTTTAATACTTTAAAGTTAAACTTATTGGATTTAAAAAAGAAAACTTTTTTGCCTCTCATGTGGCAATGTTGCATGTTCAATAAATTGTATTCAATGTCAATCACAATGTTGAAATTCAATTAGTGGCAAACAATATGTGAAATGAGAAATTTTATATGCATAAGTATAAAGTTTTTGTTTTTAACAATGAAAATAAATTAAGGAAAATGTGAAATAAAATTGAATAAGCAACTCACTCGTTTTGATCCTTTGACCGGGACCTCTTCTTCAACTACAAACATTGGTGGTGATACAGCATCATTCGTGTTTATAATCGGCACAATATTCAAGCTGATTAATTCACTCAGTGTAGAGAATAAATTCTTTCGAGTTTCTTCATTGTAAAAGTCTGGTTTTGTAAGCAACACTATGTAAAAGAAGGATGACAACATGCAGGGTCAAATATGTATCAATTACAAACCTCAATGTCTTACCTTGTGCTATTCTAACACCATACTGTGCAAACATTGCTTCATACAAACTCATCAATCCAGATTGTCCTAAAATGCAAGCATGAGGAAATTGAAATATTTGTTACCATAGGAATAGTGATAATAAAAAGATGTGAAATATACCAACAGCAGCAGCTGCTCGGGGCTCCAAAGTATGATTTGCTTCTCCCTGCGGGTGCAATGTTTCTCTCATTGTTAGTGTCATTAAAAGCTCTTGGGCTAGCTTCTGTTTCCCAAAAGCTACAGCACCACTCGTCACCATGATACATTCTCGACCTTCTAGTTGACATTCTGCCACTTGCTCTACAATTGATGCCAATCGACCCAAAGCTAAGCCATTTTGATCCTCACGTGTAATAACAGCACTACCAAGTTTAATGACCAATCGTTTGGCATAACGTAATTGGGAACGGTCTGTAAAGGTCGATTGTCTTCGATCAGCCGTTTGCAGCATCCTTTTATCAATGGATTTCTATAAAAATAAAAAAGTCAATCTCATAACAATAATCTTTATCAATCATTTTTCATAGAATTTTTTAATTCAATTGAATATTGAGAAATAGAAAAAATCAGCAATTCAATGCATTCATTTGATAAATAATTAAATAATGTGATAAATATTTATTATTTAAAGAAGTTTGTATGCATTTTTTTTGAACAATACATGCATATGTAAACATTAAATATCAGATTTAAAAGAAAGAAATCAAAGCAAATACATGTAAATATGAGAGTAAGTAAGTAAGTAGAAGTTCAAAGCTTAACTATCATAAATTGAGCGCGTGGAAGTGTATTTTATTATAATTGATTATTACATATATTGCGCTATTGTGCAAAATCACGTGCATGTTCTAACTCAATATGAAAAACACGGAATTCAGATGAATTTTAATACTATAATTATAAATAATTAAATTAGTATCGATTAAGAGTGTCGTTAATGAATAATGTAAAATATTTAATGTATGAAATTTTTCAAAAAATGGTACACTGCAATTTACATTATTTCTAAGAAAAAATTTCATAATTAAAAACTCTCATTTCTTTTTAAAAATGAATTTAAGATATGCTTTTATAGGATTTTATAAATTGACATATTTAATTTAATTTTGAGATTATTAAAACTATTTGATGCTATTTGCTTTTGAAAATTATTCAGAAAATTCAAAAATCTGTTATTTTCCATGAACTTTTATGTATATACAAAATAAACAATTTAATTTAAATTGATGTCAAAGGTTTTGGGTTCACTGACCGTTTGGTAATTGATAAAAAGAAAAATATAATTTTTGATACTTACATTCCCTCCTGCACTAACATGACACATTGACCTACTAACATATTTATTAATGAAACTAGATGCTGACAAATTGACCTTATTTAAGTTTTTCATAAAAATTTGCTTCATTTTTGAATAATTTCGCACTTTCAAAAAACAAGATAATTCTTGATTTTTTTTCTTCTTTGTTAAGAATAATAACTTTTCAAGATTATTCTATTTTTTAAAGTCGACCGATCTGTTTCAGTTCTCAAAATAAACTGCTCTTACTTTAATAAATTCAATCTTTATGTCATTTCTCAAATGATGAGTAAATTGATAATAAAAAGTAATAACAACTTCTCTGACTTACTCTCACTTTTCTCTCTTTTAAAAAACATACATAGCCGTATAGAACATTTTTTACAAATTATGATGTATAAATGAATAGATTCTTGGTTTATCAGAATTTAGCTTGCTTTCTTAATATTTTTTATTCAAACCTTATATAATGATAATTATGTACCTTTGAATTATTTTCATATGAGTCATATGTATGTATTTATCACTATGAAATTTCACTGAAAATATTTTGATCATAAATGATTCATCAAACTCTTAATACTTTTGAAACTTTTGTTTAAATTGCAAATATCATTTGTTGGAAATTATCGTATATAATATAGATTAAAATTTAATTTTTTCATTACCTGATTACATATCAAGTAATCAATACCAGTGATTAAAGTATAAGCCAGCAATATACATAATTTGATGTATTGCATAAAATCAATCATTACTACAGTTCAATATACTTACTTACATGTGAAAATGACATGAAAATATTTTTAACTTTAGTATGTTAAAACATTCATGAGCTTTCACATGCCTACCAAATAACAATAACCTTTACTATTGAATGAAAAAAGCACATCAAACGCATTAATATTATTGTGTTTTCGTGACTTTTTCTTGGTCAATCAGATAATGCTTGTGATTTATTTTCACGTACTTCTTAAATAATAATAAAATCATATGGACTAAATATTTATGAAAGTACAATTTACTATGAATTATTCAAAATATAATTTAATGAATATTTCTTTAGCATTTCACAGTTTATAGATTGAAAGCGAATAAAATTTAGGGTTCGGCACTTGATGCATGTAGTTAAGTACATGCGCATGTAATTTTGCAAGTTGCATGCAAGTTAATTTTCCTAAAAATGTCTCTAATTCATTCAGATTAAATTTAAATCAGTCCAAAACTATGTTAACTTAAGAATCATTGACTTTCATATAAATTTGACAAAATATTGACTAAATTTAATAAAATTTGAATGAATTAGAGACATTTTCAAGTAAATTTACTTGCATGCAACTTGCAAAATTACATGCGCATGTACTTGACTACATGCATCAAGTGCCGAACCCTAATAAAATTATATGAAAATTAAATTTAATTGTGAAAATTTCTTCAACACATATCAACAATCACACAGTATGTTGGATAGAAATATATATGGATGATTATTTTATGTGCATTGAAAGATAAATTTTGCAATTTTTTTCTGAATTGAGTTTTGTCTATGCTGTTTACAGAAAAAGATATGTAATCGAAAATGGAAAAGTGATGTAGAATGAATGTAAATAAATTATTTTTTAGACAAGGATCTTGATTCATTTTCTAATGAAATATTTTTGTTAAAACATATGAGACAGAAGAATAGAATCTAATTCAAATACGTTTATAGTAGTTTTATTCTTCATTTAAATAATTTTCTAGACCCAAATTTGAGTGTGTACAAATGCACTATATAAAGGCAAGTTAATATATCAAATTTATCATACTATAAAATATTCTACTTCATTTGCACTTACTTATATCTTTTACGAATTTTCTTATTCTATCAATACATACTAATTTATATAAAAACAATGAAATGTAAGCTATATACCTAAGACTCATTTCAATTCAAATAAGAAACTTCTTAAATAATATTTAGGCCATTGTTTATTCTTCATTATATTGATGAATTAGAATTTAAGTTGGTATTTTTTTAATAATTTACAATAACTTAATGAAAAGGTGATATTAGTTAATTACACACAACATACTAAGGAAATAAGCTAACACATTGATTTTTATACAATCATTTTTTTCGGAAAGTCACCCTAATATAAATTGCCGTTATATAAATAAAAAGAAGAAAACAAAAAAAACTTTTGTGAAAAAGATTTGTGATATATAGGCTTTAACAACATATTCATATCATCAGTAAATATAATTTTGGATCAATATCAATGAATATAAATAGTAAATTTCTAAATACACATGTAATTAACATACATTATAAGTGTGTCGTGATATCTGATTAAAATAAAAGTAAGAAGTAATAAAATATTGAATAGTTTGCTTTTTGTTAAAATTTAGACTTGCATGCATATTTTACTTGATATGCACATATTTTTTTGTAAAGTTGACTTAAATAAAAATGTCTCTAATTTATTCAGATTGAATTTAATTTATTTGAAATTCAGCAAATTTGTATGAAAATCAATGTTTCTTTAATTTACTATGTATTTCAATATAATTAAATTCGATCTGATTAAATTAAAGACAATTTTGAATAAGTCAACTTGACAAAAAATATGCAAGTCCGAACCCTATATTGCATTATGTATAGTAATTTATTATAAATTTATAGTTAAGAAGTCAAAATTTATTGAAAATTCTCAAATGGTATTGAATTAAAAACAAACAGGTTGTCTTCAAATTTTCTTTTATATTAATTAATATTTTTAGTTAAACAAGGATAATAAAAGCTACAGTTATCTTCATATAAATTTTTGAATTCTAACATTGACTGAATTTAGAGTTAAATTAAAAACATAAAATAACCGTTTCAAAAAAATTTAAACATTACTCTAGTACTCATTTCAAATTTCGTTATGGAGTTTAATGAAATTTTATAAATGTATAGTATGCATAGTTTCATTTCTTAATTTGGATAAAGTTTTGCAAATTAATTATAAAATAAAAATATACAAAATTAATAAATGTTTCGAAAAAATAAACAAATTTAAACAGATTTTAATTTAAAAACTAAAGATATATTTTATTTTTATTAAATGAAATCGACAAAAAATTGTGTTGAACCGCGAAAGGGAAATACTTAATATCGAAAACGATCATATGGTCTTGATATTCTCTTTTTATTTTTAACTCTCAACATTTTACCATTTTATTCTAGTACGTTTTCAATGGTACTGATAACTTCATGAATTGAAAAATTAAATTTTTGCTATTTAATAAAAAGTTTGATGATTGTTTTAATAAAATTAGCTATTGCAGCACTGAAATAAAGCATTCCCTTAAAATTTTAATTTGAAAAATCCATAAATCATGGTATTTCAGCATGAAGTGATAAGAGCGAAAAAATATATTTAATGCCGGTCTCGCGAAAAAATGAGAAAAGTTTATTCGCTCTCTTCATAAAACTTGCGCTACGCTCACTCTCATAGTCAGAAGTCTGGATTGTATTTTATTGAATCTCATTTCGAGCACTCATTCAGAAGTGTTCCGAACGTTGAGTCGAGTCGATCTTCATAAAGATTTCTCGTCCGCGCTTCGAATTTTTTTCTGTAAAATTTGAATATAAGAATAAATATTTTTTGTGTGTGCTGAAAAGTTATAATAAAAAATTGTTGAAATAACAAAAAAATTTCTCTATCTGCCCAGAAAATTAAAAATCTATGTACGAAAAAAATTAATATTTTGTCTTTCATTTAGCAAAAAAAGTGAATTATTAGAATTTGAGAATCTCTGAGAGAATAGCTTTTTCTATATTCTTTAAAAACGTTATAATCGAGTTTGATTGACTTGTTTGCGCTTGAATGAAATTGAAAGTGTATATTAAATTTTTTAGTTCCAAAAAATGTGTGAAAAATTTAATTGCTGAAAAAATAAAAGTGCAAAACTAAAATAAATTTTTTTAAGTTCTGACTCATAATTAATAATTTATTCAAAGTGAATCTATCTTTCTTCGAGTAAATAAAAAAGAAACTAAATCAACTCCGATCCTTTCCGAAATATAAATTGAGAGAGTGAAAAGAGAAGAATCAGTTGTACAAGAGAAGATAAAAGGAAGAAGAGATAATCGATAAAAAATACTTTGAAAGAGAGAAATAAAGAGAAAAAAAAACTATTTTTAACAGCATTTCATGTATCGCAAAAAATTCTTTGAGCAACGAAAAATTATTTTTGGATTCAGGAGCTTTTTGTTTACATTTGAAAGCAGAACGAAACATCGCGCCACACAGCACTATTCGCAGCAGACGGAAGATTATTTATTCTTACAATTGCAAAGAAATCATCTGATAAAAGGTTATTAATTTTTCTTTTATTTCATTTCTTTTAGTATTCTCCTTCTAGACTCTCACATAAAAAGTTCAAATACTACTTACTCTTTTTATTACATAAGATGATTGAACCATACATAAATACATTTGTGAACAGAAATTATATTCTCGTGCTTCTCACTCATACTCATTCAGTGATGAGAGGAAAAAAAATAAGAAACACACTTTTTTATGAATATTAAATAGTAGAAAAAATTTGAATGTGCTAAGTAAAGTAGTCTGAGAAGGCATAAGAAGAAATAATCGCGACACGATGTAAAATTCGCAAAATAAAAAAATATTTTAGCGCTTCGGTGTTTTTTTTCGCTTGAATACGAAATTTAATTCACATTTAATAATAAAAACAAGAATTTAAGATGAACATGAGTATTTTTTTAAGAATGAAATTTTAGCAGGCACCTGTGGCATTTGACTCTGTTTGACAAACATACATACACAACATGTGAATTTATTAGTATGTGGAAATCAACATTTCTTGTTATTTGATGAAAAGAATGAAATACTTATACTTAATGACAATGCATATTTATTAAAATAATTCATATACATAAAAACTTAATCAAATTATACATAAAAAAGCCTTTGAATTTTAATTGTTTAATTAATTTATACCTCCTGAAAAAAGAATATAAATTAGTGTATATTTTTGTTTGAAGTAACTTTAAAAGATTAAATTAAGATAAATTTATTCAAATGTTTAGTTTAAATTCAACGACGTGGGAAAATTATTAAAAAATGTTAATTCATTATATTTTTGCAAACAAATTTCAACCATTTACCAATATAACAAATGAAGATAAAGAAAATTAGGTCAATCTTTATTGATGAAAAACTTATCTTTTCATTCTTTCAAAGTTTAATAAAATAGAAAAAGAAAACAAATAAATTTCTTAACAAAGAAAACTTTCATTCTCAATAATATAATTTTCTCCTTCCGGAAAAAACACAAACAGAGTTATTCTAGCTCTATTATTATTATTACTATTTGTTTTTCTTTTATTCTTTGTTGTAAAATAAATGCTTGAATATATGGATATTTGTCATTGACTGAATTTTGCTATTTTATATTATCCATTAAATAGTAAGCAGCTACTGTCTACTACTGAGAGACGCCTTCATGACTATAACATTCAATTTAATTTAATTCATGGATAACTTAACAAGTGATGAATAAGTGAAAAAAATAGAAGAAGCGCGATAGTCTTGAACTCAAATAATGATGATTAAATTGAAGATTGATTTTTTATTTGTATTTATTTATTTCATCTTACATAAATATAAAAATAGTTAAAAATAACATTTTTTGCAAAAAGTTTTTGTTTCCTTGTTAATCGAGATAATGCTTAAACAAACATTAAACTACGAGCAAAAAAGAAAACGAAGGAAAAATAATTGAAATTTTCTCAGTACATTTAATTCTTATTCGATCATCAATTTAATCTTCGATAAGATTTCTTATAACTCAACACTACTTATGGATACACATGCTCACTCCATGCATCTGCACGTTTTTCTCGTTAAAAAAAAGAGAAAAAAAATTCTCATCATTTTTCTTTTAGTTCAATTAAAATCACTTAGACTCACTTATTAAAGCGGCTTAAAGTGGTCTCATTTGAGATTCTTTTTACGATCCATTCACACTATGTGATTTAAAGTCTTTCGACGTACACGAGGCAATGAAAGAATACACATAATTGTATGTATATACATACCTATTGCGAGAAGCTGAAGAAAATAGGAAAAAGAGGGATGGCAGGCAGGCAAAGCAAAAATAAAATTAAGTTCGTAAACGTAAAAAAAAAAACATTAAACACAGAAAACCGGCTAAAATTCCATTTGAATTATGTTTATTCAAAAAATCATCACCCATAAGTAACCCATACAGATCTCTTACACAATTTTTCTTCTTCTTTTGCCGTATTATGCGAATTTTTTTTTGTTTTTTGAGTAAACCTCACGAATAAATGTATTAAAGAGGAAAAAGGAAAATTAATCAAAATGAGTGTGTAATGACTGGAAGATTTGCTTATTTCTTGTGTATAAAATTTTAACTTTATTCATTATCAATGCCAATAAAAAAATTTCTTATAGAGCAAATCAGTTTGTCACGATGAATTAATAAAAATACCAAGTCAATGACCACAAAAACTGTGTTCTTTCTTTTTTCTAATTTGTCAAAACTTCAAGAAAAAATTAAACAAATTAGATTCTTTTTGAATCGAGATTTCAAGGTTCTTTTTAGTGTGTGCGATTTATAAATTAGACAACAGACGAGAAATGTTTATGACGAAAAATTTGCATATAGCGCTTAACTATTTATAAAAGCGTTTATTCGGGGTGCTGATCTCAGTCAATCTACTTATTGGAAGAACTGCATGAAACTGTATCCTGCTTCGTCATGCGTACACAATCGTGGGCAATGTTTATGTCTCGATCGTCATCATATATAATATTTTTTGAAGGTCGTTTCTTCTTTCCTCTATTCTTTCTTCTCAACAAATATGATTATTAATATTTAAAACGTGCAAAAAATGGTTAAAAGTTGCCGTTTTTGGTTTAAAAAATATTTTAGAAATACTAATTGGAATTTTAGTAGCAGTCAAAGATTTGTAAAATGTTAGAGAATTGTGAAATTTATGCGCTTAGATCTTAATGAAAAGATAATCAGCTTATGGCTCTTGTTAGAAATTTAATAAAAAATAAAATAAATATTTCACAAGTCTTTCAAGTTTTTTCTCTTTATCAAAGGAGATGATTTCAAATGAATTATCATAATGGTTTATCTACTCGAGAAATTCTTTGATATTTTCAAAAAATATATATTTTTTTGAGAATTTTATCCATGCTGAGATTTTAAAATATTTCACAAAATATTACTGTAAATAATTTTATTTAACTCTAAACAATTTGCAAATGCTTAAAAAAGAAAAGAAATTTTTTATTCAAGCAAGACTAGAGTAAATGACTTGTAATGAATTTAAGAAGAGGAAAACGAGAGACATAAACCAAATGCCCCTATAACATATCTAAGAAGAAATATTTAAATACATAATATAGAAGTCTTGTTTAAAACATTTGTATTTAACTCGAGGAATTTGTTTAAAAAAATTTTTTTTTGAAAAAGTGCAGTGCCACTAGTTGCTATATGGAATTTGAAAAATAAGAAGATCGTACGTGTAGAAATGAGTTTTTGCACAAGCTGGTCTTTTTGCAAGTTCAATTTTTTTTTTCAGATGAAAAAGTTTTTGTGGCACTTAATGTGTTACTCAACTCGCAATCAACCGTAAGAAAAAAATCACCAAAGAGCCATTTTGATGCCACTCGATTGGAAACCGATGATTATTCAATATTTGATTCTTGTTTGGCTCGACTAGTTACTGACTAAACTTTTCATTGATCTCAACGTAGACAAATAGACTGAAATAAATAAATAAGTATGTGATATTTGTTGAGATTCCATTATTTGCCAGTACATATATTGATTTTTTGAATAAACATTGTAGTGAAGAGAAGAGAAGACTCATGTATCAATGAATGTGTGATTTTATACAATCGCTTGTTGGTTCAATTATCGAAATTTAGTTTTACTAAAGACTAAACTGTCTGATACAAATTTTATGTTAAAATTTTAAAAATTTTGCTAAAGTCAAAATATTTAGATGAGTAGGTTTATATTGTTATGAATTTGTGTCATGAAAATTACAGTAATTTTTAGTCTAAAAGAATTATTACAAGAGGCTGAGATATTTTGAAGTAACACAAAAAATTTACATCGCTGTCTAATTCTAAAAACGTAGTTCTTACTTGCTTACTTACAAAAAACTGTGTCTACATATTTACTAAAGCAATTCAGCAATCTATGTATTGAGTCACATTTGTATGTACTTATTAGGAAGTAAACAAGGAGGAAACAACAACAATATTCGAAGAATTGGCAATTCAAAAACTTGAACTTAATTTGCAGCCACACACACTCTTAATGAGTGTGAATTTGTTTACAATGTATTTAGTACACGAGGTGGAATCTTTGATGAAGCAAAGTTATGACAGTTTTAAAGTGTGCGCATATTTTGATCATATGTCACACTTTAATTTATTGTCATTTATTAAGTCAACAATGTCTGTGCTATTAAATGAATACTAAATGTTTTTTGTACTGAGTTTTATAACAGTATTGAAAAAAAGTGATAATAAACATTAAAAAATTAAGTAACTGTGCTAGCAAGCACCTCCAACAAAATTGTTTAATTAATACCATTGTTTTCCCTTTAAACATTTTAACGGCTGTTTCTTCATAAGAAAACTTACTTCATTCATTAACCTAAACAATATTGGAGTCTGCTGCATAATTAAAGTTAGGTATTAATAATTTTTTGTTCTTTCGTTCACTAGGTTTTCTCTTTAAATGCGAATGATGTGGTGAAAATTACTTTTTCATGTTCTTCACACAGGAACTTTCATGTTTCTCTTTTCGCCTCACACATATCTAAGAATTAACGATCATCTAAACATGTTTTCGCTGGAAAAATATTAAACTTTAGTAGGTTTGATAATTTCAAATGCACTCCTTTTCTTGTAATTAAAATTTAATTTTAAATTTTCTAAAATTCAAGTAAAATGAGGTACTTGAAGAATAGAAATGTCTATTCTTAGAAAGTATACTGTAAGAGCTATAGTAATACAATCAAACCAATAAAAAACGTAGAGTTTGTATATTAAAACAAAAAAGAAATTAAAATTTTTGAATAACTCTTATTAATCGTTAGTAATTTTTGTATTGACGCATTTTTCATTCTAGAAACTTGAGTTTTCTTTTTGATTTTTCAATTTTCATTAGGCTTAATAATAATTTTAAAATATTTTTAAGTTTTGAGAAGATAATTCCTTCACATAGTATATAAAAAAGGAAGCAGAAGATTGGACTGACAATATGCATTTAGCAATACTTTTTCTCGAATTCATAATAAAAAAGGCTAAAAATTGTGATTACATTTGGATTACACACAATATGAGTGCATAAAAACATAATGTTTTGTGTGTTCATACAGACAGATAAACGAAAAAGTAACAAAAAAAAAAAGAAAAAATAGTAAGTTGTGGAGATAGTTGTATATTTTATTCCGTAAACATACACACACACACATCTTTTTCTCTTTCTTCTCATTTTAGCTTCAATATAGATCAATCGATCGATGAATATGTATACACAAACTGAGGTTTAGTCGAATGATAATTATATAAAAAAGACTTAGTAAAAAATTGACTTCGGTTCTTTGTAGAAAATTTCTTTCTTTTTATTTTGTGCTCACATATGAATCGTCTTGATTCCAATAAACTAAAAAATGACAAGAAACATGTGTATGTAGAAATTCAATATTCTACAGTATTAAAAATATCACAGTTTTCTACTTAACTCTTCTCTTAGGCAGTATCGACATCAATACTAAACGATGAAGGTTGATTTCAAATTAATGAGATGATAACGAAGGCTAGCTCTCAGAGACTTTTGATATATGCATTTGCGACTCATTATGTTTCCTCTTCTTCTCTTCCTCTCTTTCTTATAAAGCAGTTAAAGCTTCATTGAAGGTTTTTATGGAAGATGATGCTAAGCAGATTACAAAAATTAATCAACTTCTCTCTTACCACCCAAAGAAAAGAAAAAGCAATTAATAAGCAAATAAAAATTTCAATTTTTAATTTTTAATATGAAAAATGAAGCAAAATTTTCTCAATGATTTGTTGCAAAAACAATAAGTAGATATAAATTACATTTTAAAAGTTCAAAAAAAGATTCTTTATCTTAAGAGTGCCAATTTATTTTTTCGTGCACGGGCACAATATCGTTTTATATATATATTGATCGCAACGTGTGTGTGCTCATCTTCCATTGCGCCACACCGAATTATCAAATTAATGAACTTTGTGCCACTTAAATGAAATGAAAATGATTTTTTATATTTTAAGAAATTCAATTTATATTTTGTTGATGCATTTTACGAGAATATAATCTTTATTGCTCACACTCATGAAACTCATTTGCATCCCGTTTTTTCCTCTTTTATAATTCCTTATTGAATATTTCAATTTTATGACATTCAATTTATTTATTTTTTCGTATTGCAACTGCATCATATGTTTCTTCTGAGAAATCTTTGTGTTATGAATACAGAACAATAAAAACGTGATTTTCTACATAAACATCTTATACAAAAATAAAATACACTTGTTTACTCATTATTTGCACTAATGCAGCGCACAACTTCTAAATATCTCGAACAATTCACATGAAGTATTATTAGATACTATATTTTTCTCTTTTACTTGCCTCAAGTCACAAAATAGTTAAACTGTACGTCAATAAGAGAATCATACAAATGTTCATTTCAGAAAAAAATTACTTTATTCGAAGAGAAAGAGAAGAAAAATTTTCGCGCCACTTAACAGGTGTTTTATCAAGGTCTTTGACTCAAGATACTTGTAGTTGTTGTCAAGACATAATCAATATTATATTATTTTTAATTTTTGATTCTATAGTTGTATGTATTTCTACACATGTCATTTTAAAGAAAATACATTCTTAAGCTTTACAAGTTTTGATAAATTCTCTAATGTAATCTATTAAAAATTTCTTCATCATTTAAATATTTTTAAAAAAACTTTCATAAAAGATTAAATGATATGATGTTATTCGATTTATCTTTTTTTTATTTCAACATGTATAGATAAAAATTTACATTGAAATATGTAAAAACTTTTGGAAATGAAAAAGAGTGTAGATAAAATTATCATAAATTTCACATGCTAGCATGGCAAGCGTTTAATTTGCATACTAATTTTTCAGCAGTTTTTTTTTGTAAAAAAATGAATGGGACTTATTTAATGACATGAAAATGGTGATGCTTAAAAATCTTACAAGATATCTCTTTTCTCTCAATATGTCTCTATTATTGTATTTTTTCACACTAACTTAACATATTTTATTCAACCAACTCCAAAATCAAGATCTAATTCATATCATACTGTGGTGTGAAACGCTATGGCATTAATTGAAATCGACACATGATTGAATTTTTCTTTTCTTTCTCTTCCTCACTTCTAGGCTTTTTCCAATTCTCGGGAATCGAAAAAATCGAGAACGAGAACGAGAATGAGAATTCTCGAGAATTCTCGAGAATTCTCGATATGTTTTATGAATAGATATGTTCATGATTTATGAAGTTTTTATACCTTTTATAAGCTGGTTGAATATATGATATCAAGATAATAAGAATGCATTGATTAATCTATTAATTGATTGTTTTATTCAGTTCCAAAAAGTATTAGAGAGTATAAAGTAGATTTTAAGTGATTTTTGAAAATCGACTTTTGCGAAATAGTAAAATATTTGTTATTGTCAAATTTGAGCGTTTCTAGTTTTGTTTCTAGACAACGCAGATACTTCTGGTTTGCTGCTTTAGTCTTATTATGACTATAATTATAAGATTCAGCAATAAAATCTACATGGTCAATGGAGTTTTGTAAAGAAAAATGTGAATAACCAAAATTTTGTGTACCAAAATAAACCATTTTTAGACTTTGAAGCAAATATTCTCAAAAATCTCAAACCAAATGTCAAATATCGATGTAATTTTTAACAGACATTTCGATTATAGATCTTTAAATGAGTGAGCAATTAGTATTGGTTCATTTGCTCAAAAGTTATAGTCATTTGTATTGATCTTGAACATATTGTTTCATAAATAAACAAAGAGATTATGCTGGCTCTTGAAACTTTAAGAATCCATTGATATTGAATATAGCATGATTGTGACAAAGTTTAAGTTTTATAGGCTGTCTGGTAAAAAAATTATGAAAATTTATTTCAAAAATTTCGTTTTTAAAAAGCCTCCATATTTAAAAAATTTATAAATTAAAGCATTTGAGCAAAAAAAGTTTTTAAACTGACAAAAAGTTAACGTCAATAAAACATTGTTATGAGTCCTAAAAAGAAAATCTTGTAAGAGTCATAAAACTTTTTTACTTTAAACACAATAACAACAGTTTATTTTTTAACAAGTACAAAGTAAAGAAACTATTTTAATTTTTTAATGTTTTGCATCACTGGAATTTTTGTTTTTTTAAAAAAAAACGCTAATTTCAACTCAATTAATAAAAAAAACATATAAGAAAAGGCTTAAAATAATAAATAATTTTTTTGTGTAAAAGTTACACTGCAAGTCACTTTTTTTTTAAAAATCGAAAATATTTAATTTATTTAACAAAAATATGAAATGTTTTTAGATAGTCTTAAAAAGAATTTTAATTTTTTTTGTAGCCTGAAAAAATTTTTTAGAATATTTTCTTAGTTTTTTAAGATTTTCTTAAGAACTGATTCTCGATCGAGAATTCTCGATTTTTTTTCGAGAACGAGAACGAGAATGAGAATTTCTCGTTCTCGAATTCTCGAGAATATTCTCGATAGGAAAAAGCCTACTCACTTCGTTTCTTTATGTTTTTTTCAAAATATAAGTTTTCAACACTATTGGATATTGCAATAAAATAAGAGTGAAAAGACTCAACATCTGTCAACCAATAACTTTTTATATTTATGGAAAATGAAAGAAAACTTTTTTCAATTCTCTTTATTCATTATTTTAATTAAAACTTTAATGAATGAATGAATGAATGAGGTTGTCGAGCGAGGCAAATAATGAACAGATCAGAGCCATATGTTTGATTTTTAATATAAATATTTTATATCAATAATTCATATGCATTAAAAACTCAAAATTTCACGCTCAAGGGTTGATGACTTGATTACTTTTCTTTGTTTTTTTACATTTAAATATAATTTGAAGACATTGCAATATGTGTCAAATTTATTAAACAATATATTGTTTTATTTCAAATATGCTTAAAGGTGCGGTTATTTTCATTCACAGGATATAATAAATTTAGAAAATATTTAAAAATATTTTATGCCAAAAATCTCCATAAAAATAATTTTTTTGATAGCACATATGTATACATATAAACTTTAAAATATGATCCTTCTTACAGAATAAAAAAGAAAATGATATTTGTGTCAAAAAGTTCAAAATTTTATACTTTTACTCTATATCATTCCGAAAAGGAAGAAATTAAGGCAGGGCATTGAAGAGAGAATAATGTAAACGCAGCTTATTTTTTATCTTAAAACACAATGCTTCATAACAATATCAAATGTAAATAAATTTTGCGCTATTGTTGTATGGTAGAAAATAAATTTACAAATACACATATGAATTTCAACCGCATCATTGAGCGCTAAATAATTGGAAATTCGGGTCAAGATAACGAAAATTATGAGTATGATTTCAATTTTCAGAGAAGAGAAATTACGATCACGCCTACGATTTTTAATTAAAAGAATTCTCTACCGCGTGAGTCTATAAGCGTTTTTTACTAACGATAATATACGATTGTTTTTCAATCAATACATTGTATGTAGAATTTAAATTTTTTATTTATTGAAAACAAGAGTAATATTCAAAAAATCAAATGAGTATGGACAAATAATAACTAAGAATAGATTATAAAATTTTAATGAGAATTTTAATGTAATACTTTTAATAGTAAAACAAAAAAATATAATTTTATCTATTTTTAAACTTATGTTGACCATACACATTTATCAAAGTTTTAGCAAATTTAAATGTCAAAAAATTAAAATAAAATGACAACGATATCATGATGTCATTATGTACACATAAATGCTAAGCATAAACACTTTTATCTTATCTGATTTTTATTTTATTTCTTTTATTGCAGATTTTCTCTTGTGATCTTCTTTTGAGCGCTAAGTGTAGTGAAAAAGTTGAAGGTCCAAAAATTCATTGCTTTCATCTTAAACAATCATAAGTGTTTTCTTTCTACAAATTTAAACTGGAAATCTCAATCTTTTTAATAAAAAATGACGACACCACAATGGACCAAAAGCTCCTATTTCAAATTGATATTAGCAAGTTTTGTGATTCTCTGTATAATATTTACTTTTATTTGGCTAAGTTACACAATATTCGGTACAAGTTCTTTATCATCGCAAGCTAGCGAGAGTGAGAAGCTTAGTGAAACCAGTAATCTCAAATCACTCGTGGAGTCGTTTCTAAAAGGTGAGTTTTTTCATCACTCGTTGGCATATACGCACACTAATGTGTGTATATGTTTATTATCTATTTGACTATGAATTCATTATAAGTTATAATGTTGATGTCATGTATTTAGAAACTTTTTTTTATCTATTCTTTAGTTTTATAAATAAATTTATCTTTTTTTATGTAAAATAATTATTTTTTTATTTAATTGTATAAACTTTAAATAAACAGAGAATTGTCACATAAGTATAATTTGAAAAAATAAAAGATTTTTTTGTAATTAAATCGATCAGATGGTTAAGTCATCAAACTTGGAATTTAAAAATAAAAATTATTTGTTTATCATAATCGTGTTAATTATGTTAATACGTGAAAAATTTTATACATATATACATTAAATAATAACTTTTTGCACTTATTGCTTCCAACATTTGTGCACATTTTTTATTAAAAAATTTTTTATCAAATTTTATTCGTCATGACTAAATTTTATTTATTTGAAATGACATAAATATTATCAAATATATATGTGTAAATATTACATATCAAGCATTATTCATTGATCAAAAGAGGAAGTGTCATTAACAAACAATTGAAATTTTGCAAAAAAAATACCATTTACAGCATTTTTGTTTGACATAATTTTAATTTCTACCAGTCGTAAGAATTTTTTTCATTCATAGAAATTAAAAAAAGTTTTTGCAACACATTCAAAAGTTTTCTTTTATAAAAATCTTATGAAATATTCTCTTACAATACTTCAAAAAGCAATAATTTTATAGACCACTTTTATCAAGATTAATCAAATGCTTGATTTATGTTATGCAATACAATTCTTTCTAATACTTTTCTTGTGTGTCTGGAAATGTATTGCATCAAAGTTTAATGAGAAAATATGATTTAGAATTAATTTTAAAATAGCACCATTAATTAATTAATTCAAAAATTTTTAGAATAGAGGTATATTACATATAAAATATCTAAATTAAATTTGATACTTTATTTACCAAATTATAAATTAAAAGAATGAGTTTGTAATAAATTTTAACTAAAACCTAAAATGCAATAATATAAAATCTATTAATTCAGTTCTCTTCATAGAATAAAAATTTCACAATTAAAGATAACATAAGTGCATGCAGGCTTGTTACCAATTTTTAAAATATTCTCGTTGTTTTCTCTCTTAGCACATTTTTTTATTGATTCAAAAAAACATGCTTAAAGCACTTTGTGAGTTATTTCTTAACAAAAAAATTTTTTACCAAATTTCTTTGATTAATTTTTTTATCATTGTTACGAATTATAACTAGAAATTATTTTCAAACTTTACTTTTCAATAAACAAACAAACATTAATATTGTTTGAAAATTTAAATACATGAAAATAAATATAATTTCTATGTAGTGCGTATCAAAATATATGTAGTTTTGATTGTTGTACAAATGGTAGTTTATTAAAGCAATTTTTCATGACCTAAAAATTATTTTGCAAAAACGTTTAAAAATATTTTTTTATATTTTCTACACAAAAAATACAAATAATTGTGAAGTGTGTAACATTAAAAAGTTGTAGAAATGTCGAATTGTGAGAATACTAGAAAGAAAAGTTGAAGCCAGTTGAATAAAATATTCCAAAAACGTGTATAATGTGGGCACAAGGTTAAGGTCAATATGAAGTGCCTCTTTTTATCCATTGTCGTTATTACGACAATTTTTGGGTCAACGTACTCTATCATATGCTCGTATATTCAATATACAATCTTCCTGCGTACAATATAAATATTTAAATAGAAATTAGTTCTTTTTATGTTTGATATGAATTAGCAAAAATCAAATAGAAAAAATCCCACACGGCCTTTAAGATTCTTGCATATTTCAACATTGAATGTATTCTTTTGGAATTTTTATTTGCATTTAAATTGAATTTAAAAAGTTCTTCCGCGATTTTCCATACGAGAATAGCATTCGAGTATAAAGAAAAATTCAATTAATATACATATATATATATATATATATATATATAACACTTTTATCTGTAGCATAGGATACCATTAAAATTCCAATCTATTGAGAGTAGAAGTTTATTAACATAATTGAGTTTATCTAACATTAATGTTATCGATATAATGAATTCTTTTTCGAAATTCCATGCATAGTTTCTCAACTGTTTAATTCTATAGATAATTTTAAAAGTTTGGTTTCAAAAAACTTTTTAATTCATACATCCAATAATTTCTCTTAAAAATAAAAGTATAGAGTTAAAAAAAACTATGATTTTTATTTTTAGCATACTTCACTTTAGTTTTCATCATAAGTTATTCAATATGTATAAAATAAAATGATGACAACAGGATTTCACTATCAAAACATTTTAAATTCATAGAAATAAAAAACTGCTTTTGAGTGTAATGTTGCTAACATTTTTGCAGAAATGTGATACTTTTGAAGAGACGTTTGAATGTATTATATGTGCATTATATCTGACCTTAAAATCAGCTTGATTCACGCTCTAATTAATGACATCAATATTTACTTAACTATTTACAATTTTCATGCAAGATTTTTTAATTACAGAGCATCCCGAAGCATCACAAGATGAAGATGATAGAAGACTTTTGTTACTAAAATCATCAATGCCAGAAATTCTTCAGAAATTACCAGATATGAAGGATATAACAGAATACTGGATCGTCTATCCAACAAAAACTCATGTGCCATTAAATCCTGAAGACTTATTATACGAATCAAATCGAAATGGTTCCAGTGCATTAATGTTAGGTAAAATAAATAAAATAATTAAGAATCTTAAATGATATATTATTGAGAACTCATTTAATACTTAATATAAAAAAGTTTTTTATCCATTCACTTTTTTGAACATGATTAATTATAATGATGTGTTCATTAAAGTGTGCAAAAATTAATTGATGAACTCACGGAATGTCGATTAAATTATAAATTCTCTTTTAACTTTCGTTTTACAGATAATAAATATCCTCACCACAAAACTGGTTATTATCGTAATAAATCATCAAAAATATGGGATCCACATCCGCGGTATGAAATTAATGCGAATGGACACAACTTTGTGCTCGAATTGCAATCGGATTCGGGTCATGTTCCAACAAATCTTGAGGTTAGTATTTTTAAATGCATTAGAAAAAAAAAATTCAAATCAATCTGGTTTCTTATATAATGTTTAGTTTAGAATAAATCTCAATGTCTATAGTCTCATATATTATAGACATCTTTTAAACACGTCACATCAATTAGTTTTTCCATTGAACTGAGATGTGTTCTTAAAATGAAAATGAAAAAAAATTGAATGTTTTCCAAGTTTTTTCCTTCGTTTTTTTGCAATTTTCAAACTCAGTGTAGTACTACGTGTAGTACTCATTGAGTACTATAAAAACAAGGAGTTCGGATTTGCATGCATATTTTATTTTATATACGCATATTTTTTGTCAAATTAATTTCAAGTTTCAGCAAATTTATATGAAAAAAAATAGTATGATATGGTCGACAGTCAAGTGTCGACGTCGGCAATTGTCAAGTAGAAATTCAAGTTGATTCACTCAAAAATGTCTCTAGTTTATTCAAATAAAATTTTAGTTTGGTCAAAACTTTAGTAAATTGAAGGATCATTGATTTTCATATTAATTTGCCAAATTAGAACCAAATATAATTTTATCTGAATAAACTAGAGACATT
Source organism: Polypedilum vanderplanki (assembly GCA_018290095.1). Lineage (NCBI taxonomy): Eukaryota > Metazoa > Arthropoda > Insecta > Diptera > Chironomidae > Polypedilum > Polypedilum vanderplanki. The sequence continues at coordinate 17,892,635 of CM031379.1, forward strand.
TTTTTAGTAAATCAACTTGAATTTCTACTTGACAATTGCCAACGTCAACACTTGACTGTCCACGTGCAAGTGCCGAACCATACTAATAAATAATGAGAAAAATCACTAATCAATTGGTTTATTTGCCAGGTAACTCATGTATGGCAAAATTCTAATTTGAGGAGGAAGGATGAACAACGTGATCACATTGAGCACAAAGAATGTCTCTATAATGGAACGATTGCGGGCGATGACAAAGCACGAGTTGCAGTTTCGCTTTGTGATGGCATGGTGAGTTTTATTTTGTCAATACCCATTCAGTATGTGGGAGCGTCACGCACATCGTATAAATGACCTTGACACAAAGCTATTTTGTAACACTAAAAAAAGAGGAAAATCAAAAACCGCGTTCGATTATTTAATGAAACATTAAAATCGAATAGATAGTAAATCTATTTATAAAATCATCTTAGACCAGATCTCGTGAACGCGTGTTTCTGAGGAGTTGGAGAGAGTTATAGCAGCAGTAGCAGCAGTTCATTAGATTCACGATATGTTTACATAAAAATTTGATTCGGCAAAACAGTAGTTGATTGTTTAAATTTGTAAAAAAAGAATAAAAAGAAAAAGAAGAACAAAATTAGTTTAATGGTTTTAAATGGAGGTTTGATGATTGCATGCACGATTGATGCTAATGCGGCAGATGAATTGATTTTTAAATTGCAAAAACGTATGTTATTTTTTCACAAAAATATGGTAAATTCTCTTCCGTGGTTGAAGCGGTTTATAAAAACAAAAAAATTTGTAATATTTTTATGAAATTTCGGATTAATTTAAAGTTAAATATTTTTATTATTGCACCTTTAAAATATTAAAAGTTTCAAATATCACATTTTTAATTTTCATAAAAGTTGATATTACATATGATGTTTTAGGCTAAAACATTGGCTTAAAAAAGGTGTATATGCAGTGGGTATGTGAAATATTTGTAATATTAAACTTTAAACCATTGTGAAAATTTTTACAATAGAAATCAAAACTACTACAAAAAGAATTAAAGAAAATTTCTCTTGGGATTAAATGTTTTACGAAAAGAAAAACTTAATCTTTATTTTTTTAATATTCACTTTTGCAAGCAAGGAAATTTGAGTAAATGGAAACAATTCGCAAGCTTCTGCTTGTTTCTGACAGCCAAATGACCTATAAAAACTGAATGTTGTTTTAGAAGAAAGAAATAATAAAAGAGAAAATAGAAATGATGAAAACAGAATCTAGGTTTTCACGAGAGCAATTGATCTTAGCGTAACAGTTAACAACACGTTTTGAGCATCCATCTATTCTTAATAGATGTGTGTATATATAGAGCCTACCTAGTGATAATGACGTCGATGATTTTGCCGGCAAAATTTTTTTGCTCACACGCAATAGAAACATACAAACACAGGCTAACTTTTCAACAACCTCATAATTCACATTCACGTTTTTCTAGATTTGGGTTATTTGCAATTTTTCTCTTTTGATATTTTTTCGTTCTGAGAGTTGTTAATTTTTTTTGTGCATGTACATTTTAGTAAATTTATAAAACTAAGTTTAAATCTCCTTAAAAAAACACCGGTAATTAAAATTCCACTCCTTGAAAAGAAATAAATGTTGCTTGAAATAAGCACAAAGAACAAGTGATGAAAGAATTATGCGTGAATAAGTATACAAAAAGTTTCATTCCTATGAAGATTTTTACGTTAATTTATAAACTTAGGTTCAATTGACTCTTTCTTTTTTGTTCGCCTTCATATTTACACCAAAACATATGTGAAAAATCAGGAAAAGATTTTTATATAATAGAAAAAATACGGAATGCTTCTGTTTTAAATTTTTTCATGTTTTAACACTGTAGATTTTTTCACTTAAAAGAAAAGAATAATCATAAATTTTCCTTGATGCTAAGTAGCGCAATTCCACAAGTGTAAAATATTAATCTTTTTTGCAATAATTTATTCGCGAAGCTATGTAAAAGAATTTCTTTGGTCAGAATAAAATGTGCCTAGTCAAATATATAAAAAATAAAACATTTGATCAAGATGATATGCATTTTTGATTATTAATAAAATGAAAAATTTACTGATTTTATTTTGAAATACAATTATTTACACAAGCATGTTGGAAACTAAAAATACAGCTTAAGTAAACATTCAATTTGACCGGTTGACTGGCTGTTAATACATCAATTCATATTTGTAAGATTACTGGATTGTCGATCACCTATTGTAATTTCATTACTTATTTATATATTATTTTCCACCTATCTAATAATGTATTTCATACAAAATTATCATATTAAAAGAATTTGCAGATTCATAGAAGAATAATAAAACGTTGGGATAAAGCGAAAATTTCGTTCACTTAATATTATTCTAAAGTTTTATGACTCTATTTCTTTATTCAACACAGTTTCTACTATTAGAGAATAAAAAACTGATTGATTTATAGTTTAAAGAAGCAGAAATATCTGGTGCTGACATCACATTTTGCGGATTAAAGTCATGTTTTATAGAAAATTTAAATTTCTTTCCAAAATAATCATCATACTCATATTTCAAAGACAAAAGAAATTTAATTTAATATTTTTCATTTTATTCCATATGAATGAACACAATTTATCACATTTTGTGATAATTTAAAAAAGTTTCAGAGAAAATTAAAAATATTCTTAAGTATGCATGTGATATTAATATATCCATCATATGATGATTTTTTAGAAATCGTGCAGCTAATTTCCATTTAATGATTACAGTTCAAGGCTGCACGCTTTTTCTTTTCTCGCACGAGCAAGATTGTTTCTTATTAGACATATGGACTTCATTCAATACAAGCAAACTTCCTTTCCATGTAAAAATAATAAAAGTGGATTTCATAAAAAAAGATGAGTAATAAAAGTTTTAGTAGCTGCAAATGGTATCATATGATTTTGAGCGCATTTTTGCTGAAAACATGCTATATAATATAATCGATAAAATCATATGACAATAAAAAATAAAATCTTTCAAAGCTATAAGTATCACAGTATTTTATAATTAAAAGATGAAATTTTTAAAGTAATTTATTTTGCAAAAGTGAGAAAAGTTTTTAAATTATTTGTTATATTCTAAGATTAATTTTTAGTAGGAAATGAAATCAAACAGACGCAAATATAAAACTCTTCTAGTTTATATTGTTCTTATTCAAAGATTAGTTTTCAGTCGCCTCATTTTTCAAACAACTGTAGACACACAAACATAGTTTTTCAATTGTGTTATATGTGTCATTTGTGTATGGTTTGAGTTATACTTATCCCTCAAATGAATGCGCAAGCTGAGTTAGTTCTTAATGTTGATTGAAAGGTAGCCATAAAGTCTAGACAATTCTATCAAAACAAAAATTATGAAATCATCATAAGCAATAGGTGTTTCACACTATGAATTTCATTATCTTTAGAGGAAATCATCACAAACTGTTTTCAGTATATTTTACAAAAAAAGAAAAAATAAATATGATTGTAGCATATTGCTAGCTAGTTGACTGAAATATGATTGAAGGTTCTTATGAATGTTTAAAGATTTATTAATAACTTAAGCGATATTAGCAAAAAGTGCGCTTTAATCTTTCGACCATCAAACTTTATTTATACAGAGGTCTACAAATATTTTTATTTTTCTCACTCATTCAATATTTCACATTTAATATTGTTTTCTTTCAAAGGGAATTTGTTAGTTTTTGAAATATAATTTGAATAAATATTAGCTAATGGACATTTATAACGGCATTTGAAAATTGAATGTATTTGTCGTATTTAATATGAATTTAGAAAATTTATGCTAAGCCTTTTTAAAGGGCACAAAGAGATATCAAAAAGATGAAAAAATTGTCTTTATAGTAAATCATTCTGAAGTGGTATGTTGATTCAATCATATATGTATGAAGCATAAGCAGGAAGTTTTAATATTTTCATTTCATTTTCCCTTCTCATGTCAAAAGCTTTGATCACACTTAATGTCGGATTTTCATCAAAAACTTACATTTCAAAATATTGAATTTTAAAGTAGATTTAAATGAATTTATGACTTGATGATGTTAACCAACTGATATTAAATTTTTCATTTCAATTACAACATTTTTAATACTTTTATACTTTATGGGATAGGTATAATGTTTTTAAAGATATTTTATGGAAATAAACATAACCAAGACGGAATTAAGAAAAAATATTATACTTTGATACACCATCATTCAGAAAACAACAATGTGTGATCAAAAGAGATAGAATTAAGAATCAATCGGATATTGTATTTTGAATGGCAATGAAAAAATTCAGAGCAAGCAAGCACGTTTGCCATCACAATAAATTAGTTAATGGTCGATCATAGAATAGTTGACAGCTAAACGCAAAATAGAGATGAAAAGGCTTTTTAATAGACTTCTCTCTCCCCACGCGCGCGCGCAAATTCACACTCGAAATGCTGAGAAAGATGCCTAATGAATTAAATTGAAATATTTGCCACATCGCGTTTATGCTTTGAATTCATTATTTTCAATATTTGTTTGACATGCAAAGAAAAAAAATTGACTTGAATATTGCCGCGAACGTTTGTTATGAAAAAATCTCATTTACTTACATTCTTTGAATTTGATTGATGATCATTTCAAGAAAGAGAAGTAGAGAAAAATAAAAATGAATTTTGATTTAAAATCATAATTTTCTTTCAATCAATGACTCATAGTATATAACAAGTGTTTCACTTTACTTAATTTTTATAATTTCTCAATTATAGGTATGTATAAAAAGCTTATGTTAGGCAAATAATTTTGCCCTATAGCTAACAATCATCACTGTCTAACAGATTTACTTCAAATATTTATTATTGAATCATTACATCCAAACAGTTTATTATGATAATTTATCATTCATTCAACCGTTCAGTAAAGTAAAAAGTTTACTAAACCTTTTCATTCTTTTGCTTTTTCTTCATTTATTCATTAAACAACATAGAAACAAAAATATCCAAAGACAAAGAATTTTTAGTTAATTCTACTACTGTGCAATTTAATAAATTTATCTTCTTCATATTTTGAAGTTTTTCATTATGCGAATTTTTAATAGCCCACATTTTGTTTAAAACCCATTTTTTTTCTCAAAAAATGCGTCGAAAGAAATTATTCAGACTTGCAGATTTCTTTTAATCTTTTCGCGAAAGAGCAGCAGAAAAGAGCAAGCTGATCGAGAAAAAATAAACATCGATGGGAGAATAATAAATTATATTTGTATCTCTTTGTGGTAGGCAAATTCATTCTTCAAATTCAATGTTACTACAATTCAGTGGAAAGAAAATAAAAATATGTATATTGAAAAAAAGCAACCTTTATTCTCGAGATCTTTCTAAAATTCTCACGATAAATAAAACTGTGGTGGCTTACTGAATGCTAAATTCATAAATCATAACACACGAGCTAAAAGAGGCAATTTTTGTCTGAGGGTGAAGGTCAGTATGACTAAATTTGTATTATCAAATCACTTAATAAATTAATTTTCTTCTGTCTGCATCTTTTAACAAAGCCGAGGAACACAAATCTCGCATAGCCATGTGACATCGTAAACTGGCTATTTTGAGACGAACTTTTTTTAGATCGCGTAAATACTTTCTTTCATCAGTGGAATGTGTGAAGAAGAAACGAACAAAAACTGTCTCCGATATATCATTTTAATTGTTTTTGAGTCAAATAAAAGAAACAAGTGAAAAATAGGAAGAGATTGTAAACATTCGCTTAATAATAAATAATTCATTTTTTCAATCTCTTTTGCTTCATCAATCTTTGTATAATTTCTGACATAAAAGATCATTTTATTTCTAATTTTTAAATTCTGGTGTCTTTAAACATACATGCAAATAGAATTCGGTCGAGTGAAAAAATATTGATTATTTAGTGATCATGTCAAAACAACAACACTTAAAATATTTTCAATTGTTCAATCAAATGGAAATTTTCAATTTGAATAAATTAAATGAATGAAATTAAAGTAGTATGAGAATAAAGGGTTGGTTTTAAAAGATTAAAATTAATTATCGATTATTTAAAAAATTAAAAGATTAATTTGAAGCTCGCTCACGTGATTGTCATTAAAAACCTCTTTGATTGTCTTTCAAAAATATTGTTTATACGAATTAGTGTTCATTTTTAGTGTGGGATGAGGAAGCGTGTTCAGTTTATAAATCATAAATTGTTTAATTAATGATTTATCGCTTATATTGTAAATTGCTAGGACAGAAATATAATATCTTCCATTCACATGTAACAAAATCTTGTATCATTGAACTTATTATAACAACATTGACCCTTTGTTTGTTGTTTTTATGTTGTCTGTTAAACTTTTTTCCTGTAGATAAAGTTATTAAAAGAAACATTAACAATTTTACGTATCTTTGAAGAATGCTGTCGTCTGCTGTCAATTTAATGTCACATATGGACATCATGTAATTTAGATTTTTTGAATGACTAGTTCATTAACTAACACGAAAATTAAAAAAAAAATTCAAAAAAATATATCAACACGATTTGAATATATTTGTAAAACTTCAATCATGATTTGCTGCTGTTGCTGATCACGTATCTGTTCTAATTTCATACTGACTCAATTTTGTCTACACATAAAAAACTCCATAAAAGCGTCAACAGTTTGATGTCGTTATTAAAGTTGACTTCATATTCAAATCGAATAATCTTGCAATAAAATATAAATAGGAATATTTTATACAACTTTAATTTGAATTTGCACGCAAAACGAGAACATCGAGTTCTATGAAGATGTGTGTGATCGCAATAAAAAATGAAAAACCATAAAATAATCAAACGTCGCCCACTGACTATTTCTACAATATGTTCACTCATTCATTATATTATGAATAAAATGAATGCCATTTGCTACTGATCGCATCAAACACATCATTATTTTTTATCGTCTACACGCCACAATAATCCTCATGTCGCGCATTAGACTAAAAAAATGACCCATCCCATATATCGAAAATTTTTACTTATTTTTAACATACATTTTCTGTTTATTTTTACAGCAAGGCTATTTTCGAACATCTAAAGGATCATACTTTATAGAACCTATTGAAGAGTACGTGGATGAAAATAGAAATATTCTACATCTGTTGTACAAGCACCCGCCATTAGACGGTGAAAGTGAAAAGTGTGATGTGTCCACTTCTCACGGTGAGTGTCTTTATTTATGCGAGTTAAAAATACGAAAACACATGACTCACATCACAGACATTGTGACGATAACAGCACAGCACGTTTCTAAATAGAGGAAGAAATTCGCTGTCACTTTTTACTGCGCTAAGCATTCGAAAATCATCAGTTGTCAAGACGGACACAAAATATTTGAGAATCATTTTTCACAGGCAAAGACTCAGACATATATATTCTCAAAAGAAAGACTAATGTGCATATTTCGAATTTATATTTAAAATTTTCTGTAGACAGTGAACAGTTGTTGAATAAATTTGCACATCTTAAATTGAATCCATTTTGTGATATTGTGATCTACGCAAAATAAAAATATTTTTTGAACTGTCTCAGCAGTAGCAACTAGAAGAAAAATATTTCAATTCATTAAATTTGATGATTCAATAACATATGAATATGCGAATCGCATGTGTAAAAAAGCAGCACGAAAACTTTTTGAAAGTCGGTCGGTTCGCAAAAAAAAAATATTTAATTGATTTTAATTTGTCCATAAAAATTTAAATGAGTTTTTGTTTCTTTAACAAATTTTAAGACTTTTATTGTAATAAATAGATTTCAATAATGCATAATCATTAAATATGAAATCAAAATATTTCAAAAATTTAAAGTTTTATGACTTACCAAAAAAATAATCAAATATGCATGTCGTCATACAAATAAAATAAGTTTGGTTGATAAAAGCAAATAAAAGATTTACCACCAGTTAATAAAATTAGGTAAAATTTGTATGCAAAGAAGGATAGAATGTTTCTTTTTAAAAAACGTTGGAAAAATGAAAAAAATTACTAAAATGTACCAATATTTTATGAAATTATTTTCAAAACATGCAGAAAATATACAAGATACTCATATTAATATCAAAGTAAATAAGAATTTCAAATAAAGTCAATTAGTGTCACTTACAAATGCGGAAAACATTAACTTCACATTCATTATTGCTTCATTATAGAGTCATTTTTAATGACCACTCGTGATGGTGAGATTTTATTCATCAATTTTGTGACATTTTCAATTTCTTGTTGATGATCAACTTACATAAACAACAACGCAGGGAATGACAAATCATGTAAAGCTAAAGCATTTTCAAGGCAAATTGCATTCATATTGATGAAAATTGATCTAACTGATGACATTTGAATGAGTTTTAATTTATCTATTTTTGTGTTTTCTTTATTCTGCAATGAATAATAGAACCAAACATTTTAACTTCCTTATTCACTTCTTTAATTCAATTTTTTATTGCATTGAAAATATTGTGCATGTATGAGATAAATAATTAAGATCTAAGAATTATATTTCTTTATATCAATAGAAACTATCTAGGAACAGACTTATAATCGATTTTTAATTCGCTCATAGTTCTTAAGCGAGGAGCTTAGTTGCCAGATTTATAAATGTCAATATGACTCGTAATTAACATTAAATTACATTTAATCAACCTAGTTTTCTTTCATGCTTACTCATTCACTACTTGCATTCTTCTCATAATTGCTTTCTTCTTCAAGTCACAATCAGGAAGCGTTTTGTAAATCAAGATTCAAGACATCACTTCACTATATTGTGCCATATGAGATTCTTGAGATAATTTTCTTTTATAAAGAGACATTCAAATGATTACTAGTGTAGTTGAATTTGTAAAAGCTGCACTCAATTTATCATTCTTTCATTTTTACTATGAGATTAAAAATATAATTCATTCGTTAATATCAATAACGTGATAGTCTTTTAATTTAAAACCGTATGATGCTATTTACATTATCGTGAGATTTCATATACTCGTGGAAGATGTGATTAAATACCATTGAGAGAGAGAGAAAGAGACAAAAAAGTGAACATATAAGAAGTCCTACATGCAGTTACATACGTCCACTTTGTTTATATATTCTTTCGTAGTTCTATTTATGCACTAAGCGATCTGTGAAATGAATTTATAATCACATTATACAATGCATGTTAGAATATAAATAATTTATGCACTCAATATAATTTATCATCTTTTGCTCGTTGCTTGCTGTTTTCATACAATGAATGATTATGGCTCGTTAAGTTTGCATTATGCAGCTTTACATAAAATAAAAAATTTCAGTTTAACTGTTTGTTTTTAAATGTTTTTTTAGTTGAGAATTTTGATTAATGAAAAAGTCAATTATCAAAGTGCTTTGACCGAATATTATCATACAATGTCTTACATTCATTATTTTTTGTCAAGGAATTCATGAATGAGAAAACAAAGCGAATGGCTCTTTTCATCTCTTTTCTTTCACTTTAATTGAATACTGAGTTTTGCGACAATTGCTCACAATTTTACTTAATAAACAATAAAACAAGAATGATCATCAAATTCTTTATTGTCTGATTGAACTTGCTGATTTGAATATTTAATTTAAATGGGTTTTCTGATCTCTCTTTTGTTCATTTTTGCTTTCATTCATCAAGTTCATTGAGTCATTTTATTTGTATTTGAAAATGCTTTGTGATTTGCAAAAATATTATGATTTTCTGATTATGAAAATTGCAAAAAGCAAACAAGTAATTTATCAGATCTTGAAAAATTTTCAAATCTTTTTTAGTCTATTCTAATATACACCTGCAAATTTTAATATTAATAAGAAAATATTTCACTTTATTTTAAGTGAGACTAAAGTGAGTAAGTGACGTAATTTCAAAGCAATGCCAAATGGAATTTCGCCAGCAAAAAGATCGCTTTCGCTTACTTCGTTTACTAAAGGAGCAAACCACACATATATATTTAAATTAAGCGATTGGAATGAGAGAGCGAAAAACATGCGGCACTGAATGCGAAATTATGGTTAGCCATAAAGTCAATGTCAATGACACAATATAGCTATTAATGTCTCGACTGTGCTGTTTAAATATTTTTGTTTAAATCAAGTGGAAATGTGAGATTTGAGATTTTGATGATAGAGAAAGAAAGAGTGTGAAATTTTTCAAATATTAATATTACTTTTATGTTTAAGGAAGTCTAAAAGAATATATATGCTAGTCGAGCTTGCTTTTACAAAAATTCATACTACTATAACTATATAAAATCAAATATATCAAAGAATTGTCAATTGTTCAGATGTAAAGTATCTTAAAATCAATTGGTAATTCGTAATTCATATTCACCATTCAACAGGCCAATGATTCATGAAAAGACTGATTGAGAATGACTTTGTAATAATTGTTGCTGATGCTTCATTTTGACTGCAAATCAGATTGAGCGTTCAAAAGATAGAGGAGGAAAGCGTCAAGTGGCTTAATTATAATGTTTACGAGATTTGAATTAAAGTGACTTTTGGGGAAGAGCAATCAATAGTTTTCAATAGAATTCAATTTTACTCGTATAGAGAGTCTCATATACAGTAAATATGTAAATTAATATAAAATTTAGAATCAAATAATAACCAAGTATGTATGAATTTACTTTGAACTCATTTTCAAATGTATTTGTAATCTTATTCAATTTTTTCCGTAAATTTAGAAAAAGTGTATAAATAAACCATGCCAAATGATGCGAAAATATATGTAAAGAAGAAGGAGGTGATGATTAAAAGTGTCTCATAGAAAAAAATGTTTTTTTCTACGTGACATCGGACATTTGCACAATAAATTAGAAATGAATCATTCAAGAATTTGCAAACACAAATACAAATGCGAAATGAAAATCACTTATAGAGGACATTAAACTTTATAAATATTAATATTTGAAAGTAATTGATCTTATACATAAATTATATATAAATATCAGTGGTACTTCATATATTTAGTTAATTTCATTATTGAAAACTTTTTAATATGAAAAAATTTTAATAAAAAGATCAAAAAAGATTATTTAACATTTATGTTTACACATACATTTCTTTTCAAAAATTTTGGCTTCAAAATACGCATATTCACTTTAAAAAATTTATATACACTAAAAGTGGTCACAAAAATTAATGTTTTGTAAAACTATAGAGCAACTTAACAAAGAGCGATGATTTCGCACTTAAAACTATGCAGCAAGGACGTTTTTGTTTGCTTTCTTAAGAAGCTTTAATGTTATATAAACAACATCGGCAGTTTTAAAATATCTAAGAGACATTTTTGAGCCGGAAATATATAATTTTTGCTAATATCAACAAATTTATTTTCATGCCAACAGATACAGAGTAAAAATATCTTGAAAAAAATTCAATGATTCACTGTGACAAAATTAAAGTCACACATTCCGTAAAATGTTTTTAATGTCTAATAAGTTTACCTAATAAAATATTTTTCGATTTTAATAATGCTTATAAATAAAAAGCATGAGCATCTTAAAATGATAATTTAAAAAATGACATTAAATAAAATTTTGACGCGTGTGAACAACTTATATTGTTGCAGGGCTTTTATAAAAGAAACTTGTTTTATAATTTTATTGATATTATTAAAAACATGTTAAAAGTCAATGAAGAAGAATTATAAATATGAAAAGTCAAACACATACAAGTTTCTTGAGAAATAATCAAATAATTTCAATTAGCATTCTTGAAAATGCCTTAGAGCTTGCTAATGTATAAAATGCTGTCGATTATGTGTGTACACAAAAGTCACAGCTAGTGGTTAATCTACTTTTTTTGTCTTGCGCCACAATGTCTGTGTTTCTAAATTATGTCTAGGAAATGATTTGTTTAGAGTAGAGTAATGACGTCTAAAATCGTCTAAAATCGTCTAAAGTATTTTTAGTTTTCACTCTTATAAAAATCTGTTTACTTATATGTTTAAGTACATTAAGTTTTTAAAAATGATTAAATTGCATTTTAAAATAGTTGCAAAATTATGGTTACAGCATTTCAATTAAAGACATTTTGACAGATTAGGAATTTTATAAGTAGTAACTTATTTTTAGAAATAGCATTGGAATTTGCTACTGTTACATATTTACTATCACAGAAATTTCTAAAACAAATACAATAATTAAGAAATATACATGCAACAATTTTTTCTAGCTAGATAAATACCTTAAGCATATAAAATTTTCTTAAAAATCAACTGAAAACAGATTATTTTTGCTTTTCAACAAACATCAGCACATGCCAATATAATAATATCCAATACTTAATGAATATATGTCTCTTTTTGAATTACATTACTCTTGCATAAGTTTAAGTAGTTTCATGTTACAAAACTTTTATCACTTTCTGTCGAGTGTGCTTCTTAAAAACAAAAACGCTGAAAATGAGTTGTTAAGATGATTACATTTAAAGTGATTTTTTACTTACTTAATTTGCTTACACATGCGCAGACATGTAAGCAAATCGTTTCACATTTAAAATTTTAATGCTGTCAAGCTGTGAATCAAATTAATGGTATGAGATGAAAATATTTATGCAGAATATATGAATACTCTTATATGAAACGGAAACAAACACGAATCGGTTGTCATTTGTGTTCTTGAAATTTATAAATTTACAAACATTTAAAGTATATTATTTGTAATTTGAAAAGTGAAATGAAGTTTGTGATAAAAAAAATTATAAGTAAAATGGTTTTATTTGCAATAATACGATATATAAATTTCTTATAAATAAATTTATAATTTGAATGAAAATTTACAAAATTAAATTTGAAATGGTAAATTAGTTTCATTTTTCTTCGTTGGTGGCGCTATGTCTTTCGCTGCGGGTGCATCATGATGTCAGAAAATCTGTCACCATTAACTTATCAACCTTCGCAGAGATTCTGAGATCGCTGTAAAAAAATATCTTATTCTTTTGAATGACTTTGTTTGTTTTTTAAATTTATTTTTACCATTTTATTGGTTTTTAGTAGATAATTTTAGCGAATTTTAAGAATGAAAAAGACAGCTTATTTCCTCATTAAGAAAAACGTATCTGTTAAGACTTAAAAGCAAATGACATATTCAAGAAAAAAATAAAAATCTTTAAATAAATAATCCTTTAATTATTCTTTCATCTTACCATAGATCAACACGATTCAAACGAAGAAGAAATTGATTTGAAATTTCTTGACGATTCAAAATCAAAAGACGATGCTCATGTGATGCAAAGGTATAAACGAAGTATTCAACATTATCAACAAAATTCACCATATCAACAGCAATTACAAAGGCATCATCGACAAAGACAGCAACAACAATATGAGCAGTATCAAAAGGAAATTCGCGAACGAGAAATGCGAGAAAAACAACGAAGAACAAATTCGAACGTCCGGGATTCACGGCAATATCATGCTATGATGCAACAACCACTTCAGCAACAACAATATAATAACAATATGTATCATTATCAGCATCATTTTCAAAATAGTATGCATAATGTGCAGCAGAAGAATTCGGATGAAAATAAAGAATATACCATTGAAGTATTAGTAGCTGTAGATAGAAAAATGCAAGAATATCATGGCAAAAATCTTAAAAATTATGTTCTGACTTTAATGTCAGTGGTAAGTTATGATTTAAACTTTAAAGTCAAAAATATTACCATTTTACTATTTTTAAATGCAAAATAATATATAAATTCACAAAAGCTCTATTTCCTCTTACTTTCACTACTAAATAGTTTAGATTGTAATACAAAGTTTTAGTAATAGTGTAGATAACTTCATTTTCTTTTATTTCACAGCAGCAAGATATAAATTAATTGAAAAAGCTAAAATTAATGAAGTTATCTTAGTTCAAGAGTAACAAACAAACAACGGCAACCTAAGAGAAAACGAGATTTGATAATTTTATATGTATTTCTTTCTTCCATCTTTTCTTTGTCGTCATTCGTCCACTTGCTTTCTCACTTTAAACTCACTCCCTTTCTCTGTTTAACAGGTATCAAGTATTTATACTGACGCTAGTATTGGAAACTCTATAAAAATTGCCGTAGTACATATTATGTACATTGAGCAAGATTTAGTTCCAGATGCAAGTTTTGGTAACGGTAAGTTTTTTTGCAATTTAATTTATTTACAAGAACACTTGAATGACTTTCATTCGGTAATATGTGCAATAAATTATTAATATGATAATAAAATATTTCTGGTAGTTTATCAAAAAAAAACACTATTTTTTGGTGTTTTTAAAGTATTTGTGTTATATGAAAATTAAGATAAAAGTTATTGCATCTGAACCATTTTCTTACATATAACAGTCATAAATGGTTAAGAGTATTCTTTATACGATATTAATCATGTAAGAAATAAAATTAAAAATCGCAATCAAATGCACATTTAAGAGATTTAGCAGCATTCTCATGCACTTAACATTTTCTTAATGCAATTTGTGATCGTGATGATTTTTATCGTATTGCATGCTGACTGCCTACCTTCATTACTGTCATTAAAAATGCGAGAAAAAAATCTTTTTTCTCTTCATTTGTCCTCGCTTATAATTAAATTTACCTCTCTCTCTCTGATTTATTTAGGTGTGGGTGTTTCAGCATCAGGAATGCTCGTCGAGTTTTGCCGTCTAAAGCACACTCATGACTATCAGCACGATACGGCATTGCTTTTAACTAGGTGAGAATTGTCCATCAAAATCTTTATTTTATTATGCTAAATAAAGTGAAACAAATACAGAAACTATTTAATTTTCAACTCGTTTGCATTTTTATCTCCATCACATAAAATTTTGCTGCTATTCAAAATATACCAAACGAGCAATAAGAAAAAAACTTCTTTTAGTGGCTCATGTTCTCATGAATTATTCAATACATCGAACTGGAGACAAACATATTTGTTAAAAAGTTTTTTTTATTATCAAACATAACTAAAATTTACTTCTTAAAAAGTTTTCCCTTCCTTTTTCAATTTAACTTAAATGCCGCGGGCTAAAAAAAGTTATCCATCTGATAAAATTGGTATAATCTAAAAAACTTTTTTGACAACATTGCTTTTATTTTATTTTGACAGGGAACAAATTTGTCGGGTTGCTAATCAAAAGAAATGTGATACTTTAGGTTTAGCTGAATTAGGTACAATGTGCAAACCGAACTCATGCGCCATTGTTCAAGATAATGGTCTGTCTGCCGCTTTTACAATCGCTCATGAATTGGGACATGTGTAAGTATTAAAAATAATGTGTTCATTAAATAAACCTAAAACAGACACAACAGCGTGCTAGAAATCAAAAAAAATGAGAAAACACTTTTACTGAAAATAGACACACTCATGTTTAGATATACTTTTAATAGTTTATTAGGTCATATGTTATGAGATGTGATTATATTTATATTTATTTCGTCTCACTTCAACGTTTGTTTGAATTTTAAATTATAATCTTTACGGTATCCTTCTCAAGATATGTTTACTTGTAATCGAGACCACCATCAACGCTACGCTCAATTAGTACGATAATTTAATCAGTCAATAAAACGTCACGCACCTAATAGTAATCATTTTGTCAATCAAGCCATTATAAGGGAGAGAGAGAGGCGACAAGTTTTTTTTTGACTTGACTGACAGTCGTTGATAATTTATAAAGGTCGAAATTTTGTTACAAGATTTATGAATAAATTTAAAATTATTTAAAATTGATAAAAGTTACATATTTAGAAAGTTTTATTCGATTCTGGGATTTATTACATATGAAAATTTACAATAAAAAATTGGTGAAAGTCTCTGCGTATATCAGAGGACTTTAGCGCATTTTTGTCGCCCAGATCAGTTATAGAGAGATATTTTAAACTTTAAAGTCAAAAATATTACCATTTTACTATTTTTAAATGCAAAATAATATAAATAAATTCACAAAAGCTCTATTTCCTCTTACTTTCACTACTAAATAGTTTAGATTGTAATACAAAGTTTTAGTAATAGTGTAGATAACTTCATTTTCTTTTATTTCACAGCAGCAAGATATAAATTAATTGAAAAAGCTAAAATTAATGAAGTTATCTTAGTTCAAGAGTAACAAACAAACAACGGCAACCTAAGAGAAAACGAGATTTGATAATTTTATATGTATTTCTTTCTTCCATCTTTTCTTTGTCGTCATTCGTCCACTTGCTTTCTCACTTTAAACTCACTCCCTTTCTCTGTTTAACAGGTATCAAGTATTTATACTGACGCTAGTATTGGAAACTCTATAAAAATTGCCGTAGTACATATTATGTACATTGAGCAAGATTTAGTTCCAGATGCAAGTTTTGGTAACGGTAAGTTTTTTTGCAATTTAATTTATTTACAAGAACACTTGAATGACTTTCATTCGGTAATAGGTGCAATAAATTATTAATATGATAATAAAATATTTCTGATAGTTTATCAAAAAAAAACACTATTCTTTGGTGTTTTTAAAGTATTTGTGTTATATGAAAATTAAGATAAAAGTTATTGCATCTGAACCATTTTCTTACATATAACAGTCATAAATGGTTAAGAGTATTCTTTATACGATATTAATCATGTAAGAAATAAAATTAAAATCGCAATCAAATGCACATTTAAGAGATTTAGCAGCATTCTCATGCACTTAACATTTTCTTAATGCAATTTGTGATCGTGATGATTTTTATCGTATTGCATGCTGACTGCCTACCTTCATTACTGTCATTAAAAATGCGAGAAAAAAATCTTTTTTCTCTTCATTTGTCCTCGCTTATAATTAAATTTACCTCTCTCTCTCTGATTTATTTAGGTGTGGGTGTTTCAGCATCAGGAATGCTCGTCGAGTTTTGCCGTCTAAAGCACACTCATGACTATCAGCACGATACGGCATTGCTTTTAACTAGGTGAGAATTGTCCATCAAAATCTTTATTTTATTATGCTAAATAAAGTGAAACAAATACAGAAACTATTTAATTTTCAACTCGTTTGCATTTTTATCTCATCACACATAAAATTTTGCTGCTATTCAAAATATACCAAACGAGCAATAAGAAAAAACTTCTTTTAGTGGCTCATGTTCTCATGAATTATTCAATACATCGAACTGGAGACAAAACTATTTGTTAAAAAGTTTTTTTTATTATCAAACATAACTAAAATTTACTTCTTAAAAAGTTTTCCCTTCCTTTTTCAATTTAACTTAAATGCCGCGGGCTAAAAAAAGTTATCCATCTGATAAAATTGGTATAATCTAAAAAACTTTTTTGACAACATTGCTTTTATTTTATTTTGACAGGGAACAAATTTGTCGGGTTGCTAATCAAAAGAAATGTGATACATTAGGTTTAGCTGAATTAGGTACAATGTGCAAACCGAACTCATGCGCCATTGTTCAAGATAATGGTCTGTCTGCCGCTTTTACAATCGCTCATGAATTGGGACATGTGTAAGTATTAAAAATAATGTGTTCATTAAATAAACCTAAAACAGACACAACAGCGTGCTAGAAATCAAAAAAAAGAGAAAACACTTTTACTGAAAATAGACACACTCATGTTTAGATATACTTTTAATAGTTTATTAGGTCATATGTTATGAGATGTGATTATATTTTATATTTATTTCGTCTCACTTCAACGTTTGTTTGAATTTTAAATTATAATCTTTACGGTATCCTTCTCAAGATATGTTTACTTGTAATCGAGACCACCATCAACGCTACGCTCAATTAGTACGATAATTTAATCAGTCAATAAAACGTCACGCACTTAATAGTAATCAGTTTGTCAATCAAGCCATTATAAGGGAGAGAGAGAGGCGACAAGTTTTTTTTTGACTTGACTGACAGTCGTTGATAATTTATAAAGGTCGAAATTTTGTTANGAAAGTTTCATTCGATTCTGGGATTTATTACATATGAAAATTTACAATAAAAAATTGGTGAAAGTCTCTGCGTATATCAGAGGACTTTAGCGCATTTTTGTCGCCCAGATCAGTTATATTAACAAGTTAAATAAAAGAATAGTTTACGATTTGAAAACATTTTATTAATTCATAGTATTTTGAAATGAGTTATTTTATAATTCATGTACTCGAATGACTAATGGCTTGTGGTGTGATGCATATGATTCGTAAATAAAAACTTCAACATTAATAATCTTCGATTCGTCCAAACACCCCATCGATAACTGTTCGAGCGTTTGTTGTCGATTCGCGTGGTGAGAATAGCCTTGTGTCAAAAGATTGAATAGTTACTTTTAATAGTTTATTAGGTCATATGTTATGAGATGTGATTATATTTTATATTTATTTCGTCTCACTTCAACGTTTGTTTGAATTTTAAATTATAATCTTTACGGTATCCTTCTCAAGATATGTTTACTTGTAATCGAGACCACCATCAACGCTACGCTCAATTAGTACGATAATTTAATCAGTCAATAAAACGTCACGCACCTAATAGTAATCATTTTGTCAATCAAGCCATTATAAGGGAGAGAGAGAGGCGACAAGTTTTTTTTTGACTTGACTGCAAGTCGTTGATAATTTATAAAGGTCGAAATTTTGTTACAAGATTTATGAATAATTTAAAATTATTTAAAATTGATAAAAGTTACATATTTAGAAAGTTTTTTTGATTCTGGGATTTATTACATATGAAAATTTACAATAAAAAATTGGTGAAAGTCTCTGCGTATATCAGAGGACTTTAGCGCATTTTTGTCGCCCAGATCAGTTATATTAACAAGTTAAATAAAAGAATAGTTTACGATTTGAAAACATTTATTAATTCATAGTATTTTGAAATGAGTTATTTTATAATTCATGTACTCGAATGACTAATGGCTTGTGGTGTGATGCATATGATTCGTAAATAAAAACTTCAACATTATAATCTTCGATTCGTCCAAACACCCCATCGATAACTGTTCGAGCGTTTGTTGTCGATTCGCGTGGTGAGAATAGCCTTGTGTCAAAAGATTGAAGCATAAATGTTTCGAGTGGACTGCCCAATTTCAATTCGTGATTAAAATCGCCAAGAATCAGAATATTTTCACTCTCGTCGATATAATCCTTTACTTCCAAAAGTGTTTCCTTTAGTAAATCGAGACTCGATGATGGATTATTGTTAATCGATTTTCCAATTTGAAGCCACTTATTTCGACATGATTATTTGAGTTGTCTTTTTCAATTTTCGATTCGATCTGTAATGCGAGGCTCAATATTCAATTTACAGAAGTTTTACTTACTTTTAATTTAGAATTTTCAATAAACTTTTGCAATTTAGATTTTGCTTTTTGTTTACACATTAACTTAAGCGCAGCTTTGCGCACTGAAAATTTAAATTTTCCGTTACATTTCGATTTCGAATTAATAATAAAATAAATAATACGAAACAATACAAAAGATAATACGAGTCAATAATTTAGAATTAGACACGCTTTTATTCAAATCTTTTGATATTTCGTTCACAACTTTCGATTCGAGACATAGTATTGTTTTCTGTATAACGATCGAGTCAAATTTAATTAGTTCCAATTTTCGCCGTTGGTGCGCTGCAATCGTTTTCGCAAAAAAAAATTTTGTTTACAAATATTCAAATGGAAACTTAAAATCGTATTTCCTAATTACTGCATTCAGTGATAGCTTTCTAACTAAGTCGCTCCGGAATAATTCGATAGCACAAATCGAATGCAAAAAACCGGAATTCGCTAGCTATTTTAATTTTCGAGATCTCGAATTAGCCACTAAACAGCCGAACAGCCGAACAGCCGAACAGCCGAACAGCCGAACAAAGTGAAATTATAAGCTGCATTTTCTATACAAAAATGCGCTAAAAAGTGTTAATGCGAAAAGTTTACATTATTATTTTGATGTATCACATGATACATACTAAAATACGCAATAAACATTATTCACATACAAAATTTTATTTTTATTTTTTTAATAGTTTTAACTTTTGTTAAAAACTTTAGAATGTAAATAATTTTATTAATTCTTAATCTTTATTAGGTTAAACATGCCACATGATGATGAACAAAATGCGAAAAATTTAGAGGAAACGGTACTCATAAACAAAATATTATGTCTCGTATGCTTGATCACAATACTCACCCATGGTCTTGGTCAAATTGTTCAAGACACTTTGCAACAGAATTTTTGGAGTAAGTATTTGAAATTTTTATAAAATTTTCATTATAAATTGTAATTTTAATTTATTCATTTACTTCAAATTGACTAAGAAAATATATGAATACAAATATCATGAGAAAATCACTGAATCTACGTTGATTAATTAACTGATCATTGTGCGCTCCATTCATTATAGTAATGACCCTAAACTGCTGCTACACATTATTTAGCAGCACATATGGCGTGTGTATATGATTTACAATTTCATGGACATTTAGTAGATCGTTTCATGCTTTGTTACGAAATTAACTCTCTTTACTTCTATTTCTAGAAGCTTATATATACAAAAGAAATCTAATTGTCCATTATTATCTTTATTTTACTGTATAGTGTAGAGTGAAACATAAAGTTTAATCGATTCACGCGAGATAATTTATAAACCTCGCACCCATAGTAAACACATCGCGGTTCTCAAATATTATACAAAAGTGCGTGTCTTTTCAACAGCAGCGCCATTGTAAGAATGAAGTAATAAATGAAATATTCCATAATACATAATGTAAAGAATATAGAAAAAATTCAAAATATGACAAAGTGTTAGGTAAAAATTTACTAATAAATTTAATTTATAATCACTCTTTATTTATGTATTCATGTTTTAAAACAGTTAAAGCACTTCGTGCTTGGCAAATGCACTTGTACTATACCTTTTTATTTATTCAACACAATTGTTCTGTTACTTTTTTTATTCTGTTTAGTCCATATATAAATTTGTGTCCATGAAGTTCATTAATGATCAGAACGTGCCTTGAATAATTCACAAATAATTATGACACATAGAACGACAACAATGACATTCTGTGCAATTTGAATAAAATACACTGCATATGATAATGGCAAAGAAAGGAAAAAAATTGAAATAATGTATTCCTACTGGCGACACTGTGAGATACATTCATGTCTCAAACATGTATATATGGTAGAGTTTTGCGAATAAAAGATTTATGTGTGTACATTGTGACACATTTGTGGACAAAAATAATTGCAATGATTTACAATGGACAATAATAACTCTTTTTTACTCGTGTAGTTAATTTAAGTGTGGTCAATTACCATGTTAAAGTGTCGATGTACGAGTGGAATTTTAAAAAAGAGTTTTGTTCTTCATTTCTCCATTAAAGCATTCGCAGAAAATCTCGACAGAAATGATTTACTTATGTATTCAAAAGAATTTATGAGTAAGCAACGTTTTGAACCAGAAGCCCTTAATTTATCGCTTGTTGTGAATCAAGCAGCGATTTTCGTTCATTTATAATAATGACTATAAAGATGATGATGAGACTGATATAAAAGAAAGTGCCCAAACAACATTCTTGTTTGTCATTTTTTTATTTGGATTGCATTTTCAATTGCCATTGCTGCTGTTACTTCTGTGCTATAGTTCAGTTACTCCATACAATCATTTTCTTTTGTATTCACTTTTTGAATAAAAAACGAATGAATGTATTGTCATAAAAACTTGAAAGAAGCAATTTGTTTTAAAATATACATAATAATTTTATTATTTTTTCTATGCCTAATTTACAGTCGTGAGCAGAGCTCCTGTTTACTAGATAAGCCACATCGAAATATGATCGAAAAATCTGGTAATACAATGTTGGCGGGTGAGAAGTTCAGTGATGATGAACAATGTCAGCTGGTTTTCGGACCTGGAGCAACAATTTGTTCATACATGCCGAAATGCAATAGGTTGTGGTGTAGTCAAAGCAATCAAGAGGACCATGGTTGTCGTACGCAGCATATGCCTTGGGCTGATGGAACAACGTGTGGTGAGGATAAATGGTGTCAAAAAGGTGAATGTGTGACTCGTAATCGATCTGCATTAGCACCTATTCACGGAGGATGGGGTTCATGGAGCGAGTAAGTTAGAAATATAAAATTATACTCAATTCAATAATTGAAGTAATTATTTTAAAAAATACAATAAATTTGTTCTTAATTAGATTTGGTGAATGCTCACGATCTTGTGGTGGAGGTGTTCAATCAGCAGTTAGAAAATGTGACAATCCTTCACCAGCTAATGGCGGTGGATTTTGTGTTGGACAAAAAATTCAACATCGTTCATGTAATACACATGATTGCCCTGATGACTCTCTCGACTTTAGAGCAGAACAATGTAGTCGCTTTGATAAAAATAAATTTAATTTGGAACTGCTAAAAGATGCTAAATGGCTGCCAAAGTACGGTTTGCCTGAAAAAGATGAATGCAAATTGTTTTGTCGTTTGGAAGAGACGTCATCATATTTTGAGCTGGCACCGCGAGTTATAGATGGAACGCCATGTGCATACAATTCGTTTGATAAATGCATAAACGGTGCCTGTATTCCAGCTGGATGTGACAATGAACTTTACTCAACTGCCGAAGTCGACATGTGTGGCGTGTGCAAAGGTAGAAATGAAACTTGTGAGAGCTATTATGGAAATATAACACATTATCAATTTCGTGAGAAAGCAAATTACCACAATAACTATTTCGTCTTTCCTGTTGTCACAATTCCAAAAGGTGCTACAAATATTGAGATCATTCAAGCTGGCCTTGACGATGATCGTAATTACATTGCATTAAGAGACGATCAAAATAATTATATTTTAAATAATTTACATCATGTAGAAATTAGTCAGAAAAAAATTTATTATGGTGGTGTAGTGTTAGAATATAATGGTGGTAAGAGCTCTTTTGAACGCATAAATTCTACTTATGCAGTACAACTAAAACGTGAATTGAGAGTTGAAATACTCTCATTTTCTTGGCCTGAACTTATCGAAGATTATGTCATATATTCATACAAGCGCTCCGATCCTGAAAAAATTGTCCTCACGAATCACATTACAACCAATTATAAATAATGATGCGAACACCAACCACCGAAAAACAATAATGCATAGGAGATGACTGATTGTAGCAATTTATGTCAGGGAAAGCAAATACGCAAAGCTTCGTGTGTTGAGATGAATTCGAAAGTTGTCGTATTGGACAGTTACTGTCGCAGCAGTGCGAAGCCTTTCGATGATTATCGCGAATGCAATGTTGATTGTCGTTTGGGATGGGAAATTTTTAAATCCGAATGTTCTGTAAATTGTGGTGATGGTAATCGTACAATTAAAATTGAATGCGTTCAACGTTATGAGCGTAATGATCAACAATCAAAGATTGTAGATAAGCATCATTGTCCTCATCGCATGAGACAATAATGTTTGAACCATGTTCAATGGCCTGTAATGAAGTTTTGTGGTCCTACAGCGAATGGAGCCCGGTAAAGATTTATTAAAAAATACTCAGAATTTTTTATTATATATCTTTTTGTAAAATTTGATATTTCTCATGTAGTGCTCTCGAACATGTGGCGGAGGTAAACAAAATCGAACTTACATGTGTCTATCAGATCCAGTCCATCGCCGACCAGTCAATGAAAAATATTGTAGTCACCTGCGACGTGAAGAACTCGTAAGGTATTGCAATCAAGATGTTAGTTTGTGCAGAGTGGGCGTATGGAGACACTTCTCCCGTAAGTGTATTACACATACGATATTTTTTAAAATTATCTTTCATCTTTATAAAAAAATTAACATTGTTGAATGAATTTGATGGAAAAGGATTGCTAAATTGAATGAAAAACAAATATTTTTTTATCGATATTGATCTTGTCTTGGCTTTTAAAAATTCAAATTTAGATTAAACATAAAAATTAATTTTGTCTGTTTTATAATTCGCTTTTTAATTTGTCTTTTGTTCGAAATTCGCTCATTTTCTTTTTGATATTCTAATAATAATTTTATAAAAGATGTTTCAATTTTCTAAAAGTATAATTTTTAAGAAAAGCTATTTATTTTATTAAATATTAATATAGGTAATTCCAAGTTATTTTTATAAAGAAAATTGAAGCATCTTGTACAGCTCTTTATTTTAGTCTAACGACTCATTTTCATAATTACATTAATTGTGTTCTGTCTAGTGTTCCGTAACCTGTGGAATAGGTCAGCAAACGACCGTTATTTATTGCAAAAAAATAATGAAATTGTAAATCCTTCACTCTGTGCAAGTCCACAACCAAGAGAAATCATAAAATCGTGCACCATGCCGAAATGTGATTCTGTAAGTAATCAAGAGTTATCTTTCTACATCTTTCTCATTTATTGCACATACAAGCATATTTTTAAATGTAGTAGTTACTATAGTTCATGTGCTAAATATAAAATTTAAGGTAAAATTCAGAGTTGAATTGCTGCCTTATTAGAAAACTCAAAAGAATCGCTTAATTCCTTCATTCATTGCACGCTTCTTCCTTCTCATACTCTTGCTGTTTTCTTTTATCTTTTTAATCATTACTTTCTGCGAAAACAGTATTTTTTATGAAATGAACTCTCAACATTATTTAACATTGCTTTATGTTTTCAATCTTTTATAATAATTAAACTTTTTATTCCATTTTTCTCAATATTCTTTCATTATCAAGCTTTTATTTGTTTAACGTTCTATTTATTTAAAAACCATATTGAATTGTCATTTTAAGATTTATAAAATAATAACCACTTTCATAAATATTAGATATTTAGAGATCAATTATTTTTATCAATTCATACATTTGTAAAGAAATGGAGATTATGTTTTGAGATTTTCAGTACTCTGCGCCTATATAGCTTATACAATACAATAAATATTTCTTTTAAATATAAATTTAGGTGCAGAAAGCATCTAATATTGATGTTTCAGCATCACGAAATCGCATTACTCCAAGATTGAATGAACATACAACATCATCAGTATTTCATTTTAATAACGTAAATAATAATATTGAAACAACAACCACACCTATGGCCTTAAAATTTGAGTGGCGGACGGGTCGTTGGGGCGAATGTTCTGTTTCTTGTGGAGAGAAAGGTGGCAAGAAAATTAGAACAGTTAAATGCACAGATCCAGCGTCTAATTATGATATAGTTGAAGATAATCTTTGTGATCAAAGTCAGAAACCGGTCAATGTAACAAATTGTAATGAGTTCAGATGTCCGCAATGGAATTGGGGAAAATGGGGAAAGGTAACTTTTAGGCATAATTATAATCGTTTAATGTCATTCTCATATCTGTAATTATATATATATTTAGTGTACTAACGAGTGTAGACGAGAACGTCAAGTTGTATGCCAAGATCATCGAGGTAAAATATTGATTGATCAGTGTCCGCTCGAAATGGAACCTCATAAGTCAGAAGCATGTTGTCATTTTCGATGGAGAGCTATGTGGAAGCCCGTATGTAGATTTAATTTATTGCCATATTGTGCATCGGTTCTAATTATGTTCTAACTTCTCTATCTATACTTAAATCAGTGTTCAGCAACATGTGGAACGGGTGTACGCATTAAAGAGCCTATATGCATGCGACTTTATCCAAAATCATTGGACAATCCACATCCAATAAAAAATGGCACGCGAGTTGATGCTAAGTTATGCTCACATATACCTAGGCCCACCTATGAAAAAACAAAGAAGATTTGTAAAAGCAAGCTGCCATGCATTCATGCATTTAGATGGGTTGTCGGACCGTGGCTTAAGGTGAGCTTAATGAAAATTTATTGTATTGATTTCTGCCGCTGCATGACATTGATTTGCGCAAATTCTATGTTACTTCACTCGTCACAAACATTTCTCGTAACTTTTTTGACCTCCATATGATATGCAAAGCGTATAAATTGATGATTTATTGATCAATCTTAAATCATTGATGATTTTTTTATTATATTATATTTCTGCTTTTTTAATCATTATACAGTGTTCATCAGGCTGCGGTTCAGGCTATACAACTAGGAATGTAACATGTACAAATGGACATATTGAATCACCAACTGAATGTACTGAACAAAGACCAATAAAATATAGACAGTGTGAAAATAAGAGTCATTGTCGATGGCGGTTTGGCAAATGGAAGAATTGTACATGTGCGGGTTATCAAAAACGTCGAATCACTTGCTGGGATGGACATAAAAACAAAGCAGCAACTAATTGTCCAGATGAAGAAAAACCTCCCTCAAGACAACGATGCAATGCTCCACCAAATTGTTAGTAAATCTTTTAAATTACTGAAAATAAATTTTTTATAATTTTTTTATAAAATATGCATCAGGTTCATGCAAAAGTATTCAGCATTATAAACGCACACGAACAGATGGAGAATATAAAATCAATATTCGTGGGCGCGAAGTGGAAATTTATTGTCATAATATGAGCTCAGATAATCCAAACGAATTTATAACACTGAGAAAAGGAAATCATGAAAACTACTTCTATTCTATAGCAAGCGCGCAACTGATATGTCAAAATGTGAAAATGGGAAGGGCATTCATGACGAGTCCATTCATTATGGCACAACTCGATTCAATAAAGTTCGTATCAACATAAATACACTTCAGATTATTGACGATGATTATCAATTTTCGCATACGGTTGGAAGGCCTCAAAAATATGCGACGGGTGGTGATTGCTTAAGTAATACAGGCTCGTGTCCACAGGTGATTTCTTTGTGAACTTAGAAGGCACTGGCTTTAGAATACGTCCGACATTAATGTGGGAAGCGAATGGAACAAACTCAACAATAGAATATCAAATTAGGGTAAATTTCTTTGATTGTCACATACGCATTCCATTAGCAGTTTGTATGTCTGATTGTTATAATAGATTTACGCAATTGACGTACGATTCGCTGAAATTCCTATTTTGTGCAAGTCAAAATTAATTTTGTATTTTTTTTTGTTTTCTTTCCTCTTTGTTTAAAACTTACACGATTAGCTTGAAAAGCCATATCTGAAAGTTAGAGCTCGATGTGGTGGCTATTGCGGGACATGTCGGCCAACGCAACGAGGTATCTATTTAGACGTTTTATGAAATTAGCAATATTTGACTTCATAAACACACACACACAGTCCATTTCATAAGTCAGTATTTTAAAAGTAAAAAATTAATACAAATCTTAATTTTATTAGGTATTTTCATATTGATTGTATAATTTTATACTAATAATATAAAGATATAAAGAAGGAACAGTCAATTGTAATATTAATAAAAATAATTTATAATAATGTTCATGTTTTCGTGGAAGAGAGTTGAAATTTAAACTTAAGCATTTTCAATTGTGTCTAAAATGATTGAAAAATGATCTCTACCAAAAATTTATTTTCACGAAAGCATAAAAAGAAAAACATTGGTAATGAAAATGACAAATTGCTCCGTTTTATGAGCAATTGATGTTGTTATATTAAATGAGAATTTTTTTTGTAAAAAGTAGTTTATAATACAAACCAATGCATACTTAGAAGCACACACAATAAGGACCTGATATGACTTTTTTTGTTGCTAGTAAATATTTAGTTTGCTTTTAACTTTATGCAAAACATTTACTAAAATAATTATTATTCTCATTGCCATGATATTGAATCTTTAAATAAATGATGCAGCTAAAATTATAAGAACTAAGAACTAATATTATAAATATAGGTAATGCTTATAACTTCAAGAACAGAAATAAATATAAATCAAGTGTTCACAATATCGTCCATACGGAGATATAAGTAGGAAACATCGAAATAACTGCCGAGATACTCAAAAAGCATACTTAATTTAAAACGATGCAATCAAAATATTTTTTGAGAACATTCAAAAACGAAATTGCAAAAAATTTTGGATAAACTAAAAAATTGAAGTGAGAAGAATAAGAGTATTTGATTTCACCATGTGTGGCTTGAATTTGCATTAAAACTGCCATAAAAATGAATCGGAAGCACAATAATAGTTTTTTGACAATACTTATTATTAGACAAATTTCTTATTTAGCTAGTAAAGTCAACTTTTCTTGATCATAATAAAAATTTAAAAATTTCTTAAAAATCATTAACAAAAGAGTACAAAAATTCATCTCAATAAACGAAAAGGAAAATCAAATACTTATAGCAGCAGAATATTTAAAAAAATTTTACCATAAACTGAATTAAAGTCAAAAAGTTCTTTGAAAATTATCATTCTATGTGTTCAAAGAAGCTTGATAGAAAGAAATAAATTAAATAGATATGTCAGAGATAGAAAACAAATTAGTCGCAAAAAAATTAAAAATATTTATTGAAAAAAGTTAAAGCCACAAGCTGCAGTTTCACATAAATACATACATTAAAGAAAATTGTAAATTATGTAAAAATTTTCTTGTGCCTTTAATAAATTATTTTTCAATTATTAAATTGCAATTATTACTATTATTTTCTTTAATTATTGTCTTTATTCAACAGCCGAAGCTTACATTTCAGTTTGTAAGAAACCGTAAGAAATTATTCAAGGTTAATTTCAGTAAGAGATAAAAATGGATGGTTAATTGCATTTGATTTTACAACAAGTTTATCATATGTTTTTTCTAATCTTCTGCAATGTACTAAAATAAGGTTAATTTGATGTCAGACGTAGCAATTATCAATATTCCATTTTTGCTATGTCATATAGATGAATAGGAAAATTTCAAATATTGTTTAATTGTTAAAACTCCATCATAAATTTTAAATTGTGTTATTATGATAAATGATTATTTAAAAAACAATTATGCAATATTACAAATGGTAAATGATCTTCTGTAAAAAGAAAAAGATTTCATCAAATTATGTATATTTTATTTCCAGTCTTTTAACATTCCACTTCAAAAAGAGAGATATTGAAAATTTGCACTTTCCTCTGAATAAACATAAATTTACCATTAATCGTGATAAATGACATTTTGCCAACAATATATCAGTCATACGATGCCTATAATAAGATGTGTAACATATGTACACGTATTGTGTTTGCATGCACAAGCAAGATATAAATAAACAAATTGACGGTCATCGATCTCTCTCTCTTTCTCTTCTTATCCATTAATATGAATATAAAAATTGCAATCGAAAAGAAATTGAAATGTCAATATGATATAGCAAGTTAACAACATCGCTCATAAATACAATGTACATATGTGGTAAGAAAAATGATGAATAATCTAAACTTCTTAAATGCGTTTTAAAAATCGTGTAAAAAGTTTCTTTCTTAATTTAACTTTAAAATTTGAAATGTGACAGATTTTTATGATTCACAGATGTGAGCTAACTTTAAGCTAGTACTCATAAAAAATACCATATGAAGATATACCAACTTTTTGCTTTCTTTTACATTTTATTTTATTCATATTTTCACACTTAATTCTTTATGATTGCTGATCGTAAACTTCCCTATTTGTTCAATTCACAATGAGGATGAGTGAAATCAGAGCTTCACTCATGTCATTAATCATTTTTTAAAGTCATTGAACTATAAACTAATAAAATTGCAAGATTAATGTTTTTAAAAATATTACATGCATTGAGTAAATAAATATTGCTTGAGAGAATTCTCAGCTTTAAAAGTAATAAAAATGTGAAACTTATGTGAGTCAAAATGTGTCACAATCTTGCGCTCTCTCGCATGTCTTATCAAAATTTAATTTATTTTTATTGTCACTTTTTAATTTACAAATTTTGACGCTTGTTTCTTGGTCATAGCAGCAACGAGGCTATTTTTATTAGAGTTTTCACACACATGCTGAATGGGTCAAATAAGAATCAGACTTTCATTCATATCAAATTTTATTTCATTCATTCACATATGCTGCTTTTTTCCATTAACGTTGCGTTTGATGTTGCATTTTACTGTGTACGATTGGTCATAAATTGAGTATTTTTAGTGTTACAAAAATTTGGAAACAACTGCATCTTTAGGAATTATTGATTTTTGCCCACAGACTCTTAATTATCATCACATCAACATCAATTAAGTTTAATCTTTTACGGAAAAGAGCTTTTATGCAGATAACAGAATGTGAGATATTTAAACAAAGAAATTATAATTTGCAATTCCAGAAAGCAAAGACTACCATTTTTGGATACGAATGGTATATAAATCAATTAGTCATTCGCCGACGATTTGTAAGATGAATTTATGATCATAATTCTCCCTCACGATGAGGGATTTGCATCAATTTGTAGAAGGATATTTTGAATCAGCACTTAATTAAAAATTCAATTCACAACTGCCATCAATGCCAATGTCAGACTTATGAAAGTAGCCTTTCCGGCGTATTCATTTATATGATAAAAAAAACGATTTTTGATGACACAATATTGCATAAATAGATTTTAATCAATGATTAACTGTAAGGTATGTGCACGCATAATAAACCTTTAATGTCACATTGCAATGCAATAAGTACATAAATATAAGTGATTTTATTATATATGACTAGAGTTGGTTTACAACAAGTTAGACAATTAGAAAACTAGATAATTTGTTGCAACCGTGAATGCTGATTGTCTGTTAACTCTGTTTACAGCAAAAAATTAAGAAATAGATATGTTTATTCATAGATTTACTTTAAATTCTTGTTATATGACATTAATGAATACTTGAGATTGTTTTCAGTGCGCATGCAGATACGATAAAAATGCATTGACACATAAATACTTGAGACAATGATTGATGCAATAGTCAACATTACGGCGACATTGGCAAATCGTAGAACTTATGGACTCACACTATATATAATTCTGTCATTTTATTGGACAGTTCAAAAAAAAGAGCGCTTTGACTGTTGTCTTATAAAACCATCAATTTCTCAAAAAAAATTTTGACTTATCGACAAACGTGAAAAACATCTATGACTTAATACAAACGATTTCGAACGATCAATACTTTCTAAGATATAGACATTTTACTAAAAGTCGGGATATTTAAGTCGAGATTCTTGAACAATCATAACTTTTAGCTACAAAAGAATTAAATTCTGTTTGCGTTTCCTAAAACTACTAAAAACGAACTGAATTAACAGTTCACAATCAAATTTTCGTGAATGTAATAGTTTCGAGAAAGATTTACTACAAATAAATTTAAGTTAAATTATACTTAAAACTGCTCAAAGATCATATGAAAATAATATTTCTGATTGTTTGTTAATAAGACAAAGTAAAGGCGCTAAAATTTTTTGAACTACCCAATACTTGTGTAAACAAGAATGTTGAACTACAAAGACAATTAAACTGTTGAAAAAAAGAGATTTATAGGGTGACGATTAAATACAATAGCTTTTCCGATTCATTTCATACATTTGAAATGTTCTCATATGACACATAGTTTTGCAGTTTGCTAGTAATAGAATACTCATATTATTTTTTGAAATTAACATATGAAGATAAGCAGATTATTTTAATTTTCGGTCAAGTTCACTCAAGTAAAAGTTAAAGTGATTAAAAGAAACATTTAAAAATTCATTAATTTTTCTCAAATGATTCTTGACCTTCTTTTTATTACTTGAATCAGACATGCACATATGCAAATATATCAACTTTTATTAGCGAATATGCTAAATAACTAAAATATTCGCATTTTAATAGTTGATGGTATATTTTATATGTGCTTTATTTATACTATTTTATTTGAAGATATTGAATGCATAGAACTTTACTAGTTATTATGTAAAATCAGATATAATCTATAAATATAAAATTTTAAGGTAATTTAATTTAACTTTTTATGCACAAACTTTTATGATAATCTAGGCAAGACACTCGACGATTCTTACAATTTTATGCGATCTTTTACAAATCTTTTCAATCTTTGTAAATTTTTGTCATTTTTAACATTTTCTTACTCAGCTCACTATAGATTAGCATCTATTTACATATGTTATACACTTATCAAACGTTTAGATGAAGAATCAATTGATAAATCAAGAGAAAATCAACAAAATTTTAATTTGATTTTTTGTTTACAATTTTTTAGATTTTTCAAAAAATTTTTCGAACACAAACAAAAAGAAATTTGCAATTTACTAAGGTTCGGCACTTGCACGTGGACAGTCAATGTCGACGTCGGCAATTGTAAGTAGCATTTCAAGTTGATTCACTCAAAAATATCTCTAGTTTATTCAAATAAAATTATTAGTTTGGTCAAAACTTTAGTAAATTAAGAATCATTGATTTCATATTTATTTGCAAATTAAGAACCAATTAACTTTTATCTGAATAAACTAGAGACATTTTTTTAGTAAATCAACTTGAATTTCTACTTGACAATTGCCGACGTCGACACTTGACCTCCACGTGCAAGTGCCGAACCTTAAATTTTAGCTAAAACATTTTAACTGTAATATTCTAGTAGAAAATGATAATAAGGGATGGCAAAAGACTTTTCTGTGTACATTAGATAATTCAATTCAACGAAAAATGCGAATTTTTACCAAATCAAAAATATACAATTTTTTGCGATCTTTACGATCTTTTGCGATCTTTTTTTGAGATTATCGCGATTTTTTTTCGAGTGTCCTAGTCTGAATGATAATATAACTATAAATCCAGGGCGGCTCAAAAAACAAATTTAAATTTAAAAATTTTGTTTTAAACTAAATTTTAGCAGAATTTGAAAATCAAAAATTCAATTTTCACAACTATTCTTGTTATAATCAATTCAGAAGAAATATTTTAATTATTATATATTTGTGTTCTGTAC
The DNA here is from genome assembly GCA_018290095.1 of Polypedilum vanderplanki. Lineage (NCBI taxonomy): Eukaryota > Metazoa > Arthropoda > Insecta > Diptera > Chironomidae > Polypedilum > Polypedilum vanderplanki. Next base: position 17,925,430 of record CM031379.1, read on the forward strand.
TTGATTCAATTAATTAGAAGCAAAGATAAGAGTGATTTTTGTTAAATTGTTGTTGTTTTCGATATTTTTCTATGTTTTGTAATGAAATTTAATGGTTTTTGAGGACTTTATTAATGCTAAAAATTCAAATTAATGGTGTAACGGTTTTGTTGAACCCCTGGCTATAGATATTATTTACAGTTTGAGATTCAAATTAAAAAAATAATTTATAAAAAAATGAATGTACCTACTTTTTCAATTTCATGTATTTGATTAAGACAATCTATTGCTGCTCCTGAATTATTATTATTTTATATTTTTTTACTGTATTTTTCACAAATCAATTAAACGATCAAAATATTGCTATAGATAATTTATCTACATATATGTCTCATATTTTCATGTTATCGAATAAGATATATTCAATTAATTCAAAGGAATGTCTTACTTTTATTCTCTCTCACAGAAATCAAATGTACACAAAAGTAAACTTGTTTTACGTCTTACCGGACAGATGAATGTTAAAGAAAAATTAATATTATTCATATTTTCATTCATAATACATAGAAGTTTAGCTAATGAAATACTTGCTCTGTCGAGTTTTAAGTAGTTTTTTTCAATTTAATTTAGACTGCAAATGGGGCGACAAGTTTTTTTTTGACTTGACTGACAGTCGTTGATAATTTATAAAGGTCGAAATTTTGTTACAAGACTTATGAATAAATTTAAAATTATTTAAAATTGATAAAAATTACATATTTAGAAAGTTTCATTCGATTCTGGGATTTATTACATATGAAAATTTACAATAAAAAAGTTTTAATGCGAAAAGTTTACATTATTATTTTGATGTATCACATGATACATACTAAAATACGCAATAAACATTATTCACATACAAAATTTTATTTTTAATTTTTTTAATAGTTTTAACTTTTGTTAAAAACTTTAGAATGTAAATAATTTTATTAATTCTTAATCTTTATTAGGTTGAACATGCCACATGATGATGACAAAAAATGCGAAAAATTTAGAGGAAACGGTACTCATAAACAAAATATTATGTCTCGTATGCTTGATCACAATACTCACCCATGGTCTTGGTCAAATTGTTCAAGACACTTTGCAACAGAATTTTTGGAGTAAGTATTTGAAATTTTTTAAAAATTTTCATTATAAATTGTAATTTTAATTTATTCATTTACTTCAAATTGACTAAGAAAATATATGAATACAAATATCATGAGAAAATCACTGAATCTACGTTGATTAATTAACTGATCATTATGCGCTCCATTCAGTTATAGTAATGACCCTAAACTGCTGCTACACATTATTTAGCAGCACATATGGCGTGTGTATATGATTTACAATTTCATGGACATTTAGTAGATCGTTTCATGCTTTGTTACGAAATTAACTCTCTTTACTTCTATTTCTAGAAGCTTATATATACAAAAGAAATCTAATTGTCCATTATTATCTTTATTTTACTGTATAGTGTAGAGTGAAACATAAAGTTTAATCGATTCACGCGAGATAATTTATAAACCTCGCACCCATAGTAAACACATCGCGGTTCTCAAATATTTATACAAAAGTGCGTGTCTTTTCAACAGCAGCGCCATTGTAAGAATGAAGTAATAAATGAAATATTCCATAATACATAATGTAAAGAATATAGAAAAAATTCAAAATATGACAAAGTGTTAGGTAAAAATTTACTAATAAATTTAATTTATAATCACTCTTTATTTATGTATTCATGTTTTAAAACAGTTAAAGCACTTCGTGCTTGGCAAATGCACTTGTACTATACCTTTTTATTTATTCAACACAATTGTTGCTGTTACTTTTTTTATTCTGTTCTAGTCCATATATAAATTTGTGTCCATGAAGTTCATTAATGATCAGAACGTGCCTTGAATAATTCACAAATAATTATGACACATAGAACGACAACAATGACATTCTGTGCAATTTGAATAAAATACACTGCATATGATAATGGCAAAGAAAGGAAAAAAATTGAAATAATGTATTCCTACTGGCGACACTGTGAGATACATTCATGTCTCAAACATGTATATATGGTAGAGTTTTGCGAATAAAAGATTTATGTGTGTACATTGTGACACATTTTGTGGACAAAAATAATTGCAATGATTTACAATGGACAATAATAACTCTTTTTTACTCGTGTAGTTAATTTAAGTGTGGTCAATTACCATGTTAAAGTGTCGATGTACGAGTGGAATTTTAAAAAAAGAGTTTTGTTCTTCATTTCTCCATTAAAGCATTCGCAGAAAATCTCGACAGAAATGATTTACTTATGTATTCAAAAGAATTTATGAGTAAGCAACGTTTTGAACCAGAAGCCCTTAATTTATCGCTTGTTGTGAATCAAGCAGACGATTTTCGTTCATTTATAATAATGACTATAAAGATGATGATGAGACTGATATAAAAGAAAGTGCCCAAACAACATTCTTGTTTGTCATTTTTTATTTGGATTGCATTTTCAATTGCCATTGCTGCTGTTACTTCTGTGCTATAGTTCAGTTACTCCATACAATCATTTTCTTTTGTATTCACTTTTTGAATAAAAAACGAATGAATGTATTGTCATAAAAACTTGAAAGAAGCAATTTGTTTTAAAATATACATAATAATTTTATTAATTTTTCTATGCCTAATTTACAGTCGTGAGCAGAGCTCCTGTTTACTAGATAAGCCACATCGAAATATGATCGAAAAATCTGGTAATACAATGTTGGCGGGTGAGAAGTTCAGTGATGATGAACAATGTCAGCTGGTTTTCGGACCTGGAGCAACAATTTGTTCATACATGCCGAAATGCAATAGGTTGTGGTGTAGTCAAAGCAATCAAGAGGACCATGGTTGTCGTACGCAGCATATGCCTTGGGCTGATGGAACAACGTGTGGTGAGGATAAATGGTGTCAAAAAGGTGAATGTGTGACTCGTAATCGATCTGCATTAGCACCTATTCACGGAGGATGGGGTTCATGGAGCGAGTAAGTTAGAAAATATAAATTATACTCAATTCAATAATTGAGTAATTATTTTAAAAAATACAATAAATTTGTTCTTAATTAGATTTGGTGAATGCTCACGATCTTGTGGTGGAGGTGTTCAATCAGCAGTTAGAAAATGTGACAATCCTTCACCAGCTAATGGCGGTGGATTTTGTGTTGGACAAAAAATTCAACATCGTTCATGTAATACACATGATTGCCCTGATGACTCTCTCGACTTTAGAGCAGAACAATGTAGTCGCTTTGATAAAAATAAATTTAATTTGGAACTGCTAAAAGATGCTAAATGGCTGCCAAAGTACGGTTTGCCTGAAAAAGATGAATGCAAATTGTTTTGTCGTTTGGAAGAGACGTCATCATATTTTGAGCTGGCACCGCGAGTTATAGATGGAACGCCATGTGCATACAATTCGTTTGATAAATGCATAAACGGTGCCTGTATTCCAGCTGGATGTGACAATGAACTTTACTCAACTGCCGAAGTCGACATGTGTGGCGTGTGCAAAGGTAGAAATGAAACTTGTGAGAGCTATTATGGAAATATAACACATTATCAATTTCGTGAGAAAGCAAATTACCACAATAACTATTTCGTCTTTCCTGTTGTCACAATTCCAAAAGGTGCTACAAATATTGAGATCATTCAAGCTGGCCTTGACGATGATCGTAATTACATTGCATTAAGAGACGATCAAAATAATTATATTTTAAATAATTTACATCATGTAGAAATTAGTCAGAAAAAAATTTATTATGGTGGTGTAGTGTTAGAATATAATGGTGGTAAGAGCTCTTTTGAACGCATAAATTCTACTTATGCAGTACAACTAAAACGTGAATTGAGAGTTGAAATACTCTCATTTTCTTGGCCTGAACTTATCGAAGATTATGTCATAAAATTTTCATACACGCGCTCCGATCCTGAAAAAATTGTCCTCACGAATCACATTACAACCAATTATAATGATAATTATGCGCAACAACAACCACCGAAAAAACAATATGTATGGCAAATGCAAGATTGGACTGATTGTAGCAATTTATGTCAGGGAAAGCAAATACGCAAAGCTTCGTGTGTTGAGATGAATTCGAAAGTTGTCGTATTGGACAGTTACTGTCGCAGCAGTGCGAAGCCTTTCGATGATTATCGCGAATGCAATGTTGATTGTCGTTTGGGATGGGAAATTTTTAAATCCGAATGTTCTGTAAATTGTGGTGATGGTAATCGTACAATTAAAATTGAATGCGTTCAACGTTATGAGCGTAATGATCAACAATCAAAGATTGTAGATAAGCATCATTGTCCTCATCGGCATGAGACAATAATGTTTGAACCATGTTCAATGGCCTGTAATGAAGTTTTGTGGTCCTACAGCGAATGGAGCCCGGTAAGAATTTATTAAAAAATACTCAGAATTTTTTATTATATATCTTTTTGTAAAATTTGATATTTCTCATGTAGTGCTCTCGAACATGTGGCGGAGGTAAACAAAATCGAACTTACATGTGTCTATCAGATCCAGTCCATCGCCGACCAGTCAATGAAAAATATTGTAGTCACCTGCGACGTGAAGAACTCGTAAGGTATTGCAATCAAGATGTTAGTTGTGCAGAGTGGGCGTATGGAGACACTTCTCCCGTAAGTGTATTACACATACGATATTTTTTAAAATTATCTTTCATCTTTATAAAAAAATTAACATTGTTGAATGAATTTGATGGAAAAGGATTGCTAAATTGAATGAAAAACAAATATTTTTTTATCGATATTGATCTTGTCTTGGCTTTTAAAAATTCAAATTTAGATTAAACATAAAAATTAATTTTAGTCTGTTTTATAATTCGCTTTTTAATTTGTCTTTTGTTCGAAATTCGCTCATTTTCTTTTTGATATTCTAATAATAATTTTATAAAAAGATGTTTCAATTTTCTAAAAGTATAATTTTTAAGAAAAGCTATTTATTTTATTAAATATTAATATAGGTAATTCCAAGTTATTTTTATAAAGAAAATTGAAGCATCTTGTACAGCTCTTTATTTTAGTCTAACGACTCATTTTCATAATTACATTAATTGTGTTCTGTCTAGTGTTCCGTAACCTGTGGAATAGGTCAGCAAACGACCGTTATTTATTGCAAACAAAATAATGAAATTGTAAATCCTTCACTCTGTGCAAGTCCACAACCAAGAGAAATCATAAAATCGTGCACCATGCCGAAATGTGATTCTGTAAGTAATCAAGAGTTATCTTTCTACATCTTTCTCATTTATTGCACATACAAGCATATTTTTAAATGTAGTAGTTACTATAGTTCATGTGCTAAATATAAAATTTAAGGTAAAATTCAAGAGTTGAATTGCTGCCTTATTAGAAAACTCAAAGAAATCGCTTAATTCCTTCATTCATTGCACGCTTCTTCCTTCTCATACTCTTGCTGTTTTCTTTTATCTTTTTAATCATTACTTTCTGCGAAAACAGTATTTTTTATGAAATGAACTCTCAACATTATTTAACATTGCTTTATGTTTTCAATCTTTTATAATAATTAAACTTTTTATTCCATTTTTCTCAATATTCTTTCATTATCAAGCTTTTATTTGTTTACCGTTCTATTTATTTAAAAACCATATTGAATTGTCATTTTAAGATATATAAATAATAACCACTTTCATAAATATTAGATATTTAGAGATCAATTATTTTTATCAATTCATACATTTGTAAAGAAATGGAGATTATGTTTTGAGATTTTCAGTACTCTGCGCCTATATAGCTTATACAATACAATAAATATTTCTTTTAAATATAAATTTAGGTGCAGAAAGCATCTAATATTGATGTTTCAGCATCACGAAATCGCATTACTCCAAGATTGAATGAACATACAACATCATCAGTATTTCATTTTAATAACGTAAATAATAATATTGAAACAACAACCACACCTATGGCCTTAAAATTTGAGTGGCGGACGGGTCGTTGGGGCGAATGTTCTGTTTCTTGTGGAGAGAAAGGTGGCAAGAAAATTAGAACAGTTAAATGCACAGATCCAGCGTCTAATTATGATATAGTTGAAGATAATCTTTGTGATCAAAGTCAGAAACCGGTCAATGTAACAAATTGTAATGAGTTCAGATGTCCGCAATGGAATTGGGGAAAATGGGGAAAGGTAACTTTTAGGCATAATTATAATCGTTTAATGTCATTCTCATATCTGTAATTATATATATATTTAGTGTACTAACGAGTGTAGACGAGAACGTCAAGTTGTATGCCAAGATCATCGAGGTAAAATATTGATTGATCAGTGTCCGCTCGAAATGGAACCTCATAAGTCAGAAGCATGTTGTCATTTTCGATGGAGAGCTATGTGGAAGCCCGTATGTAGATTTAATTTATTGCCATATTGTGCATCGGTTCTAATTATGTTCTAACTTCTCTATCTATACTTAAATCAGTGTTCAGCAACATGTGGAACGGGTGTACGCATTAAAGAGCCTATATGCATGCGACTTTATCCAAAATCATTGGACAATCCACATCCAATAAAAAATGGCACGCGAGTTGATGCTAAGTTATGCTCACATATACCTAGGCCCACCTATGAAAAAACAAAGAAGATTTGTAAAAGCAAGCTGCCATGCATTCATGCATTTAGATGGGTTGTCGGACCGTGGCTTAAGGTGAGCTTAATGAAAATTTATTGTATTGATTTCTGCCGCTGCATGACATTGATTTGCGCAAATTCTATGTTACTTCACTCGTCACAAACATTTCTCGTAACTTTTTTGACCTCCATATGATATGCAAAGCGTATAAATTGATGATTTATTGATCAATCTTAAATCATTGATGATTTTTTTATTATATTATATTTCTGCTTTTTTAATCATTATACAGTGTTCATCAGGCTGCGGTTCAGGCTATACAACTAGGAATGTAACATGTACAAATGGACATATTGAATCACCAACTGAATGTACTGAACAAAGACCAATAAAATATAGACAGTGTGAAAATAAGAGTCATTGTCGATGGCGGTTTGGCAAATGGAAGAATTGTACATGTGCGGGTTATCAAAAACGTCGAATCACTTGCTGGGATGGACATAAAAACAAAGCAGCAACTAATTGTCCAGATGAAGAAAAACCTCCCTCAAGACAACGATGCAATGCTCCACCAAATTGTTAGTAAATCTTTTAAATTACTGAACATAAAATTTTTATAATTTTTTTTAAAATATGCATCAGGTTCATGCAAAAGTATTCAGCATTATAAACGCACACGAACAGATGGAGAATATAAAATCAATATTCGTGGGCGCGAAGTGGAAATTTATTGTCATAATATGAGCTCAGATAATCCAACAGAATTTATAACACTGAGAAAAGGAAATCATGAAAACTACTCTCTATTCTATAGCAAGCGCGCAACTGATATGTCAAAATGTGAAAATGGGAAGGGCATTCATGACGAGTCCATTCATTATGGCACAACTCGATTCAATAAAGTTCGTATCAACATAAATACACTTCAGATTATTGACGATGATTATCAATTTTCGCATACGGTTGGAAGGCCTCAAAAATATGCGACGGGTGGTGATTGCTATAGTAATACAGGCTCGTGTCCACAAGGTGATTTCTTTGTGAACTTAGAAGGCACTGGCTTTAGAATACGTCCGACATTAATGTGGGAAGCGAATGGAACAAACTCAACAATAGAATATCAAATTAGGGTAAATTTCTTTGATTGTCACATACGCATTCCATTAGCAGTTTGTATGTCTGATTGTTATAATAGATTTACGCAATTGACGTACGATTCGCTGAAATTCCTATTTTGTGCAAGTCAAAATTAATTTTGTATTTTTTTTTGTTTTCTTTCCTCTTTGTTTCAACTTACACGATCTAGCTTGAAAAGCCATATCTGAAAGTTAGAGCTCGATGTGGTGGCTATTGCGGGACATGTCGGCCAACGCACAGAGGTATCTATTTAGACGTTTTATGAAATTAGCAATATTTGACTTCATAAACACACACACACAGTCCATTTCATAAGTCAGTACTTTAAAAGTAAAAAATTAATTACAAAATCTTAATTTTATTAGGTATTTTCATATTGATTGTATAATTTTATACTAATAATATAAAGATATAAAGAAGGAACAGTCAATTGTAATATTAATAAAAATAATTTATAATAATGTTCATGTTTTCGTGGAAGAGAGTTGAAATTTAAACTTAAGCATTTTCAATTGTGTCTAAAATGATTGAAAAATGATCTCTACCAAAAAATTTATTTTCACGAAAGCATAAAAAGAAAAACATTGGTAATGAAAATGACAAATTGCTCCGTTTTATGAGCAATTGATGTTGTTATATTAAATGAGAATTTTTTTTGTAAAAAGTAGTTTATAATACAAACCAATGCATACTTAGAAGCACACACAATAAGGACCTGATATGACTTTTTTTGTTGCTAGTAAATATTTAGTTTGCTTTTAACTTTATGCAAAACATTTACTAAATAATTATTATTCTCATTGCCATGATATTGAATCTTTAAATAAATGATGCAGCTAAAATTATAAGAACTAAGAACTAATATTATAAATATAGGTAATGCTTATAACTTCAAGAACAGAAATAAATATAAATCAAGTGTTCACAATATCGTCCATACGGAGATATAAGTAGGAAACATCGAAATAACTGCCGAGATACTCAAAAAGCATACTTAATTTAAAACGATGCAATCAAATATTTTTTGAGAACATTCAAAAACGAAATTGCAAAAAATTTTGGATAAACTAAAAAATTGAAGTGAGAAGAATAAGAGTATTTGATTTCACCATGTGTGGCTTGAATTTGCATTAAAACTGCCATAAAAAATGAATCGGAAGCACAATAATAGTTTTTTGACAATACTTATTATTAGACAAATTTCTTATTTAGCTAGTAAAGTCAACTTTTCTTGATCATAATAAAAATTTAAAAATTTCTTAAAAATCATTAACAAAAGAGTACAAAAATTCATCTCAATAAAACGAAAAGGAAAATCAAATACTTATAGCAGCAGAATATTTAAAAAATTTTACCATAAACTGAATTAAAGTCAAAAAGTTCTTTGAAAATTATCATTCTATGTGTTCAAAGAAGCTTGATAGAAAGAAATAAATTAAATAGATATGTCAGAGATAGAAAACAAATTAGTCGCAAAAAAATTAAAAATATTTATTGAAAAAAGTTAAAGCCACAAGCTGCAGTTTCACATAAATACATACATTAAAGAAAAATTGTAAATTATGTAAAAAAATTTCTTGTGCCTTTAATAAATTATTTTTCAATTATTAAATTGCAATTATTACTATTATTTCTTTAATTATTGTCTTTATTCAACAGCCGAAGCTTACATTTCAGTTTGTAAGAAACCGTAAGAAATTATTCAAGGTTAATTTCAGTAAGAGATAAAAATGGATGGTTAATTGCATTTTGATTTTACAACAAGTTTATCATATGTTTTTTCTAATCTTCTGCAATGTACTAAAATAAGGTTAATTTGATGTCAGACGTAGCAATTATCAATATTCCATTTTTGCTATGTCATATAGATGAATAGGAAAATTTCAAATATGTGTTAATTGTTAAAACTCCATCATAAAATTTTAAATTGTGTTATTATGATAAATGATTATTTAAAAACAATTTTGCAATATTACAAATGGTAAATGATCTTCTGTAAAAAGAAAAAAGATTTCATCAAATTATGTATAATTTATTTCCAGTCTTTTAACATTCCACTTCAAAAAGAGAGATATTGAAAAATTTGCACTTTCCTCTGAATAAACATAAATTACCATTAATCGTGATAAATGACATTTTGCCACAATATATCAGTCATACGATGCCTATAATAAGATGTGTAACATATGTACACGTATTGTGTTTGCATGCACAAGCAAGATATAAATAAACAAATTGACGGTCATCGATCTCTCTCTTTCTTCTTTCTTATCCATTAATATGAATAATAAACGAGTGGAAAAGTGTCCGCCATAGGACGGATTACTTTAGCGCATTTTTGTGCCTAGATCAGTGTATGTTGACAAATTACAGAATTAATAGATTCTTTTGAGAAATAAATTTACACTTAAAAATAATTTGATCAAAATAGTTTAAAATATAGGTAAATATTATGTTATAAAATTTTGATGCAAGTAAGATCGGCGAGCGTTTTTAATTGATGTTCAATTTACCAGAGCTTGAAACTGTTTTTACAAATAACTAAAAATGAACTAAAACTTATTCGATTAAAATTAAAATCCTAATCGATTAAATTTTAGTTGGTTTTTAGTTGAAAATTTAATCGAATAAGTTTAAGTTGATTTTAAGTTATTTGCAACTAAAATACCAAACGGTTTCGGACTCTGCAATTTACAGAATCTTATTATGAAATTTGTTGACTTTAAAATAACGGTTTGAGTAATATTCGAAATATTTAAAGTTCCAATATTTGCCGTTGGTGGCGCTGCAATCGTTATCGCAGCCTACTTCGCTTTGTTTACATTTTTCAATTTGGAAATTTAAATTCGTAATTTCCTAATTAATGTAATCAGTGACAACATTCTAATAAAGAATGCCGCCAATAACTCGATAGCACAAATCAAACACAACAAACCGGAAGTCTCTAGCTATTGTAGTTTTCGAGATCTCGCGCCTCACCAGCCGGGAGCCAGCCAGCCAGCCAAAGTGAAGATATAAGCGGCATTGTTGTTCCAAAAATGCGCTAAAAATTGCAATCGAAAAGAAAATTGAAATGTCAATATGATATAGCAAGTTAACAACATCGCTCATAAATACAATGTACATATGTAGTAAGAAAATGATGAATAATCTAAACTTTTTAAATGCGTTTTTAAAAAATCGTGTAAAAAGTTTCTTTCTTTAATTTAACTTTAAAATTTGAAATGTGACAGATTTTTATTGATTCACAGATGTGAGCTAACTTTAAGCTAGTACTCATAAAAAATACCATATGAAGATATACAAACTTTTTGCTTTCTTTTACATTTTATTTTATTCATATTTTCACACTTAATTCTTTATGATTGCTGATCGTAAACTTCCCTATTTGTTCAATTCACAATGAGGATGGAGTGAAATCAGAGCTTCACTCATGTCATTAATCATTTTTTAAAGTCATTGAACTATTAAACTAATAAAATTGCAAGATTAATGTTTTTAAAAATATTACATGCATTGAGTAAATAAATAATTGCTTGAGAGAATTCTCAGCTTTAAAAGTAATAAAAATGTGAAACTTATGTGAGTCAAAATGTGTCACAATCTTGCGCTCTCTCGCATGTCTTATCAAAATTTAATTTATTTTTATTGTCACTTTTTAATTTACAAATTTTGACGCTTGTTTCTTGGTCATAGCAGCAACGAGGCTATTTTTATTAGAGTTTCACACACATGCTGAATGGGTCAAATAAGAATCAGACTTTCATTCATATCAAATTTTATTTCATTCATTCACATATGCTGCTTTTTTCCATTAACGTTGCGTTTGATGTTGCATTTTACTGTGTACGATTGGTCATAAATTGAGTATTTTTAGTGTTACAAAAATTTGAAACAACTGCATCTTTAGGAATTATTGATTTTTGCCCACAGACTCTTAATTATCATCACATCAACATCAATTAAGTTTAATCTTTTACGGAAAAGAGCTTTTATGCAGAATAACAGAATGTGAGATATTTTAAACAAAGAAATTATAATTTGCAATTCCAGAAAGCAAAGACTACCATTTTTGGATACGAATGGTATATAAATCAATTAGTACATTCGCCGACGATTTGTAAGATGAATTTATGATCATAATTCTCCCTCACGATGAGGGATTTGCATCAATTTGTAGAAGGATATTTTGAATCAGCACTTAATTAAAAATTCAATTCACAACTGCCATCAATGCCAATGTCAGACTTATGAAAGTAGCCTTTCCGGCGTATTCATTTTATATGATAATAAAAACGATTTTTGATGACACAATATTGCATAAATAGATTTTAATCAATGATTAACTGTAAGGTATGTGCACGCATAATAAACCTTTAATGTCACATTGCAATGCAATAAGTACATAAATATAAGTGATTTTATTATATATGACTAGAGTTGGTTTACAACAAGTTAGACAATTAGAAAACTAGATAATTTGTTGCAACCGTGAATGCTGATTGTCTGTTAACTCTGTTTACAGCAAAAAATTAAGAAATAGATATGTTTATTCATAGATTTACTTTAAATTCTTGTTATATGACATTAATGAATACTTGAGATTGTTTTCAGTGCGCATGCAGATACGATAAAAATGCATTGACACATAAATACTTGAGACAATGATTGATGCAATAGTCAACATTACGGCGACATTGGCAAATCGTAGAACTTATGGACTCACACTATATATAATGTCTGTCATTTTATTGGACAGTTCAAAAAAAAGAGCGCTTTGACTGTTGTCTTATACAAACATCAATTTCTCAAAAAAAATTTTGACTTATCGACAAACGTGAAAAACATCTATGACTTAATACAAACGATTTCGAACGATCAAATACTTTCTAAGATATAGACATTTTACTAAAAGTCGGGATATTTAAGTCGAGATTCTTGAACAATCATAACTTTTAGCTACAAAAGAATTAAATTCTGTTTGCGTTTCCTAAAACTACTAAAAACGAACTGAATTAACAGTTCACAATCAAATTTTCGTGAATGTAATAGTTTCGAGAAAGATTTACTACAAATAAATTTAAGTTAAATTATACTTAAAACTGCTCAAAGATCATATGAAAATAATATTTCTCACTGTTTGTTAATAAGACAAAAGTAAAGGCGCTAAAATTTTTTGAACTATCCAATACTTGTGTAAACAAGAATGTTGAACTACAAAGACAATTAAACTGTTGAAAAAAAGAGATTTATAGGGTGACGATTAATACAATAGCTTTTCCGATTCATTTTATACATTTGAAATGTTCTCATATGACACATAGTTTTGCAGTTTGCTGGTAATAGAATACTCATGTATTTTTGAAATTAACATATGAAGATAAGCAGATATATTTTAATTTTCGGTCAAGTTCACTCAAGTAAAAGTTAAAGTGATTAAAAGAAACATTTAAAAATTCATTAATTTTTCTTAAATGATTCTTGACCTTCTTTTTATTACTTGAATCAGACATGCACATATGCAAATATATCAACTTTTATTAGCGAATATGCTAAATAACTAAAATATTGCCAGTTAATAGTTGATGGTATATTTATTATGTGCTTTATTTATACTATTTTATTTGAAGATATTGAATGCATAGAACTTTACTAGTTATTATGTAAAATCAGATATAATCTATAAATATAAAATTTTTAAGGTAATTTAATTTAACTTTTTATGCACAAAACTTTTATGATAATCTAGGCAAGGACACTCGACGATTCTTACAATTTTATGCGATCTTTTACAATCTTTCAATCTTTGTAAATTTTTGTCATTTTTAAACATTTTCTTACTCAGCTCACTATAGATTAGCATCTATTATCATATATTATACACTTATCAAACGTTTAGATGAAGAATTAATTGATAAATCAAGAGAAAATCAACAAAATTTTAATTTGATTTTTTTGTTTACAAATTTTTAGATTTTTCAAAAAATTTTTCGAACACAAACAAAAAGAAATTTGCAATTTACTAAGGTTCGGCACTTGCACGTGGACAGTCAAGTGTCGACGTCGGCAATTGTCAAGTAGCAATTCAAGTTGATTCACTCAAAAATGTCTCTAGTTTATTCAAATAAAATTATATTTGGTCAAAACTTTAGTAAATTGAAGAGTCATTGATTTTCATATTAATTTGCCAAATTAGAACCAAATTAACTTTTATCTGAATAAACTAGAGACATTTTTTTAGTAAATCAACTTGAATTTCTACTTGACAATTGCCGACGTCGACACTTGACTCTCCACGTGCAAGTGCCGAACCTTAAATTTTAGCTAAAACTTGTTTAACTGTAATATTCTAGTAGAAAATGATAATAAGGGATGGCAAAAGACTTTTCTGTGTACATTAGATAATTCAATTCAACGAAAAATGCGAATTTTACCAAATCAAAAATATACAATTTTTTGCGATCTTTACGATCTTTTGCGATCTTTTGAGATTATTCGCGATTTTTTTTCGAGTGTCCTAGTCTGAATGATAATATAACTATAAATCCAGGGCGGCTCAAAAAACAAATTTAAATTTAAAAATTTTGTTTTAAAACTAAATTTTAGCAGAATTTGAAAATCAAAAATTCAATTTTCACAACTATTCTTGTTATAATCAATTCAGAAAGAATATTTTAATTATTATATTATTGTGTTCTGTACTTGATTCAATTAATTAGAGCAAAGATAAGAGTGATTTTTGTTAAATTGTTGTTGTTTTCGATATTTTTCTATGTTTTGTAATGAAATTTAATGGTTTTTGAGGACTTTATTAATGCTAAAAATTCAAATTAATGGTGTAACGGTTTTGTTGAACCCCCTGGCTATAGATATTATTTTACAGTTTTGAGATTCAAATATAAAAAATAATTTTATAAAAAAAATGAATGTACCTACTTTTTCAATTTCATGTATTTGATTAAGACAATCTTATTGCTGCTCCTGAAATTATTATTATTTTATATTTTTTTACTGTATTTTTCAACAAATCAATTAAACGATCAAAATATGCTATAGATAATTTATCTACATATATGTCTACATATTTTCATGTTATCGAATAAGATAATTATTCAATTAATTCAAAGGAATGTCTTACTTTTATTCTCGCTCTCACAGAAATCAATGTACACATCAGTAAACTTGTTTTACGTCTTACCGACAGATGAATAGTTAAAGAAAAATTAATATTATTCATATTTTTCATTCATAATACACAGAAGTTTAGCTAAAGTGAAATACTTGCTGTCGAGTTTTATGTAGTTTTTTTTTTCAATTTAATTTAGTACTGCAAATGGTATTTAATATTATCAGATTTCAATAAATCTTCCACCCATTTATTTAAATCCCATACTCTTTCTACTTCATTTTTTCCTCTTTTCGATTCATCTGCGAGCTACTTATTTCTCTTGAAGAAGAAATATGTAGTAAATGGAGATAAAGACAACAAGAGTAAGTGAGACAGCAAGAAAGAGAGAGAGAAAGGCTGGTTTTTATTTGAGTAGTATGTTGAGATGAATTATCGTTTCTTATATTTACAATTTGCTCTTCTTAACACGCACGTAATTATTCTGACAGTATATGCAAAAAAAAATTGTTTTGCATGCAATTTTATCTTTGCCTTGACCGTATTTTTAAAGTGACAGTGAGAAAGTTCTTTCTCTACTCATATGGGCTTATTTATGTTGTAAGACTTACAGTTTATTCGTTTGATATAAAATAATGACATTTCCAAACCCTGTTGTAAAATATTTATTTTTCACCTGTACATAAAAATTAAAATTGAAGCCAAACCCCTTAGGAGGAAATCAAAAATTCGTCATCTTCTTGATCTTTCATGCATATTTTTTTACTACTTATTTTTTTCCTCTTATTTAATTTAATCCGATCAGATGAAGGAATTATCATACTTGCAGCAATGAAGAAGGTGAAGATGAAAAGAAAAAAAAGGTATTGATTATGTAGAGAAAAGGTGTTTGATTACTTGAGGTGAAATTAAAGGTAACTTTATATATATGGAACAGTTTAATAACAGAATTCAGCATGTAAATTGCGTGAGTCACTAGGGCAAATAATCTCTTTTCTCTTCATCTCGATTGTACGTTTTTTACAGGTAAGGATTTTAGATGGAATTTGTGGTCTGTTATTAAATTCATGTTTTTTTTAATATTCATTTAAGGTAAAGATAAAAAGTTATAATTATATGATAGTTTGAATTGAAATACTTTTTATATAAGAATAAGTATAACAACATAATTTTTGGCAAAGATACTTTTATTCTGACGCAGTTTAAATTGGCCAATATCTATTAAGTGGAACATATCAAAAAAGCTAATGATATTGGAATTAAAAAGAGTCGATTAAACATTTTGACTATTTACGAATATTCCATCATGTTCATACATTTTTATATTGTTAACATTTGTTAAAAAAATAGGAGAGAAAACCGAAAAAAAACATTCAACGCGATTGGAGCGCAATTTTGCTTTAATAAATCATTATTTTATAATAACGAATTTCACATATTTTTGCTCGCATTTTGCTGATGTCAAGTAGAAACTTTTTCTAAATTTTATGACTTTTTACAATTGTTAGTCCTTGAGTCTAGTAGTTTATCTTAGCATCAAATCCTTTTTAATAAGCTTTAAAATACCTCTACGATTAACCGTTACTGAATAATGAATTATACTCAGCTAGTCAGCCATCATGAACACAAAAGTTTTTTTTTGTAAAAATACGCTAAAAACAATTCTCATTGTTTTAAAACTACATTCATGGTTTGTAATATTTTTTTAAACAAAATTGATTTATGATTTATTTCATATTTATTAAATTACTTAATCGTTTATCATTAAATTATTTTTTGTTGTAAATGAGTTTATATTCGCCGTGAGCATAAATCTTAATTATTTGTCATTACGAGTCTAAAAATTGATCATATTTATCTTTTGTTGAAAGTTGCTATGTTAAGTCAAAATGCAATGTTGTTCATTTTCTATGAGTCAGATTTTTTGCACTTGTATGTAATTATATGCAAGTAATTTAAGTCATTTGAATTAGAGAAAAAGAAGTTGATTTTTGCTTTAGTATTTTATACTATAAATTATAATCCACTGATGAATCAGTGCACTAATAGGTAGGTGTTTAATTGCAGTAGCTTCTAACATAAACTAAAGAGAGTTTTTCTTAATACTCCCTTATGCCTAAAAAATTGAATTTATTTTCAATTCATTTGATTCTTCAGTCTAACGAGAGCCTTTATTCGCAAAAATTAATCATTTATTGTAGTAAAATATATTTTTTATGTGTCATTCGTTTCACATGTGATTAGTTATTGAAAAGAAGAAACGAGTTGAGAGTGTGCAGACAGGTTTTGTGCATGTCAAAATGAAAGAAAAAGTAATATGCAACTAAAATCAAAACGTTGGCTGCAAATTAATGATCTCTTGATTTATTTATTTTTATAAATTTGTATCTCATGAAAGACGAAATGAATGTTGTCATTTCTAAGAAAATATGACGTCCATTTGAGATTTGTCTGTTAGTTTTTAAGATGAATAAAATCATTTAATATTATATGGGAAATATTTATATTTTCGATGAGACTTAAGCAATTCGAACATAAAGTTTCCTTATGACTGATTATATTTTCAAAATATATTTTGTTTAAATAAAATTTAATGAAAATTTATTAATTATTTTAACAAAACTTTTTAATGAAGTATTTTTATTAGGATTTTAATAGATTGCAGTTGTATGGAGGAAGGGTTGATTTATGTCTTTCTTTTTATATTGCTAATAAGTTGATTTAAGGGACACACATGAATAGCAAGCAACTAGTAACTACTCACACGCGTCATTCGATTCGCTTTAAGTGGCTAGTGGGTGTCAAGATAATTGAGACTCTCACAAACAGATTTCATAAATTTCTAATTTGTTTTGAGCATGCGACCTAAATTTAATGGCGTATATACATTATACATTTATACCGTATGGTTTGCAAATTACAATTTATTCATAATTCTTAATTTGCGAATAATGTGTCAGGCGTCAAATCGAGGAAATGAAAATGAAAATAAAATAGTGTGAAAGACAAGTTATTTTGACAATTGACATGAACTTAATTTAGAAACCATTTGTATTATACACATGACTCGTTCTATTAAGATATATGTGCATGTGCTAATACAATAGTATTGCCATTTTATTTTGGGCTCAAACAAACTGAAAAGAATATTAAACAAACAAATGCGTTCTAATCTATTTTTAGCGTATTTTCGGAACAAGAATGAAGCTTATATTTTCACTTTGGTTGGCTGGCTTCAATTGAGGTGCGAAATCTCTTAAACTACAATAGCTAGCTAGCGACATATGGTTTCTTTGTGTTAAAAAATTATTGCTACGAAGTCAATAAAAGTATAAAAAAATTAATTAGCAGTTTGATCATTAGGTTATGATCAAAGTTTTGAATTTGGTTTCATTAAAATCATAGTAAACTATGAAAATCTCTTTTGAAAAAATATTTCGCGAAATTTTTAGATTTTGTTACAATAAAAAGGCAGAAGAAAATATGAAGAACTCTGCACCTGATTTTCCATTATTGATAGTGAAAAACACTTCAGAAGAAACAATTTCCAATATGACAAATCAAAAAGAGTCAGGATCATCTCAAGAGACATTAATAACACCAAAAGAATCTGAATTGGAAAGAAAAGTCTATTTGATCAATGAAAATTTAAAAAATGATGAATAATTCTCTGAAGCAACCACGATCATTCAAATTGATAATCATGACGAAAGCAACAAAATTGATATTGAGACATCACAATTCCTTGATTATTGAAAGAATGTTAATTAAAACGACAATAAAAATTTCATTAATATCAATACAAAATGCTTCATTGTTTGTGATTCATAAAACATAAAATGTGTAGAGGAATAGTTTAACTCGCAATATCTCTTTCAACCACGATTCCAATTATAATTAATGCGAATTTTCTTCTTATTTGAAGTACAGACTAACTCATAAATACTACCACACACGTGATTGAGGTTACAGACTTTTTGACGACGACTTGCCTTTCTCGCTCCATTCAATTATTAATATTTTACAAAAACACTCTTGCAGCCTCTCATCTTTCACATTGCGGTTCAATACAATTGAGAATATAAGAACATTATTAATAAAAGAATATAAACAACAATAACAACAAAAGCCGATCAAAATGGAAAAAGAAATGAGAAACGAAGAAGTTAAGAGATTATTTTTAGCAAATTTTTAAATTAAAAGATTTTTAATTTCCTTTTCGCTTTGAATAAATAACTCTCGATCAATTAGAGAATTGCAATTATAAAATAAAAAGTATGATAATAAAATTTAAATGTAAAAAATAAAAATTTTAATTTTGATAAAAAAAATTCTTAGTTTGACACAAAAAATGCGTCAAAGACTCTAAACCTAAAGTAAAATCTTCCTTACGTGGTTATTTTTTTTTCTTCATTTTACAAAAAAATAATCAATAATAATATTATTTCATATAACAACAAACATAAAACTCTTTTCATTGTAGTGTGTAAAAATTATATTTGCAAAATGCACTGCTCAGACTTGTCTGTTGAAAGAAACGATAAGCGTTTAACATCAGAGAGTATTATGAGTGACTAAGAAGTATTTTTCAGCCTTTTTTACGAATTGAAAACGTGTGTGGCGTTGATTTAAAATTAATAAAATTATAAAGTTTATTTCATTTCCATTCTTTCAATCAGATATGAATTGAAGCAGATCTTTTTGATTATTTTTTTAAATATTTTCATATTATTATCATGCGTTTTGATGTTAATTCAAATGAATAAATTTTAGCAATGCAGTATGTTAGACTGTCAGTTTCAATTCATATCAGTTAGAATACTGATTTTTTCACAGTATTTATAAAAGCGAGACGAAAAAAGAGACAACTAAAATGAGAGAACCAAATAAAATCAGACATTTTAAATCTCAGACAGTGACATAAAGTTCTATTGCGGTTTTTGGCAATACATCATTATATTTTATAGTTTATTATTATTATTTAAATACCGCTTTCAAATGTCATCATTGTAAAATGCAACAATTTTGCATTTTGTTTTGATTTCTCATTTCTTCTTGTTAATCTAAAATTCATGCATTGTCTGTTTGTATTAAAAAGATAAAAAGAGACATTTTATAAATGATTGAAGTCTAACAAGCACCTTGAGAGCGTGAGAGGAGTCTATCGAGTGTGATTAAGAGCGAAGACATCATGCTGGTCGATCATGCGTTTACATATATAATCTCGACTGAATCAAATATGATCAATAAATAAGAAATAGTTAATTAATACAAATTTCAGCAAATCATCATATTCCTGCTGTTTTTATGCTGCTAGCGCCTTGTTTTGTGGAAATATATCACAGTTAGAGCATTATTGTTGATAGAAAGACGTGCCTATTTGAAAGCGATAAAATTTAATAAATTCAAATAGGAAAGATAAATTCATGAATGTAACTCATTCTTATGGTCAATGTGATTCGACTTTATTAGAGTTACGATTATGCATTTAGACACCTAATGTTACTCTACTAGTGATCGATCGAGAAAATAAAAAAATAAATTGTGGCACAAAAATTTTAATAATATTTTTACAATTTCTCTAAAAAATATTTATATTTAATATTAAATATAACACATTATGGCGATTTTAAAAGAGATGTAAAATCTCTTTTAATTTTATTGTCATAATCTTCATATTTTTTAAAGTGATCGCAGATTAAGCATAGAACAGTCTAAAAGCGCAATTTAAAGTCTTATATGAGTATTTTCATTGAAGTATGTATATTCGAAATTTAGCATAACATAAAGAAAAACTATTAAATATCATTCACTTTAAAATATTTTTTAAATAGTTGATTTTTTTAGTTATTGTCATATTTATTGGCAGCTAATAAAATATGTAAAATCACCATATGCCATAATATTATTCACTCTCCACGCTTACACACAATCGACATCATGCCGGCAATTATTTAAATTAGAATTTTTCTTTCTTGTTTTTTTGTAGCACGAGCAAGTCGAAAAGTTTTTACAAGTTTTTTTGAAAATCGTTTTTTAGAAGATTTTATTTGCATATAAATTAGATGTTACGTTTGATTTTTAGACATTTAAAAATCCATTATCACTTTTGTAATTAATTTTCACTTCTTCAATCGAATGTCATCATCATAAACATCAAAAACACTTGTTTTGCATACATTTTTTTTTAGGGTTCAGACTTGCATATTTTTTGTCAAGTTAATTTCAAGTTGAATTACACAAAAATGTCTCTAATTTGTTCAAATTTTATTTAATTCATTTGAATTCCAGTAAATTTATATGAAAGTCAATGATTCTTCAATTAACTATATATTTTAAATTAATTGAATAAAATTTGAATGAATGATAGAATTTTTTGTGTAAGTCAACTTGACATAAAATAAGCACATATCAAGTAAAATATACATGCAAGTCCAAATCCCAATTTAAAACATAAATCATTTGTTAATATAATAGAAAAAAATGTTTTTTCTATGATAATCTTTTAAATTTTAAATTTTTTTAAATAAAATAATTGAAATTTCATATTGAAATATGATAGAAAAAAATTTTCATTTTGAAAATAATTACATTAATTGAATTCTTGATATGTTATTTTTTATCATAATTTTTAAAGGTTGTAAAGTTTCACAAGAGTAAGATAAATCTATAAATTGAAACCATTTCTACAAATGAGTTAATTTATTGTCATAGCTTCCCATTGCCTTATATTTTTTTATTATCTATGACTAAAAATATTCAGTATTTAAGTTCTAAAGTTAGATTTATTGCAAATTGAATTACCATCTACTGTTGTAATAGATAATTTTGATTAAAATCAAAGAAAAATTTTAACTGTAAAAAAATTAGAAACGTATTTTTCAAAATTATTTCCGAGCATTACTTTGATCATTTTTAGATTGATACAATGAGACAGTTTTAAAACAAATATATCATAATTTTATTTTTACAATCAATAGTGATCAGCTGCATTGTACTGTTAACGACAGATTTTTGTGAATTCTTTTAAAATAAAGTAAGATATAAAATTGTTTTATGATAAAATTAACATTAAATTATTTAAAATGATAATTTAGAGTCAAATGACATTTTTAGTGTTGAACGTCTTATTCTTTCTCTCTGTACCCACACTTCCAGCTATTATATTTAAATTTTTCATTGTTTCAACGAATAATTTTTTACGTTCAGTTAAATATAATACTACAGATAACCGTGTTCATTGTTAAAGAATTCCCTAGAAGAAATTTTTATGCATAAACCATTCGTCGAAAACATTGTTGTATATGAAGTTTATTATCACTTTGTCGAAATTAAATACTGTCAAAATGTAGCGATTTGCAAAAATATTTTAAAAATAGATTACGCATTTATTCCTTCTTGTATCATACTAAAAAATTACTATAATCAAGTTTTAGCGAACAATAAAAAATAAAATGCTTCCTTATGAAATGAAAAACAATTTTAATTGATGTGAAATATAAAATAGGCCATTTAAAAGTTGTTCATTATTTCCTACTAAGAAATTCGTACAAATTCAGTAAGATGATATTTTCATTAAAAAATTTTATCATTGAGTTGTTTTAGAATAAAGGAAAAATAATTTACAACATTGTAGTGAAATTATTTTATTATTATCACTTATTTGAAGTATCATAAAGATGAAGGAGAAAAAAAAAATAAAAAATAATACGAAAAGCTCATTTTTAATTTTGAATTTAACAAAACCGTTAAATTTACTTTATTCTTTAAAAACAAAAACTTGTGTAGAAGCTTTTAATACATTTGATTTGAAATGATTTTAGACCAACAGGAGTCAATCAAGTTATCACAAAGAAGATTTGCAACAAGTGAAATATAGTTTTTTATATATTTAAAAAAGTTTTAAAAAATAAATTTTATTTTATTTCTTTTCTTTTAATAATTATCTAAAATTGTGGTTTTCATATAACATTATGCAAAAAATAATGAATAAATTGTAAAGTCAAAATTAATAAAGAAAATTATCAATTAGTCTGGGGAGGAATTTTCACTCTTCTGCCATTTTTCCAATTTAGAATGTTTTCAATAAAAATAAAAAACAAGAAAAAAATGGACGAAAATAATTAATCGGAATTAATCAATTAACATATGTTTTTCAAGTCTATTCAACATTTGATTCAATCATTTCGTCTTTTTCAGCTCGCAATAATCGTTTAGCAGTTCGGCTGATAACAAGTGACTGATTTTTTGGGAAGCTCGAAAACAAAAGCTGTTGCAGTTCTTTAAGGAGGTTGCTATTTTCATCTGATAAAACTTTTACTTTTTGTCTAAAGTTGTTATTCTCTGTGACAAGTTTCTCAACACGTCGCTCTAACTGATCCATATATTCTTTCTTTTTACGACGCGATTCTTGTGCTGAGATCTAAAAATATATATTTTGTTAATTTATTAAAACAAAATAAAAATTTCACGTGAATCTACCTTATTTTTAATCTTCCTTCGAATCTTTTTCAAAGACTTTTCCTCAGCCTTTGTAAGTGGAAGTTTTTGCGGAATAGGATAACCTTCAGCCAACAATGTGCGTTTTTCTTCATCTGTTAGAATGAGCTCACCTGTGGAACCCTGAAACCATAAAACAAAATTTGTAAATTTTAAATGATAAAGAAGTTCAATATCAAAAACTACCTTCGGTTGGCTGCTGATTAATGGCGTGTGTATAGGTTGGCGAGTGGAACTTGAATATCCACGTGTTGCATGAGATGCATTTTGTGATTTTTTCGAGCTGCTTGAAGTGGAGGTGACTGCTGATGAAGCAGGACAATTATTATGTTCAGGACTTGAATTTCCTTTTGTCTCGTCACCTATTGACGATGAAGGAGGTGTTGGAGGTAAACCAAAATCTAATTATTGAAATATTTCAAATTTAATTTCCTGTATTGATAAATATTAAAAAATTTGTGTGATACTTACTAGAAACTTGTGATGGTTCCGTTTTAATTCGTGATGTAGTGCAGGTTTGAGAGGTAAGAAAATTCTGATCTTGACTCCTTAGCAGTGGCTATAAGAAATTTAAATTTGTATCATAAATTTTGAGAGAATTTAGAAAGTTTACCTTGCGATCATATATCAAGTCAGGATTTATGGATGAGATACTGGGCAATATGTTGCCATAGTTATTACAATTAGGCGATGGCGGGCAACTGGAATGTGGAGATAATGGCTCCTCTTTTACAATTGTAATATCATCGAGATCTGCTAAGCTACTTGCACATGACGATGAAGAATTTGAGCCACTATAACTCTTTGGCTGATTGAAAGATGAGGTGGCAGATGTGTTAGTGGATTTTATTGCATTCGTACCATATAAAGCACTTGTGTTGCTCAGTAACTGCAGAAATTTTTTCTGTTTTTGACTGCTTATTGTTATGCCTGTAGAATTGTTGTTGTTATCGCTTTGATTGTAATTGATTAAATTCATAGGGCAACTGTTCTCATCAATATCTATAGAAAGTAGGAAAAACGATTAGTTTTAGTCGATAAGGAAGCAAAATTGCAACATTTTAATTTCAATGAACTTTTCATTCATGAAAACTCGTGTATATAGAAAAAAAAGTTGTTAATTATCGGCGTGATCGTGATTTAGCATGTCAGCATATTTACTGCAGAATGCATTGAAAACATGAACTTAACTGATAAGAAAAACCTTCATAAAATATAAACTTCTTTATAATATTATAACAACCTTCTTATTAATGACTATTTTTATCAAAATTCATTATACAACATATTTAACTGGTCTTTAGATAATTTTTTCTTTTCAATATATTGAAATGTTATTTTTTTAAATTTTATACTTGCTATTGTATTTGTTAGTGGTATGTGCTTTTAAAAAAATATTTAAATTAAATAGTTATAACTATATCGTGATTAATTTTTATTTTGATTTTGTTATTTGTACTTATAAGCAAAAAACAATTTATAAATTATAATATCTTTTTGACTATATTCATTTAGCAACAAATAGGAACTTTTCAATTGGTTCAGAAAAACATCATTGCCTCATGACAACAAATACAACAAGTGAATTAATAAGAATGTTTTTTGCTTATTGTTTCTTCTTGCGAGCAAAAATACTGACGTGAAATTTCTTAACATCAAGAAGATAATCTTGAAACATCTGAGTCAATAATCAACCTCATTCTTATATTGAAAAACAAGTCGCTATACCAAATAACTCTGTAGTTGTATAAAAATGGAAGATGAAATAATAGTGGAACATTTGAGTAAATAACAAATATTGTCATGATAATGAAATATTCTCTCTCGATATAATCAAAAAAATTCAAATATGTAGTAGTATTTCGTTTTCCTATTTTATCTATGAAAAAATTCCGTTGCATAATTCAGGAAAAGAGATGACTTTACTTTCAGTTTTTACTTCATTGCTCAATTTTCTTTGTCTGTTCATGCATTTACGTCATTTGTTTTCTTTACATACAGAACCTGACCCACTTGTTTGTACATATTAGCAAGAAATATGATACTGTCATTTACCGAAAAATCAGCAGATTTATTATTTGAAAAGTTCAATAAGCGCAATGCGATTCATTGGAATGTGTCGATTTATAATTTTGATTATAAAAATTAAATTTACCTTCAAGTTTTGAAACATCAGAAGGTGAATTTGGAATTGAATCTCCGTCAGATGTGAGGCTGTAACTATGTTCAGCTTTTATAGGTACAACAGTGCCAAAAAGAGCTTCAGTCATCAATTTATCATTCAGTATAACATGCGGTATTTTTTGATTATTGGCTTCATTATCGCAATCCATGAACCAATCACTAATATCCGATGACGTTAATTTTAGAGACTCGTTCATCTAAAAAGATATAAGAAAGTGAATTTTTAATGCATTGTTCAAAATGCTAATAAATTTTAACATTCTCAAGAAAAAGAAGAAAAACAAGTTTCATTCCAGCTATTTATGACATCACAACAGCGGTGTTTTTTTCATCAAGTTGCGTAGCCGGAAAAGTTCAATGTATTTATCAAAAACTTCTTCTTTTACATTCCTCTTTGATTCTTTCTTCGTAATACAATCATCATCATTTTTTTTCTCTCTCGTTTTCAACCTCTCTTCTCTCTTCATTCACTAAAATAATACCGATTGAATTTGTGTGAGTGAAGCAATAAAATATGCTTGTATTTTGTACCGGCATTTAATTCTCTCAAGGTCAACTTAACTAATATTATTCAAAAGCCGCTATTTTACCCATCTTCAATGTTACTTTTACATTATTTTATAAATTTAAATCTATATTTTAAACACGATTTAAAGTTAACAATCTCTTGAGAATGTAGATTAAAAAATTTATTCATAAAATTACATGCATCTTAAACGTTTTAATTGAAATTTTTAAAAATAAAAAGCTCCGACAACAAAATAATTATCTATGTTTTGGAGGTGAGTTTATTAGGAAAGTAATTATTCAAGATTTTGTTCAAAAGGTAATTACATTCTTCTTAGTCTAAGTAATTAAAAGTCATAGACTTATTGTTTAGAATTTTTAGTAAGAATATTGAACCAATGATAGATAATTAATACGTTACCTAAAAATTATATTAATGCAAATAAGATAATGATAGTATATTCTTGTGAATTAATATCATATTGTTCATTCCCATCAATAAAAATATACATACAATAATAAACTAAAGATTTACCAATATTACACTAAAACAACTATCTATTTTCCTAATACAACTAGACATTAGCCTTCATTCAAACAAATTGTAGGACAAAAAACTCATTTAAAAAACTTTTTTAATAAATGTTATCCTTGAATCAAATTTTACTAAAATTTAGAAAAAGCTTTCATTTTGTTTGAGTAAAAATGTTAAAATAGTAAAGCTTTTTAATACTATTAAACTTGATCTCATTCGATTAATCTTTTTTTATAGACTTTAAGCATAGGCGTGCAAGAGAAGGGAAGAAAAAGAAACAAAAAACTCAACTTTCTTTGGCAATGAATGGAAATTTAATTTTATACAGTAAAAGTTAAAGTATGAAATTGTAAGGTAATTACTTGCTTTTTTCTAGCGAGCTTCACTTCTTCACGATTGTCGATTCATTTTCTTCAAAACATTTATTTTGGCAAAAAAAATGTTACGGCGTTTTAAAATATTTTTGTCGATTCGTTTTTTTAAAGAAAAGTTCAATCATGTATAAAGTTTGAAAACTGTTGTCTGTGTGTAATAGAACAGACAAAAAAGCACATGTGGAAAGAAATATTTAATAAATATCTTTAATTACGCATCAACGTCCATTTTTACTATGTTCGTACCTTTCTTTCTCTTTTTCGATTCAAAATTGGTTAAGTAACGGAATTCAAAACGAGTTGGCTTTAAAAATATCATTTTTGCACACTTCACTTCATGTAAGTACCAAGATATAGATTTATGAGTGTAAATTGGTACATAATATAAAATTTCATAGCATGATCAACTTGTTTTGTAATATCATATATACCTAACATTTTAAAAGAAAATTGATAATATTCAGATTTTTATATCAATATGATTCAGATATCACAAATATTGACACTACTCATAAATGCCAGATATTTGAATTATTATATAAATTAACAGAGGATAGAGAGACGTAAATTTTTTTAAAACTAAAAAATGCACGTATACATCTTAAAAAATTAAAAATCAAATAC
Source organism: Polypedilum vanderplanki (assembly GCA_018290095.1). NCBI lineage: Eukaryota > Metazoa > Arthropoda > Insecta > Diptera > Chironomidae > Polypedilum > Polypedilum vanderplanki. The sequence goes on from CM031379.1 coordinate 17,953,061, forward strand.
AATAAAATGCTTCAAAAAAATTTACCATTACGATAATCATCATTTTTATAATATTTTATGAAATTGAAAAGATAAATAGAGGTGAGTGAAGTCTTTTCTTGAGAACAATTTATCGAGAAAAATTTAAATAATTGAGTAGCGGCATGCATATTTGGAAAAAAATGTATACATGCTCAAGTAACCAAAGTACACACATATTAAAGAAAACAGTTAGTTTTTTTGTTCAACACATATAAAAAAAATCAAACTTTGTTGGTTACCAAAAAGTAGTAGAAAGAAGGCTATTGAGTAAGAAGAAAAACAAAAGAAAAGCTCACGAATATAAGATGTAGCTGTAGAGAGAAAGAGAGTGAGAGGAAAGACTTAAGTGAACGTCTTAAAATTGCAATGAGTTAAGCGAAAAGAAAGAAATTTGAAATTTTAAGCATGAAAAGAGACAAGAAGAAAAGAAAAAGTCAAACGACAACGGGTGATTTATTTCTCAATCCTTTTCTTTCTATTTCGTCAATGTAAACGAGCAAGCAGCAAGTAAGTGAAAGGCTCGCACACATATTTCTGATACATACATAGTTTTCTGCATTGTTACCTCTCTTGTCTCTCATTCGTTCACTTATTCATTTACTTGCTCTCACTCTATCTCTTTGATTTCATGACTCAGAAATCGCAAATTTTTGTGTTATACGAAAGTCACGGGAGTGTAAGAGAAAAAAGAAGAATAAATGAAATGTTATGAAAACTCGTTTTGATTGTGACTTTTTTGCTGTCTGATATATACCTAGTTATTTTTATATGCTACGATTTCGCATTTACACATGCCGGCAACAATTCATGAACTATGTTATATGAAATTCATGAGTTAAAAAAGTCTTAGACATAGACAATGAGACTTGATATCGAATATACATCGTTTTCTTTCATTTTGCTTTAAGGTTTGGCTCTCTCAATAGTTTGTAGCATTTCTCTTTTACCTCATCCGGCTTACAGCATACACCAAATGCGTTTTCTCATTTTTCTTATTACCGTATTTTCAAAAAAAAGAAATTTAATTGCATGAAACTGTTCAAATTCATTACAATTTTTATTAAAAATTGGCAAAATAAAAAAATAATGTTTTAAAATATTTTTTGACAGAACAGGAAACATGCAAAGATATTTTATCTCGCATATGAGAAACATGTTAGATAAGACAAATCTTTCTATATGCAGCAAACATACACAAGTATGTGTATGAGCGTTTATTGGTAACGAATTATAGTTTTATCATAAAAACCATTCACATTTCACTATCTTTTCCTGCAACCATCCATGCTTCCGCTGACTACAAGACAATTTTTTTAAAAAAATTATTATCAATTGCTAGCAAGTTGATGTTTTAACAAAAAAAAATAATTTATTTTGCTATAATAAAACAAGAGTGATACTCACACGTTGAAACATTAATATTTAAAAGTAATTATTTTAAGAAAATATGTATCGAAAGAAGATCAACTAGACCAATTGAATAAGACCGGCTTTATATGTATTGAATAGCTTGAAGCTGTGGAATGAGAAAGTTGAAGAAACCTATTTCATTCTTCTTTCCCTTCTTCATGATTTTCATTCATTTCGATAGAGATTAATATCTCATTCTTTCATGATGAAAGAGCGAATATATAGGCCATAAAAACTGCAGAACACTAACAGCATAAAAAACGTGATTACATTATATGAACTTCCCTTTGCCTAATGAATAATTGCATCTTATATTGTTATATTCTCGCTTATTAAAGCGTGTCTGCTGCGTCTAGATTTAATTTCTTTCCACATTTTTTCTTAGAATGAATATGTGCATAATTATTTATGCACAACTAAATTCATTACTATGAGATCAAAAAGAAATTTTCAGTTTAAGTTCTAAGGTTTTAAATCAAACCTTTCTATAACAAACCTTGGCCTCATTGAAGTTCTCATGTATAAAACTCGAAACAATCAAGAGCACATTAATTCTGCAAACGTGATTTCTTCTCGCTTTTAAGTGAAAAATTTTATCCGTTGTTGCCATTTTTTACAATACGCTTTTACGCAATTTTATTTGAATTCATTTTTGTTTCCTTTACTTCCGTTCAATTTTACTATTGCCAAATTCAAAAAAGTACGAATCAAATAAGTACTTCATATAGAAGACGTGAAAAAAGATTAGTCATAGTCAAGGCAAATTCACCAACCAAAGAGCACAAGTGTTTTGATAGCATTTAATCAGTCATATCAGTAGCTGCACAATTATAACAATCAAGCTCAAATTTATTTTAAGTAGTAACGTAATTCCTTAGAATTCTAAAGAGGTTAAGATATGAAAAGTAACAAGAAAGTGATAAGAAAAATGCGTATTTTATTCTATTAAGGTTTAGATAAAACTTAAAATATTTTGAAATTGTACAAAATAATTTAATGATGATGCTATGGAAGAAAAAACCTGTGAATTGATGACAATGTTATTTCAAAGAAAAGAATTTTTAGTTTTGTAAATAAACAAACCACGCGCGAATGAATCAGGCGTCAATGCTCTCTGAAAGCAAGATGTTCTTGTTGAGTAAGAATTCATAAAAAACACAAAAGAGAAAGAATAATACCATTGTGTGTGTATATATATGTGTGTGATAAGCCAACTTTGAGAAAAAAAATGTTATTTAGAATTAAAGAAGAATGAGAGAATGATGAAGAGGTAAAGGAACCAAAAAATAAACAAAAACAAAAATGCGCGAATGAAGGCTACAAGTGTATGAACGTCTCTTCTTCAGTAAATGAAAATTACTGCATATGATGTTCATTATATTTACTTCTGCACAAAAATATTGTTCCATTTTACTTCATTTCTTAATTTCTTTTGACATGCGATAAGACCATGTTGCACACACATATGTATGTAGTTTTACAAGAAAACACGATTTCAATTGTAATTTTACAAACATTTCTTTCTAGCAGAAGTCTATCGCATTAAAATAGCAAGCGAAAGAAACAAAAAAGAAAAGAACTTGCTTTATTGTAAATTCACATTTTTTCTATCTATTTTTTCTTCATTTGGTGTTATGCTAGATAGGTAAGGTTCAACAACCATTTCGAAATATTCACACTCATACTGTGTTCTTATTTGCTTTCCTTTTTCTCTCTCTATTGGATATTAGTGCTTAACATTTTTTTCTTCAAAAAACCAGCTAACATTTTGAAGAATTCTTACTAGTTTATTATCATCATCTTGAGAAAAAAAATCTGTAAATATTTTCATTTCGCTTAAAAAATCATAAAGTTATATGAAAAAGTTCAATGATCGTCACAACAAAAAAGAAATGAATATGTAAATTTTCTTCTTTTCGCATGTTTCATTGTATTGAAATATAAAGTAGAAAAGCAAAACTTTTAAGTTTTAATTATCACCTTATAAAAGTTTTTAATGAATAATGATTGAGTTTCTTCAAACGGGAAATTATTTTTGAAAAATATTTTCTTATCACTTCTCCATTGTTTCTTCTTTTTCATTCTTTCTAGTAATATACAAGTGTGATTAAATTTAAAATTGAAAACACAATTAGTTATGGTTATATGCAAATATAAACTTTTGCAAAAATTTTATAAGCTTCAGTTAACAATTTTTTTTCATATAATGTTACTTATTAACAGTCAAATTTGACTCTATTGTCAAATTTCTAAAATTCATGTTTGAAAAATTAATTAATATTCAAAAATCGACATTCTTTAAAAAATAAAATGTTCCATCATAAATTAAATTAAAAAAATCATTAACTAAATTCATGCATTTCGTAACTAAAATTGAATGGTATTTTTATCATACACTTTTATAAAATTTAAAAATTTCAGCGAATTATCGTCATCGTTCATTCATAAACTACCGTTATTTGCGATGATTATAATTGATACAATTACTTTTGTGTCATATTTTGATCGTAGTCATTTATTCGTCCGTGAAATAAAAAAAAAGAAAATAACCAGATTATAGTTTTAAACATTTAAAATTAAGTAAGTAGAGAACATAGTAAAATTTTGATAAATTGAGTAATTCGTTCAAAAATTGGATTTTTTCACCACATATATTTGTGATTTATTAAACGCATAATAAAAGAAATGAGAAATTGCGAGTATAAAAACACAAAACCTATAAAATTGCAAGTTTAAAGGTGAAAGTCTGTTGAAGAGAGTTAGCTCAATGATATTTAATTTTTTGAATGAAAGATCATCTTCACCATTAGACAGAGAGTTTGATAATTTTCAAATAAAATTACTCGACTTTTACTTGAAAAATTTTATTCTAGTAAAATTATTAACGATTTACTCACGATAGGGCTTGGACTTGCGTGCATATTTTACTTGATATGCGCATTTTTTTATCAAGTTTATTTCAAGTTGACTTACACAAAAATGTCTTTTATTTATTCAGATTTTATCTAATTCATTTGAAATTCTAACAAATTTGTATAAAGGTTTCTTTAAAAAGGATTCTTTATTTACTATGTATTTTAATTGAAAATAAATTCAATCTAAATGAATTAAAGACAGTTTTGTGTAAGTCAACTTGAAATCAACTTGACAAAAAATATACGCATGTCAAGTAAAAAATGCATGCAAGACTGAACCATACTCATCAATGTTTCCAACGTTTTTACTCGAGTAAAAATTTTTAAGTAAAAGTCAAATAAAATTCCTCCATCAAAAATTATTTTTATGTCAAATAATTTGTCTCGTCTACAATTATTTACTTGTCTGACAATTTCGGGCTCTGGTATGAGAAGTTCAAATTATCTTTTCATTTGCTTTTATTGCAAAAAATATGTATTTGGAAAGTACCAAAGTAAAAGGAGAAATTCAAAGATGATTACAGTTTTAATATTTTTAAAAAACACTAACTAAATAGTTTCACTCAAGTGAAAAGTGCTAAAGGTATGCCTTAATATTCTTTCGACTAGCGGCAAAAGTTACCGGCATGAAATAATTACATTTAGTGTAAAACTTGTATTGCAGTTGCCGGGTCTGGCTTAAGAGCCAGCCACAATCAAGATGAGTTTTTTTCTCATGATATTTCAGTTCTTCTTTTTACTGCTTTTGCTTTACTCAATACAAGTAAATACAAAAATCGTGTTTGCACTCTCACTTACTCTTTTTCCTTATACATATAATATAATTTCTATGAATAACATAATTGATAACATTTGTCTGTTATTTGTCTGCAAAAATAATTCAACAAAGTACGACTTAATAAATTGTTCATAAATTTTACCTATGCATAAAACTTACCTCTATGGTATTATAAATATTTTTGCAGAAAAAAATTTTAAACTGAAGTCAGTTTCAAGCTTGATTTTTTTTATAAATACAAATGAAGAAAAAGTTAAATCATTAGAGGTCATTCACACACGAATAATTTTTTCTTTACATCATCTTTTAAAATTATTAATTAAAATATTTTTCAAATAACTTTTTATATAATTCACAGAACTAAAATTAATATATAAGAATCAATTAAACATTAAATAATTTGATTATTTCGTAATCATGAGCAGTGTTGAAAATTTATTGTTTGTAAGAAAAACCTTTGTTTAAAACTAAAAGCGTGGATCAAAAAAATACAGTTTAAATTTTAAAATTTGTAGAATAAAACTTCTAAATATAATGCAAAATAGTTTTTATAAGAATATGGTATTAAAAGCAAACAATATAAAAAATGCAAAAATAATAAAATTTGATTTTAAAAAAGTTACCTATTAATATGTTTCTCATATCTTGGTCATTTTCTTATTGATAACCTCATTTTTTGTTGTCATTAATTTAATAAAGAAATACTATGTAAATAAATGTTTATGAATGCAAGTAAGCGAGAAAAATACTTAATAAATCATTACACATTTCGCATAAAAGTCGCATTTTGTTATCAATACATATATGTACATTGTATTAACTTTTTTACTGATAACTGCACTTCGATAAATCATAATTTCAAACAGGTGCATATAATTAGGAGCGCATTCGTGTTGTTGCCGGTTGGAAAATATTTTCAACCATTCATTTTGACAATCGATTTAAGTGTCTAGCATTTTCAAAATTTAGTAAAGAGAGAGTAAAAGACACATAAAACTTGTTTAAAATCACATGAAAAGAAGGTGCTTGTAGCGAGACACTGAATGACAGAGAGAGAATAAGAGAAATTAAATGAGAGAGCGAGAGAGAAACGCTTAACGAAAAGAATGCTTGTATGGTTAAGTAATCATCATAAAAATCTTTATTTCAGTTAGTTTTTCTCCCTTTCTTCTGCATCAATGTTCTAAAAATATATTATAAAAAAATCTCGTTAAACAAGTGCTAACTTGTTTCTGGAATCTGGAAGAAATGCATCGCTACAAGTTCATTTATTTTATCAACTTGTTGCTGTTGCATAATTTTTCTATGAAAGCAATATATGTTCTATGTGAAAGAGTTTAGAAAAAAAATACCAGCGTGAAAAAATATTTTATACAAGTATGCGTCATACATATACAAGGATGAAGAGAATGCCATAGTGTTATCAATATATTTTTTGCTCTTTTAAAAACTTGATGTCATTTAATATATTCAGAAAGTTTCATAAGAGAACCTGTTGCCATGTTGCTAAGAGACACCAAAAACTAAAGAAATATAAACGTTCAAGACAGATAAAAATTTTCTTGCCTACTTTCGTTTCTTTTTTTTTATTCACTTTTTAATTATCGTATTAATATATAAAACAATTTTTGATTTTGTTACTTCTGAACTTTCGACTTTTTTCCAATCAATCTTTTCTACTTCTTCTTCTTCTTTTAGACATCTCTATTATTACCATCTGCTGTGATAAAATGAAAGTTTCAAAAAAAGCTTATTCATCGAAAAATTCAAAAGAAAAGTAAAAACTCGTTGGCAATATTTTTTTATTAGATTGTAGTACTTAAATGAAATTGAAGAAATTATGCATTTATGCAAAACTTTCGTTTGCAATTAATAAATTTGAAGCAAAAAGATTAAATAAATATAATCAAAGTTTGATATTTATTTTATAAAAATCATAAAATAAATATATCGCATAAGCTAAATACAATTACCAATAAGTATGCAAAAAAATTTTTTCTATTGTTTCGTGTATACTAACCATTGGGTCACTTTTAACTTTATCGAATTTAAAAATCCGTAAAAATGTGTATGTCAGTCAGTTACAGATATGCATATGTATAATTTAAATTTATACATCAACTACAAAAAATGACTCACGATTTTTTCACTAACTTTTGCTTTTTTCAACAAATTTTTTTATATTAATTTAGAAATTAATGTGTGGACACCATTTTGCGTTTATCGTCATTTAGGTACTTAAAAAATTTTTAATTTAAATTATGTAATGATCTCAAATATTTGCAAATTTGTATGATCAAGGATTCGTTATAATTATAGTATACATATATTTAGACAAAGTTTCAAAGGGCGATGTCAAGGATGAATGTTCTACAATAATGAAATTATCAGCTAAAAATTGCTTCTCCTTATCTTTCCAATTGCGTAATAAATTTTTTGATTATACTTTGTATGAAGGAATTATTTTGCAATGAAAATAGCACAAATCAATAGTAAAGAAACCTATTTAATTACCAATATTTAAAAAGTCGTCTTATAATTTATCGATCACATTTTATATGAAACTAGTGATGAAGTCTTACAAAAAACTTACAGACGCATTTTGCCTTATACTTTTTAGTAGTTATTCATTCATATATACAATATGATATTCTGTTATATTTTTTTTATAATTTTACCAACTTAGTTTTTCTAGTACATTCATTTAGCTATTATCGTGTTCATAAAATAGAACCAAAACGGCACATATTGTTTTTCAATTTTTCTGACAGACAGAACATGGTCGGAAAAAATTGTGACGAAAACTTATAAAATAAAAAATTTTATGGGTTATTTTTATTGTAGTTGTATCAATACTTATCACTATTGTAAAATCGTGAATAAGTTTATGCACATAATCGTGCATATATCCATTCATCAAAAATTATCAATTTTTTGACTGCAAATTTTAAATTTGATAATAATGTTTGAAACATACTTTTTTACAAAATTGCAGTTTAGGTTAAATATAAGTATGTAAGCTAGTTGCAGAAACGAAGGAGAAAGATGAAAACCACGTGCTTTATTAACCTCGAGTTGAAATTTTACACGCGATAAACCTACTTTTTTCCGAAGCAAACACAAACAAAAAACATGTAGAATTAGTCGACACGAAAATTTTTTTAAAAATAAAATAGCAAATTTATTCGAATAAGGTTTTATTTGATATTAATTTTTCACAAAAAAATTTTTAAGTGCCTTTTTAAGTGTGGAAAACATCTTTAAATGTTAAAATTATATTCAACTACCGTCTTCTTCGAGCCGGTTCTTATGCAAAAGAAAGTGGCCAAAAAATTATATTTATCATTAGAAAGAAATTTTATTACCGGCATACAAAATGAAGGCTCTTATATTTAGAAAAAACGGTAATGTTAATTATTGAAAAATTCATTTGTTTATATACGTATTGAATTATTCATACTTACATAGAGTAAAATGTGTGAAATTTTTCAAAATTTTCTAAAAAATCAAATTGAATTGTAGTTTTCAAACACATTATATGGATAAAAATGATATATCAAATAACGACAATTTTTTGCATCAATAACCTTGAATTTTGCTTACATAATTTATTACATAATCAAGACCTAAATAACACAAAAATTAAAAAAACTTGCTAAAAATCGAAAAACTTTAGACATCTTTACAATTAAATTTTGATGGAATTAACTCAATATTGTCTATCCAAATCAGGATGACGCATTAATGTGAAAATTTGACGTCATGAATTTATACTGAATGCGTAATGCTTTGTACACAAAACATAGATAAGGAGAATGCAAAAACATAAAGATCAACCTACTATAAGAATAAAATCTCGCCCACGTTATTGAATAAAATTAGGACATAAATGACATACTTCATTTATTTCTATTTTTATCTTTTAAAAAACGCGACATGGATTAATCTATGAATCCTTAAAAGCGTAAATGCAGAAAATAGATGTTAAAGTTGTTTCTTAATGAAATTATAAAGAGAGCTTTAATTTTTTTATGTAGAGTGTTTTTAAAAAAATGTACTTTTATCAGTATAGTACTTAAAAATTATGATGGTTAAATGAAAGTGACAAAAAATAGTTACAAAAACAAAAAATAGAACAATGTGGAACGCTTGTATGAATGTTTTTTTTTTCTTTTTTTAAACGAATCAATTGCATAATTTTAAATAATGTAGAAGTAATATTTGTACAATCAGCTATATAAATATCATTTTTGTATCATAGTTTATGAGTTTAATTATTTATATGATTAAAATAAAAAGTTTTTTTAAATTTATGCTGCATTCGACCCAATTATAATTTTTCTTTCACTTTTTAAGTTTATAAAGTCACGATTTTTCTCATATGGAGAGAGCATTTCAGACTCTTATTAATCATTTAATGTGTCTGTTACCATTAATACATTATATTGCATAGACTATTTCCGATGACAAAAAAAGTACAGACACAAAGTAATTAAATTATCAAAGTAAAAGACTCTCAGGTAGTAACTGCCATTCAAATCGGCTGATACTTTTAAATTTATTTACTCATAAGTAAACTAACTCTCTGAATTGACATTAAACGACAACCCATTCTACTAAACGATTTTTAATATTTACTGATATTTCGACATGTACATTGTTAGACCTTCACAAAAACAAATGACATTAAGTGGGCTTTCTACTTCTTCTATTTATGTGATAAAAATTAGTAAGTAACTAATAAAAGGCACTGCCATGTGTGAGTAATGAACGCATTTTTTATAGACGACTTTATTGATACCTACCTAAAATTGCCAAATGAAAAATTGTGCAATAAGATATAACAATATCAAACACATAAAGGCAAAGTGATATGAAATTGATTACAAGTGGTAGCTTTTCATGGTATATACATATATGAACGAACCGCTATTGTAAAAAAAAGTGATAAGATGCAATCAATCAAAATTTGAAAAAAAAATTATAAAAAAAGCCCCGGTATATTTAAAGTTTAAATATAAATGATTAACTTTCGAATATATTTTTCCTACATATTACTATAGTTCTATTATGTAATAAGAATGAACAAAAAAAAATAAAAATTTATATTAACACGTGCTAGAGAAAGATCGAGTAATTGAACGCTAGCTGTCATTGCTTCTCATTATCAAATTAAGTATATTTCTCACGTTTACGCGTCACTTTGAACTAATACAAGTCTTGATAAGAAAAACCATTTCTGATTTCTAGTGTTCCTGGAATATGTTGATGCTAAAAAATGTGTAGTACAAAGTGAACTTTATCACAATTGTCTCTTTTGATATAAACATCTCCTATTCTTCGAAAATTTCGACAAAAATACAATAATTTATATTTTTAATAACAAGAAAAGTGTATGTTTTGTAAGATAAGAATTTTTTAAAGTGTTCCGCCTTTTGCTAAAAATATGTACTTATTTTTAAAATAAGATAAAATGGGTAGACTTTCATCAAATCAAATAAACATATTTTTTTCTTTCCAAGGTCCAGAATGTAATACGAGTAAATTTTTGTTGAATTATTTCATCATTAAATGATTTGATTAGCGAAAAAATATAATAAATACTATGTGTGAGAGAAGTTAGTACTAATTAAAACCATGCGGGCAGTTAATGCAGTGACTTTTTTTTTCATTTTCTCTCTCATCAATCTCCCTCTTTTTCAGTCTTATGTAATAACCTTATGAGGATAACCTTTTAACCCGCACTTTTAACAGAGAATTTTTCTTATACTGAAAGCAATAATAATAGAAATATTAAATTGCACTATTCGTAATGTTATCAATTTCTTCAGAAAGTGAATTAAAATTTTAATTGTTTGAGTAGATATATAAAATAATACACAATTTTTGAGTTTGATAAGATAATGACGTAAAGTCATTTGGTCTAGGTCTATAATTTGTATTTGTGCAATATCATTACATTGTATGCGTGTACATATGTGACTTTTCATTTATATACTTTTCCTGTCACTACCACTTACACTTACATACTTTAAATTTTCTTCTATATAAGAGTATTTGTATCATGTTATCAATTTTATTATTATTTGATTGCTACTTTCTGGATTTCCCTTTCGTAATGAATTGTGAGTTTATAAAAACAGTAACGTAAATTTAAAAGTTTCATAGGAATTTTTTCATTAATAAATTAGTTTTTTAAAAAAAATTTTCAACCATATGGAATCATGAGAATAATCAATGCGTCATAAAAGTAAGCTTTCTATGTACATATTGATAATTTAAGTGTAAAATGAGAGAGAAAAGAAATTTTTCCTAAATGTGTACCACGTTTTATTTGGCACTCACCTCTAAATCAGTCTCCCATAGTTCTTTAAGATCGTTGACCTCATTGTCAGCGTAGACGTCCATTGTCATATCCATTGGTCCTAAGTTGTAGAAATTTTTATTTTTACAGATGAAGCCTCTATGCGGTTGTTTAATTATACACTTTTATTTAAAAAAATTGATTTATGTATATTGTTATTGTTAACTTATTTTTTCAATAAATTCTGTTTTCTGTTGTACTATACTATGTATATTTTGTTTTTCTTCTTTCATAAAAAACAGTATAAATGATGGATTATTATTAAAAACTTTATTCATAAATTATTTTACTAAATTTTTAAGCACACACTACTTGTTGATTTTACAAAATTTATTTTTTTATCAAAAAAAAATATTTTTATCCAGAACTTAATTGTCAAATTTTTATTTATTGCACAAAGTTCCCAACTTTCTCATGTAGATATATTAATTTATAAAATAAGAAAAAATAATTTTAAATGGTACAAAAATATATTACTAAAGATCTAACAACGTGTGCATCTAATGAATGAATCTTTAACAATGAAAAAAAAGAATTTTTATAAAACGAAAATGTAAGTATAGCGTAAAAGTCAACTAGTTGGTGAGAGAAAGAGAGTGATGAGAGAATTGAGAGACTCTCTTTACATTATTACTTGTAGAGATTCTCATACACTGGCATGACCGAAAAATATATTTATTTAAGATGTTTTTCTGAATACTCTTGATAAAAAAACAAAAAAACTTTCCTATTTTTTTTCATTTCTAATTTCTGAAAATCTTTTTTGAGGATTCTGATTTTCTTCTAAAATTAAGAATTCCATGCCTTTCACTAACCTTCTCTTTTTCTCCTTTCCTCGCGTAATTACATTCTCTTTCTCTTTTATTCAAAACCAAGAGAAATTACAGTTACATTTTTGGAATGCTTTTAGATAGAGTTTTTCGTAAGAACTTTTCTACAAGCATGTCTTTAAACAAGTTGTTGAAAAATTATTGAATAATTAAAATCTTTCATGAATTAAAATAATGTTAAATTTTATTTTAAAATCACTATAATGAAAAGTTAAAAACATACATTAATGAAACTTATGAAAACAATATTCTAAAGAATAATACAAATAAAGTCATAAAATGGTATCAAAATAGAAAAATGTAATCAAACAAAATGAAGAATAACTTTAAAACTCAATATTAACTTGAAAGATAATTTAGTTTTATATAGGCTTTTCCTAATAAGAAATTTTGTGAAAAAAAAAAAACCTTTTTTCAAAGACATGAGTCCATCATAAATGAAAGTCGTTAAAACAATTTCTTTAGTGCTCAGAAAAATGCAAGGAAAAATCACTCGAGTGTCAGGCGACATTTTTTTGTCGGGCAACAAATGGGTGACATGTCATGTGAGACAAAAATGTTGCGCGACTTTTGAATTTTGTAAAATTTTCTTCTATTCTCATTTTGCTTAATATCAGTTTGATAAAGAATTGAATTACAAGTATTTTGATATAAATATCAATAAATTTGATAAAGTATTTAAGCCAAAAAAGTAATTTTTTCTAAATTTTACAAATGTTTGTTAACATTTTTATGTGACATATGTGTCAGAGCAACAAAAAATAATTTTTGTCGCCCCAGTGATTTTCGCTTGGAAAAATGTTCATTTTAAAAGAAAATATTTCAATTAGGACTATTCATTAAATATATGAAAAGATATAAATGTTTTAATATATGAAAACCTTTGGAAAACCTTGCTTAATCCTGTTTAAAGATTACAGATTGTTTTGGATCTGGTTGTGAATAAGCTGAAAATGGAATTTTAACTATAATTTTAAATAATTTAAATTCAAAGAGATTGATTTACCTTTATAAAGATAAAGTCCTAGAGCTATATGTAAATTTATTACGGCTACTACTGCTGCATAAATGTTATTCAGTACATTTGAGAAATCAAAAAAAGTTTCGAAAACATATTTTGATCCGAAGAATGATAATACCGGCAATAAAATAATTAGAATGCAATAGAAAAAGACAGTCAAAAACACAGAGAAATCAGTCTTATTTCGGGTTTTGGATTCTTCCTGTAAATAATAATGCAAAAGGTATATAAATCACGTGAATAGTTTTTAAAATTACATATTTTTAATTTTGTTATTTATCAAAATTAAATTATTTATAACTCACATTTAATAATGATTTGTTATTCTTTTTTTGTTTAGACATATTAAATTATCAATACACTTTCACAGCATAAGCTATTAAGATTGAAAAACTACAATTTTAAAATTATTTCTTGCGTTTTTGTTTACAAAAAAATCTACAATTAGGTAGTTGTAAAATATTTTCAAATATTTAAAAAACAGTTGATCATTGATCTAAAATAAAGTCAGATATTGTTTTTGATGAAATAATTGATCTCAATAATATGAAGGTAAATTTAACTGTATTACAATTTATTAAACTTAATTCAGTCTATTTCAAGAGTTTTACATTTTTGTTATTTTATTTAAAAGTTTATTTCAACAGTTAAAAAGTTCATTAATGGTGAATTTTTTTAAACAAAATTTCACCTTGATATTCACCACAAAAATATAAAAACAAATTTTATTGAAACTTATTCAAAAAAATATTTATAATAATAAAATTTACTATTATAATTATAAAAAAAAATATCTCAAAATGTCGAAAAACCAAGCAGGAGATGAAGATATCAATGACTGTCCTGAATTAGATGATGATTATTTCACAGAAATCGGTAATTATGAAAATTTTATATTGTCTTTTTTTGCTGATTGAGCGAATCATATTTCATAAAAGGGCAAAGTTTTACTGTATTAGACGTATGGGCTGATAATGAAGAAGAAGTCATAGTGAAAAAGGAGCCTAGAGATAGTTCAGAACAAACGTCTACAAAAAGGTCCAGTAAAAGATCAAATTCACGTTCCGATGATAGAAAGAATAAGAGCAAAAGTCCAGAACGAAATAGAAGTCGATCTAAAAGGGCAACATCGCCTTATCGACGTTTATCAAATGATAGAAGAAGATCACCAATGCATTCAAGGAAGGAAAGAAACAGAATCGACGCTAAAAAAAGTTTTTTAATGGAACTTCAAGAAAAGTTTCAATCGCAAGGAAAAGAGGCACCTGAAATTGAAAATTTAATTCGTCAACAAAACTTAAATGTGCATGACTATAAGAATCGTCAGCATAATTTTAGCAACAATAATGATCATCAAGCAAAATCTATTAATTTTATGAACAATTCTCAAATGATGCTGCAGCAACAACAATTTAATCCAATAATGTTGAATCCCATGATGAATATGAATATGCAACAACATCAACCAGTTATGATGAATCCATACATGCAATCAAATTCATTTATACCTTTTGATCCCATGATAGTTCAACAAAATCTTCAAATTCCGATTCCTCAACCAGTTCCTCCACCAACTCAACAATTCGATTTACCGTCATTAAGCAATGATTTAGGTACATTTGAAAGTACATCATCAAGAGAATTAAATATTGAAGAAGTTAAAAAGAAGGTAAAAACTTTTCTTATGTCATATTTTATCTTAAATACCTTAGCTATAATATATTTTGTAGGCTCTTGAACAAAAGAAAATAAATCTAACAGATTTTCTACGTCAAAAATCAAAGCAGAAGAATAAAAGTGAATCATATGATGGAAATTCATTTGCGAAAAAATCTGAAGGTTTGATAAAAAATTTAATTCAATTTCTATATTTTGTTAAACATTTGCCGTAGTTTTTATTTTGAATTAAGTGTTTTTTGAAAAATCCTTTACAGTGTTAAAACGATGTAAATTAGCTGCAAATTCAATTTCTGAAATAGAGCGTCAAGAGAAAAGTTTCCCAATAAAATGTGTCATGACAAATGAAATCATGCCAACAATTGCAACAAAAAAAGAATTTTTAAACAAAAGTCCATTGATTACAAATGATGAAAATCTGCTTTTCAAATTTCAAGCGATTAATACCTTGCAGTTTCGTAAAGCTCTTATTAACAATCCAATAAGAAATATTTCTGGATCAATGATATCATTTGCTCAAAACATGAAAATGGACTTATCAAAATTATCATTAAAAGTTGATAAAGAAGCCAAAACTTTTCCATTAGATGAAGGTGAACAATTGCAGGCTCAATCACATGTACAACTTAATCAAGTTGTTGCTACAAATAGGAAAATCATGAGCAAAGGAATTCAAACTGAAGTGTACAATTGTGAAAAATGTTATAAAAACAAACAAATCAGATCTAATGCTAAGAGTAAAAGTGTTCAAACAATGAGCACCGATTTAAATAAGGATATAGGAATCCAATGTGATGACGATTTGGACAATTTTACTTTTACAATAGATAAGAAAACTCTTGAAAATAAAACCTATGAACAACATTATGCTTTACAAGTTTTTGTTGAAGCATTTAAAATTCCTTGTAAGTTTTTGGACCTTGATACAAAAAATATTGAAAGCAATGCAGAAACAAAAGTAACGCAACCAAGATTTCGAGATGATGAACGATTAAATTTTGCTAATCCTGAAAATCCTAATTCAAATAGGATGGACTTCATTTCATTGTCACCTATTCACAAAACTAGTCGATCTATATCGCCTAGAAAAATACCAATTTTTGACAGAATAGGTGAAAAAATCAGTGACCCAATGTATGTTGATGATGATGAAGATTCTAGAAGCTCGCTAAATTTAAACAAGACCAATCGGTATAGAAAATCACCACCATTCAGTAACCGACATCGATTTGATCATGGAAGAAACCTTTCACCTGGTCCATCGAAGAGGTTTCGCAATAGAAGCAGAAGCAAGAGTCGCTCACGAGATTCTTTTTCACCTTTACAACAAAGAAGACGATATGATTTAAATGAGCGTAAAGGCAGATACTAAAATTGTTTCTTTTAATCGTATTCATGTAAAGCAAAAAATTGCTCTTAGTAATTCGAAAAAGATGTATGAATTTCAATAATATTTAAAAATAAAATATATTTAAGGTGAATATCACTTTTTCATATTACTCATATCAAGAAAACAAATGATTTTTTATTTACCAGTATTAAACATCATCACATTTCAAATTAACAAATACGCCCGCAAGTAAAAACGAGTTTATATCCAAAAAGATGTTGCTTAAAAAAACAAGAATTTTTATAAACATGTATAAGGTTACGCATTTTCAATTTTTTTTAACAAACTTAATTCAACATTTATCACGTGAAGACAATAATTGCTAATAATTTTTGAAGTGAATTATTAATATGAAATATTTTCATTGTTGCAAAAAAAATCAAAAGTGAGTACACTTTAATCTACTATAATATTGTGATAAAATAATGAATAATTTGAAGATAATTACAATAAAGAAGAAAGAATATGATAATCATCAAGTATTTAGTTTGTCACTCTCAGTATCTATAATGTTGTGAAGAATGTGTGAAATATCTGAATAAGTCTTTGACTCATTATATGTGAATTGCAGAACTATTGACGGAAGTAATTTCAAATATTTTTCGACTAGTTTGAATTCCTCAATAACACAATAACAGCCAAAAGATAAATGGTTTTGCTGCACTCTCATTCTTTCATTGTCTTCTTCATTATTAGTATTTTGTTTTCGAATTATATTTTTAAACCATATATTATTAAAGCTATTTGTAGAACTTTTTTCATTAGAAAAAGATGTCTGTTTTCTATAAATTATTCTATCACACAAATCGTTAAATGCAATTAGCACTTCATTTAATAATTCTAATCGTTCATCTAACAAATTACCATTTGCATTTTCTGTTATTTTTGAAATTTCCAAAAAATTTTTTGATATTTCTTTCAAACTATCATCTTTTATGTTTTTTGATATTGAACATAATGAAGATGCTAAATCACCGTAATCCTTTCTTTGATTATTACGTTTCTTAATCTGATTACTTATAATATTTTTAATAGCGCATAAGTGATTTATAATCTTTCTTATTTGTTCACGTTTTGTCAAGATATTTTCAAGATTAATAATTTTTTCGAATCTCATTATAGATAAGCTCATGCTACACTCATTTTTTAATTCAGAGCAAAAGTCTTGATGAAATTCATTTGAATTATGAACCAAAAAAAATTTGAAAATTTTATCTGTTGAAAGAATAGGATGTTGACTGATAAGAGTGAGCCAACGTTGAAGTCCAGAACGACGTTCTTCCAATAAGGCACTAAGCATAAGTAGTTTAGGTGGCAAACGTGGAATCATACGAAATTCATATGCTTTTAAAAAATATTCATAAAGATTGAAAAAATCGGTATAGCGATGATATACTGAAGTTTTATAATTTTCTGATGAGATCTGTAATAAACCAATATATAAAAATTGATGAGTCATAAATGTACATTATTGAAATTTCATTGTATTTTATAACAACCTCATACTCTGTATACTTCAAAAATCCTCCTTTCTTTTCTGGAACAATTTTAACTTTGATGACATCAGAAATATATCGATCAGATGGTATTTTTGTATCAAAAACATCTTCGTTGATTTCTTTTACTTCTATTAAACAAGGTCAATGTCAGTATTTTGTTTGGAATTTCAAATATAATCTTCTTACCGTTGTTACAGTTTTCACAAGGTTCTTCTGTGTTAATTTGTTTACTTTCCATGTTATTTTTATCGATTTATTCAACTAATTTTCAATATTTAACCAGAAATTTAAATAAACTTTACTAAATAATAAAAAGTCAATATTACTTGCTTATTAATTCTCATTTAAGAGAGAGAGAAAATCTCTTTGTTCTCAATATTTTACTCATATTCTCTCAAAATTGCTAACTTTTAATTTTTATGATACCTATTCAACGGCTGCATCATTTGCTCAACAGAATTATATTTTAATGCAGATTTACTAAATTTTAAGTACGGAGTTAGAAAAAAGTGGATTTAGTAAATTTAAAATAAACCATAGGAAATTTCTTATGCATTCTAAATTAGAAACGAGCATTGAAGTTCATATTGACAAATCAGTGTTGCGTGACAGATAAGTGTAGCGTTCACTCTCATGAAAGAGTACTTCGATGCCTGATGTCGCGCAACATGTCACACGAAACAAAGTGTTGCAAGTGAATGTAGCGCCACCAACACTAGATAGAAACTAAAGTTTCTCTTATTTTATCACAAAAATGTTCAGAACTTTTGAACAGTTTGTCCGATTTTCAAAAAATCTCATACGTTTTTTGTTGTGTAATGCTGAATATGATAAAATCAACAGAAAGTGAAAAAAGTGTAAAATGTGACCTGGAGCATGTACACAGACCTCCATACAGACAGACCACCGCAGTTTTTTGAGACACCGAAGTAATAAGTAAATTCTTATGTTTTTATTTTACAATACTGAACTATAATAAATGCAAAAACTGGTTAAACAAGAAAGATGAGTTATCAATAGTCTTTCTGGTGTTGTACTGTAGTAAATGGTAAATCTTTTAGTTTTATCATCATCGCATGCTTACTTGTATAACAATGATAAAAATGATTTTAATCTCTATATAAATTCAGTAAACCATATTTCAGTGTGAGCACGTGTATATGGATATATTAACTATATTTACACATGCAGGCTAACTCACTGTTCTGTTAGTGAGCAGCTATTTGTTTAGTTGTTTTTCACTCGTCGTTATTCAAAGACCGTACATGTTTTAATGAAACTTAAAAATTGTTTTTCATCATTTTTATTAAGTAATTACTTCAATAATTACTATTTTTAATTTTTATCGAGAATTGCTAAAAATATTCTTCCATTCCATGACTGAAAATATTTTGAACGGAAACATATAGTCATTAGTTTATATTGTTTGAAAACATTCGCGAGATGAAGTGGATATTAAAAAGTTCTGGAATAATTTACATAAATGATAGTGTAAGTGTTTGTAAAAGATGATATAATGTTTAAAAAATTTTATGTCCAAGTGATAAATCATTTACCTCTGATATGAACAAAACATGCTAAATGAAAATTCTTTATGTTTGTGTATGAAATATATTATGTAGTTATCAGTTATTTTAATTAACAATCATTGCAAATACATACTCTTATAAACATAGCGTCAGTGAAAATAATTTTATTCGTATTTTACTATCTAACTGTAGTTATTAAGGCTTTTACTAAACTAAACTCAATAAGATCATGTAACAAATAAAATTCTATGACTTTGCTCGTGACATTGAAATAAAGTAATGTGTATTAATAATCAGAATTTCTATAAGTTTTGGATTACACGTTTCACAATTTTTTTTCAAAATTTTTTTAAAATATTGAAGGATCATTCTCATTTAACGCAGTTCTTTTTAAAAGATATAAAATTGTAAATCATAACGATTTTTTATTATTTATATAAAGCATTACAAATGTTTCAAATTTAACATATTATTTTCTAATTTACTTTTAATATTATAAATTATAAACAAACTTATCGACAGTCATGCATAGTTTTTTTTTTAAAAACTCAATGTTTTAAAATTAAGTATAAATTAATGTTTTTTCATACGATCATGATCATTATGAGAAATACATACATACATGCAATATTTATAACACTAACACATACACATAATAGCTAGAGAGAAAAAATTTGTCAAGAAAGAATATCTTAAAAAAGAAAATATTTAAATTTTTGAGAGAAAAATTCATCAAAAAAGTATTTGTAACAAAAAATTATATTTCATTATTCAATTATACTTCTAACAAGTCTTTTCAAATGATGTGTTTGAAAAACTAATGAAAAAAGATTTGATCAAAATAAGATCATTATTGACAAAAAAATTGAAATTTTTACAATTGTTTATAATTCAATGTTAATAAAATAATAGTGAAAAGTTCAATGTTAATTAAGTTTATTAATCTACAGTTACATGAAAAAAATTCATGCTTTGCTCCTTCGACAATTGAGTCAAATATTCAAACATCGTCATCAACTGATTCAATTTTCACAGCAAATGATAACCAGCAAATTATTCCACTATCATACAAGAAACTTATGTAAGTACAAAAAATTATTTTTCAATAAGAAAAATGAATAGAAAAATTTTGTCAAGATAAATTTTCTTTACTTCTTTGACGAGCTCATGTATTTGTACATATATACATGACAAAAATAATGAGATCTTTTTATACAATAAAGAAATTTTTAATAAACACTTTCAACTTATAAAAAAGAATGAGATCACGAAAAATTGTCACAGTTGTGTGGGATTTGGATATATAGCTGAATGAAAAAATAGAATAAAAAACGTAAACACAACAGTGATATAGCGAGGCAACGGGATGATGAAGTAGAATGTCATAGTATAAACAAATACAGATAAACAAATTTATTTAAAATGATTTAAAAATGTAAGTGTATGCGAACACATGAAATCACGTTGGATAAAAGAAAGTTGCCTTATGTTTATAAAACAAATTTCAAAGATAAACGAGTGTACTCTTAATGCTACAATGCTCACGTTTATTGTTGTTATTTAAAAATAATCATAACATAATTTACTTTTAAATTTAAATTAATTTTGCTATAAAATTAAATGTTGAAAATTTTCTTGTTTCTTTAAATATTTTGCATACAAAAAAGTTTGTCTTAATTACTTGAAATGATGAGAAACTTTTATCTGAAATTCCAGGCCACTATAGAATTGTGGCAAATATTTGAACAAAAAAAATTATCCTCAAAGTCTAGCAAAGTTTGACAAAAATGAAAATATTCACTTTCATCAAATGCTCATGATTGTGGTTTGATCTCGATTATTTTTAAAAAGATAAATTTTTCCACAAAAAATATGACGCAAAAAACATTTTAATTCATGACAAACATTTTTTGCATCTTATAGGATTTGTATAGAAAAAATACTCTGAAATTACTGATGGTCAAAAATAAGACATTTTTTTTTCTATTTATTATCATAAAGTATTAGATTATAACTCACCATCTTATCTCGAAAAAAAAAATCAAACCATCTTATCCTAAAACATTATTATGAAACTGATTTAAAACCAACAATAGTTAATATCATGATTATTATAAGTGTCATTCTTGTTATGCATATAATCTCAATTATTAAATAAAATCGGTTAATGTTATTATAAAATATAAATAATAATTGAATCAAATTTTAATCATAATTAATATTATTGAATAAACAAAGTAACATTTGGGTAAAATTTTATAAAAAATATATTGGAAAAAAGTAATAACTTAAGTTTTGCTTGTCTTTTGTGGATTTGCTCGTTTAATTTTTTTCATTAGTTTGATTGGTAATTTTTTATCGTCTAAACTTTTGTATGAATTCTAAATATCAAAATTTTCTAATGCTACTGATTGATTACGCAAATAATATTTTAATATTGAATTACTATAATTAAATACGTCATGGGGAATAAAAATATATTTTAGACACGAATATTGATACAATTTTATATAGAATATATTAGAAAAATGAATTTAGACTTCATGCGAACGACTTTGAACTAAATATATTGCAATTTTCATTAGATTCATTGAAGCAAAGTATTTTCATACGAAATGACGTGAATAGATATATGACGAAGAAAGTGAATAAGATTTTTCAAATACTTACAAAATGCAGTTTGTTAGTGAAAAAAGTCTAATTTTTAAAGATTTAAATAATCTAAAATTATCCGCAGGAATTTCAAAAGAAAAAAATTGTTCAATTGAGTGAGTTAATTTAAATCAGAATTTAAAAAATTCATCTTAGAAATGTCAGTTTTTATGAAAAGTATGATATATTTTTCTTGTTTTCATATTCATACATCAATTTCTTAAAATCTGCCATATTAAACTTTTCTATCGATGTATATGAGTTTACGTAAACTTTTACTTTAACTTTTCTTGATATGCACTTTTTTTGTCAAGTTGACTCACACAAAAATGTTTTTAATTCATTCAGATTTTATTTAATTCATTTGAAATCAAACAATTCTGTATGAATAAATTAAAAATGTTTTTGTGTAAGTAAAGTTGAAATCAACTTGACAAAAAATATGTGCATGTCAAGAAACTTATGCATGCAAGTCCAGATCTTATTTTAAAACAGGTCAAATACATCAAAAATTTATAAAAAATAAATCTTTTAAGCAACTCAGTTCAATTCATTGAGTTTTTAAAGAAATTGATAGGGTTCGGAAATTATAATCGAAAAATTTATGGTGAATTTTAAAATGATTTTATCGGGGTGGACACTTTAAAAGTGGACACTTTTTATGACTTGATTCAGAACAATCGTTCTCCATAACTACACAAGCTTTTGTCAAACGGTGAAAAGTATATTACTAAGAATCGCATTGAGCAGTTTTTTAACATAATTTGATTTAGATTTAAGTTNGATTTAAATAATCTAAAATTATATGCAGGAATTTCAAAAGAAAAAAATTGTTCAATTGAGTGAGTTAATTTAAATCAGAATTTAAAAAATTCATCTTAGAAATGTCAGTTTTTATGAAAAGTATGATATATTTTTCTTGTTTTCATATTCATATATCAATTTCTTAAAATCTGCCATATTAAACTTTTCTATCGATGTATATGAGTTTACATAAACTTTTACTTTAACTTTTTCTTGATATGCACTTTTTTTGTCAAGTTGACTCACACAAAAATGTTTTTAATTCATTAAGATTTTATTTAATTCATTTGAAATCTAACAATTCTGTATGAATAAATTAAAAATGTTTTTGTGTAAGTAAAGTTGAAATCAACTTGACAAAAAATATGTGCATGTCAAGAAACTTATGTATGCAAGTCCAGATCTTATTTTAAAACAGGTCAAATACATCAAAAATTTATAAAAAATAAATCTCCATCCTTAGATCTTTGAATATCTTTTGAGTTAATGTGAGTAGTGCGATAATTTATATATCGTTAGAAAGGCCTTTAAAATGACATCTTTTACAGCAACTTTCAGTTCAATTCATTGAGTTTTTAAAGAAATTGATAGGGTTCGGAAATTATAATCGAAAAATTTATGGTGAATTTTAAAATGATTTTAGAATGTAATATATGTTAAATATTCTCTAACATCTATTCTCTCTTGTATCTTATTTTAACTGCTTAAGACATGATGACGATGAAATTATTTTAGTTAATTATGCTATCTAAAAATCATTGAAAAATATGTATGTATAAGAAATATAGGAATGCTTAAAATAAAAAAAAACCTGAGATTTAGTTGTTGATATTTATTGATTATGCGGGAACCAAGATCATTAGTAACGAGTTCATGAACTCACTCACATTAGAGATATTCACGTGATTCAAAACATGAAGCTTTAATCGAATTTACGACAAATGAAACCTGTAAAGTTTTTTACATGAATTGAAAAAGACACTTGAAAGCATTCAGAATAACTTTGTGGACATTTGAAGTTATTACATAGATCAGTAAAGACCTGAAAACGAGAAAAGTATATTGAAGTCGCGAAAAAATTTTATGTAGTAAAGATGGTAGAAGTTGAAGTGAATGTTGAAACATGTATCGAAAAAGATTTAAAAATGAACAATTTATCAATACCAGATTTTGAAAAAAATGATTCAGATGTTAGTGAAGAAGATGAAGATAGAGGGTAAGGAGAAATTTCAAGTTTGTTAAAAGTATATAAATATCTAATTAAATTAGTGGTTACATTTTCAATTTTAAAAACTTGCAAAGAGTCAGAAAATAAAATACGACATGTTTTAGAAGAAATCGTTTTTATCTTATTGAAAAGTATGAATATTTTAATATAAAAAATTGTAAAATCTCTAGATTATATATTTTAAAATTCTTGGATATAATACAATGATTAATATAGCAATATTATAAAATATGGTGAAAAAGAGTGAAAGTTAATTTTTTAACAACCTTATAAACATTAAAAATCTGTTTTATGGTATATTGATTCATGAAATCTCCAAATTGATTCTCAAAAAAAATGTGAAACCTACTGTCTCTCCCCGAATATAAGAAACGTCTCTTGTATTCGAATTTTGCAAAATAAAAAAAAACGTATATAATCAATACTAAATTAAAAGCAGAACTGAGCAAAATCTCTTCTTTTCGAATACAAAAGACATCACTTATATTCGAGGGAAAACGATATCACATGAGCGATATCCATTAAAGAATGCTTTAAAACATCTTCAAATCATATAAATTAGGATGTCTACATAAAAAATATTGATTTTAAATGAAATTGAGTAATAACGCTTTCAACGCATATTATTCAATCAAGTGGAAAGGAACATGAAAAAATGATATTAAATGAAAACAACAAATTTATATGGCATATTGTTTTGTTATCGGGTAATTCCCTAAAATCGAAATAATCATATTATTAAATGATGGAATTATTTCGCTTAAAATATTGTTCGAAAACTTAAACTTAACTTTTTTCTATCCTTTCACGCAATTTATAATACGTTTCTATGACGTTGATAACAAAAGCCAGGTCAAAAGCTTTACGATATAATGAAAATGTATTTCGTTTTATCAAATTATAGGAATGGATACTTTAAAAGTGGATACTTTTTATGACTTAATTAATAACAATTGTTTTCCATAAGTACAAAAACTTTTTCAAGTGGTGAAAAAAAGTATATTATAACTAGAGCTTCTTAACAGTTTTTAAATATATTTTAGTTATTATCAAGTTTATTTAATATTTTTATTTACGCTCTAATTTTTTGATTAAGATTTATTTTTTTCAAAAGAAAATTTCATAAATATTTTTGTCAGGTTATTTAAAGCACTTTTGAATTATTTCATTGTGCACAAGAGATTTTTTTACTAAAGATTTTTAAATAATAAAAACTGCTCATGAACTTTTCTATCGTAAAAATATTTTTTTTCCAAAAATTTAGAGTGAGAATAAAAATATTAATTAACTTAATTCGTAACTAAAATAAATTTTAAATTGCTAATAAGTTCTACCGTCTTCCCTCGAATATAAGGACCGGTCCTTCTATTCAAATAAAAGGACCGTTGCTCAGTTTTTGTTTTGATTTAGTATGGAAAAAAGTACGTTAAACTTTTTGAATTCACGAAATTTAAATAGAAGGACCGGTCCTTATATTCGAGGGAAGACGGTAGTTATAATATACTTTTTACATCGCTTGAAAAAAGATTTTCTAGATATGGAAACCGATTGTTATGAATTAGGTCATAAAAAGTATTCGCTTTTAAAGTGACAATCCCAATATGTGAGAATATGATTTTATACCTTTTGGAAATAATATAAATGAAAACGGGAATAAGATTAAACTCATGAACTTTAACGTATCAACTCTTATCAAGGAAAAGTACAATACATTAAAAAGGCCTATCATTTTCTCAATGTTTCATAGCAATTTTATGAACCATATCATTTTAAATTCGTGATAAATGTAACAAATTTTTACTCTTGTTCTTCTATAAAGGAAAAATAATATGAAACTGACGGTTTTTTCTTCTCTTATAGAATTTTAGATCTTTCACGATTGGGTTGTCGCGTACATTTTGAAACTTCGATAGACAAAATTGATTATAAATTTAGTAATAACAAAAAGTGAGTTATGAAAGTATAACGTCTTATCTATAAAGTTTCAATTGATGTTTTAGCAATAATATTGATAAATTTAAGTTAAATTGATTTTTTGTAACAATAAAAAAATGCTCAATATGCTCTGCTATGTTCATTTACGTTCTTTATTTTCTCAAAGGAATATTGATTTTCTCTTTTTCCTTCTACTTATGTATTCTTATTGGCTTTAATGTTTATTTTCTGTCCAATAACTTTTATACTAATTACATTATCAATTTTAAATAAACTCATCAACTTTATAATAAATAATTAAATACTTCAAATACTCTTATTACACCGTATTTAAATGTTTCTCAATAGATATGCTCATAAAATTATTCCATATAACTATTTTAAAGATGTATGAAGCACTTAAGTGTATATATATAAATGTTATGTCTATGTTTTTAATTGTGTGCTTATTATTCATAATATTCATTGATAAAAAAAATATTTAACTAATGCTCTTTTATTGTATTTTTCTTTTATCTCATTTTAGGTCTGAGTAAGTAAAAAGCTTTTATGAATCAATATTTCTAATTATATTATCATTTATTGGAGCTGATCAACTATGTAATAAAACATATGTAAGTGAACAAAAATAAGATAAAATTAATAATTAAGACAAAACGTTTTGATGATTTCTATATATTTGTCTAACAAATAGATTACATATATTTGATAATGAACATTTTTAATATAATCCTTAATTACTTATTTAATTTTATCAACAAAAAGAAATCATATTAAATTATATAAGTAGAATTGTTATAGTTAAACAATTTACTCAATTAATTTACAAATGATTTTTATTACACAGGAGAATTCACAGAATGAAAGTTTGAAATAGTTAATGAATAAAAAAGAAAATTTTATTTTGTTCAATGACGTACCGATCGAAGAATAGAAATAGATTGAAAAGTAAACACGGAAAATTATATATATGTGTAAATATAATGTCAGAACAAGTGTCGATAAAATTGAAAACTTCTCTACCGGAGATAGATGTGAGACGAAGGAAACATAAACACAAACATTTTCATGAGCTTCCTCTCTACTCTTATTTTTTCTACTGAGACATTTCTTTTACTCTCTTGGTTTCTCTCTTGTTGTTATTGTCCTCTCATATGGTCTTTCCCATGCGCATGAGCTTTTAAGTTAAACGAAACATTAAAATGTGTTTATCATCTGTGACTTAACGAAACATGCAATATGTTCCATTCACATAATGTTATTTGTTGTTGTTTTACTCGAGAGAAAATTTAACGAATTGATTTTTGTACTGTAGAAGAAGTTGATTCGACTCATCGAACAGTCGTATGGGAACGCTGGGTGAATTCGGAAATAAATTCGCGATTACGGGGAAAAAATTTGATTTATAATTGTGAGAAAGAGGAAGAATTCTCAGAATAATAGAAATTAAAATGTACATAGTGAAAAGAAATTAGTTTACTATTTGTACTATTCGTAGTTATAGATGTTTACGATTTTGTGTGTTATCAAATGAACAATTTTAAAGGTAGCTAATGATAATAAAAATTAGTATTTAAAAAAACAAATACAGTGCATTGTTTTATAAATTATTTAATCTGCGCGTTAAAATGACAAAAAGTTTTTGTGTATATGAAACCAACTAAAAAACTGTTAAAATTTTATTTAAAAATTTTTCTCCGTACTTTTAATAGTTTTTACGCATGATGGCGTAAAAAATCAATTTTTTTTATAAATCATAATATATTTCCAATATATTTCATTTATCATCAAATGCCTGCAAAACAGTAAAAAAACAAAAAAAACTTTTATGACGTTGAAACAAAAAAATTATTTGATGGAATTTGAATTATTTATGTAAAAAATTTATGAATATTTTATGAAGTATGAAGATGAAGTGCATAAATGAAGTATGTTACAGCCGCAAGCGTTATATTATTTTTTACAATGACTTGAACCGATCTTATATTTGCATAATTTTCAACATAATTAAATAAAATTAGATGTATCAAGAAAATTATTATAATATTAGAAACAAAATAATTGAGAAAAAGAGTAATATGTACAATTTATATTATACTCCTATTATAAAAATTAGGGTTCGGACTTGCATGTATATCTTACTTGATATGCGCATATTTTTTGTCAAGTTGTTTTCAAGTTGACTTACACAAAACTGACTTTAATTCATTCAGAATAAATTTAATTCAATTAAAATACATAGTAAATTAAAAATTCATTAACTTTCATACAAATTTGTTGGATTTAAAATGAATTAAATTCAATCTGAATGAATAAAAAGAATTTTTATGTAAGTCAACTTGAAATCAACTTGACAAAAAATATGCATGCAAGTCTGAACCCTAGATAAAACTTTCTAATTATAGTCCCATTTGTTTTCTCTGAAATATCTTGATTTTAACAAAAGTCATCTTTTGGCATCTACTTTATCATTACAAATCTACAAAGTGAATTAATTTAGAAATAAAAATTAGACCTGAAAATCTTACTACATATAAAAATGTTTACATTTTAGATTGCAAGTTTGTGCTTTAAACAGTTTAAGTATTAATTATTAATATTTTATTTAGAGGAAAATTTCGTTTAATTCAATTTTTTACTGCACTAATAAAAAAAATACTGAAACGAAATTTCTAAATAAAAGTAAAGCAGTTAAACAAGGAACATAAATATTGGAACTTGATCAAGTATCAAAATTATAAGTTTAAGTGTGAAAATTTATCAGTTTTTAGTGGTCTTTTTTTCAAAGAATTGTGTTGTTTTAAAGAGACGAATAATTATCTGGTGATGTATTTACCCAAAATAATTTATTGTTCAATGGCAATTTAAGGATTTTAATGTTTTATGCAAAAATACGCACATACTATCAATAGTCAGACTTATCGAGAATAAAAGTTTGATTAGAATTGAAATCGAACAATTGAAAAGTGAGAAATTCCAATTTAAAGTAAATCTGCCCCTATTTACTATTTTTCAATTTTAATTCCCCAACTAAAAAACTAGACGTGTTGTATCAAATAAAAATTAAGAGATTAAAAGACTATTTTTTTTAAAAAAAGAACGGATGTTAAATCTGTGTTTGACCGATCTTATATTTTCGAATATTGAGTATTTGCATTGTTTCAAAAATATGTATGATTTATTTATAAAGTTAATTTCTCATCAACGTGATATTTCTATAAAACTCCAAAAATGTTCAAGACATGTATAATAAAAAGCAGAAATTTATACTCATTTAAATAGAAAATGAATATAAATACGATACATGCATTTTAAACTTATATACTTTATTTTATTGATTTGAATACATAATAAAGCGGAATAAATAATTTTCAATACAAATGCATCAAACTTACATTTGTTCTTATATAAACTTTTTTTGTCAACATAAAATAAGAATAAATTGAATTCTAAAAATTTCACCTATTGTTATTTTGAACGCTTTTTTGAATCTTTTTTTTTTTTTGCTGATTCATCCAGTAAAAAATATTGCTGATTATTTATCCAATTTAAACAAAAGTAGATACACCACACTGTAATTTAATTAAATATATTTCATTCATTAATTTAAAAAGATGTTACTTTCTAAAAATAAATTTTATGGATCTAAATAGAACTATTTAAAAATAAATTCCATTAAAACTTGAGATCTTTCATTTTACATCTTTAAAAATGAAAATTTTAATGAAATGCGAACAAACCATTAAGACTTTTTTGAAAGATTTATAAGATAAAATTATTTAAAAGCTTTTTATATCAATTTCTTCTTTTAAAGAAGGGAGGTTAAAAAGGCATTTTCTAAATCCGCAAAATTAAATTGAGAGACATTGACAAATGAAATAAATTTCACCATATTACTTTCTCAGAACTGAACTTCAAAAGTAATTTAATTTTTAATGAAAAAAATTTAAACTGATTGCAGAATTATTTACTTATTACCTTTATTATGCTACCTAAATATTTTGTTGAATTCATTGAAGTATACATAATTAATAAGTAGCATTAGTACTAAATAATGATTTATATATAAATCAATATGAATAATAAGCATATATTGCAGAATTATTATTTATTAGATAAAATAAAGAAAATTGAATTCAAAAGTTAACAAGAAAATTAAAGTCAGTGAGTTTATCGATTTTGTATACTAACTTTGACTGCTTTGTTCTCAAAAATTACAAAAAATTTTTTCAAACGGTGATATGTATGTTAATATACATTCAATTTCGTAGTGGAATTAACTTTTTCGCAATAAATTCAAATAAAAAATTTCTGTATGAACACGCTTTGTTAAATTAATTTTTAATAATTTCAATAAAAAAATACCATTAAATTCTTCCAGTAATATTTACATATAATTTCATCATAAACCACCATTTATTTATAAAATTTATTCAAGTTTTAAAAAGTACGATAATAATAAAAACTTTTTACTATACTTCAATTCTTTAACAATTTCTTTGATATGATAGCTCCCATAATACAATAAAATCACAACAAAAGGTTAAAAAGCGAACAAAAAAAGACGAGATAATCATTCAATTATTCCTCTTGTTTGGTATGATGAATTTTTAACAAAGGAAATGTATTGTATAGTAAAGTGAAGCTTTTGTTTTTGTGATTCTATAAATATATGCCTAAAGGCGCAATGAACAGCATTTTGCGCACAATCTTAAGGAATTTAAAAACGCCTACTGATGCATAGATGAAGACACAAGGTAGTCTTGAAGTACCTAAGCAGGTTGGTAGAAAATGTTTTTTTTTGTAAACAAAAAGAAGCTATCTCAAAATTAATGTATATAAATAATACAAAGGTCCGTTCAGCATCATTCGATGAAATTAAATTAGAGTCACAACGAGCAACTCAATACTTACTTAATAATCAATCATCAACCGATTCGCAATCTGCATTACTCACCGTTCCCAGTAATCAAAGATCACGAAGCTTTGATTCAGCTGGTATTGAATCACCAGATGCAAATGCATCTTTTCTTGATATTCCAAGACAGCGCTTTCGACGAAAGTCTAGCGCAAAAGCGTCATTATGTATACATTGTCAATATGTTGAGGAGCAAAGAAAACGTGGAAGTACTGCAGGTTTTTATTTCGATGCTCAAGAATTTAAGTCTCTTACATATTCAAATTCATCCTCATCATCATCGTCTGAAAGTGAAAGCGAAAATAGCAATGAAGTTAAATGCAGCGACAATGAGAATTTAGATGTAGAACCAGAAGATGAGATAGATATAGATCACTACTTTCAAACTCCTAATACTCTTTTACTACCTTCACCATGTAGCATTACGTTTACACTTTCACCAACGAATTGTGATTACCCAGCCTTTCCCCTATCATTGGGCACCGTTCAGCCCAATAGTTCACCAGTGTTGCCTTCAACACCTCCCGTATTTCCACCATCACCAACAATTGAATTTTCTCACGATCTCGATGAAATTGAAATTCCCGGTCCACGACAACGTCGACGCTCAATATCGAGACAAGAAGCCATTTTTGTAGAGCCAACAGGTTCATCACTTGAAAACGTGTCAAATACACCAGAAACAGAAGAGCAGCAAACGAATGAAATAGAAAGAACAAAAAAAGAAAATGATGAAAGTGAAAGAAGACATTCAGATGTACCAAAGGCATCAGAACCATTTGTTCGTGATATTTTTCTGACTGTGCCTGATTTGAAACGAGATCGTGCAGCATCTGTTGACTCATGTTTCACAAAAGTCTCATCGGCAGCAAAAACTGAAGAAGTACAACCGCCTGAAGGAGACCTTAATTTGCTTACCGTACCAAATAGCGGAGCAGTACGATCTCGTAGTGTAGACATTGTTCTTCCAACTGAACAACAAGCACGGTATAAAGCACTTGCTTTAGCTGGACCAGCTAATAATATCTATAACAAAGGGTAAGCTTAAATGAGTATAAAAGTTGATTTATCATAATTTGAAATATCTCAATTTATGGAAATTTACAAATATCGATTTTTTTTCACTCTACATTTTATGCAAGGGTTTTTCTCGAGATACGTAGAAAAAATGTCAGTGAAACATTGAATAGATGAGGTATTAAATTGAAGTATTTCCTGTTTAAAATTGCAAAATAGCTCATGGTATATATAAGATTGTATAAGATAGCATTTAAGCACTAGATTTATGAAACATAAAAAAATATGTTATAACTTTTTATCAATTTACAAAATTTTCAATTTTTATCAAAATAACTAGGTATAATAAGAAACATCTACATAAATATTTTTGGAATCTTTTATTTCAATAGATAAAGTTACAAATCATCAAAATTTAGTATGTAGATATTCATGTGTTTGACTAAAAGTCTTTTGAAACGGAAGCTTTCGAATTTACTTTCATCTCTTGAGTCTATAAATCTCTTTGATAGTGTTTTCCTATTTCCTCTCTAATAGAGAAAAAAAGGAATCATAAAACTTTCTTTTTGATGAAACATATTATAAATCAATAGTACCTTTCTCAATTTACTCTCTATCTATACTGTACTTGGCATGTTCATAAATGAGTTTTTGTCTTGCCATTGAAGTACAAACATACATACACACGAGTAAGCAATTTTTGAAATATTTACTTAGTTAAATGAAAAAATTAAAAAAGTTGGATAATCGAAAAAAAAATTGTTCGTATGCAACGGTCATTTAAGTGTACATTATTATTTCAGAATTAGACATTAACATTGAGGACCTGTGATTTTAATCAAAAGTTATGACAATTTAAAGTACCGTTGCATACGAATAATTTCGGGAAAAAAGATATTTAAACTTTTCAAAAATAAGTTGATCAATTTTTCTTTAATTACTTTATCGATCTTAGTTCTGCTTTTTGTGGATAAAAGCTAGAGAATTTGTCTTCATTTCTGCAGTAAAGTAAATTAAAATTTAACTTAATTTAAATTTTAAAATCAAAAAAATATGGAAATTTTCAAAAATTAAGAAAACAGTGGATTGTAGAAAATACTGTTAGACAAAACAAAAGTTTAAAATTCTCTCTTTGTTTCATAAGCCAGTTTTGATGAAATAATACGAAAATTCAACGTGTTAGAATCGCTAACCTTTCGATGAAAATTTTTGTCTATCACTTGAAGATTTATTGTATTCTTCAGTTTGTTCTTTAACTTGAGTCACTTGAAAATTTTCCTTATTAAAATAACAACGTTTCTAAAATTAAAATTGATTTTTTACCAATGTAGGTAATTAATTCAGTATTCAGCATATGAGAATCAAAACTTTATGAATTGTTATAAAAAAATTCAAACCCGTTCATTCAAAAAGTTTTAAAAAATAAATATCTCAATCTCTGCATTATTTGTATGATGCATAAGTTCAAAAAGATAATCTTAAAAAATATTCTCAATTTTAATTTGTTAGGATTCTTAAAATTATTATTAAATTTCTATAGATTGCAATGATAAAAAACAAAATTCATTGATTTAATGATGTGATATTTGAACTGAGTCATCAATGCCTGCAATTTTGTTGATGACGCTTGATTGCTTCGCCTCTTTTTTCGATTTCAGAACATAAACACAGAATGAGTATACGTATATGGTTTTCGCTAACTACATAGGAAAGTAAATTTATTTCAAACAAATGCTATTTTTATCGTTTTTCGTTGCGTAGATTAAGAAGACTATATTATAATAACAGGGTAAACGATTTTTTTACATTTTATTGCTTAGTCAAGCTGTGTTAATTGTTGATGACCGTTTTAGATCAATTTCACAATAAATATTTGATACCTTGTGTAAGGTTGAGCACAATAAAATTTTTTTTACAAAATTTAAATAAAATACTTAGCTTAGTTTAGAAAAGATTGAAGTTTACTTCCCTTATATCAATTCGAATATGTCGTTTTACACTATCTAAACAAAAGTTTACTGCCAAATAACTTTGAATGGGTACACAATTTGTGTATTCAACATATCTATTGAAGCATAAAAATAATATACGTTCATATTGAATAAAATGCGCTCAAATTAGTGATACTACAATATTTTTTTCTCTTTTTGTTGATGTGTAGGTGCACATGCAAATGATTAGTTCTACATTGCTTCATATACAGAAATTATTCGTAAATTACGTAATGTAAACGAGAAGATAAAGGAAATTTTATTGTCACTTGTGTAAGTCTGTAAAAGGAAATAAATTTTAAATAAGAACTTTTTCAAGTTACGTCATTTAAAAACAAATCCTTAGTATATTACACACTATTAAACAATGTTCAGTTAAAATCTCAATATCGTAACTATCGTCTCGTCGCCTCTTTTCAGAAAATTATTCATTGAATCAATTTCTTTATTGTTTCCGTTGTTGCTTTTTCTAATTTATCTTGATTTATTGAAATTGACGATGTTAGAAAAGATTCAATTGCTTATTTATGTATGTGGTAAAATTTTGTTGACAATGTACAAGTTATATAATTCACTGGTGAGAAAGTGAATGACGTGTTTTCTTGTATGATATATTCTAATGTTTTAAAATTAAACCAAAAACATGTATTGATTCAGTTGTTTGATGTGCAAAAAGCTTTGAGTAATATAAATGTAGCATAGTATAAAACAAGAATAAAAGACAATATTTAGTGATGATTACTGAAGTGTGGTGTTATATAGAATTATAAAAGATGAAGAGAAAATCGTGTCAAGTGAAATTTTTTCTATTTTTTGATGTTTGCGAATAAACAAAAAAAGATACATTTCTTATCTCGCATCTCTTTATCATTACTTACATGTATTTCATATACAGAATTTTTGATGAGTTTTGTATATTACTGTGCTTTAAAAGAAAATTCTCTCAATGAATTAAATTCTGTTCTAGATAATTTTTATTATAAAACTTGGTAGTTTCTTACGACTGTAGGGGCTTATTTTGAAAAAAAAACTTCCATTTTTAGAAACAACTTTTTTTAAGAAGATCTAACTCATTCAAAAAGATGTTCATAATGCGCTAAAAAAGTCAAAAAAATAAAGCTTTCAGTATTAATCATAACGTAAAGTTAAAAACCCGCAATTTTTTAGCAAGAGATTTTGCGATTCCAAAAATAAACATCCTTCGTGAATAAGAAAAAAAAAGATTTATTTATGAAATTCATAAGCACTTTGGTAAATTGTTGAGATGAAAAATAAAACTCCAATAAACATTCTTTCCTTGTTTCGTTATTTTCCATCACATTTCATGCTTTTCAAATTTCAAAAGGAAAAGTTTAGAATTTTTAGATGATAAAAGAATAAATTAATATGACTTAAGTGTGCGAATATTATTTTTCATAAAATTAACATTTATTACTGAACTACTTAAACATCTCAATTTTACCTTCTCTATCTGAACTAAAGTTAAACTGTATGCTTTATTGCAATGCATATAATTTTTGAATATTGAAATGTGCTTGTTTAAACGGTTTTTATATAAAAAATTAAGATGTTAGCATTTTTGATACAAAATTTGAATTAATCAATCAGTTTTTCATACATCTTTTGATGACTTTCAAAGCTGAAAAAAGTTTGTTCTCGATTGAAAAAATATATTATGAAATCATCAAAAACTAAAGGAAAACTTGCCAAGCTTATTATAGTTGGATTTGGATTCAAAACATGTTTTAAATATTATCCAAATGAAAACGATTTATATAACAAAATTAAATGCTACGAAAAAAATCATCGAAGGAAAAAAGCTATTCGCTATAGAAACAGAAATGGACTACCATTTAAGCTCAGGTAGAAAAATTTGCTGAACATCATTAAGTATAAATATTCTTTTAAGTAAAAATGATTGTGAATTTTATTTGAGATCATTTCATTAATCATCAAGCAGAATAATAAAGAACAGCTCCAATATTAATGATAATCACGGAATGAGAAACAGAAATAAGAAACAAAATATTTTTTTAATCAATAGAAAACCAGGCGATAATTCAGGAACACGACAAATAAGAAACACACCGGACTGGACAGAAAATGCTGTGTCAGGAGATCATTTGTGGGTGCCTACTTCGGTATCAGGAGATTGCTGTTATATCGGTGATAATGACTGTACTGTGAGTATCATAAGCATTTTTTATTCAAAAATAACATTTAGTTAGCATTAATATAAAATAGAATTAAACGTTACCTGTTAGATTATGTGAAGCACTACAAATTATTATAATTTTCTTTCGAGCTGCAAAAAGAAATTTTTATAGCTATAAAAGATACTTATTGTACTTTCAAATTATGAAACGCTATAATTTTCTTAAAAAATATTTTACTTATCTTTTCATACATATCACTGTTTTTTGTAGTTCATATATGAAATATACGAACAATAATTATAGCATTAAACCTTCAACACATGAAACAATA
Organism: Polypedilum vanderplanki; assembly: GCA_018290095.1. Classification (NCBI taxonomy): domain Eukaryota; kingdom Metazoa; phylum Arthropoda; class Insecta; order Diptera; family Chironomidae; genus Polypedilum; species Polypedilum vanderplanki. The sequence continues at coordinate 17,989,527 of CM031379.1, forward strand.
TTTCCATACTTCAGTAGAGCCTGCAATAGTCTACAATGTATATGCATATATTAAAGCTTTTAATCCTTTAAGAAATTCTATTGCGACCTTTTCTGTATGAAAATTCTATGCATACTTCTAATGAATACCCAAAACAGCAAGCTTTCCATTTAAAACAGCATGCTATATTGAAACTGTGGGAAAACCTTTAATTAACGTCGACTAATGTCATAATTGTTTTGTATGATGTATTATAATATAGGGTCTGTTTTCACATCGTTGATTTAATTAAAATCTTCTTCATCAAATTGAAGCACATATTAAACTCATTATTACTACATAAATTGAAGTCATTATTTATAAGTTATCACATTCATATAATTTTACAGAAACATGGACCAAGAATGAAATGTTCCGCATGTAAAATTATTGCTCATGCAAGTTGTATATCGATTTTAATGGATCGATCGCAATTAGCATGCAAACCAACATTTCGTGATGTGGGTGTCCGTCAATATCGAGAACAAACTAGAACTCATCATCATTGGATACATCGCCGTACTGAGAAAGGCAAATGTCGTCAGTGTGGAAAGGTTAGTATAATGTAATATAAAAAATTTAAATTAATAATTTTTATCATAAAAGTTTTACTAAATAAATTAAAGCTGCCGAAAAAATAAGATTCTCAATTTTAATGCCAATTTTCCTGGTAAAATGATGATTTTTATTTATTATTGCGTTCTAAACAAAATGCACAATGAAAAGTATTTACTTATGAAATACTCTTTCATGCAGTGAAAAAAAAAATCTTCTATTTTTGTGATTGATGAACAATATTTATTTCTTTCTTAAAACTTTCTCATGATGTTTTTCAGTTTCAATGTAAATGATTATGTAAATTTTTCTGTTGATATATTTTCATATTGTTATAAAATGATACCGAAAGTGTCCGCCATAGGACGGAATACTTTAGCGCATTTTTTACGCCCAGATCAGTGTATGTTAATAAATTACAGAATTATTAGATTCATTCACACTTTAAAATATTCTTATCAAAATAAATAGATTAGAATAGAAAAATGCCGATTTATTGTAAAAATTATTTATGTTTTTACAAATTTAAGGGAATGAATGTAGGCATCAACTTTGAGTAGCTTTAATCCATAAGCGATAAGACATTGTTTTCGAGGTGACGTTGGGAAGAAAATAAAAGGCCGAAGTAAATAAAAATATAGTGGAAATGATATTTATAAAATTTTAATATATGAAAGTACGGCGAACGTTTTTAAAAAATGTTTATTTTACAGAATCTTCCTTTAATAAATTTTGTTGATTTGAAAGTAACGGTTGAGTAAGATTCAAAATATTTGAAGTTCCTATATTTGCCGTTGGTGGCGCTCCAATCATTTTAGCAGCCGACTTTGCGTTATTTACAAATTTCAATATGGAAATTTAAATTCGTTATTTCTTAATTATTGCAATAAGCGATAGGAATATAACTAAACGTCGCCGGAATAAATCGATAGCACAAATCAAATGCAAAAACTAGCTATTAGTCGATAGCTTTTATAGTTTTGAGATCTCGCGCTACACCGGGAGCCAGCCAGCCAAAGTGAAGATATAAGCTGCATTGTTGTTCCAAAAATGCGCTAAAAACTGAAAAAAAATCTTTAATACAAATGCTTGAACACATTCTATTGTCATATTGCGTAGAAATTTTATCATAAAAAAAGAACTGTATTACAGATATCCTGATAATTGTGTAATATGCATCATGTATTTATTATAAAAATTATTTTGTAAACAATATTTTCATGTTCTGCTCGTATGATTTTCTTAAATCATTCTTAAAAATTCTCTATTGCAAACAATATATTGTTAAATGAACTTCTTTACTTATTTTCTGTTAGTTTGTACATAATCTTGTATGTAAAATGTAAACATTAAATTTCTATTAAAAGAACAAAAATTTTAAGATAGTAAAATACCTTTCTTAAAGTGTTTCTCTTTTTTTCTTATTCTCTCCTTTCACTTTAATTTACATCATATTTTTTCGTTTATAAATTATGTATGTCTAAAAATATGTTTATAAAAATGTTTTTGTATCAAAACGCAACAGTTCGAGAAGAAGCTTTCATATTTTAAGGTAAAGTGAATGTTAAGACTTAAAAAGATTAAACAACAAAAAGCTTTCTTCTAATCAGGCTGATTTCAATTCAACTTGTTTATTACTTCATTTTATCTCTAATTTTCTCTTTTATCTTCGCAATCGTGAATAATACATTCTTCATAAAATGAAAAAAAAACATTTTTTTAAATTTAATTTATTTCGCTTTTTGATTTTATATTGCAACGCTTCTCAAAAATTTATTTATTTATCATATACCTAGCACATATGCTTCGAAAATTTATTTATATGTTTGCGTTGCTTGTATGAAATTTCAGTTCATTCTTTCTTAAATTTTTTATTAGGTATTGTATCTACATCCACCTACATAAAATTCACAATTTTTTTAAAATTTTAAAAAATTGATAAATATTTAAGTTAAAGTTCATCTCAGTTATTAACATGCATAGCTAAAAGCATGACATTATATCAAAATTTTTTTATGCATATAAGAAACAAGAATTGGCAGTAATGTGTTCTTTATTTTTACTATCAAAAATCTTTTTGGATGTTGATTTTTAAGAATCATCTTTAATTAATTTTACATTTATTAATAACATCAATTGGAAAATTTTATATATTCAAAAGAAATTTCATCATTTTCCCTTTTTATTCCATTAAATTATAAAAATTTACTCAAAAATTTCTTCTTTCTTAAATTTTTCGGAAATTTGATCGACAATCTAATTAAAATTTTAATATAATACTCTAAACTAATATTTTTTTTTATAAAATTGTCAGTCTTTACAAGCGAAATTATCATTTAGTTCAAAGGAGATTGTGGCTTTATCATGTGCCTGGTGCAAATCATCATATCATAATAAAGAGGCATGTTTTAATCCACAGCGCATAGGTGAAGAGTGTTCATTAGGTAAAAGAGTAAAAAAAAAGAAGAAGAGAAAGTAAAAAAAGCAGAAATTTTTAAATAACTTTGTACCTTTAAAGGGACTCATTCACGTATAATAGTTCCTCCATCATGGATTGTAAAACTTCCAAAAAGAGGCAGTTTCAAATCATCACTGCGGAAAACACCAAAAAAGAAAACAGCCGGAAAGAAAAAGTCTAAAGAGAAAGAGCTGAGAACATTTGTAATAAAACCTATTCCAACACCAAATCTTACGCCTGTTTTGGTTTTTATAAATCCAAAAAGTGGCGGTAATCAAGGTGCAAAATTACTTCAAAAATTCCAATGGCTTCTGAATCCTCGTCAAGTATTTGATTTGACACAAGGTGGACCTAAAATGGGGTATGATTTATGAATTATTTAATAAATTTCATCTATAAATTTTTAAACATATTTTCATATTTTAACAGCTTGGAGTTATTTCGCAAAGTACCAAATTTACGTGTTCTTGCATGCGGTGGAGATGGAACTGTTGGATGGGTGCTTTCGGTACTTGATCAAATCAATATTACTCCACCTCCTGCTGTCGGTGTTTTGCCGCTTGGTACGGGCAATGATTTGGCTCGTCATTTAGGATGGGGTGGCGTAAGTTTTTTTTATAAAACATAATAACTTTTTTTGGGAAATATTTATATACCGAAACACACTCAAAGTTTTGCTTCTTTTATAAAAGAAAATATTGTGCCTAATATTTGAACCTTATAATTGTTGAATATTTTTATAAATTATAACTAAATTGATAAAATACGCATAAAATGTTGTTCACAGTCAGTAAAATTCCAATTTGCAATCTACAATGTCAGTATTTTGTTCAAGTCATATGTTTGAACTCACATAAATTACATTGAGAGAAAAAATGCCCTTTGGATGTTTATTTTCAATTTATTCCCTTTGCATGTCACAAATGTAACTTCCTATATACTTACATGGCAAATGTACTTATGGTAAAAATTTTCCGATATTAGGTTTTCCATTTATGTTAAACATAATCATTCTATAATTTGGGTATTTCAGTTCGTTAGATTATCATAAGAAATAAATATTTTAAAGAATGGTAAATAGAATTGCTTTGGTTGTAAGACTTTGCAATTGCAAAACCATATTAAGACAGAAAAGTAAGAAGCGTCTGCAGACAATAGCGTCTCTTTTTTATCGATAAGGAAATACTATGAAAAGAGATTGAACACAATTTAGAAAAAAACGATAATTCAATCAAATCAAAAACGAATTGAATGAAAATCCATCAAATTGTAAAAAAGGAAATAAACTGACTTTTTTTTCTTTCTGTTATACTGTCTTGGTAAATCTCAAATTTAAGTGCTTTTTCATATCAGTTCGATTGAACAGCTGAATGAATACGTTTAAAATGGAAATTTTTCACTTCGCAACATAAAAATTTGATTTTTAGAAATTTAAAAAAGTTTCGGTAGATTACTTTATTTGCAAGCATTCTTCTTGACAAAAGTCTATGATAATTTGGTTGAATCAAACAGAATTTTTGTCGACACGTGGCTGTTTGTTCATAAAACTACAAATATTTGAGTCAATTTATTTTGATTTGATTGAATAGCAAAATGTAAATGGATTGATTTATAATATACACACAACCATATTGAATAAAATACAATCATGATGTATGTGTTTTTTATTGACAAAATTCTCAATAGAACCTAAATTAAATCTTATTGATTTCGGGAAATTTTGACAGTTTTTATATTTTAATATAAAAATTTATAGGGTTATACTGATGAGCCGATTGGAAAAATTCTTTCCAATATTGCAAATTCTGATACGGTATTATTAGATCGATGGAATCTCAAAGTAACTCCGAATACAAATGCTACTGATGTATCTGACGGAAAAGACACTTTACCACTTAGTGTAGTTAACAATTACTTCTCTTTAGGTGAGCATATATGATATATCATACAAATATATCGAAGTGTATATATACAGATTATTTTAATAAAGGAATTTATATTATTGTTGTGATTTCATTCAGGCGTTGATGCTCATATTGCTCTCGAGTTTCACGAAGCCAGAGGTAAATGTGAAAATTGCGTGATCAAAATTGCGGAAAATTCAATTATCGATAATCTTGTATCATCTCTTTTCTCTTTCTTCCATTTCTTCTTCCTTTACACTTTCACATGCTACACGGAAATCATTTCATTTAATTCCATTTACTCGTGCTATCCATTGTTGTATTTATATAGAGGCTCATCCAGAAAAATTCAATTCTCGATTGAGAAATAAAATGTTTTATGGGCAAGCAGGTATGTAAGAGTAATGGAATTTATTCATTAATAATAATTTGTTATAACTTCGATAAATCACATTTAGGCGGAAAGGACTTGCTGAAAAGAAAGTGGAAAAATCTTGCTGAACTAGTTACTTTGGAGTGTGACGGTAAAGACATAACACCAAAGCTCAAAGAATTACGTGTTCATGCGATTGTGTTTCTAAATATTGCGAGTTACGGTGGTGGCACGCATCCGTGGAATAAATCTGGAGGACAGTTCGAGCCTTCTACAGATGATGGATTGATAGAAGTTGTTGGTCTCACGACATATCAGTTGGTAAATTAATTAAAAACAATTAATTTTCTTATCATTTAATTTATATCCATCAATCTAAAAACAGCCACTTCTTCAAGCTGGCGGACATGGAACTTGTATAATACAATGTCGTTCAGCAAAAATTGTTACATCTAAAACAATTCCAATGCAGGTCGATGGTGAAGCATGTAAAGTGAAACCATCAATCATTGAATTGTCTCTGCTTAATAAGGCTGTAATGTTGGCCAAGAAGAAACCGGGGCGAATGAATGTTCAGTGAGTATATTAAAATAAAATTTAAAATTAGTTTTTTCTTCAAATTTTATTCTTCTTTTCAAATAACTAGACAAGCAACATTGGAGCCAACAAATATTAATATTTGTCGTATTAAAATGTCCGATTATGAACAGCACCATTATGATAAAGATTCACTAAAACAGAGTGCGACATTACTAGGCTCTATAGAAGTTAATCCTTCTTCTGATCTTGAAGCTGTTCGTGTTATTATAAATAAAATGTCTGAAGAATGCAGTGATGGTTTGAAACTAACACCTGACTGGTGTTTTATTGATTGTATGTATTTTTTGAATTTGCAAATTTTAATATAAATTCAAAAAAATAAATTTGTCACAGCTTGTACTGCTGAACGATGTTTTCGAGTTGATAGAGCGCAAGAAAATTTACACTATGTTACGGATATTGCATCTGATGTGATTTATGTTTTGGATCAAGAATGTTCTACTTTACCACAAACGCCTGAAAATGAGAGTCCTGCAAATCTTGTGAATCCCATTATATCGAGTATGGAATCTAGTGAATCACATGAAGGAACACCAATGACACCGGGAAAGAAATTTTTCAATCGTTCTTTGAGTTCTGGACCAAATTCAGGTGGAACTTCATCTTCAAGAAAAAGCTCACAAGGATCTCAGGGCTCAAATGGAAGTGCACGAAGCTCATTAAATGCCTCAAAGGAAGACATTGCGGGTAATGGAGAATCAGCTAACTATAAAGCGTAAGTTATTTTCAACTATTGCTCTTATATATGCATGTATCTTTAATGCAATTCAATTCTATAATTAATAATTCACTATTCAATATCATTACTATTTTTAATACATTATTGTTTATGCATGACACGATCACATACTATCAGATTTCATAATCGATTGTTTGGCCTTAATAATGAAGATGCATTTGGATTCAGGTATTATTTTGGTTTTAATTAATCACATATTTATGTGACGTGATATAAATGTAAGCTTTTATAATTTTATTTAAATGCGTCAACCACTACATAGAAAAATTTTAGAATCCTATTTTCTGTATTTTCAATTAAATGAAGAAAATATTTCTTAAGCTTTTTGTATTCACATTAGTACTAATTTCAATGCGGTATACATATATGCCAAATATTTCATTATCATACATTAATGTTGAAAGCATAAATTTATTCGTAAAATGCATTGAAGTGAATTCATGTGTGAAATGATTTTATTTGATGATAAATATCTAGTTTATTGGAAATGAAATTACACACCTGCAACAGAAGGCTGAAATCGATTTTTCGTTTGATGTCAATAAAATTTAAAACTAGGTAGTTAGATTTTTTCGATGAATAAGCAGAAAAGCATTTTAAAATATTGCATGATTTATTTTTCATATAAATCTCAACATATGGAAACATAAATTTGTACAAAATAATCATTCATAATGTCACAAACAGAATGAATGAGAACATAAATTTTAAAAGCAGATATTGTAATTGTAATTTTTTTAATATCCTTGAAACATCAGATTACATTAGTCGAAATATTTATAAATAATTACACGAAAAGCTTTACATAGTTGGTAATTAAATGACAATTTTTAATATGTTTATATATTTATACATGATAATTAAAAGTTATTTCATTCATTTTCGTTTAAGCTTGACAAAATAAATATTTAATTTTCCCCTTTTTCTCATAAACTAAATGAGAAGGTTTAAGTAAAAATTCTATCCCTGACCATTTTTTCTTTGAAATGTATTTTTCTTTTTGAATGACATGAAGTCAATAGCGTGTATGTGCAAATCATTAAGTATGTATAAATAGAAGCAAGTAATTTTTTATTACAATCATGAACACATTTTTCTTCATGTTCATAGCTCTGTTCTTTTACATTTAATAGAATGTTATTTATGTACACTGCTTATTTTTACCGTAGGTATTCATTTTCATAAATAAGTATTTTTGAATTGTAAAAGCATATGCGTGTGCATGTGAAATCACATCAATTTTAATTTATTTAGTCTTGACATTCGATGTCAGGTGAAGTTATATGGTTATTGGTCTGTGTGCTAGTTAGTTTAACTTTAATAATAATATTGACCGAAACATTCTTAAATGTTTCAAATTAATTTTAAAATTTACCTTAATTTTATTTTTATTATTAGTACACTTTTGGAAAAGACAACAGACGCTGTGATAAAAGCTGCTAAAAATGGAGACCTGACATTGGTAAGAATTTGAATTAATTCTTTTTCCACGTAATTCAATGATGAAATAATCCTATTACAGCTTAAAGAACTGCATCAACAAGGCTATTCACTTCTTTCAATTGACACTATGGGTCATACAGCACTTCACCATGCAAGCCGATACGGTCATAAAGACATCGTAAGATTTTTAATCGCCTACGCTCCTGATTCAATTATCAACATGATTGATAATGAAAAAGGCCAGACGGCTCTTCATAAAGCAGCAGCATTGAAGCGCAGAAGTATTAGCTATATGCTCGTGGCAGCAGGATCAAATTTACTAATACAAGACAACACAGGAAAAACACCAAAAATATTAGCATTGGAAGCCGATGATCATGAGTTGGCGGCTTATCTTGAAAGTATGTTGATTCAATAATTTAAAATATGCTTTGCTAAAGTCTCATTTAGCACTTATATGATATTATCGTTTCAACTTTGGCTTTTGATATTTATTCCTTTATTTCTCTCCATTCATCTTCATACAGGTCAAGAACAATTTCACTGTGCGGTTTAAAAACACATCGTCATGGCAACATCAGTTTATTCTCATATAAAAGCTCCAAGCTTTTATTGTTATTATTATCTTACTCATCGTTAAATATTTTCTCGTTTCTCTTTTTCATCATTGAAGCTTCATCTTATGGAAAATTCTTTAGATTCCTCATGAAGAAGTTATTACATCACGCGTCATGAGACGCGAGTAAGCTGCAGATGAAAAAATACAATTATTGAAAGCTATACATAGCAGAAAAAAAATCAATAACGCTGACGGTGAAAAATACTTTTGAATTTTTCAATTGAATTTCGACCAATAAAATAGTTTAAATAAGAACAAAATGTGAAAAAATTCACAAACATATCAAACATTCCAGTCGAAAAATATTTGTTTTGAGTGAAACTTTAATTGGACTTTATTGTTGTTCTTTATTATAATTCTTAGGCATTGATCAAAAAAATATTATAATATAAACGATAAATTAAAATAAGCAAATTTATAAAAAAAAGCACTAAAAAAAGAATTATAAATTTGCTATAAATATTAGAAACGGTTTATATTTTTAAGAATCATTTCAAAGCCCTATAAAAAAAAGAAAAAAAATTGTTATAAACAATTTTGATTCAAATATAAAATACCAATTTTTATTTATTGATTGAAATTTAAACATTGTTCAGATTATTTTGACAATATACTTTTAAAAATAATATTTGCTGAAATTATTAAAATAATAATAAAAATTTTCACCGTTTTTATATTTCGTTGTTTAATATAGGGTAAAGAATCTAATTTTAGGCCAGCCATATTTTTGAGCCACTTTTTGTTTACATTCTCATAATATATAATTTGATCTTTCTATTATCATACACGAATTATTATTATTATTTTTATTATTATTATTTTTATTTAAAAAAAAAGTTTATATGAACAATGTTAGCAATTACAATAATTTCTGGTTTCAATGAGATAAAGTTTCTCGTTTAAGAGACAACGACACGAAATTATAATGCGAATTATAATAATAGAGTGCTTCTGAGTCTCGTTTTTATTCATTTGCATTGTAATATTTATTATATTTTCACAATTTCTTTATGGTTTTCACGAATTTAATAATCAAACATTTGAGTAATGAAAATTTTGTAAATATTGAAAAATGTTTTAATTGATAAAATCTTATTTAAATTAAATGCTGATTATTTGAGTGTTAAAATCAAATTATAAAGTAAACAAATTAACTTAAAAGGTTTTATTATTCAATATTCAAAGACTTCTAGCTCTCAATTTATGTTTAAATCATAAAATAAAGTTCTAATTTTATGTACAAATCAATACATTTTCTCCTGAAACCTTACAAAAGTGGCTCAAAATTTAGGTTTTTTACCCTATATGCAAATATTCAAAAATAAAACTTCATCAAAGCCAAAAATATTAAGAGAAACGAAGAACGTTCATACATTATTAAATTTCAAAGAGATATTCTAAAAGATTTTATGATTAAATTTATAAATGTAAACAAAAAGTGTTCGGAAATTCGGCACTGTTCGAAAATTCGTTCCTTTACCCTACATATATTTTTTTACCAATTAAAAAGATATTGTAACAAAAAACTTCAAGTCAATTACTAAATTTAAATGAAAATAAACATGAAAACATTGTTTTTGAAAATGATAAATTGAAATGTGGAATTAAGAAGCAATTATTCGCAAACTCTTAAAATGGTGTTATTATGTCATCTCTGATAGCATTTATTAATGGTTGGATTTACGAAACATGAATGAAATTTAAAAATAAGTATAAATATGCTACATAATTAAATTTCTCTGTATTTTCCCAAGAATTCAAACATTTTTCTTCTTATTCTAAATGTAAAAATATTTTATTCATTCTTTCAGTTTTATCCTAATCACACCATTGGGAATATACAGAAGGAAAAATGTATCATATATCATATAAGACATTTTGTTCTCAGACTTTCAATTTCTTATGATATTTAAAATAAAAATAATACTTTTAAGAATATTCACAAACGATAATTGATTTGTATACATAGCTTGTAAGCATACAATCCTTATTATAAATTTTAAATTTATTTTAATTTATTTATTTAAAGTTAATTTTCTTAGAATTTGGATTTCAATATTTATTTTACAAAATTAGATTCAAATATTAACATCAAGTCATAATACTTTTACAGAATCTAAATTAATATTTCTCTTTCTTAATTTTAATTTCTTTTCGAGCTCAAAGCTAAAGTTCCTTGTAGAAAAATCAAAATTATTAGGTATAAAATACCATGAACTTTTTCTCATATGTATTGTATAATTAAATTTGAGTCAAAATTGCAATAATATAATATTTTTTATTAACAACTCATATTTCAATAAGTACAGTAATTTTATAATAAAAAGTAATGAAAAATATATATTTCGTAAACAGAAAAAGAAATTTTGCACTTTATATAAGATTATTGCCAAATTATCTGCTAATTAACTGGCATGAGTTACGGCTCCTCTGGTATGTTAACATTTGAAACACAAAGTTGTTTTGGTAGCAGTGGTATTTTGGTACAATCTTTTTTTACCAAACTTACCTAAAAAGTGTTTTATTATTTTTAAAATTTACTTAATCTAAATTCGAATCTTTACGTGACAAAAAATGTATAATATTTGAAACCATTTGAAAATTTTAATCTTTATTTTAGTTTATCATTTTGGATAATAATAAGAAAATAAAGAATAATTTTCACTTGAATGTAAAGCCTTTGTGCCTCTAGACTTTACATTCGAGAGATTGTCATTTTCAATGAATCTATGATAAGATCTTTTTACGATATAAATAAATTAAGAATGACTTTAGTTTATAAAAATATTTTAAGATATATATTATGATTCTATGCATCCACATTTGTGCTTAAACCATCAACTTGAATTTTTTTATTTATAAATAAACTCTATTATTTATTTGATGGTCTTATTAAAAAATTTCTTTCTTTTATTCTTTAATCATGAATTTACAGTGGGAAGAGTGACTAGCACTTTTTTTTTCGCTAATATTTTTGATAAAATTACTCTTTGGAAATTGAGCCAAATTAATAATAAATAACAAAATAGCTGAAATTTTTTTTTGATACTATTAGATGTCTATTAATATTCTAAGATATTTTGATCTTTGAATCATGCCTCTAACTAGTTTCTATTAAAAGATATCAGCAAAAAACAAAAGTACGCTAATCACTCTTTCCCATATTGTTCTTTGTCTTGAAAAGACAAATTGATGATAAAAGTAATTCTACAACGTCATAGAAACAAAAGAAAAGGATATCTTTGAAAAAAGATAAGTTTCGTAATAAGAAAGTTGAGAATCTGGCATAACCAAAGATCCTATTTCTCAAGATTAAATTTTATGATGAAAATTTCTTTCATACTTCTTGAATTTAAAAAAGCCTTGGTTCGTTTGTTAAAAAATCAAGACAATTTTAAATAAGAATTTTTAAGAAAGTGTTTAAAGGGTTCATTCTTCTTAGTAGTCTTGTAATCCTAGAAAATTCATTCATCACTGAATCAATTTATTCAAATTTCACTGTGATACCTATTGTATAAAAAACTAATTCTAAACCTTTCCTATCTTTTATTGAAAGAAAATCCTGTGATACAAAATAGTAAATTTCCTAGCCAAATAATTTCAATTTTATTTCAAAATTTTTTTGATTGAATGATTTCTTATTTATTATGTTATTCACTCTTGTCATAAAATTTCTCATTTATCTTTTAAAACAAAAGTTGTGGGAAATTTTTTTTCATTGATAACCTAATAAGATATACTAAAATAAAATGACACTTCACTTTAGGTGAATAAAATTTAAATTTTGTAGAAAAAAAATACATAAATTTAATGTTTGAAAACCCTTTGAAAGTTTTCTTTGACATTTGTTGTTGGTTTTCTGCCATCCCAGTATTCATCATTTGAATAAAAGCTTCTACATAATACCCATTTATTCATTTTTATAAAATTTATTCATGAGAAAATTTTGAAACTTAATTTTTACAGAAACTTTAAAAATCAGAAGCTTATTTAAAGATATTAAGACAAACTTTTTGAATTTCAATGTTTTTAAGATGGCATAACACACATCTATGAAGATTTGATGATAACTCAACAATTGATGGACCAAGATAAACTTTTTATGTAAAAAAGTAAATCTATAAAATAAAAATCTTTTGAAAGTCAAAAAACTCGATCAGTGTATTTTTATAAATTCCGTGTGAAATTTTTAATTTTAAACTAAAATATCTAACTGGGGATAAAAACTCAAATGGATGATTCATTGAGTAAATTTTTGTAAGGAACATTTCTCAAAAAAAAACATAGTATATCTATCTCATATGAAACTCTTTAGAAACAACCCACAAGCTTTTTATAAATATAAACGAAGAAACAGTTTTTACTTGTCATTATCCTTGTTACGCAATAAGTTATTTGAAAAAAAAGTGTTTGCCTATGTATTGGTTTTCTAAGAAAACTTTTCTTTCACAAAAGTGACAACTGAGTGTGAAAAAACTTTTTCTTTCTCACATAAATTTTTATATTAGCTTTTCTTCAGAAAATCAATTATCTTTAATTAAAAATAAATAAAATAAAGATGAAATTTCAGAAATATTTAAGCTATATTATTATTCTAAACGAAGTCTGAAAATTATTACAAGTTTTTGCCGACAACCACGAGTAAATAATTCAAATGAGTTCAGTCAAACACTCGATCAATGTATATATAATCTTTCAGTCATATATATGTTATACATATATGTCGACAAAATGATATAAAAAAATAGAAGTATGTAAAGAGTCTCATAAAATTTACGATGTTGAGAAAAGCGTCGCATGTTGAATAAAGCATGAAGAAGAAAGAACCTGAAACTTTTTCCAAGTGTTTTTATCATTCTTAAAATAAAACAATTTTGTAGTGTAGGGTACCAATAACATATTTATAGAACATGTATTATGAATGACAATCATAAATATATGCAACTTTGAGGTATACATATTTTAATAATTTTTTGCACAATTTCATTTCTATTTTTCACCTTTATGGCATAAATTAACCTTAATAAGTTTTTTTCTAATAGAGTAGAATAATTTATTTCAGTATTTATGAGTAGCATTACGAATTTGAATTTAGAAACCCTAATTTATTGAGGTTGCTTCAATATTCTGTAACATAAAGATTGACCATTCTAAATCCCACAAATGCTACTTTAAACTTTTCTCACCTTTTACATTATATTTAAAATATTATCAAATATATTTAAAACTAAAATTATAAGTACGATAAACTAAATAATTTTACATTTTATATCGTAAGAATTAACGAAATAAAACCAATTTTTTTTTAAAATACAAAAATTTCTGTTCTTGAGGTAAAGACATATTCAATTTCATGTCTTCCCAAATTAAAGAAAAAAATTCAAAATAACTCTTTTTGCACTGCAAGCACCAATGGAATTTTGATCAAACAAAAAATTAATGAAAACGTTATTTAAATTATTATCATTGTACAACGATTTAAAATCTTATGAAAATTAAAATTTAAAGTGTTTCAAGCTGAATTGATCCTACATTGATTATATCAGCTGACTCGGAAAAAAACTAGTAACATTTTTCAATTAAATAAATAGTTTTTGGGAATGAATAGCTTGAACAACGTGAGTAAAAAGTAACCAGTTTTTAAAGAATCGCTTGGTAAACCTTAACCTATGAAAGAAAATATAAAATGGGAACAAAAGAAAAATTTTAGGTTCAGTATATAGAAAAGAAAAATAAATTTCTTAAATAGAAAATTAATGAAAATTAAAAATTTTAAAAACGTTAATATTGTTTGTAATTTTTTGAAAATAATTTAAATTAAATAGTCACATTATGTGTGTTTCTTATTCTATTGCTTTCAAATAATGCTATATAATTCAAATTTCCTCTGAACAAAATTTTAGATCTTTTTCCTAAAGGCTATTATTATGATATATAGAATATGTGTAATAAAAAATTCATTGACAACAAAACAAATTCAGATTTTAAAAAATTTCTCTTCAATTAAAGCATTCTAGCAACAATTTAACACACAATGATTGATTATTCGTTAATAAAGCTACTTTAGTTCTTTGAATTGGAATATAAATTTTTTCATGCTTTAAAATCTGAGCAAATTCTTCTTTTTTTGAACATTAAAAAAATTTTGTTTTCAAAAAAATACTAAATTCACGAAAAAGACCTTTGAAATATTACTTGATTGAATAAAAATTCTAAATGCATACATACAGAAAACTAAATATATATTTTCATCCTTTACATAAAACATGAAAACTTTATAATCATATGAAAGAGCTTACATGTAGCTACAAATGTCCAAATAAAACAAAACATATTTTAGAAATGAATTTTTTTATGAGCCATAAGTAAGCATACAAAAACTAAAAACACACATTCCCTTTATAACTTTAAGTTGATGAATTTATCAACTTTCAATCTTACTGCTCCTTTTCGAAAATACATATTTCCAGGGGGATACACACTAAAGCAAAAAAAGAATATGAGAATGTCGCGCGAAAAAAACAACATAAAAATTTTGTCGTAGATCAATATTATACTTGTTCAAATATGATGAATAGATTTTTGGAAGACAGCAAAGAATTTTGTTTTCTTAGGGTTCGGACTTGCATGCATATTTTACTTGATACGCGTATATTTTTTGTCAAGTTGACTTAAACAAAACTGTCTTTAATTCATTCAGATTGAAATTAATCCATTTGAAATTCATAGTGAAATAAAGAATCATTTACTTGCAAACAAATTTGTTGGATTTAAAATGAATTTAATAAAATTTGAATAGATTAAAAACATTTTTGTGTAAGTCAACTTGAAAGCATCTTGACAAAAAATATACGCATATCAAGTAAAATATGCATGCAAGTCCGAACCCTAGAAAAAAGCGAAATTATTAAAATTCCTTCGCGAAAGTTTCCATCTCTCTTCATTTTTCATTCTAAAGCGCTTCTAAAGATATTATTATATCTTAAAAGAAACGATACTTTTATTACTTGTAAACAAATAAATACAATCTTTGACTTTACTTCATAAGAAAAATAAATCAGATTATGCGAAAAATTTATAAATATTTTATCAAAACAGAAAAACTTGCATAACTTTTATTAATGTTTTTCTTATATTACATCTTATGATACTATTAAAATATAAAAGGCAACGACTTTTGTTACATCTTTATAAGAATTATAAATGAAATGTTTATTCCTTTATGAATAGAACAAATCATACATTTGAAAAATTACTTATGAAACATTATTTATTACTTGTAATTTTGTGAAGAAAAAAAATTGTATATTTAATAAAAAATAAACTATTAATAAAAATAAGAATTTTGAAAAAGCCACAATATATTGTCTTTTTTTAATAACATTGCATTGAGATTTACAAAACTTATAAAAAAAAATTTAAAATATTATAGTTTAAAATATAACTTGATTAACGAAAAATGATTTAAAAAACTCTATATTCAGCCACATATTTCGTTTTGTTTGTAAATGCAAACATTTTTTCAAAATTTCACACTGCACTGAATGTTAAAAGGTTAATGTTGATATACATATATTATGAGTGATAAAGGTACGATGTCTCTATACAAAAAGCCAACCGCCTCTGAGGAACTAATCTACCTTTTTTCTCGCTTGGTTACATCTTGTTTGCATTTCACTCAATAATGGAACAAAAGGGACTTGTTTATCTTCCCATGTCATTGCAGCAGCACCTTTTTCATTTACTGTACCTTTTTTTTTTAATTTCGCACATAAGTACGACTTACAGCATAAATCAATCTATGAATGAAGAAGTTAACAATGTGATCTAATAAAAAGTCATCAGAATGATAAATAAATATTCTAAAAATAATAATTGTTCAGAAAATTTAATTTTTATAATTGGTTGAATATTATTTAGACATTTTTCGGACACCGGACTAAAAACTTTCTAATATTTTTACAATTACGGCTAATAAAAAAATTTCTCACTTGGGTATTTTGACGAAATACATAATAAAATTATAGGATTTTAATTATTTATTTACTTTGAAATGATACAAAACATGTTTTTCGTTTTATTTGTTAAAGTAATTTTCACTGAAGAGTACATTTCTGCTTTTGGCTATGAATACTTCTATTTTTAGCTATAACAAAACAATCTCGTGCATATAAATCCTTATGAATAAAACTTCAAACAAGAGACATAATAAATGAATATTTATAATTGAACCAAGACAAAAGTTGCTAAGTGCAATTCACCTTTGAATTTCTGAAATAATAAGTACAATACAATTAAGATCAAACAAACGAACCTCAAAATAATGATTTCTAAATTCCTTAAAGAAACATAAATACTTTTTTGTTTTTTCCATCATGTTTTTGTAACGTGACACTGTAGGCATTGAATTATATTTCATTAAGATGGCTTTTTATTGTTTTTAGCCCCAAAAGATTTTTCTTTTTCCTCTTTTCTCCTATCCTTCATATATCTCTTTCTACTCCCAATGGCAAAAGACTACAAGTACAGTTAATTATCATTAAAAATTTACATCACTCTTTTAATGGCGTCATCGTCATGATCGCATGTGCGCTACATGAAACTTGAGTTTTATAAGTCTCTTTTGCCCACATGAATGTCATACAAATATTTAGCATGTATTTTTGTTGTATATATCATAGTTTCATTAATATAGTAAAGCTCTTTTAATGAAAAAAATATTTTAATAATTAATGCCCCTTATGTATCCAAGAAAACTTTAAAATAAAACAAAATGACAAAAAATATTTTTTAGCTATTTTTGATGCAATGTTACATAAATTTGTTGCATTCTATCTATTTAACTTACTTCTTTTGGGAAATTTTTTGAGGTTATAATGAAAACAATGTCATACTAAAAGATATAAAAGCTTTTCTGTATAAGACAGTTCATAGCATGATAAAGTATAACACTGTACTTGTATAACATGAAACAAAAAACTAACATGACATAAAAATGTCAAAAAGGGTTGTTCGTTCGTTTGTCAACATACATATTTACACTTTTACAACAAAATCTTTTATTTCCTTCATTAATTATTTCACTCAGAATTTTTTTTAAATTACGTATGCTAAAAGCTAATTCTAAAAGATTTCATGCTTTAGAGTTTTGATTAAAATTCTAACTAAACTATTGATGATTTTCATTTAGAAATTAACAAAAGCTCTAGATTTTCAAACTAACAAATTATTAATAGATTTGGGCACAATCAATTAGTTGATTAAAAAGTATTAAAAAACTAATTAAAACTAGAGGATGAGAAATTTTTGAAAAATTTTAAAGAATAAATTAAGATATTTTCAATTTTCATTCAAAAAAGAAATAAAATTTTTTCTATGAGTGTTTATTTTTTTTTTCAAAGTAAGTAAGGTTAATGCAAAGGTGTGAAGTCTTGTTAGTTTTTTGACTTTTTTCAGGATGCGGAAATTAAAAAAACGTTGAAAATTTCGAAAAAAATATAAAATATTGTGTTGTCTTGAATTAAACTTGAATTTTAAACCAAAATATTTTTGAAAAAGAACATAAAAAAGCTTAAGTTAAATTTAACTCTTATTTAAATACTGATAAAATGTAAAATATTTTTGATTATTTCATTAATTTTTTTTAAATACTTTTTTGAATTTTTCGATTCTATCATATTTTCCGCATCCTGATATTTTTATTTTATTAACTGAATATTAATTGAATTTTGTCCGCTCATATATATTTCTATTCTTAACATAATGACGTTTGTACACTTGTACTTAGTTATATTCCAATTATAAGTATTTATTCCTATTTAATTAGCTTATTATTATAAATGATATAAAAATAAAATAATTTGGCTTTCAATAGTAGATATTCATGTGTGATGATAAAATTTTTTGTAATTTTCTATGTACACATGTAAATTTGTATAGAATATAATAAAGTTTATTAAAATCAACTTAGTTGGTTAAAAGCTGATAAACTTTGTCAAGCATTATTCATAATAAATGACATGTTTTTCCAAAATCCAATAACTTATTCTATTGTAATTCAAATTGTTTTATTATGACAATCTGGCCAAGTTAGTGAGTTTTTTTTCAGGGTTATTCACGTAGCTCAAAAATCTCAACTTTTTAACTTTTTCTCGCTTTTATAATATAATTATTAACTCTTACACTCATGTCATGCCGAAAGGCTTCATTGCCACTTCAGTCACTGATTTAAAGCTACTAGGCTAATATCACAATAAACTATAATGAATTATTATGTTACAAAGTCAGTTCGTAGCAATAAGGAATTATTATTATTAGGTTTATTATTATGAAAAATAATAAATTTCATTATCAACCAATTACTAAATACTAGAATAGTTCGTAAAAGCAGTTTACATTTTAATAGGGTTTTGACTTGCATGCATATTTTACGATATGCGCATATTTTTTGTCAAGTTGACTTACACAAAAATGTTTTTATTCATTCAGATTTTATTTAATTCATTTAAAATCCATTAAATTTGTATGAAAATCAATAATTCTTTAATTTATTATGTATTTTGATTGAAATCAATTCAATCAGAATAATTTAGATATTTTTGTGTAAGTCAACTTGAAAACAACTTGATAAAAAATATGGGCATATCAAGTAAAATATGCATGCAAGTCCGGAACCTACATATTTAAAAAAAAATATGTATGTGATATGCTCTAAAATATTGTCACTGAAAAGAAAATAATTTTTTATAAAAGATTTTATGTTTGAATGGAAAATCAAGAATTAACTATAAATGCATGGCTATTTATTATAAGTAACATATTTTATGAATAAAACCTTAACGTTCGTTTTTTTTATCTAGATAGAAGCAAGCAAAATAGCTTCACTTTTTCTCATTTATCATATATAACATTTATGTATACGAATACACCCAAAAAAATGTTTAAAAAATTTTAATTTTAAAAGAAATATTGATGAAATTGTTTTTAAAAAAACATGAAGTTTAGATTCATTACCGCAAAATTCTTAATTTTACTTCAAATTATCAAAAATATATTAAAAGATGTCGATTTTTTTTTCAATTTTTTATTTAAATGTTTGTTATATTTTAATACATTCATAATTTGAAAAATAAATTTCAAATTATTTTTATGAGTGTACACTTATAACTACAGTCTCAAGCAATTATTGTCGTAAATGAATGCAAAGAGATTAGGTATAACATAAAAATATTTTTAGTTATATGAAGTTGCTTTAGAAGTACAAAAGTAAATATTTTAAGAAAAAATGGTAATACAACATAAAAATATGCTAAATAAAATGAAAATTAAGGTATATTAGAACTGAAAATTAAAGTTTTTAGTTTTCTCATTAAATATTTCATAAATCTCTAATGTTTATTTGTTAATTTACTTTAAGAGACAATTTTTGAGAAAAAAAATGTGTTTTAATTAATCGTATATAACAAAATATTTTGATTATTACTATGTACTACACGGAATAAAAAAACTTTTTAACTGTCATAAAGTTTTAATTTTTTTCTGACATAAAGCCACTTTATGAGATCCAACTTTATGCCAATTATAAAAAATGTTTCCGTGTATATACATGTAGTTTTTATTAAATTCAAATTATATTTATAAATAAGGTACACAAAACTATTATAAAAACTATATTTTACACCCATTTAAACATTTATATAATGTTTTTTTTCGATTACCTAATTTTTAACTTAAAAATTTTTCAGTTTTATCAAACACATGATATTTTGAAGTTGTGGATTCATATTTATATTATTTCAAAAGTGGTACAATCATAAGGTATTTAAACCCTTTACAAATATTTAAAGAGTAAAAAGAAATCTAGTCAAGTAACGACTTCTTCATATATGATACATATAAAAAACAATTTTTATATGAAGGAAATTTGTAAAATTCGTATAAACCAGTGACTATATGTTTCTCTGTTGTTG
The DNA here is from genome assembly GCA_018290095.1 of Polypedilum vanderplanki. Lineage (NCBI taxonomy): Eukaryota > Metazoa > Arthropoda > Insecta > Diptera > Chironomidae > Polypedilum > Polypedilum vanderplanki. Next base: position 18,010,205 of record CM031379.1, read on the forward strand.
TTCAGATTCTGGTTTTATTATATGTGTTCTAATTTTTGGTGCCTAGATCAAGTTATTTATAAATCACAGAAATATTAGATGCGTTTGTAAAACAAATTCATGCGATAAGATATACTGGTTGAAGTAAATTTCAAATGTATAGGAAATTTCATTTGTAATACTGTTTCGAATGAAATGATTGAAATTAAGTTGTAGCAAATAGCAGTCAATTAGGAATTCAGCAACTATTTCTTGTTTTGTTTACATTTTCATATAGAAATATATTTTATAAAAAACTCGAGTAATGTAATTGCTGCTAATAACCTAATCTATTAAAATTTTCGAAATCGTCTTTATAAATTTTGTTGATTTGAAAATAACGATCAAATTCAAAAATACGCGAAGTTGGCTACGCGCAGCTGAAAAAATTTTTTTGATCGCAGTCAACTTCGCGAAAAAAATTTTGTTTACAAATTTTCAATATGGAAATTAATTCATAATTTCCCAAGTTATATGACTAGTGACAGAAATATAAATAAGCGTCGCCGCACTAACTTTTTAGCACAAATCTAACGCAAAACCGGAAGTCTCTAGCTATCATAGTTTTCGAGATCTCAGAGGGACGGTAGCCAGCCAGCCAGCCAGCCAGCCAGCCAGCCAGTCGAACAAAGTGAATGTATAAGCTGCATTGTTGTTCCAAAAATGCGCTAAAAAGTATATGCTTCATATATGTAAAAGATATTATGTTTAAAAATTTTAACAACATTACTCATTCGAAGAAAATACCTGTTGCTATGATAAGGTTTCCCCCATTTTCCTTTCATAAATAAGACTTTTCAAAATTTTATTATTCAAATGTTTTTAAGGGAATTTTTTACAACATTATTTCAACTCAATTACTCATTTTTTAGTTCGCCTTTCGTATATTTTTAACTACCATTTATATAAGTAATTTTTAATTAAATAATAATTATTTAATCTGTAAGAGTTGTTCATTTTTTTCCGAGGAGGAATATAAAATTTGCATCATTTTTGCTTTTCTTAAACTTTCACCCTGTATTCAATAAAGAAACTTGAATGCATCGTCGTCAACATTAAATTTTAATTCAACAGCACTTTATTATTATTTCATCAAAGGTGATGAAACCCAAAATATTAAAACACCCAAAAAGTTTTCTTATCAATTTATCATTAAGTATCATATGTTTGCTTGCATATTGAAGTGTATGTAAATAAAGGTAATAAGGTATTAAACATATGTGTGATATTGAAAAGACATTGATTATACAAACATCAATTAGCTTAAAAATTATTGATCCAATTGTTAAACGGTGAGAAGTATATCATTATAAGATAATTTCGAAGGGCTTCCCAATGCTTTTTGATTAACCTAATATAAAAAAGTTTAGAAAATTTGTTGAAAGACATATTGAATTTTATAAAATGCGATTCTATCACGTTAATAACACTATCTAAATTTTACCAATTTGAATTTTTCATTTGATACACGTGTTTTTCACGTTTGAATTGCTCATTGAATAAATGAATAAATATTAAAAGTCATCAACCAACATGTGAATGATAACGATTTTTTAATATCACTGCATGTCATTGTGTTTCTTTTAAATACCTTTATGAGTGCTCTTTTGTAAACAGAAATTAAAGATAGAATTTATTACTTTAACTCACATTTTTTAAATTTTCTACATGATAAAAAATGAAATGAAAATAATTTTTATGCGTCATAAAGTGTTTAGTTTTTATTTACTCTTATTCAGCACATTTTTGCTTACTTTTTGGTTGAATCATTATTTAACGGTGTTAAATTAAATAATGAGAAAATATATGTGTGAAGATAATGTATGAATATTAAATACGATTTAACAATACCTGGCAATTGTATTTGAAATCATTCTAAACATATCAATATTTCAGTAAATTATATACGGTTCATTTTCTTTGCCAATTTTTTTCCAATATCTACTTATTAAATAAGAATTAATCAAAATTAGTTTAGAAATATGAATTTTCATGCTACATAAACAATCGTTATTCATTTGTTTAATTAAAAATTCTGGTAAACTAGATGAGAAAATAACGATTATCTAGTAGTACTAGGTACGGATTATCCAAAATTGTTCACAAGTCAAAACATTGATTCGTTGAAATAGTCATAAAATATTTTTTGGAAAAGCAGAGTTATTATGTAGACCGCCTATGTACAATTTATAGACAAATTTTTTTGCCTATGTAGACAACCGTCTACGTCTACAAAAACATAGAATGTAGATGTTTACAAATAACTCAAAAGCTACACGAAAATTTTACCAAAACAAAGCTTGCATAAGAAAATTTTCAAATTCCTTTTGCATTAAAACTTTAAGACTATTCATTCTTAGCCTAAAATTTAACACTGCAGTAAATGAATCAATTTTTTTCTTGAACAAAATTGCCTCTCCTTAATAAAAATTAAATTTTCAAAAAATATTGATTGATTTTAATTGTTTTTAATTTTAACTGTTACATTTTTTGTCGAGATTACTAGGGTAAAATTTTTACTATTTGATTACGTAAAAAATCAAACTATATGTAAATAATTTAGTATTTCGTAAATCTAATACATCTTAAGATCAAAATTAAACTTGAAAGAACAGCAAAAAGTAGCAGCACGTAGCAAATCTTTTTTGTGAGTCAGAAAATTAAAAAGCAAATATTCTTATTTCTCACTATATAACCACAAGTCACTTGTTATTCTCGTGAGTTGATAAAAATAACATATGCATACAGAGTCAAGTGAGAGAAACGAAATAAGAGAAAAATAGAAGAACAATTGTCTTATCTTTTTACATATAAATAGGTTTAGTATTTCATTACTCATCATTCATTCATAGTCAGAATTCTCAACAATAATGAACAAAAATCTGTGATTTATCAATTTTTTGTCAGAACATAAATAGTGTGAAATATTGAATAAAGTTAAAAAGAAGACATCTAAATACAATGGAACCATTTGCAAATGAAATTTTGTGGATTGTGATTTTGGGGTTTATTGTATCTTTCATATTAGCATTTGCTGTTGGTGCTAATGATGTAGCAAATTCTTATGGAACGAGTGTGGGCTCAGGTGTACTAACATTCAAGCAAGCATGCATTCTTGCAACAATTTTTGAAATTTCTGGTTCAGTATTGTTGGGCTATAAAGTGGCAGATACTATGCGTAAGGGCATTCTTGATGTTTCAATTTATCAAGGCTCTGAAAATGTGCTGTCATTTGGAATGCTGTCAGCTTTAATTGGTAGTGCTATATGGCTTCTTATTGCTACCTATTTTCGATTGCCTGTTTCAACAACACATAGCATAGTTGGGTCAACTATTGGATTCAGTTTAGTAGCACATGGTTTGAAAGGTTTAAATGCACGCACTTTAGGTAACTATAAGTACAAAATAAAAATACCACAAAAATAAAAGTTTGATAACACACATATATTTTCTTTCTTATTTTATATAATAGGTTCGATCGTGCTTTCATGGTTCGTGTCACCCATTCTTAGTGGATTAATAAGCATTATAATATTTTCAATAATCAAGAAATTCATCATAAAGAGTAAAAATCCATTAAATTCAGGGTTTATTGCATTACCAATAATTTACGGTTTAACAATATTCATTAATGTGTTAAGTGTTACACTCGATGGTTCAAAATGTAAGTTGATTATCTAAAATTATGAGAACAAATTCTAAGAAAAAAAATAATTTAGTGCTCGGTATGGAAAATATTCCTATTTGGCTATCATTTGTAATCAGTTGTTCAGCGATGATTTTGGTTGCAATTATTGTACAATTATTTGTTTTGCCATGGCAAAAAAGAAAAATTTCACCATTAGACAATATTGATGTATCAAAGAACCAGAAAAATGACATAGAAAGCAAATTTGGAAGTGCTAGTACGATTACTACAATGAATGTCTCGACAGCATCACTTAGTGAACCAGTAATAAAACAGCAGGATGAAAGCGAAGACAATGTAAATAGATTATTCCATTTCTTGCAAACGCTTACTGCTGTTTTCACATCATTCGCACATGGAGGAAATGACGTCAGGTTAGAAATCAAAAATAAAATATTTTATTGATTAAATGGCTTAAGACTGCAATTGATCTTTCTAAAAAAGTAATGCTATTGGTCCATTAATTGCAATATGGATGATATACACCGAAGGTTCTGTGCTACAAAAGTCAGAGTCACCAATTTATCTTCTTTTATTCGGTGGTGTTGGAATGGTTATTGGATTATGGATACTTGGAAAAAGAGTTAACGAAACAATAGGAAAAAATATTACTAAAATTACACCAGTCAAGTAAATTAAATTTTATACTCTGTGAATTTTTAGAAAATTAATTTCATTAAAAATTTTTACTTATTTTAGCGGATTCACTGTCGAGTCTAGTGCTGCTACTACAGTTTTATTGGCAAGTAAACTTGGTGTACCAATATCAAGTACGGTATGTAAATAATTTTCAACTTGTTAACTCAATTAAGAATTTACATTTCAATTTAATTAGCATTGTATTGTGGGAAGCGTTGTATTTGTTGGTTGGATTTTTGGTGAAAAACATGAAGCAAAAAAATCAGTAGATTGGTCGCTATTCAGATCAATCATTTTTGCTTGGCTTGTAACTCTTCCCATTGCAGGTAAATATATATACATTTGAAATCAACAATATCTATAGAATATAACCTTTTTTATTAGGAGCAATCAGTGCATTTTGTATGTGGCTGTTTCTATTAACATCTAGTTAGATTTTAAAAAATATTTTTTGCTGAAAACTTTTTTATATTTTTTACTGTTTTACATAATAAGTTTGTCCTAGATTAAAAAAATGTATGTATCATCATTAAAATCAACAAAAAAAAGATTTGTTCTTTAAAAAAATAATAAGGGGTAATTTCACGATTACAACAAATTTTTTGCTGAAGTTTACTTTACGGGAAGTCACAAGGGGATATTAACTGGTAGGAAGAAATTCGCCCATTTTTTCGCGCATTCGCGCAATTTCGCTCAAAACACATTTTTTGCGCAACAAAACAATACAAAGTGACAAGCAACACGCATTTAATCCATTAAAAACTTTTACTACTCAATAAATACCCGAGTAACCATTCACGGAAAGCGGAAAGTCTTTCCGTGAAATTGTGCTAATAATTTATATGCATATTACTTATTCCTTTTATCATGAATTTATGCAATATCCGTTTACATGCAATATGCAAGTAAAAACCGAAAGTTAACGGAAAATCATGCAATTTGCATGCCTTTTACTTGCATGTTACGGCATGCTTTTTATTTTCCGTATGCATGCTTTTTACAAATGAAAACGGAAAGCAAACAGAAAATCAACACGTTTCAAAAAAAATTAATTTCGCGTTAAAAAATTTAATTTAATTTCGTGATAAAAGTGATTTTTCGGTAATAAAAAGTGGTGCAAAATATGAAATGATTTAGAAACTATTAGTATTTGATGGAGAATAACAGAACATTAGGTAAAGAAAGTGATAATTTTGAGAAAATTTTCCTTCATTTTTTGAAAATTTATTATTCTCCAAGAAATTGGAATTTTTAACACACTAAAATAACTACTAACCCATTAATAAACAATATTCATAATATTTATCATAATTCAACTTCATTTCAGGATTATTAATAATGATCATTATTTTCAGTGAAATTTATAATTAAATTTCATCATCTTATTAATTCTTCTCATTTTTCTTCCTTAGCTTGGAATGTTGATATCACACTGGAGCAGTAAATAATATTCGGCAGATCAAGATATTCATTGGAAATGGAATCAATCATAATTATTATTAGGTAAGTTTGAAAAATTATGAAGCTGATTGTTTTCATATTCAAAATCTGTTTTCATTTTTAATTCAGATGACGAAAATTATACTGAGCAGATTTAATTGGATTTTGCTTTTATCATGGCCTCATTATGTTTATGGATTGTGCGAAGTCATCAAATAATTCATTTAATTATGTATTTTTTAGTATATTTAGTGTTTAATAAATTATGTTCAAACTTGAAAAATTCGTCTAAATTTATTTGTATTAAAATGGTATAAAAATTGAATAAAAATAACGGATACGAGATTTTTGAAACATTTTCCGTTTGCTTTCCGTTTTTACTTGCTTTTAAGCAAGCAAGATGCATGCTACGAAGCAAGTAAAAAGCTTGCTTTAGGAATATTCCGCGGAACAAAAGTGAGGTGTAACTAAATTATTTATAGCTTTATGACAACGGAAAGCTAAAGCATGCTAAAAGCATGATTTTTTGATTTTTACGGCAAGCTTTTAGCAAACCGTTTGCTTTTCCGTTGGTTACTCGGGATAGAAACTACTGTATGCAATTCAATGTAAAAAATGTAAAAGTTTTTTTACATTTTGCGCACTTTCGCACAATCGCGCAAATTCAAAAATTTTCGCGCAAGTGATTATCCCCTTGAGAAGTCAAAGAATAAATTTGATTAAAAATGTCTGCTTAAAATTTTAAAAACACTTTTGTGGGAGACGAATGGTTATTAATTTTTTTAACCAAACTAAGTAAATTCTCTAAAAAATCTCTTAGTGAATCATGTATTACTATAAATGTAATGGATTTCATTAAATATTTATCTAAATTAATGAATAATTTAGCAAAAAAAATCAATTTATAAATCAATGTCCACTTGTGCAAAACCGAATTTCTCAAAAATGACTACAAGCACTGAGAAATTAGTTTATATAAATTTATACTTTGTAAAAGCCACATCTTTAAGGCCTTTCAGGTCTGGTTTTAATTTAAAAAATTAAAGAAAAAAGAATTGATTTGAAAATTTTTTTTGTAATTTTTGTAGATTTTTACTAAGAATTACCCATAAATCAAATTATGAATAACAAAATTTAATATTACTACCTACCTTGTAAGATTTTCAATAACATTTAACTTATGTATATGTATATTTTAGAATTTATTATTATCCCTCTTTATCATGACTTTAATTTTATAGTATTTAAGATAAAACAAGATTCTTATAATAAAATTGTTATATACAAAGCAAGTGTTCAAGCTAGAGAAAGAGCTGTGTAATAAACAACAAAATAATGTTCGCGTCTATTAAATATAAAATACAGATTTGAAATTAATTGATATTTCTTTTATTAGGATCAAGAAATAAAATCCTTATTACATCTTTAATCATTATTAAAATTTTTCTAGTATTTTCCATATATGTCTCGTATTTTCTCTACTTATCTTCAGTTTCCTTTCTATAAATAGACAAAAACAAGTAAATAATAAATTATGATTCATAATGTTATAATCATTATTATCCTTCTTTTTGTTAAGCTTTTCACTTGAAAATCAATATACATGAGAATTAACGAGCCTTAAATCTTTAACCTTAAAAAGTAAGAAAAGGTCGTAAATCAATCCTTAATATAATTTTTATTATAGTCATAGTCACTATAAGACTCGAGAGAATTTCAAAATTTCTCCTACTTAGTGAATTGTAAAACACTCAATAACACTCGACGTCATATTGTCAACGGTTTGTAAACGTGGTGGTGATTGTATAAGGAGTTTTCGTTAAACTTATTCGTTAATATTAATGCTCATGCGCTGGAATTGAAACAATCTCATTAAAGTAATAAAAAAAATAAATCAGTAAGGCACAAGATTTTAACGCATTTTTTACTATGTTCATATTAATTTTGTCTCTAATGATTACCGTCTTCCGTTATTTAATAAAAATCCAAATACATTTAAAAATTTTCTTTTTATCAAAATTTTTCAAAAAATTTATAATTTCGTTTCAATAGAGGAGCCGTTTATATTCGAGGGAAGATGGTAGTCACGATAATGATTGAAATTTTTAAGCGATAAAAATATTAATATTTTAAACTGCAATTATTTAGGGTAAATGTTCCTAATTCGGGACACTAAAAAATTTGGGACACTTTTCTTTTCTTAATTTTCTCACTTTTTACACTTCAATTCTTGAGATATTGATGCAAAGTTGTAGATTTTATCACTATTTATCATTTTTATCGCTATTTTACGCTTCAAAAGCACTGAACAATGAGATATTAAATTTTTAAAATTCTCCATACAAAAAATGTCTCACTATAAAAATATTTATATCTCTTTATTTATTCATTTTTCACTCACGAGAAAGGTATAAAAATAAAGTAAAAATCTCGAAGAATTTTATCATACATTCACTTTTCACGTAACTCTTATCGTTTTGCCAGAAAAAAATTATATTTAGCTTAACCTAATTCGGGACACTTTGTTTACATTTTAAAATGTTCGTGAAAATGTAAACAAAAAAATGCGTTTCAATTTTAATGTATTCAAAATATTTTGAAATGCAATTTTCTACTGATTCAAGAGCCAAATTCAACACAAATAAGTAGAAAAAGAATCAGTTAAATGAAATAAATGTGTTAAAACAACTTTTAACACGATTTGAAATAAATATTTTTCTTTGTTTATTAGAAAGTCAAGTGTCCCGAATTAGGTTATCAAGTGTCCCGAATTAGGAAAAACAAATAAAATTTTATTTTGGAAAAGTGTCAAATATTCTGACTCCAATGTTGATTTAGTAAAGTAATAGGAGAATTTATCTATCGTTTAGTGAAACAATCATAAAAATTGGTTTAATAATAAGTGAGAAAACTTCGTTCAAAGTTGAGCTAAAGAAATTTTGCCCCGAATTAGGAACATTTACCCTAATACCGAATTAATTTTCTTCTACAATAACACTCAAAAGTAAATCAATAAACTCTTAACTAAGAATATTATTTTCATTCTCAATAATTTTTAACTACAATAATAAGACAATTTTTTTAGTTTAATTCAATGTTTTTTCAGACAATGTTTCTTTATTAGATTATTTTTTTCAATTTAGTATAACTAAAAAAAGGAGAATGTGCGACGTGCTTTGGAAATAAATCATTTTTTCATTTGATCTTTTCTAGTTCATTTTACTTTTGGCATGTTGATCCTCTGACTCATTCTTTAATCTACTCATTCGTTGTAGAAGAGTTGGATGCTAATAAAAATTTTAAAATCATTAACATAAATTTAAAATTCAAAAATATATTGTTTATACTTACGGAATGATTCCAACTGCTATACAAATAATCGTAGTAAGGAAAGCCCAAATTATCTATATGCAATTTAATTAATGACTTACACAAATCAGATCCAAATCCAAGATTATTAGCAAATGCATCTGCTTCATATTCAAACTTTCTAGACAATAGTGTCATTCCAAAACTGACAATTGTATTAAATGGTGCAAGTACATACATAATGACTACCAAGAATCCGACCTATAAAAATAAATACATTTTTTTACATTTTATAAAATTAGGAAATAAATATATTTATAACACTCACAATAATTGGTTGCTTTGCATTAGTAAATCCTACAGCTTCATATAATGCACCGAATTTGAAAAGGTATGAAAACATGATGAAAACAAGAAAGAGTTGAATCTGCATTATAATAATGTTTTTTGTCATGTGCCCGAGTTTCCAATGTCCTAATTCATGAGCTAGTACAGCTAAAATTTCTTCATCGGTGCATCCTTTGCCTTTTTCATCTTCAGCTAGTGTGCTATCATCTTCTAGTCCTTTATTAAGCAAAAGTGTATCGAAAAGTACGATTCTCTTCACTCCCCATAATCCTGTGAAGTATGCATTTGAATGATGAGATCTTTTTGAACCTTCTACAATGAACAATTGGCCCAATGGAAAGTTCAATGAAGCTGCAAGTTCTTCAATTGATGATCGCAATTTTCCTTGTTCGAGAGGTCTGAATTTGTCAAACAGTGGTGCAATATAAACCGGATATAATGTGATTAAGAGCATAGAAATCACCCCTACAAAAGCCCATAACCAAATGAAAAAGTATTCGCCACCAATTTGCACAATCCAAACGATTGCAGCAACTATAGGACAAGAAATTGCTTGACCAACTGCAAATGCCTTAATTTGATCTTTGATAAAGAATGATGCTGTTTGTTTGTTAAATCCATGTTTTTCTTCTAATACAAATGTCGAATAGATGCTAAATGGCAAATCTTTAAAAATTCCAATAATATTGACTAAAACTAGAAAAACACAAGAAACATGAATTTCATTTGCTGGATTTAGATGAATTCTTCCTGTATAAACTACTGCTTCATTCCACAAATAGGCAACGAAACCACAATATAATTCAATCGAGACAATTATAATGTCACAAAGAATAGATTTAAAAATTTCAAACTCCGCTTTATCTCGTCCATAGAGTCTGAAAATAAGTTTTTCAGTGAAAAACATTATCAGCATATGTTTGATTAAGATAACAAGTATTTAGGCTTACCTTGCTTTTTCAAAAGTCTCCTTTTTGAGAGCGTCTTTTAATTCATTAGGAACTTCCTTACTATTTTTATAAACACGTAACTATAATGATTCATAAAAAAAAAGTAAATTAGAGAATATATATTGCACAAAATTTGTTTTTACCTGTCTAAACGTAAGGTAAAGTTCAAACAAATTTTCACATATTAGAAAACCAATGATTGAATAAAGTACTAAACTCATAATTAAACTATTTTATTTTATTATCTTTTTAAATATTATTTCACGCTTCTTATGTTTTTGCCGAATCGAAAAGAAATCAAGGGAGTGATGACAAGAAAATAAAATGATTCTAAAAACTTTTTGCATCATAATTGCTGACCCCTTAATTTTAAATTGAGAAAAAAATCGTTAATTCTTTTAAATAGGGTAAAAGATTTAATTTTGGGCCACTTTTTGTTTACATTCTTAAAATAATTAATATAATCTCTTCTAATGTATTAATAATAATGATTGAGTACTTATTTGATTCGTTATTTAACACTGATTACACTGTAAATGTTTAATTTCAGCATCATTCAATAGTTTTCGCTAATTAAATGAAAACGTTAAATACTTGAATAATCAAGATTTTTGTTGATTTTCCGTCACTTTTTTGTTTTCAATATTTTGTTAATTATTCACGAAAACAGTCACTTTATCACTCATATTTGATACTTCACAAGCACTAAACCGTTTCACAGACTTTTTAATGAATAATCATCAAGCTAGAAATATTTATTAAAGCCACAAATACGATTTTAAATTCCGATTTAATTTTGGGCCACTAAATTTTTGTATGAAAATTTTGTAAATATGGAAATTATTCGAAATTGATAAAACCTTAAATAAAACAATTGCTGCTTATTTAAGTGTTAAAAACAATATATAATGCAAAGAAAAAGGTTTATTAAGTGTTAAATCATTAAAAGTATGTGTAGAAATGAATTATTTTATAAATCTGAAAAGTGGCCCAAAAATAGATTTTTTGGCCCAAAATTAAATTGGGTTTCGTTATTGTCAATAACTCAATAATTAAAGACTTCTAACTCTCAAATATATCTTAAAATATTAAGGAAAAGCTTTATCTTTATGTACGAATCTTAATTATTGTGTTAATTTATGTATTTAAAGAGATTTCAGACATTTTCTGTTGAAACCTCACAAAAGTGGCCCAAAATTAAATCTTTTACCCTATTTAAGGAGTCTATGATATACCAGATTTATGGTTTGAAAGGAAATGCTTTCAGAAATTTACATATAGAGAATATTTATTTATTTTTAATGAACTATTAAATTTAAATTAAATGAAAATAATGAAAAATTTAATAGGAACAAAAAATTATATCATTATTTTTTGCAAGGGAGTGAGTGTAACAAAAGATTTTCATTAAAATAATTCTCTCATTAAACAAAAAAATGCATTTAAAAGAACTCTCTGGTCCTTTAATAGTTTTATTATTATCAGGAACTATATTGACAGCTACAATTTTTATTATATTTGCTAAAAGACAAATTACAAGATATTCATTACGATCTAGGTATGAAAAATATTGATTATTTTTTTTTTTTCAAAAATAAAACCAAATTATTTTTAATATATTTTAGACACACACCACATGCACCTATAGGAAATAGTGCAAATAAGCAAATAAAACGTGAAATTGAAAGAAGGCTTAATCAAGTTGACAAATTATTTTATGAGCCACAATTATTATTAGATGATGATGATAGATATATTTCACATCTTCCACCATACTATTATCGGATGAAAGCTATAGATGATCTTAAACTTTTAGAAAAAGAAATTCCCATAATTCGGGGTTCAAGGGATAGTCTTCGATCCTTTTTAGTAAATTATTTTTCTGGTACATCACAAAAACTCATTAATCAATACTGTGACTCTTATGAACACGCTCGTTATGATCCAAATGAATTTAATGAAGTAGAATACCAAAAATATCATCACTTACTTTTAAAAATGATTGAAGTGTGAGTAATAAGGACTTTAAATAATAAAACTTTTAATATTTAGTAAAATATGTATGATAATTTAAATTTAGAGCTAAATTGACAAAACAGACAACAAAATCACCAAGTAAAAACCGCACACCTACAAAAAAATCAAAGATTCAACCGCTTTTAGATCCATCACGCTTGAAACCACCTGCTACTCAAATGATGCCTCCTGAAACTCGGAATTCACAATTGAATTTGTCTATTGCTCTTCAGCAACAACAACTTGAAGACGAAAATGAAATTTTAAGTGTCTCACATACACATGATTTACCAAAAATTGAAATAATGTAAAAAAAATTATCACAAGTTTTATCAATTATACTTACATGAACTTACGTATACATAAAATAAATTCTTATGTTGAAACCATAATATAAAATTTGATTTTTTTAAATTTCTTTTCTAATTCAGAAGTAATAAAATATCTAATTTTGCAATGGTAATATATTTATTGCTATACCGTCTATTCCTTATAAATATGGGTTATAAAGATCTATGTATTTTGAGTACATAAGTAAATAATAAATTAAATTATTATAATTGCTTTCGGCGAAAATTTAAATTGAATTTTTGATTGCACTCTTCTCATTTGTGCCAATTTTATGCGCATCACAATTTCTAATTGACTTAGAATTCAATTTTCTTCCTTTTAATATAAAGAACTGAGTTTTAAACCTTAAAGTCATCATAGAGTGACTCTTTTACTATAACTTCAGAGTGCATAGCTTAACAAAAAGGAAATAGATTTCGAAAACTTTGCTTTTTCGTGCTTTTCCTTTGATTCTGCTAATCGATTGTTAAAGATAAAATTTCAATTCACCTCTTAAAAGGTAAAGAATAAAAAAATGTGTTAATACACCTATGACGTGTATTTTACTATACAAGAAAGAAAGAAAAGTAAATTCGAAAGTCTTTAAATAAATTACTTATCTTTTCGGCAAGTCGCGTGTCATAAAAGATTTCCAGATTTTCACAGTCATAGAAATTTTCTCACACTTGTTGCTATTTCTGCCCTTTTTAGAACCAAATATTTCTTACCCTAACACATTTCTCTCCATATATATCTGTGTCGAAGGATTATAGAAGGGGCTGGCTGTTAAATATATATATGTATGTGCATACAATAAAGAAAAGTCATATTTAAATTCCGATCATGATTCCGAATAATAGAAAAAGGAAAGGGAAAGAGAAATGCGAAGAGTGTGTGTGTTGAAGAATAGAAATGGAATTTCTTGCGCCTTAAAAGCAATTGGTAGAAAAGAAATTTTTATTGTTGGAGAAAGGATGGCATTTTATTTCTTAATATTCCGCTTCATCTGCTATTTGAGCATCTTTATTCTTATAGGGATATATTTATATGTTAGCAGGGATTGTGATGAGTTCGTAGTTGAATTCAATCAAATAAAATTTTCCACTCTTAAGCTCTGATCTTTACACAAAGTCATACAGTATGTTGAGTTTATTAAGAGCTTAAAATTATTATAGAGTGTGATGGAATGAGTGTAAAAATATGAAATTAATGGTTCAGAACATTTTTCTTTTCATTTCATTCTTACATACTTGATAATACTTTAAAAAGGATTCTTTTTTTGGGCAAATGGATAAAAATTTATGTTTTGTCACTAACGTGTTCCATTTCATTCACTCATTTTGAACTCCTTTATTCGCAACGCTTTATTATTATAAATCATAAACGTGAAATAAAGGCGAGTAAGGGATTTTCTTTGTGCCCCACATATTATGTCCACTTTTCATTCCACTCTTAAGCTTCTTTAAGAATATAACATGTAATGTGGTAGATTCTAGAAGCAAAATAAATTTGTATTTGCTTTACTGATATAAAAGTCTAATCACAAATTGAGATTACTAATTATTAAAAAGATTATTACTTTCTAGGAAGGACCTTTCCTATAATAAGAGAACATTCTGAAAAAAAAGAATTAGTGTAGTTTTTCACTCATAAAATTCATTAGCATATACTAAATACTGTTAATTATTTTCCTTAGGATATTCTTTTATTAAAAATCAAACTTTAGATTTTAAAATTTTCCAAAATTACTAATATTGTTTTAAATAAATGACCTTATTTAATTAGACAAATAAATTTCTTGTCATGAGAACAATTAACAAGAGAATACAAATTTATTGTTCTCATTCCCTGTATCTATTCTTATTTTCCTCACTCTCTAGCAACCATACGTACATATTCAACTACGATAATCATTGGTACTGACATATTCTGAATGGCAATTTAATTTACCCATCATCAAAGATCTATATCATTCCCCGCACATACACGATTCATGATTCTGTTTGAGTGGCAATGAAGAGATCCGATGAGAGTGAGATAGCAAAAGCAGATAGGTCCTTCTGTATAAATTTTGGGCGCCATCTGCTAATGACTTGTTCGTCATTACGATGATGATGGCAAAAAAATTAATGCTAACAACTTTTCATTTTTATATAAATTTTTTGTCTTCTGTGCTCACATGTTTAAGTTACATGATACATGCATACACTTGAATGTTCGGACGACAATCTGTGAAAGATAAAATCTGATAACATTTTAATTATTTTACTACCATAATAATTTTCGCTCTCGTCATTCTTACGTATCAGTTTTTGATGTTCTCTATCTATCTATTCATCATAAATGTAATTTATTGTTGGCAGCAAGAGTCTTTGTGTAAAAATGAAAAATAACTATGGTCATGGTTAATTTAATTACAATGTTTTTATAGACACATATACTTGATATTACTAAAGTTTAAATTCAAAATAGATCAATAAAATTTTTTCAAAAATTAAAAATTAATAACTTGTTCAAAACGCATTTTCTATTATAAAGATGAGTAAGAATTTACATATATAAATTGCTTGTAATTTATCTGTTTTCTTATATAATTATTTCAGAAAAGCTTTTTAAAATTAACGACTATGTAATAAATATTGTTAATTGGAAAAAATATTCATCATTTTTCACCACAATGTTATTCACCATAATTTTTTTACCACGAAAAACTCCCTAGAAAGCTTTTCACCATAGAACTTATTCACCAAAATAATTTCACCACAAGTTTACACCAAAAATTATTCACTAATTTATTGCAAGAAAACACACCAATAAAACATTACTAATATTCAATTGCACTACTTATTTTTTCAATGTTTTCTCAAAATTTAAGCATTTGTAGTCATTCATTTAGAATAGATCAATTAGGCATAAAATATATCTTTTACATAGAGAAAATGACGTTTTAACAATTCAAATCAACATTTCTCTATTAAATTCTTAATTGATAAGAAAATACAGAATAATCAAAAAAAAATCAATAGTTTATTCATATCTAATAAAATAAAAAAAACCTATTAACCGAAAGGGACAAAGTGCAAAGAATTTCAATATTTTTTAAATCGTTAAGGAAAAGCGCTAAAAATCAACATGAAAAATAATTATTTTAATAAAATATTGAAAGAAAAGACTCTCATAAACTCATGTCATTTGCATACATTTAATTTTTAGATTCACATTTCACTTGACAATTAAAGTCTGTTTCATCAAACGACACTTTTCTAATGACAATAATATTCATTTCCATTTTGTCATCTTCATACAATGCAAAAATGAGCAAAATATAAGGCATATGAATGTCAAAGCAAATAGACATTGGCGTCATTTATGGTAAGATCTCTTAACATATACTACATAATACGTATTCCTCTCTATCATCTCCTCCCTCTTCAAAGCATTTAAATTTTTCAATTTTCTCACGAAACTATTTTGGAATTTCTTTAATATCGAAAGGAATGTCTTGGAAGCATACCACTCATTGCGAAATTGAGTTTCATAATATGATGATGATGATGACGATGACGAACGATAAATGAATATATTTGTATGTGTGGGTGTTGATCTTTTTATTCACAAGCTATTCTATTCCTATATTCCGTATTTGCAATGCCTCAGGAATTTTGGGCGTTCTTTTTACTATGCTTAGCCATTTTGGTTTTTCTTTATGCTCCTTTTTCTCTCCAATGTGAATCATTTCAGTGTCAGAAATTTAAGTGGAGCAAATGGAAAACTGTTGATTTCTCTAGTTTATCTAAAGCAGATGATTATTATGAACTCAATTTGAAATTTTCAATTATTAAAGTCATTTCATCTCATAATGCAGCTCATTTTGTGAGTTAATCTTGTGGAAAATTTTTTCACTCTCTTCAACAGTTCATACATTTCTATTTTTTATTTTCAAAATAAATTGCTCTAGCAGATTTTTCAAATCAATATAACTATTCCTAATATTTCCCATAAATTCGATTTCAATGGAAAAAAGAATTGTAAATGACTATGAAGAATTTTTAGAAGCACAACTTTAAGATGAAATACCACAACTATGATGAATTATTTTCATAAGATAGAAAAAGATAGAAAGGAATGTCTAGGAATTTCAATTTAATTATCGATAGAAGTAGATTCACATAAAAGTTGAATAAGGTGCCAAGTGTTTATATCAAAGAATAAAGTGTAAAAGAGAAAGTAAAAAATGCCATTAAAAAGTAATGAAGCAAGAAACCAATAATAATTTCCATTTTCAATTGAATATTATACATCAAAAAGCTTTTTTACAATTGACTTGTTCTTAATGTAAGTGCTGAATTCTTTTATTTTATTTCTTATATCCCTCATTAACACTTCATAATTTTATGAAATTTCTATGTCACTTTACACCCTCCTTTTTTAACTGAGCAGTAAAAGTCAGTACCCATGGTATTTAAAAATCTCCCTCCTATTATATTTATGCATTATTTTCCCCTTTTAATAGAGCACCTTACAGAAATTTAAATGTAAAAAAATGAAACAAAATAAATTCTCATTTTCTATTGTCTCATAATTGACTCCACTGGACTTCTAAAGAAATTGCTGCCACTGATGCATTACAATACATTCTGAATGGAATGAAATGGCAATATAAAAAAAAATAAATCTTTCATCATTTTCCTTATGTTTCTTTTCAAATCCGCTTATGTGAATCTCCGAAGACATTCCGTTCACAGTATGGTATACATATATCTAAGGGTAGTAAAAAAACTTGTGTCTTCGTTATACCGAAGTGAATAACTTCGTGCTTTTTTCCTCTTGCAAATGTTAATATTATATTTGAATTCGAATGATAACGGCAAATAATATGTTGCATAGTGAGATACACGATGTAATGCCGAATATACGTGTGCGTGTGAATGCGTCGTGAGTTCTGTTCAGGAGGGACTACGAATGCTAACGAAGAGCAATCATCATCATCACCATCCTCTCATTATCCTTTTTCGCTTCCATCATTCACTTACTGTTAACAATCTTTTTTTCATTTGCCGTTCTTGCGTTCAGTACGAGACAAGATCTCGTAGCAAGAAGTTGTACGGTAAAAAAGGTCTCATATAGTGAAAGTGTAGGGAAATATAAAAAAATTAGAAGTGATTTCAACTTTATTGTCTCAAGTGGTTCTCTTTCACTTTTAATTATTCTTTCATTTTTATGGGGATTTAATTTTTTATAACTTGTTTATGAGTTTGCTTAAGTGACCACTTGAACTTTTAACAATAATAAAATAGAAAATTGCAGTGATTCATATGCAATAATTTGTGGTTAATAGTTTTCAAGTGAAATTTTATAGCTGACATGAATGAATCACTTTTTAAATTGAAAATACTTAAAAAAGCAACAAAGCTCCATTAATTTCTTTTCTTCGCTTTAATAGATCTTCTGTTGTTGGATCATAAGATTTACAAGTAAGCACTTTGAACATTAAACTATATATTGAATTTTCATATTTATTTTAAATTATTTTTACCTAGCCTAAACGCAAAAAAATGGATTGACAAATTTAAACAAACAAAATAAAGTAACAATATCAGCAGTTAATTTTTCAACATTTTTTCAACAAATGTGTTTCTTAAAAGTGAGTATTAAAGCCATACTATTCTTCTCTTCAAAATGCTTTTGTATGGAATCTCATAGCATATAACAAAGTTTCACTCGATATAAAAAATTTCATGAAAGCTCATAATTTTTACAATAACTATGATACATCTAAAAAAATTTATTTTTTTCTTATGAACTTCTTTAGAAAAACATTTAAACTTTTATATGTCTTTATAAAATTTATCTTTAAATTTTCTTCATTTTCACTCAAAATCAGTTGATTGTATTGCATGTTTTTATTATTTTACTCTATAAGAAGCACGATAAAAGAAACGAATTGCTCCCGTAATTTGAAGAGAGAAACAAATATTTATTCATATTTTGTCAATAGAAAAAGTACAATAATAGTCTTATATATGTATATCATTCAACAGTTTATGTAGTTAGTATGTTTGGTAAAAAAACAAAAAAAATTACAATCTTGTGAGTGAATTATGCATATTACCGTCTTATGAGTGTATAAAACAAAAGCACAAGACCAACCGACCATCATAATACCAAACTTTATCTGTCTTTTGCATTATTCATAGTAAAATTTGTAATTGACAGTTAAAGTTTAGTTTTTTTTGGTTCAAAATCAGCATTGCACAGCCGACGGAATACATATATGCATATAACTTTAGTGAATAAATAGAACCAAACTACTAATATGTACAATTTTATTCTGCGAGACACATAGTAAGTCACAAGCTTTAATTTCTCGTAATTTTTTTATTATGTTTAGGCTTTTCTGTATCAGTATCTTTTTGAGTAATTCTCTCAGTATATAAAAATATCTCTTTATTCATTTTTCTTTTGTTTCTTGAAATCGTATAAAAATTAACTTCATATGAATATAAATTCTCAGTATTTATTCTCATATCAAACGATTCACATTATTCGCTGCTTTTAGAACTCTTACAAGTAATTTTACACAAAAACTAAAATTTTGAAAAGTTTATTTAAGTGAAATTATGAATATCTTTACAGTACGATAAATTCAAAATTAGGAAACAATTAATTAGTTGTGATATTGAAGTAAATTGTCGTAGAATTTTTTTCATTTTATTCTTATATCAATAAGTGAATCAAGCAACTATCATTTCATATCTTGTTTACAAGCAAAATAAAAATTACTGTATAATTCAATTGTACAAATTAAAATTCTTTCATCTTATCTTAGTTCTCATAAATTAATTGTGAACTTGAAAACATAAAAATTAAAAAGGTGTAGTGTTTATAACATATTAATCATATAATTAATCTTTAATTATTCTTTAAACCTCAAATTATACTTTCACAATTTTAAAGTGGAAAAGTGTTAAGAAAAGTTTTTAAAAATAAAAATTTCATATTTTACTATGTAAATAAAAAGAATGAGATTAAATGGGAATATTCATTTAAAATTTTACATTAAAAAAAATTTAAGTACTTACTCGACTCCAGAAACTATTTTTTGATTTTTCAAAATTAGCGAAGTTATGCTGATCTACAAAAAATTTCATAAAAATTAACAAAGTTTTATCTATGTTAATGTTGCATGTTCAAAAAATAATTTAGGTAGTGAAATTTTAACTATTTTATTACCCTGTTAAAAATTTGCTCAGAATCAATAAAAATTTAACATTTCATAGATTTTTTTCTATTTCATTGCCACAACAAAAATTGAATGAAACAAAAATTTGCTAAAAATTATTACTGTAAAAATTATTTCATGAGAAAATAATCAGACATTTCGATTTGATATGCTCATTAATCTAATAATAATTTTTAATATTTTCGATAAATTTCATTGAAATACGCACATATTAGCAAATGTCATTTATTATAACCAAAAACCTTCTTATATCACCGTTATTAAAAAATAAATAACTATCATTTAGAAAACGACCTAATCCATAAATTCTATGCATGGTAATTTAGAATTTCGCACATGTAGTGTTTGGGAAAGAGCTTTTTGAACAAATCATAACCAAATGTATATTTAGCATATATTTTTTTAAGGTGACTATTTTTTAAAGTATTTTGAAATATTTTAAAAATATATGTTGAAGCAAATAGCTACAAATATTTACATTTTATTCAGATCAATAATTTAGTGTCATAATAAAAGGGGTAAATAATCATAAAAATTCTCTATAAGTATAGTAATGTATCTTAAAAAAATTAAATCAAAAGCGAATTCGAAATTTCGTCACAACCCAACCTCAAAATTGTGGAATTAGTTTAAAATTTTGTGTGAATAAAGAAGGTAGTTTTTGACAGGTTCTTTCTTTCTTATTAAAAATATTTTTCAGTGTTATAAATGTTTCATATGTAAAAAAACCAAAAAAAAAACTGTAAATTCTCACAATTTCAAGAATTTATATTTAAAGGCGTATCAATGTTAAGACTAATCATATTTTATTTTTCAAAAAAAATTTCTAGATTATTAGATTTACAATCAAATGCATCAATATGTCGAGCCATTTTATTCATTGAGTTATTTTCATTACAAATTTTTGTGATTCTTTAATAAATATTGTAAATGATTAAATTTAGACAACTTTAAAAAAAATTTAAAGAAAAAATCGATTGGGAATGTTTAAAAAAAGGTACAAGCTTAAATAATTAGAACTCAGTGGGAGGATGCTGAATGAAAAGAGCAAATAAAACAAACATTTACAATTGAAAACCACAAAGAAGTTTAAGAATTCTTAAAATAAAGAGGAGAAAAAATATTTATGTAAAGAAAAAGCTAGACATGAAACTTGAATATTTCAATTGTCAACTTATCTGTTCCAGAAATTTAATGAAAAGTGAAAAATGATAGAGTTTTAAAAAATCAATTTAACTTTAATTTAAAATTCAATTAAATCAGCCTTAAATTTTTTTCGATTTTCCTTCAAAAACAGATTGCCTTTTAAAAGACTTTTCACAATTTTCTTATTTTAAATTAATATTTTTCCAATTATTCCTTTAATATTGTTTCAATTAAGAACGTACCGAGAGAAAAATTAGTTTAATGGAAGAAAAATTAAATGAATGATGATTTCTACTTTGCTTGACATAGTTAACTATTTGCCTCCATCAACCTTCTGTCTGAATTTTACCATCAACAGGGGGAACATTTAAAAAAGACTTTTTTCAATAAATTATTTTATAGAATTTAGATACATTAGTAAATACTTTACATTCAAATTTCTATTTAAACTAAAAAATGAAAAATTTTATTTTCACAACTATAGTCATGAGTTCCCTATTTTGTTGTATGATACTCTAAAGTAAAATAATATACACAATAATTTTTCTATAAAATTAAATTATAACTCGCACTCTCAATTATGTGTCAAAGATTCCGTTTTTCCTTCCTTATACACTTATTGTCACATCATCACAACTTGAATGATGAGAATATCTATGTGCACAATGTTGATGAACTCTATTATAAGACTATAAAATTAAACTTTAATTTAATGATAAACTATCTAATAAAATACGCAATGAATAAATAAATAAATAAATCATAAATTCATCATCATTGGTATATTTAATCAACAACAATTCAAGCTTTTGACACTCTCGATATATAATAATGAATGAATGAAAAAGAGAGCTGATGACACGAAGAACGAAAAATCTATAAATATATATTCATCGTCTCTACTACAACAATCTAACACACTGGATCGATGTTAAATAGATAAAATAATATGTCAATTTCACACTTTTCATGTTGTCGATGCCACTTCCAATCGACCGAGAGAATGAATTTTTCTTTTATGAATTTAATTAAATTTCCTTCAATGGAGTGAGTTAGGAGTGGAATAAAGAAAATATAATTTACTGAGAGAGGGGAAAATTTACTTGAAGCAGTGAATAACTGAATGCTATGAATGAGAATGATTCTTATTTAAAAATTAAAATTTTAATCGCTTATTTTATTTTAATTTTAAGTTCATATGTAAAGAAGTACTTAATTGTTTAATTACTTATTCATAATATTGATAATCATAATAACGATAACTTAAAAAGATAAAAAAATCCCTATGGTCCAATAAATCGCTTTAAAAATCATCTGGCAATCAAGCCTATTCACATTAAATCTCTTTTTAAGTAATGAAAAAGAATTCCCTCGACGTAATATTATGATTTAAAGTACGTACAATCAATTGAATGCATCCACAAGAGAATAAAAACCGAACATATACCTTGGTAATATTGTGAAATAATATCTAAAGAAATGTGAATGATTTGAAGAGATTGCAAAATAATAATGATAACTAGAGCCGCAGAAAATTCTCACAATAATCCTGACATGTTCCGTCAGATAAAAAGTCGTGTTATGTTTCTCTGTCAACGACACGAATCAGAAGCTAAACGACAGAATAGAAAAAATATAATGCGATTATGACAATAATTTTTCTTTCCTTTTTTATTGTTGAGTGAAATCATTTTTGAGATAAATTGAAAACGATATGAAAGAATCTCATTTTTTATTGAAATGATCAAAATTTTTCTTTTATTTCATAGAAATAGTTGCCACACACAGAGGGCTACAACAGTAATGCAAACAACTGAAGAAGGCGTTCAACAGACTGAACTAAAGTCGAGTCCCAATAATCCATTCCGAAATCCACAAACACAACAATTACCACAACAACATTCAATTTATGCACAGCAATATCAGAGCGCCAGCATTGACAGCGGTAAAGGTAATAATAACGATTTTACAACATCATGGGACAAATTCAAAATGTGGATGATCAACTGGCGTGGTTCACGACAATTGGTGTTAGTAATCGTTGCTATTGCTTTACTGTTGGATAATATGCTGTTAACTGTCGTTGGTGAGTATTTTATTATAATTAAGGAAATAATTAAACAGCGAACGATTTTTGATGACAGCCATATTTGTAAAATAAAATAATTGATATTGTAAATTTATATTGCCAATCCTTATTTCTTATAAGTTTAAATCCTTATTATTGATTGAAAGGACTAAAAAACCTGGCGACGCAGTAATATAAAATTTTTAATGAAAGTTTATTCAACTGCAATAAACGTTATTCAATAAGCCAATGTTAAAAACATCTACGTAATGTTATAGCATGTAAAATGGATTTGAATCCATTTTCGATGTTAGAATAAACACAATTTTTACTTGATTAAACAATAATTGCTTTTGCAGAGAGTGAAATTTGTAATGCATGAAAATAATTAAATAAATTATTTAAAGTGGTCATGATCCTATAAAAAAGTAGTACATATTAAAGGATTTATGCAATTGTTATAAAAATTTTGAATTCATAAACTCGGTAATAATTACTTACTTTCTTTAGTGAAAAAAAACTAAGTGAAAGTTCTTTTCCTCTAGCAGGAAACTCTTTTCTTCTCATTTTTCTTTTGTAGTTAGATTCTTTTAGAAGTAAATAAATAGGTCATAGAATAAAAGTTAAATCTTATGTTTCTAAATTTCATTTTCATGATGAATGAGGAATTGTTTCTATTCTTAATAACAATAAATACTCTAAGAAATAATTCATTACTGTACAATACATGACATTTAATTTTATTATTTCTCGGTACTTTTCATTAAATCAATTAATTTAAGTAGCTTTCATCCCTAAGAAAACCATCGCGAAAATCAATCATCATGTGGTCAGTTTGGCAACAGAAAAGAAACAAGAGAATGAAAGTGTGATTGAAGAGAAACATAAAATGTTACTTAAACCTTCGAAGAGCAAAGTAGTTGTGTAAATAAATGTGAAGAAGCCATTTGGTGAATTGTTAAATGTATCGTAGTAAATGTTGTTAATGATATGTGCATAAATTTTCTATTTATTATCAGACAGCTACTCTATTTTTCTTATCCAACTCTTAGAGTTGATTTTCATTTCCATAAATTTTCTTCTTGATGTTATCACCTACATACTCCTGACCATCATTCTATTTCATTTGGAAAATTGAAAAATATATTCTTGGAAAGAATATTTTAACTTTTTATTATAAAGAAAATACCTACCTATACATCATGAAATCTATATTTTTTTTTAAATTAAAAATCATTTCAAGTTTCAAAACAAATAAATACAAACTGTTGATATGCTTAGCACTGATTGATTGAAAAAGAAGGTCGTTCTGTTAAACTAATGTTTGACCACTTATCACATACAAGTATTCAATTGTGGAAAATTTCAAATCTCCCTCTTCTTTATCTTTCACCACAAAGCAGAGGAAATTTCGAAAAAGAACCTCAAAGTAGTTTCAACAATTGTGACAATCGCTTAGGGAATAAAATGAAATAGAAGCGAAGAGTAAATCAAACATAAATTTTCTTGTGATTTTTCTTTCCTTCAAGCACTCTTTATTTTTCCACTCGACCACTCTCTTTCCTTCTTTTAATGTTTAAATAGGGAGGGAAGAAAAGTATGAGTTAACAGAGTAGTGAATAAGATAAAAAGTCGAATGGTTCATGTTTTATTAAACACTTTTTTGTGTTATTTACAATCATTCTCTTTAAATGAAAAAAAAATCTTGAATTTCTCACCATTTTTTCATGTTTTACTATTACATACAAATAACTTGAATTAAATTCAAAATAATTTCTTATAAAAATAATTCATCAGTTTATTTATTTTTATTATTTAATAGTTCCCATCATACCCGAATTTCTTTATGATATAAGACATCAGGATGCTCCTCTATCTAGTTTTCAAAAAAATCCACCATCAATAAGCACACCCAATTATGACAATGAAGGACCAGATTTTACTACAGCTGGATATGGTTAGAAATATATTTATTTCTAAAATAAAATATCTTTATTAAAAAGAATAATTTTAATTTTATATTAGATAATGTTAGTTGGTTTGCAGAACGTGAAGAACGTCATAAAGAGTTGGTTGATGAAACAGCTGAAGTTGGTTTAATGTTTGCATCTAAAGCTTTTGTGCAGCTCATATCAAATCCTTTTGTAGGACCATTAACTCACAAGTACAAATTTTTAATTTTTAATTTATTAGTAGAATATTGATTTCAAACGTTCTGTTTCTATATATTGTTTTGTTTAGAATTGGTTACAGGTGAGCTTCAGTATAAAGAACGTTATAACTTGATTGTAACAACTTTTGTATTTGCACAGCATCCCAATGTTTGCAGGATTTGTCATTATGTTTTTATCAACATTAAGTAAGAAAATTAAATTTGTTTTACAATAAATATTTAAAATCAAATGACTTTTATGTTTTAGTTTTTGCCTTTGGTAGAACTTATCCAGTTCTGTTTATAGCACGTGCATTACAAGGTATTGGTTCGTCGTGTTCTTCAGTTTCTGGAATGGGAATGCTTGCTGATCGATATACTGATGATAAGGAAAGAGGAAATGCTATGGGAATAGGTAAGTTCTTATTTAATAAAATAAAAACTCAATTATTTATTTAATTTTCTTGTATAAAATTATAGCATTAGGTGGTTTAGCCCTCGGTGTACTTATTGGTAAATTTATTAAGATATTTTGTAGAAATTATAACTAACATTTCTTCATAGGTCCACCATTTGGAGGCTTTATGTATGAATTCGTGGGGAAAACAGCACCTTTTTTAGTTCTTTCTATTCTTGCATTAGGTGATGGAATGCTTCAGCTATTTATGTTGCAACCATCAGTAGCACGATCAGAAGCAGATGCGCCTTCATTAAAAGCTCTTGTTATGGATCCATATATTTTAATAGCAGCTGGAGCAATTACATTTGCTAATATGGGTATCGCTATGCTTGAACCTTCCCTTCCAATTTGGATGATAGATCGTATGGATGCATCAAGATGGGAGCAAGGTGTTACATTCTTACCAGCTTCTATTAGTTACTTAATTGGAACAAATTTATTTGGACCACTTGGACATCGTATTGGAAGATGGCGAGCAGCATTAATTGGACTTGTTATCATAGGCACGTGCTTAATTGCTGTAAGATAAAAAATTATCTCTATATTCCATATTTAATGCATTTATTTATATAAAAAGATTCCTTCTGCAACATCAATGTATCATCTCATAATTCCAAATGCCGGTCTTGGTTTCGCTATCGGTATGGTTGATTCATGTATGATGCCAGAACTTGGTTATCTAGTAGATATACGTCATTCTGCTGTTTATGGAAGTGTATATGCGCTAGGTGATGTAGCATTTTGTGTAGGATTTGCTGTAGGACCTGCTTTAAGGTAAATAAAATTTATTATTATTTTTTAAACACTTTATTCATATTTTTAAAACTTGAGTATATAAAAATAACTTTTTTCCCTTTAGTGGAACATTAGTAAAGAATATTGGGTTCGAATGGATGATGTTTGGAATTGGAGTTTTGTGTTTTGTATATGCACCATTACTGCTATTTCTAAAAGCACCTCCAACTAAAGAAGAGAAAAAGGTGGGTGATGATGAGACTTATTCAAATAATGCAATTGATTTATGTGATGAAAATGGAAATAATAACGGCAATAAAATCACTGCCAATACTTTAAAAACAAAAATTTAAGTTTATTTAGGTTATAATTTATATAATAATTAAATATTATTTGTTGTAAAATATGTTAATAAATTTTATTTTGAAAATTTATTATATGGTTTTTATTTTTAAAAACATGTTTCAAAAAAAATTTAGAATTCAATTTTACAAACTTTTTTCATTTAGCAATTAATTACTGGAGATCGGTCATCTGTACGATACGTCGCTTATCAAAATGATGACGATGAAGAGTAAATATCTCTACCAATCAACACACAACTACTTAAAAAATTTGCGAATGTGCCAAATTTTCAAGATCTTACATTTGTCTTATCAATAAACTCGTTACCATCAACAATATTTTTAATTGGTTTTGGGTTTTTACTCGCATTTTTAAAAAAATCTTTCACTGATGTAGCCAATATTGTTTTCATCTAATTTTACCCTCTATCTATGACATTATGAGTATCAATCATTAGAAAACTTTTCTTTGAAGTTGAGAAATTGCATATTTATTAAAATATTTATTTACAATATGCAACAGAAAAATCCATGCTAAGTAAAATATTTCTTAATCAACAATTTTTAGATTCATCAAAAATTAATTTTAAAAAAATAATTTTTTCTTCTGAAAAATTATTTTATTTTTTTTTTTTATTTTTTTATACAAAGGTTTAAAGTAAATCTTTTTAAAACGAATAAAAATAAGCTGCATTTATTTATTTGATTCAAAAATGTGACGATAATCAACAAAGAAATGAAAACGTTTACTAATTTTCTTAAAAATGAAAAGCTCATTTTGTATCATTTAGCTTATACCTATGTAAAAGGAGCTTTCAATGAAAATTAAAATATACTTACTTATTAAAATAATATATTATGATATTAATATCTATCTGACTATGTATGGGAAAAATTTTAGAAAAAAATATATACTCAAAAACATCAGAAATCCATCGAATGATTCAGTAATGATTTTTAGGCATTTTATTAAAACATAAATACAAATTACACAAAAGTTATTACTCATATTGAAAGAATAATAAATTTACTCAATTGATGTTAGAAATTTAAACATAAAAATGTATTTGGTCTTTGTATCATGGTCATGCAAAACAACATCTGATGAGAGAACAATAAGAGAGAAAATTTGAATGGCTGCAAATTTTCTTTCTTTTTGTAATAATGAATATAACACTTATTATCACATAATTTATCTCGTTTCATATTACCTTAAAAAGCGTATACATCAATGATGATTCTTCATTGTCATTAACTATCTGTTATTTAAATAGAAAAAATATAATATTTATGAGATGAAGCAATTTCCATCAACGCTTAAAATAAATTTCTAATCAATATATTTAATATAAATGTCTAAAAATTATTAAAAAATATATGTTGTAATTTTAATGTTTAAAACAAACCCCCAAGATAACAACTTATTATTATGATAATTAAAAATACTATATTTGCTTAAAGAAAAAATTTTTTAAAATGCTTTTGAAGAAGTAAAAGATTTTGGATTGTAGGATTGGAACAATTTAATTAGAAAAGATAATTGTCTATATATATGGATATTTATTATATATAAATCATGTGAGAATTTTATTGATATATTTATGTCATGAGTCATATGTAGATTAAAGCTTATAATAATATGATGCTGAAAATTTTATTATTCATGTGTATTTATAGTAATAACTGAAAAATTTCAAGAGCTTAGTGCTCCAAAACGTATATCTATTTAAATATTAACTTAAAAAGACAAATGCGATTTTTTGAAATTTCAAAATGTCAAATTTCTCCCCTTAATGATTATTAAAATTTTAGGCTTTAAATGGGTAGAGACATGAGATTCAATCTATGAATTGCTGACTCAATCAAAATATTTGTAAAGTAATCATACTTTGAAATTTATTAACATTCATATAAAACTAGCTTACATTAGTTTTTTAGTATTTAAAATCTCTTCATTTACTTCACAGACGTCTTTCAAAAAATTCTTAATTTAAAACCTTAACATTCTTTCGTATTTCATATTGCATTAATTGCAAAATAAATCAGCATATCCCAATCATGTAATGAAATGATAAACATATAACCAAGAGAAAAGCATATAAATTTTAAGCAAAAAATTGACGTAAAAGAACAATTTAAATAATATTTTTTGATTTTTGTCAACTTTTTATTTAGTTTAAAATAATTAAAATCACAAAAATTTTAATTTAGGAAAAATAAACAAAAAAAAATGTATTCTGCTATTATTGTGAGTTGACAATAACTGGCGATCAAAATTTTTGAAGTAAATAATAGTTAAATCTTACATAGAGCTTCGCGTCTTCAATGTTTTATTATTTCTTATTTTGCAAAATAATAAAATTTTTCATTTAAAACTGTAAATTGTTTTGAAAAGTCAATAGCTGGTTTTGGGGTCAAAAAAACTATTCAGTGCTTTTTAGAAAAAAATTAATCCAAATAAAATATAATATATTTAGACATTTAAAAATACATAGAATTTATTTGAAATATTGCTGAAGTCCATGGAGGTTAAAGAAGAAAATTTTAGGCATAACGAAAAAATATAGAAAGTTACAGAAAAGATCAAAAATGAATTAAAAATTACATACTTTAATGGACAATTAATTAAACATCTATAATAAAGACACATGAGAATATCACGTTTAAATAAATTGCTTGTGATCACAGGCGTATGATTGAATATGAAAAGTTTAAAGAAAGAAGCTAAATTTAAGTAATATTAAAAAAGTGTTATTGTCAACCTTGCTCAGAATACAATTAATCCTTATGATATATTCTTACCTATTTGAATAAAGAAAAATAATATAAATCTAATATCAAATTATTGATGAAAGTTTAACAATTATTGATGATATGAATGTACAATTTTGAAAGACAAAGGAACATGAAATAAAGATGTTGTTGTTGTTGGTAAAACCTACAAAATTACTTTTTTAAATAAAAATACGCAGGAATTATTATAAAATGGAAAAATATTAAATAATTTATTTACAGTATTGTTGGCAAATAAAATCAAGCATAATCGTATTATTTTTAAAAATGTTGATCATAATCTCTATAGTATTTTCTTGAGTTTTGATTATGGCTGCCATGATGATAGGGTGAATGATGATCATTCCATCCATCATTCCAATTAGGCTCCATAAAGCGGTTTGTGCTTATATTGTTGCTATATGGAAGATGGTGTGATTGATACTGCTTTGGTGGCTTGAACTCATTAAAAGGATCATGTGAATCATAAAAAAGTTCATCTGCTTGATATCGCTGAATATGTTGTGATCTCCAGCTATCATAAATATTTGGTTGATTTCCTTGAGCAGATGTTAAACGCTATAAATTAAGTTAATAGTTAATTTTTTTGCTTATAATTATAAACTTTTCTCAAAAATTCATTTACCTTTGGTTTAATTTCATTTCTTCTTTCATCCCATGTATCCTCTAGGTTGTATGCATCTTCTGCTCCATAATTTTCAAAACCGCCCATATGATTTTTATTGAGTTCATTTAGCATATCAGCTGTAAGAGGTGTTGGAGCTTTTTTCTTTGCTGCTTTCTTTCGAATAATAAGCTTAAAAATTAATATACATTAGCTATTAATAGTAGAAAAACAATTTTCTTTTCATACCACAGCGATGCCTAGAAGTATGACAAAAACAAGCGATAAAAGTCCGATTGTTATCATTGCAATTGCCCATTGAGGTAAAAGAACATTTTCATCATCATCTTCTGATGGAGGTGTAACGAGTTTTTGTATTACTAGAAAAAAGTATATATATATAGAAAGTCTATTTATATACAATTAATTATATTTTTCAATTTACCAATAAAATCAGTTGAAACAGGATCAACAACGAAATTTCCTAATTTAAACACTTCTTTAGTAATAGGTTGTGGAAGTGTTTCATTATCATTACTTGTGTTATTAATTTTTATTGGAACAGTCTCTAGAGATTCATGAAATAGTTTTTTGATTTCTGTTGTATTCATTTCATTGGGAAGCTCTTTTAATTCGATGAAATAGTCAACAAGAACACTTCCTTTGCTAAAACTATCTATCTTAACACTCTTAAACCATTTATTCAATTTTTCTGATTTCGAGTAAACTTCATTTAAATCCGATTCAAGTTCAGCAGCTAAGTTTTTATATTCCTCAGTATGATGAGTAAGCAATTCAGGTGACCATTCAATTCCATCAATAATTCTTATTGTCGCAGCTAAACTGCAATCTGTTTTGCAAACGATTGCTTCTCGAGGTCGTGGTGTTGTAGTAGTGCTAGTTGTAGTTGTGCTTGTTGTTGTAATAGTAGTAGTAGTTTGAGCAGTAGTAGATGTTGATAGAATGTCAGCGATATTAATATGCATTGCATTATGGTTAACTTCTAAGAATTTTTCTAGTGAAAATGGAGTTGTAGCTTTTGATGGCCAACCAGTAAATTCTGTTGTAGCTCTTGTCGGCGGTCCTTTACGAATTTCAATTTCAGGTGGTTTTGGTCCTTCACCGTGATTAGCTTTAGGCGTCGTAAATCTAGCTGGTTTTTTTCCAGCTCGAGTTGGAAAAACAAGCTTATTATTTGATTTTTCCGTTGTTTGTTTTTCTTCAACAGTAACAGCTGGTATAGAGGATATATTTTCTTTGAAACCCGGCGGAAGAAGATTTGCTGCATCAGAAAATTTAATTTTATTTAATATATTAGAAAAATCTGTTACTTTTTCTTCAGCTTCACCTCTAGGTTCAATATTTGTTTGTGGCACGGGTGGCTTATAACCTGGTGGTAGAAATTTACTTATATCGTCTTCGACAAATTGTACTTTTGGTTTATCAGTAGATGAAATGCTTGTAGTAGAATCAATTTTGAATCCTGGAGGCAAAAATTTACTTAAGTCGTCATTTTCTAATGGAATAACAGATAAACTTTCTTTTCCACTTTGTTGTTTGCCAAAGTCTGGGGGAAGAAATTTACTAATATCAACATTGTCGTCAGTGGTTTTTTCAAAAAGTTTATTAAAAGCTTTTTTAGATGTGCTATTATCATCTGTCTCATTTTCAATTGGTAATTTTGAGAAACTGCTTTTATCTTTATTTTTGTTGCTGAATTTCGATGTGGAGACAATATCTTGTGCATTAGATTCTGATTTGAAAGAACGACTAATTGTTGCATTACGAGGCTTACTAATTGCAGTTTCATCTTTTCCATCATCAGTTGTCGACAAAGGTGTAGTTGTTGAACTAAACTTTTTGTTCTTGTATGAAGTTCTTGGCTTATAACCAGGTGGCAAAAGGCCAGCTAAATCATCTTGAGGAATTGCATCAAATGCAATTTTTTTATCTGATCTTTGACTAGATTCTAGTACTGTATTATTAACTAATTCAGTTATTGGTGTAATAGCAGTGCTAGTGATAATTTCTTCAGTGACTGAAGTAGTTTTAAATATAGTACTCTGTATTCTTTTCGTTGTAGTTGATTTTGGACTAAATTTTCTGATTAATACAAGTGGCTTGATTGTTGTCGTAATTTCAATTTCCTTATTGGTAGATTCCTCTAAAGGTGTATCTTGGGTCTTTGTTTTCTTCGAAGATGCATCTTTAAGAACTGGGAATTCACCACTTAAAACACCAAGCGACAGATCTGACTGAATTCCATCCAATTTATCAATTATACTTTCTGTTGAAGGCAATGGCGAATTTTTTATCGTTGTGGAAACAGTTGTTGTTGGAATCTCTCCAATATTTGAATTAATTGTTGTATTTAATTCTTCATTTTCATTATCAATTTCTTCAGAATCATCTGTATCTGAGACTGTTGTAGTTTTTATTTCAGCAGGTGTCTCAGTTATGGTCTCTGAATTTTTCTTATTTATTAATTCGGCACGTGTTTGTTTTGTTTCTTTCTGTTCGACATGTGGAAATGGTAAGAAATGCGCACCTGATATACTTCGACTCGTTTGCACTGATGCAATTACTACATAGTTGTCAGTTGTCGCTTTTAACATCGGCCTTGGTGACGGATAATTATCAGCTTCCGTTGTTGTTTCCTCAACTTGCACACTTTCTTCTTCAGACTGTTGTGAAATTGACCCATTAACGACTGTTTTTGAAGTGACTACAGATACAACAGCCTCTCCAAGAATTCTTTTTGGATCTCTATATGTTGTTATTTCGAAATTTTGGTCGGGATTCTTTGTTGCTGGTTTTTCAGTCGTTTTCTCTTCTGGAGCTTCTGTTTCATCAATGTATTCATATTCATATTCAATTTCTTCATCTTCTTTTTCTTCATTATTGTTTTGCTTTGGCAGAATAAAATTATCAAAAATTATTACAGTATTTTCTTCTGGCTTGCTTGTTGATGTAGTTATGGGTGCTTTTGTCGTTTTAAAAGTAGTTGTTATTTCTGTTGTTTTTTCATAATTTTTTTCCTTACGCGCTCGATCTTCTTCATTTAAAATCACTCCATAGTCTTCTTCGTAATCAACATATTCTACATCATCATCCTCAGGTTCATTTTCTTCAGAACCTTCATCTACATCTTCTCGAGTATTGTCAAATTCTTTTAAAATTTGTGTATTAACCTTTTTGTGTTCCTCACTATGAGTTATATTAACTTGATATGCGAGTGGTTTTACGCTAGAATCATGTCCAAGTGATGATTTTACTTTATTATTTTTACTGAATGCATACTTTTGATCATTATATTCAACTTCAGGTTGTATTGATTGTGATTGTGGTCTTTTTGATGTTGTGCTTCTAAAAAAGTAAAAAGTTTTTAATTTTAAAATATTGAATATTTCTATACAAAAAGCAGCAAGAAGACAGAATTAATTTTCATCTATTATTTTTTTGAGCAAATAAAATTTTCGATTATAAAAAATTTGTTTTAACTCCCACCTTGTGATTGGTGTATAACGTGACTTTTTCGAATTCTGCTCTTTCGTTGATTTTATTTTTGTTTTCGTTGTTGTTGTTGTCAAAGGTTCGGGAGTGGCAGTTATTAAAGGTCGTTGTCGCAAATTTTCATGAAATCTATCTTTATTACTTTTCGCATTTGTTGTGTGACTAGGAACTTTTTCGTTGTTTCGGTTTTCATTTGATATTCGTTGTGTTGATGTATTTCCTCGAGATCTTTGTGAATTAATGTACGTTTGTTGATCATCATATTCGAGTGGCTGTAACAAATAATAAATTCAGTTTGATTGATTCTTTTTACTAAACACAGGAAGTGCCAAAATATTGAAGTCTGCCCACAAATAATTTTTAACATTAACACACATAGAAATAAATTTGGCACGCTTAACCATTTTAGCATGTAATAATAAGTAACGCTGTTATTCATAACAATGTGTAATAATTCAACTTTCTTTTATTAATGCAATGTACTGAATAATTTGAATTTGATGTTCTAACTTTCAACGATAATAAGTTGGAAAAAAAAATAATTACCTCATTAAAGCTAGTTGAATCTAAATATGGATTCAACAGTGATGGCTGTTGTTGCTGTGCAGAAGGAGGAAAATTATAAGGATTTTCATATTGAAATCCATTGTTTTGACGAGCATTGCTTTGTCCAAAATTTGAAAATTGTCCTCTACTTTGTAAAGGTGATGTTGTCACCGTAAATGGACGAGGTGAAATTTCAAAGGAATTTGGAGCTCGAGTTGTCTATAAAATGAAAATATGATATTTTAAAAAAAAAATTTTATATATTTGGAATTAATATTGTTTAAAGTTCAAGAATTTTTTAAAAATTAATATAGTTTTTTCAAAATAAAAGCTTGTTATCAAATATTTTATATTAAGTCATGAAGTACGTATTGTGAAAAATATCATTTTAATGTCATAACAAAATATTGATCACAATATGATCATCACATGCAATAAATATGGAATGAATTTGAAAACGAATAATAGAATAGTTGTAAATATAAAGTTTAACGTCGACCTTCAATGTTGAAATATTTTTATTGAGTTTTGATAGAAAAAGAAGGCTATTGTGTGCGCGGTTATTTTAAAAAATTGCCCTACCCTGGAAATGTTCTTTTTTTATTTGTGACATGGATATAAAAGGTATTAATTCCGCATTTACAGCACTCCTCAATTAAAACATAACAAAACAAAAACGACACGCGTATGAGACATTTATTGTGTCATTGCTAAAACGTGAATCAATAAGATAAATACAATGCTTAACCTACCACTACAAAATTTATTGAGTTTTCTTAACATAGCCTGTTTGAAAACAATATTTTTGGCAATTACTTATTTTCATAAAAGCAATATTTTAAAAAATAAATATAGTCCTAATATTACCACAAAGAATAAAACAAAAAAATGTTTTTCTATTTAATTTAACATGAATGAAACCAATTAATTGCGTTCAATTGAATTTTTTCATCGACCCTGTTTGCAATATTAGTTCATTTAATAATAACCAATGCGTGTGTTCAAGGATTTAATAGATTAAAATTATTCATAGATTGTTAGACATAGAAGCAACAAAACTTCAGTAATTTAAAAAAATGCGTCACATTTTGATCATTCCATTTTATTCTATTCGAATAAAAGACGTATAACTTATTTTCGAGGAAATACGGTAGGTTCTTTTACTCTGTTTGACAAAGAGCAAAAATTTTCATTTATCTTTTCAATAAGAAAAATGATTTACATATTTTTTTAGCTCTTTGATAATAAGTATGATACTTTTTTCATAGGGTTTTTTAAAACTGTTAAACAGTAACAGTCTTTTTTGAACATTGCCCTGATATTTAGAGCTAAATACAAATGAAAGCTTCTTGTTACGCTTTTAGTTTTTTGCTACCTCAACATTATTATGCTCTATTTATCACGCCTAATTGAGTTGTCTTACTTTAATTTAATAACTCACACTTTTTTCTAGATACTTATGATACGTCTTTGATTGCATTACGACTTGAATTTTAAATAAAATCCGAATTAATAATTCAACTTGACATAAAATTTGCATATAACAATATAACATATACAAGTAAAATATGTATGCAAGTTCAAAACTCAAATTTTCAGAATAATAAAATATTTTACGAGTTATGAGAAATTTAGTGAAAGCAATCATTTTTAGTCATGATTTTGTTGCTGATCTACCTAGTTTTAAATTATTCTTCTATTTCTTTCTTTATTTTTGTTATTTTCTAAAAAAAACTTTACATACCGCAAATGGTTGATATGGTTGAAAAAATGATGGTGTCGATTGTCCATCTAAAAATAACTCTTTCTGTTGGTAACTTCCAAGTTGCTGTTGACTGTTTTGCACTGGCACAGGGGGAAAAAATCCATTAGAGTTTTGTGGGAATGATGGCAAAAAACGTCCATGAGGATAATTTCGATTTTCTGTGAATACAAAATGAAAGAATAAACTACCATCTTCTTTCCAAAAAGGCCCGGTTCTTGTATTCAAGATTCTGCTATTTTATATATTTTTTAAAACATGCGCTTGAATAAAAGAAACATTTGACTAGAAGAACCATTTTTTAAAAATTTCTATTTATTTTTAGCGCATTTTTGGAACAACAATGCCGCTTATATCTTCACTTTGGCTGGCTGGCTCCCGGCTGGTGAGGCGCGAGATCTCGAAAACTACAATAGCTAGAGACTTCCGGTTTCTTGTGTTTGATTCGTGCTATCGAGTTATTGGCGGCATTCTTCATTAGAATGTTGCTACTTATTGCATTAATTAGGAAATTACGAATTAAAATTTCCAAATTGAAAAATGTAAATAACGTGAAGTTGGCTGTGAAAACGATTGCAGCGCCACCAACGGCAAATGCTGGAACTTCAAATAATTTGAATCTTACTCAACCGTTATTTTCATATCAATAAAATATCATCAGAAAGATTCTGATTTTTAGTTATTTGTAAAAAGATTTCGGAAATTGGTAAATTGAACTTCAATTAAAAACCTTCGCCGTATTTTCATGTATCAAAATTTTATAAATATGATTTTGCCTATATTTCAAACTATTTTATTCAAATTATTTTAAACTGTAAATCTCTGTAAATATAAAATTTTCTCAAACGAATCTAATAATTCTGTAATTTGTTAACATACACTGATCTAGGCACCAAAAATGCGCTAAAGTAATCCGTCCTATGGCGGACACTTTTCCACTCGTTTGTTGAAAAATTCATAAACTTCTATAGATTTGAAGTAAAAATTCACTGAAATTGATGTTATAAAGTTTTAAAAGGATTAATAATTTTTAACAAAAAGAGTCAATAAAATTTTGATACTCTCATGAAACTTAATTTTCAGTTCCTAAAAATTTTAAATTTCTGAAAAGTTTTCCATTGAAAGAAATTATTTTATGCAAATTTATTCATTCCGATATTTTTTGTTACAAATTATATATGTATCTATTATGTGACAAGAAGTTTGTTTTTGTTAATTCACAAAACTTTAAATAGGTCAAAAACATTTTGAAATTTTTAAAATTTAAATACACGAAACAAAATTTTCTCAATAAGAATAATAGGTAGTAAACCCAAACAATTTTTTGTCTATAAAAATTTTCACGCGTCAATTTGCTTCAACATTAGCGTGTGCAAACTTGAAGTAAGTTTTTGTTTGATGTACGCAAAAAATTATGCAATCTATCAATTGTTTAAATAGTTTGAAAATACCATTTTTATTGTTTGACATTGTTGTCTAAAATGTTATGCAATACGTTGAAATTTTTAAAAATTTAAAAAAAACGAACGCTTTGACATCATATAATTAAATTATCTGAAAAAATTTTCAATTATTTTTTGTTTTGCAATCAATCACATCACATTATAGGATCAAAAAATTTCTCATCTAGGTTGCAGATGACTTTTTTGCATCTTTTTCTCTGCTCTTTTTTAAAAACAATTACTTATTTTATATTGCAATTTGAAATAAGAAAAAGGTCTTGAATTTTATTAAACACTTATTGTCTCAGTTATTACCTCTTTCAAATGTTAAATTTTAAAAATTTTGTAACCATTTGGTATTTCATATAAAATGAACAGGAAAAGCGAATGTTTACCTTAAATTTATTGAAGTAATTAAAAAGCATCAGTTTAAAAGAATTATTAGAGACATTTACATACTTCATGAAACAGTAGTAAATAATTAAAATAATCAGTAGGAAAATATCTTGTCGTAATGGCTCTTTGTTGCATTTATCTTAGGTATTTAAAAATAGCAAAGTTCTTGAAGCTTACTTATAAATGGCATTTAAACAATTTTATTTTTCAAAATTGATCTGAACAATCACTTTAGGAAATTTAATCAGATGGTAGAAAACCGGAGTTTAAATTATAATAAAATGTACCAGTTTAAAATTATACGTCATTTGGACAAAATGATTTTATTGTGTTTATAATTTTTTAGTATAACTTAAATGAATTAGTGCGAGTGAGTAGATGTGAACACCAATAGTGCATTTTCAAAGAGCTTGAATAATGAAAAATAATAATAATTTTTTAAAAAATGAAATATTTTCTGCATTGTTTCTTTTTAGGCTCTCTAGTAACTTTACACTTAAATATTTCATCAAAAAAGAACAAAGAGGTTTAAATTTTCTCATTATTATTCGCTAGGTCATTGAAAAAGAAGAAAAAACGCAAAAGTGTGGTATTTGTAATATTTTTAAATTGCAACTTTTTCAAGCAATATGAATAAACTTATGACGATTTTTACTTATAAAATTTTCTTTATTGAAAAAAATGACTCTAATTTGATCAAAAACAATTATAAAATATTAATATATGAAAAATATTAATTGACTTTAATTAGAAATTCCAACCTAGAATAAATATTGATTTTAATAATATATTCATCATTTTCAACGCATTTTCCTATCAAATATGAAAATGGTGCAATCTCCTTTTTGTCTATCTATGTTTGCCTTCTTTACCCACTTTTAGAGAAACTGTTTTTCAAAAAACAAACTTCAATTATCTACTGAATTTCATGATAGTACTGACATATAATCAAAAATATTGATGAAATTGAATAAAAAATTCACCAAAACTTTTTAACCACAAAATTTTTTATGAAATTCAAAAGTCTTTAGTACTCTTTTTACAGTAAAATAAAAAAATGCATTAATGTAATGAATTGCGACTCAGAGGAAAATTGCTTATTACATTACTGATTTTTTAGTTCATTCAATGATCGGTTTGTTTAGAAAATTATATAAAATTTATTCATGGGTAATTCCACAGACATTGCAAAACAAATTTTTTTTTACAAAAAACGTTCTGCAAGTTTATCTCAACTTGTAGAAAAATTTGTATTATTTTTACTAAATTCGTGATCATTTGCTGATTAAAAGCTTGATCATTGTTTATTTATTTGCTTGTAAACATTTGATTCATTCAATATATCGCGAGTTTTTAGCAAAAATACGAGGGGGTGACGGCTTCTACGAAAGAAATTTTTTACGAAGAAAAAAGAAAAATTTCGAAGGGATTTCGAAAGATTACGAAAATTACGAAAATTTTTATTGTTTCGTAAAAGCCGTCACCCCCTCGCAAAAATATCTGAAATTTTAAAAAATTGTTTGTTTAAATTTCTTAAAAGTTTTTGTGGAAGACTGAATGTTTATTAAATTTTTTATCCAAACTAAGCAACTTCTTTGAAAAATTCTTAGTGAATTATGTATTGATATGAATTTAATCGATTTCATTAAATATTTATTTAAATTATTCAATAATTTAGTAATTCAAACTTTGGAAAAAATTCTAAAATAAATTAAGTCCATCAAAAAAAATTAAAAAAATCTTTTTTTATGACCACTTTTAATTTTTTGACTTTATTGTTTTTTTTTTTGCAATAAATACCTTTTCAGTAATTAGGGTAAAGGAACCTATTTTTTCGCCCTATTTTCGTATTTTCAACTTTAATCAATTATATTTCACAATCTATTCACTCAATTTCTATTCTGGTTGAAGTTTTAAATGTAGAATGTGAAGCACTTTCAGTCAAAATACCACTTGTAAGCCGACGATGATTAGTTTAATTACAATTTCACTTTGAATACGGAACCTAATTTTTCGACCTACGGAACCTATTTTTTCGACCTATTTTTGTTCCTAATTTTTCGCTCTATTTGTTTACATTTTTCATATAAAGAGTAAGCAGGAAAATATAATTTTCTTTTCTTTTAATTCAAAAGCAGTGTTAGAGTAAAGATAATAATGAAATTTAGTGTGAATATTTATTTGGAAATCAAAATAAAGATAAGTATTATGATTAATATTATAATAAACAATAAAATATTATATTTCTGAATTATTTTTAGAATTAGTCATCATTTTCTGGAACAAACAGTCATTTTGCTGAACTAATTTTGGCTTTCTTCCTCGTTTCTTTGGTGGATCAGCACTCGGACATTCATTTGCTCTGTTTTGTTCAATTTTTATCTTAATTGAATTTTCTTTTATAAGTTTGCGTTGCTCACGAAGCACTTTTCTTTCATCCTTTTCTTTTTGAATTCTTTCTTTTTCTCTTTTTTCAGATAAATATTCTTCAATCACCTCATCAGATGTCATTACACCATTCATTTGTTTTTTACGCCGCGATACACCTTTTCTACAGAAAACTGCAGGTGCTTGCAAGATTGGCTCTTTGATTTCAATACTATCCTGTTGAATATTGTGAATAGATGATATGCTTACAGTTGGTTCAATTAAATTCAACTGTTGATTGATGATAATACTGCTCAAGTAATGCTGAGAATTTTTAATTTTAAAAGATTCCATCAGTTGACCATTAATATTTCTCAGTTGCTGTATAAGAAGCTTTTCATTTTCTGTTAATTGATGAGGATCATTTGTTATAACTGGAGACAATTGGTGAATATTCGAAGAGGTAATTGGTTCGTTCATCATGCAATCATTATTTTCAAAAGTCATAGAGTGATGCGGTTTTTGGATAATATTTGTGGTGTTTTCATCTATTTCCATTGGTATAATATTTTCTATGTTTTCTTTTGCAGAAGTGATTTCAATTTTAGTTGATAAAGATGTATATGACGGAAGAGTGCCAATTAAACGATCACGGTGAATTTTGCTACGATCAAGAGGAAAAATACCTGTACCACGAAAGCCATTTTTAATCAAATCAGGTGTCATTGTCTTTATCATCACTCTAGAGAGAATTTTTATAAAATCCACCTGATCAATCTCATTTTTTTGCAGTTCACGCTTGTAATTGGTTACTTCAGATCGCCATCGTTTCTTAGTTGGTGCAAAAATTGTAGTATCACACATTTGTAATATATGAGTAGCATTTGGAGGAAAGACAACAACTATAATTTGATGTTCCTTACACCATAAATAGAGATCAATGTTTGTATGCGATGCATGTCCATCAAAAAGAAACACAACTGGACGTTCAATTTTCCTTCTATTTAGCTCTTCATCCAATTTTTTTATGTAGTTAAAGAATGTATCTTTATTCTGCCAACCTTTTTCGGTCTGACTGAATAAAAATTTAGTTTTTGATTCTCCTGCAGCATAACTCACATCTTCTATTCTAGAAAATGATTTATTAAAAATTACTTGTGGCGGAAGTACTTCACCAGAGGCAGAAAAACAAAAAGTTGTTGTAATATTATCATGCAAGTTAGCTCCATTTACAGCATACACAGTTTTACTACCTTTTGCAGCTAGTACGCGTTCAGGAGGTGAATTTAAGTCGAATGATGTCTCATCTAAATTGAAAAATCGTTCAGGTTTGCTTAATAAATCTTCATGACCTTCTTCTTTCATCCACTTTTCGAACTTGGAAAAGAAATAATCGATATCTTCCTCACAAACTGTTGCTGCTGCTTTTCCAATCATTTCAGGTTTTCTAAAGGAAATGTCTTGATGTCTTAATATAAATGATTTTAGCCATTTTTTCGAAGGTCCATTTTCACCAAATCGAGGTGGATGATTCTCAAACTTATCATATTGAATAGCTGCATCACATAATTCCTCTTTGGTTCTTGGGTCACCTTTTCTTGCACATTCTTTTATCCAATCAACAATTTTACGCTCACTCTCCAATGATATAAATTGCTTTGTACCTCTTTTGTTTATATTTCTTTCAATTAGTTTATATTTCAAAGTATTTTTAGGAATGTTAAATCTTTTTGAAGCAGAATATATTGTCAATCCTTCATTTTTGACGGCATCAATGGCATGACTTAATGACTGTTGGTTATATTTTAGGTTTTTTCGAGTAACCATTTTATTTTTTTATTTTTTAACAAAACAATTCACTACAAAATTTTTGTAAACAAATGGGGCGAAAAATTAGGAACAAATAGGGCGAAACAATAGGTTCCCGATTTTTAATTTAATTTCATTAGTTTAAAGTCGCTTCTCAGTTTCATTAATGGGTTTATATTATAATTTAAGCTTTTTTGCAAATATTTAAATGATAAATCGTTAATAAAATGTTAATAATAAGTGAAAATAAAGTGATTAAAATCTTGCAAAAATTTTCATTCTAATCGAAAAATTTAGGAAAATGGACATTTCTTGAAAATTATTGCTGTTATAACATGAGTGAAGTGATAAATAGTGTTTATATGTGATTTTTAATTGATCCACATAAGAAATATGATGGTGTTGGTTGATTTAAGTACATTTTACAACAAATTTAAAATAGGGCGAAAAAATAGGATAGGGCGAAAAATAGGTTCCTTTACCCTAATTCATATTTCTTAAATATTTGATTTTTAGGCGTCAAAATATTGCTATTTAGCGAAAAATTTGTATGAAATCGCCGTTTTCTGAAACATATTTAGGTTTTTCAAAAATATGAATTAATTTGAACAAATTTATTAATTTTATGAAAATGTAATTCATGATTTCTTAAAAAATTGTTTTAAGGCGTCAAAATATTGCTATTTAGCGAAAAATTTGTATGAAACATCGCGTTTTTTATGAAACATTATTTTTAAGTTTTTTTCAAAATATGAATTAATTTGAACAAAATTTATTAATTTTATGAAAATAATTCATATTTCTTAAAAATTTGAATTTTAAGGCGTCAAATATTGCTATTTAGCGAAATTTGTATGAAAATCGCGTTTCTGAACATATTTTAAAGTTTTTTTCAAAATATTAATTAATTTGAACAAATTTATAATTTTATGAAAAATAATCTCATATTTCTTAAAAATTTGATTTTTTAGTCGTCAAAATATTGCTATTTAGCGAAAATTTGTATGAAAATCGCGTTTTCTGAAAACATATTTTTAGGTTTTTTTCAAAATATGAATTAATTTGAAACAAATTTATTAAATTTTAATGAAAAATAATTCATATTTCTTAAAATTTGATTTTTAGGCGTCAAAATATTGCTATTTAGCGAAATTGGTATGAAAATCGCGTTTTCTGAACATATTTTAAGTTTTTTTTCAAAATAATGAATTAATTTGAACAAATTTATCAAATTTTATGAAAGAATAATTCATATTTCTTAAAATTTGATTTTTAGGCGTCAAATATTGCTAATTTAGGAAAATTGTATGAAACGCGTTTTCTGAAACATATGTTAAGTTTTTTTCAAAATATGAATTAATTTGAACAAATTTATTCAATTTTATGAAAAAATTTCATATTTCTTAAAATTTGATTTTTAGTCGTCAAAATATTGCTATTTAGCGAAAATTTGTATGAAAATCGGTTTTCTGAAAACAATAAAATTTTTAAGTCGTTTTCTGAAACATATTTCTAGGTTTTTTTCAAATATGAATTAATTTGAACAAATTATTAAATTTTAATGAAAAGTAATTCATATTTCTTAAAATTTTGATTTTTAGGCGTCAAAAATATTGCTATTTAGCGAAAATTTGTTATGAAAATCGCGTTTTCTGAAACATATTTAAGTTATTTTTTCAAAAATTGAATTAATTTGAACAAATTTATCAATTTTATGAAAAATAATGGTCATATTTCTTAAAAATTTGGATTTTTAGGCGTCAAAATATTGCTATTTAGCGAAAATTTGTATGAACAATCGCGTTTTTCTGAAA
This sequence comes from Polypedilum vanderplanki, assembly GCA_018290095.1. Taxonomy (NCBI): domain Eukaryota; kingdom Metazoa; phylum Arthropoda; class Insecta; order Diptera; family Chironomidae; genus Polypedilum; species Polypedilum vanderplanki. The sequence goes on from CM031379.1 coordinate 18,054,137, forward strand.
CATATTTTAAGTTTTTTTCAAAATATGAATTAAATTGAACAATTTATCAAATTTTAATGAAAAATAATTCATATTTCTTAAAAATTTTGGATGTATTTAGTCCCGTCAAAATATTGCTATTTTAGCGAAAATTTGTATGAAAATCGCGTTTTCTGAACATATTTAAGAAATTCGCGTTTTCTGAAACATATTTTTAGGTTTTTTTTAATGAATTAATTTGAAAAATTTATCAATTTTATGAAAAATAATTAATATTTTCTTAAAATTTGATTTTTTAGGCGTCAAAATATTGCTATTTAGCGGAAAATTTGTATGAAAATCGCGTTTTCTGAAACATATTTTAAGTTTTTTTCAAAATATGAATTAATTTGAACAAATTTAATTAATTTTATGAAAAATAATTCATATTTCTTAAAAAATTGATTTTTAGGCGTAAAATATTGCTATTTGCGGAAAATTTGTATGAAATCGCGTTTTCATGAAACATAATTTTAAGTTTTTTTCAAAATATGAATTAATTTGAACAAATTTATTAATTTTATGAAAAAATAATTCATATTTCTTAAAAATTTGGATTTTAGGCGTCAAAATATTGCTATTTAGCAAAAATTTGTATGAAATCGCGTTTTCCTGAAACTATTTTAAGTTTTTTTCAAAAATATGAATTAATTTTGAACAAATTTATTAATTTTATGAAAAATAATTCTATTTCTTAAAATATTGATTTTTAAAGTTCGTCAAAATATTGCTATTTTAGCGAAAATTTGTATGAAAATCGCGTTTTCTGAACATATTTTAGGTTTTTTTCAAAATAATGAATTATTTTGAACAAATTTATTAATTTTATGAAAAATAATTCATATTTCTTAAAAATTTGATTGTTTAGGCGTCAAAATAATTGCTATTTAGCGAAAATTTGTATGAAAATTCGTGTTTTCTGACTCTTTTAAGAAATCGGTTTTCTAAAACATATTTTAGGTTTTTTTCAAATAATGAATTAATTTGAAACAAATTATTAATTTTTATGAAAATAATTCATATTTCTTAAAAAATTTTGATTTTTAGGCCGTCAAAATATTGCTATTGCGAAAAAATTTGTATGAAATCGCGTTTTCTGAAACATATTTTAAAGTTTTTTTCAAAATATGAATTAATTTGAACAAATTTATCAATTTAATGAAAATAATTCATATTTCTGTAAAAATTTGATTTTTAGTCGTCAAAATATTGCTATTTAGCGAAAATTTGTATGAAAAATCGCGTTTTCTGAAACATATTTTTAGGTTTTTTTCAAAATATGAATTAAGTTTGAACAAATTATTATATCAATTTTATGAAAAATAATTCATATTTCTTAAAATTTGATTTTTAGGCCGTCAAAATATTGCTAATTTAGCGAAATTTGTATGAAATCGCGTTTTCTGAAACATATTTTAATTTTTTTTCAAAATATGAATTAATTTGAACAAAATTTATTAATTTTATGAAAAATTAATTCATCTTTCTTAAAAATTTGATTTTTAAGGCGTCAAAATATTGCTATTTAGCGAAAATTTTGTATGAAAATCCGCGTTTTTCTGAAACATATTTTTAGGTTTTTTTTCAAAATATGAATTAATTTGAACAAATTTATTAATTTTATGAAAAGATAATTCATATTTCTTAAAAAATTTGATTTTTAGGCGTCAAAATATTGCTATTTAGCGAAAAATTTGTATGAAAATCGCGTTTTCTGAAACATATTTAAGTTTTTTTCAAAATATTGATTAATTTGAACAAATTTATCAATTTTATGAAAAATAATTCATATTTATTAAAAATTTGATTTTTTAGGCGTCAAATATTTGCTATTTAGCGAAAATTTGTATGAAAATCGCGTTTTCTGAAACATATTTTTAAAGTTTTTTTCAAATATTAATTAGAGGTTGAACCAAATTTTATCAATTGTCATGAAATATTCATATTGTCTAAGAATTTGAATTTTTAGTCCGTCCAAAATATTGCTATTTAGCGAAAATTTGTATGGAAATCGCGTTTTTGAAATGTTGTTTAGGTTTTTTTCAAAAATGATGAAATAATTTGAAACAAATTTGTTAATTTTAATGAAGAAGTAATTCATATTCTAAATTAAAATTGATTTTTAGGCGTCAAAATGATGTGCTATTAGCGAAATTTGGTACTGAAAAATGGCGTTTCCCTTGAACAATGTTTATAAGTTTTTTTCAAACATATGATATTTGAAAAGGATTATCATTTATGGAAAAATATGTCATATTTTCTTAAAAAATTTGATTTTAGGCCGTCAAAATTTGCTATTTTAGGCGAAATTGTAATGTATAAATCCCGTTTTCTGAACATTTTTAAGGTTTTTTTCAAATATAGTGATTGAATTTGAAACAAATTTATCAATTTTATGAAAAATAATTCTATTTCTTAAAATTTGGATTTTTAGTCGTCAAATATATGCTATTTTAGCGAAATTTGTATGAAATCGCGTTTTCTGTAAACATATTTAAGAAAATGCGTTTATCTGAACCTATTTAGGTTTTTTTCAAAATATGAATTAATTTGAACAAATTTATTTATTTTTATGAAAGTATGTCATATTTGCTTAGAAATGATACGTTAAATTTGATTTTAGGCGTAAAATTTGCCTATTTGCCAAATTGTATGAATCGTTTTCCTGAACATATTTTAAAGTTTTTTCAAAATATGAATTAATTTGGAACCAAATTTACTCAATTTTATGAAAATAATTCATATTTTTAGAAATTTGATTTTTAGGCGTCAATTTTGCCCAAAATTTGGCCTATTTTTTAAAGCGGAAAATTTTGTAATGAAAATCGGTTCTTCTTGAAACATAAATTAAGTTTTGATTCAAAAATGAATTAAATTTGGAACAAATTTATTAATTTTTATGAAAATATTCATATTTCTTAAAATTTTGTATTTTTTAGGTCGTGCAAATATTGCTATGTTTAGGAAAATTTTGTAGATGAAATGCCGTTTTCTGAAACAGTAATTGTAGAAAATCGGTTTTCTGAAACAGAATTTTCGGGTTTTTTATCAAATTGAATTAATTTGAACAATTTATCAATTTTAATGAAAATAATTATATTTTTTAAAAATTTGATTTTAGGCGTCAAATGATATTTTAGCGAAAATTTGTATGAAATTCGGTTTTCTGAAACGATATTGTTTAGTTTTTTTTCAAAATATGAATTAATTTGAAACAATTTATCAATTTTATGAAAAAATAATTCACTATTTCTTAAAATTTGATTTTTTAAGGCGTCATATATTGCTAATTTAGCGAAAATATTGTATGAAGAAATCTGGTTTTCCTGAAACATATTTTAGGTTTTTTTCAAATAGTGAATTAATTTGAAACAAATTTTGTTAATTTTATGAAAAATAATTCATATTTCTTTTAAAAATTTGATTTGAGTTCGTTCAAATCTTGGCTATTTGTAGCGAAATTTGTATGAAAATGCGTTTTCCCTGAAACATATTTTAGGTTTTTTTTCAAAAATATGAATTAATTGAACAAATTTAAATTAATTTTATGAAAATAATTTCATATTTTAAAAAATTTGAATTTTTAAGTCGTCAAAATATTGCTATCTAGGGAAAATTTGTAATAGAAAATCGGCGTTGTTTTCTGAAACATATTTTAAGGTTTTTTTTTCAAATGAATATGAGACATTATAATTTGAAAAATTGGCATATTTCTAAAAATTTATTAGTCATGTTTAATAGGAAAATTTAGAATGTCGTGACATATTTTAATTTTTAAAATGATTTATTTAATTTACATTTTGATATCAATTTAAATCGTTAGTCGTCAAATATTGCTATTTAGCGAAAATGTTGGTAATGAAAATCGGTTTCTTAATGAACATATTTAAGTTTTTTTTCAAAATATGAATTATTTGAACAATTTTATTAATTTTATGAAAATATATTATATTGTCCTACAAATTTGATTTTTTTAGTGCGTCAAATAATTGCTATTTAGGAAAATTTGTATGAAAATCGCGTTTTCCTGAAAATATTTTAAAAAGGTTTTTTAACTTTTAGTTTTCAAATAATGATTAATTTTGGAACAAATTTATTAATTTTATGAAAAATAATTCATATTTCTTAAAAATTTGATTTTTAGGCGTCAAAATATTGCTATTTAGCGAAAATTTGTATGAAAATCGCGTTTTCTGAAACATATTTTAAGTTTTTTTCAAAATATGAATTAATTTGAACAAATTTATNAAGTTTCACTTAATTTAGCTCTTTAATAATCATTTAAATTAAAAAATAATCATTGTAATGTACAATTCGAGAAAAGTGTAGTTCTATAAAGTCAATGATAGAGTGAAAAGTGAATAAATTTAGTGAAAAATCGTCAAATGAAAATATTGCAAAATTTTCTATTAATTTTGGAAAATTGAAAAATTGATGTTTCGTGTAAAATAAAGATTTTATAGTTCTAATTGAGTGCTAAATAGTGTTTAAATATCATATATTGTCATAATAAATCATTAGTTTGTCGATAAAGTAAG
>CM031379.1:18060620-18203610 GCA_018290095.1 Polypedilum vanderplanki
GTCATTACACCATTCATTTGCTTTTTACGCCGCGATACACCTTTTCTACAGAAAACTGCAGGTGCTTGCAAGATTGGCTCTTTGATTTCAATACTATCCTGTTGAATATTGTGAATAGATGATATGCTTACAGTTGGTTCAATTAAATTCAACTGTTGATTGATGATAATACTGCTCAAGTAATGCTGAGAATTTTTAATTTTAAAAGATTCCATCAGTTGACCATTAATATTTCTCAGTTGCTGTATAAGAAGCTTTTCATTTTCTGTTAATTGATGAGGATCATTTGTTATAACTGGAGACAATTGGTAAATGTTCGAAGAGGTAATTGGTTCATTCATCATGCAATCATTATTTTCAAAAGTCATAGAGTGATGTGGTTTGTGGATAATATTTGTGGTGTTTTCATCTATTTCCATTGGTATAATATTTTCTATGTTTTCTTTTGCAGAAATGATTTCAACATTAGTTGAAAAAGATGTATATGATGGAAGAGTGCCAATCAAACGATCACGGTGAATTTTGCTGCGATCAAGAGGAAAAATGCCTGTACCACGAAAGCCATTTTTTATCAAATCAGGTGTCATTGTCTTCATCATCACTCTAGAAAGAATTTTTATGAAATCCACCTGATCAATTTCATGTTTTTGCAATTCACGCTTGTAATTTGTTACTTCTGATCGCCATCGTTTTTTAGTTGGTGCAAAAATTGTAGTATCACACATTTGAAGAATATGAGTAGCGTTTGGAGGAAAAACAACAACTATAATTTGACGTTCCTTACACCATAAATAGAGATCAATGTTTGTATGCGATGCATGTCCATCAAAAAGAAAAACTACTGGACGTTACAATTCGAGAATAGTGTAGTTCTATAAAGTCAATGATAGAGTGAAAAGTGAATAAATTTAGTGAAAAATCGTCAAATGAAAATATTGCAAAATTTTCTATTAATGTTGGAAAATTGAAAAATTGATGTTTCGTGTAAAATAAAGATTTTATAGTTCTAATTGAGTCTAAATAGTGTTTTAATATCATATATTGTCATAATAAATCATTAGTTTGTCGATAAAGTAAGTTTAAAGTGATGAATTTAAATTTTTCAAAATAGGACGATAATTAGGATACGCCGATAAATAGGTTCCTTTACCCTAATTAAATATGAAGTGAAAAAAGAAAGATATGTAAAAAAATTTTTTTTAAACATTGAGAGCAAAATAAATTAAATAGTTTTCTTTTCACTGTGATTATGACAATGCACAATCAGTTCAATCTAGAGAAACCAGTTTGTTACTTGGACTTTAATTCACATTTTATCTAGAATACGTATGCAGCATATAATTGTACATATAATTTAAAAAAATCATACTTTCGATTTTAAATAATAATTTACTGATGGAAGAAAAAATTATTTTTAACCATTTTAATGACTAGTTTTTAAATTCAAATTTTATATATTACAAATTTTTTAGCGCATTTTTGGAACAATAATGCAGCTTATATCTTCACTTTGGCTGGCTGGCTGGGTGAGGCGCGAGATCTCGAAAACTACAATAGCTAGCAACTTCCGGTTTGCTGTATTTGATTTGTGCTATCGGTTTATTCCGGCGACGCTTAGTTATATTACTGTCACTTATTACATTAATTAGGAAATTGCGATTTAAATTTCTATTTTGAAAAATGTAAACAAAGCGTAGTTGGCTGTGAAAACAATTGCAGCGCCACCAACGGCAAATATTGGAACTTCAAATATTTTGAATTTTATTAAATTTTTTTTTATTATCAAGTCAACAAAATTCATTAAAGGAAGATTCTGTAAATTGCATAGTCTGTCTATATTTTAAACTATTTTAAACTTTAGATTTAAAGTGTAAATCTGTTTTTTAAATGAATCTAATAAGTCTGTAATTTGTTATATACACTGATCTAGGCACCAAAAATGCGCTAAAGTAATCCGTCCTATGGCGGACACTTTCGGTATCATTTTGATTAAATTTTACATTGATATCCTTATAATTAGAAATTACATTTTTTATTCTCTTATCATTTTTATCGGTTGAAATTAATTATCAAATTAAAATTTATGAGAATATAAACTTGGGCAATGCGTTGCCTATAAAAAAATTGTTCAATACAATATTATTTAAAGTATGAACATTTTTATACACCTTGTTTTGTTAAATATAAATATCAAAATGTATGATTCATCGAGTTGGATGCTGGTTGAATCAATGAAGTACTAATATTATTAAATACCAAAAGACTAGTTTCTAAATCCTTGACATAATTTACTAATTTTTTTCTATGTACAATGTATTTAATTTTCATATTAGGTACTTATAATGAAAGAAATTTCTCTGATCGAAAATTATATTTTAACGTTTTTAACTTTGAAGACTAGTCACTTGGAATAACTCAAATTTTATAGTAATTTTTTGTTTCATAATCTCTGAAATTCATTTTTTGTGCATTATGTAAATTTATTATTTTATTAAAGTTATCTGCTTTTTTCATAATTTATCTGATAAACGTTACCAAAATCTTGTTCTCGTGTTATTTCATGATCATTTGCCATTTTCAAGGCTTAAAACATCTGCTTTACAACATATTTTCTGCTTTCTTACCCGATCGATGGCCTTTCGATAGAAAAAAAATGTGTGAAGTAATGCCCTTTTTATTAAGAAAGAGTATTAAATTCTATTTTACCGTAATACTCACTACATCACCATTTAAGGAAATAATGCAATGATCTTTGTTTGTAAGTAAGAATTCTCGTTTCTCACTTTAATGACGTAATTCTTGATCAAATTTTTATTTAAATTTTTTAAAAATTTTAATGAAAAAAACAGTGTTCTAAAAATTAAAATTCCACTCTAACGTAATATTTTCCTAAAATCTCTAATTTCAATTTTCAATTTAAAAAAATATTGATCCAATGCACAATGCGAAATTTTCAAACACTAACAAATTTGAAAATCAGAAACAGCGGAAAATGGAACAACAAATTTCTCTTGTCTTGCTGATTAAGATTCCAGTTTATAAAATAAGCACTGAATCTCTGCCATAAGGCAAGACTTTAATATTAAGCATTATATCAAATTTTTAAAAAAGTTTTTTACTTTGTTGGAATTGAACTTTCGTACTTTCAAAGTTAAACTTGTAGAAAATGTCTCTTCCAGTCGTCCATAATTAATTTTTTTTTGAAGAATTTATCTAACAAAAATCACATTTTAATAAAAAACAATATTATTTAATTTGTTATATCACGTAATTTTAAAATTTTAATAGTAAAAGATACAATATACACTTTTTCACATCATTGTTTGCATATTACAACATTTCTGAAAATCAGCAAAAAATTTAGAAAAAAATCAACATCTATTTCTTTCAGTGTTGCTTAGGTATTTTTTGCTTTTAAAGATGCTTCTTCTTTTTAATTTAAGTCTATATGATTTTCTTTTATTTTCAAATGATTTTGAATAATAGTTTACGAATAAAACAATAAAGCTTTAACATAAAAAGTGAAATTTTTTACTCTTTTCTCTTTTACCGAAACTGATTTTATAAAAAATTAAGCAAATACTGTGCATACTTTTTACCAAGATTAAAATGTGAATTTCTTTACAAATTAAAATGAATAATCAAACTGATTCAAGTTATTCGCCATTAGTTTTGAGAAATTTTATTTTCTTTCAGTTAATTTGTGTGACGTATATTCATAATTTATTAATGTTATAATGGAAACATTTTTAATTAAAATTTATTTTAAATAAATAATAATTAGGTTTTTATAACGAAATAATATATGAGCGGAGTCTCAACATTTCATTACTTAGGTAAAATCAATAAACCAGCTGTTTACAATTGTTGCTTTTATTAAGTTTTAAGCTTAAGAAACAGATCGAATAGTAAACTTTTAGCATACCAATCAACAAAAACTAGTGACTGGAAGGCCTTGAGAAAAAACATTTTTTTCCAACTAAAAAATGTAAAATTGAAAGTGTTTCATTATAGACTGTTTTCAGTATAGAGGTATTGGAATGTGATGTAAATGCTTTATTCAATATTCGTGCACAGCATACAAATGCACAGTTGAATGAATGAATTGCATCAAATCATAGTACATTCTTCCTATTAACAGAAAAGGTCAATTTCATAAAATTCTCAGACAACTTTTATTAAGCAAAAAAACTGAAAAATAATAAACCTGTATGTATAATTATTGATTAGCTCACCTTGTTGCAATGATAATTCAATAATGATGAATAAAATTAAAAATAATAATTTCGATTGGAAATATGTGGTATTTAAGAAATTTGTCATTGTGGCAGTGTTGATTTTTATAAAACTAATTCGACATTCAGTTGAATCCAAAATTTTCTCTCATTTCTTATTATTTTCAAATTTTCTTATTACATTTAGGTATAATTATTTTGTTAAAATTTCTTATTTTTATGCAATCACGATTTCTCAAGGTGTACAAGAAGAAATTGCAAACTCTCCCACTTTTTTACACTGCAGAAGTTTTTAACACACGTATAAATTATAATAAACCACTATTTAGGCATATCGAAATTATAAATTCTTTGCTTCTTTTTAATTTTTATAAAAATTAGTTTTTTATGAAAATTTAAAAACAATTAGCAGTAATATAATATTTGTTACACAATAATTTTTTCTCTTTTAATTTCTTTGTTTTCGATTTTAAAGAGAAATTTTGTCTACTACACAAACACTAATGAAGCAAAAAAAAATTTTTTTCGCGGAGCAACGTAGCTGCAACAGTAAGCGTCTCGAGTTGAACGTGAACTAACGTTGAAACACAAATTTACTCAAGATATTTTCATTCTTTATTTAACATTTTTACCACTATAACAGTTTTTAAACATGTTCAAGAAACAAAAGTTTGTATATATATATGTTTGTGAAACGAATGAAAATTAATCAATGATCAAACAAATGTGGAAAATGAAACAAATTTTTTATTAAATCAGAATGGACGATTAATCTTAGAGTAATGATTCATATCTCTAGTGATTCGAAGATATGAGCCCTCAGTGTGTAATTTGTAAGCTAGCCTTGCAGTCATACGTGCATCATCTATTCCTGAATGTGGCTGACCAATAAATTCAATGCCTTCCTTAGCCAATGCTTGACTGAAACTATACTGTTCTTTCGGAGAGCATCTTTCATTTATAAAAATTTCCTTTAAATCCATCCATTGATTAAAAACTGAAAGCTTCTTAAGCTGTTTCCTATTGCACTCATTTCTAAGTTGAATCAAAATATCCCAATTTGTCCATGTACAAATGCAACAATTTCCATCAAGATTTGATTTTTTCGTCTTTGGCATTATGAGATTTTTTTCCTTTAATTTGAAATGATTGAATAGTATTATTAAAACATTGATAAATACAAAATTTGATTTAATTTCAAACCTTAATTAGTTCTTTTAACCAAATACGAAATTCTTCAATGACATCTTGTAGAACTTTTGCAGAATCAACTGTTGCCTGTGATATTTTTGTTAGATTTGTACAATATTCTGATAAAATTCCAATTTCAGTTGGTCGCACATATCTGTGGAACTACATGAATAATGATTAATTATCTATGAATAAGATTTTATTAAAATTTGTTTTTCATTTACCTCACTTTCAATAACTCCATTCTGTAGGTTTATTAAAACAGCTGGAAATTCGATAATTTCCTGTATTTTTCGCTTCTGATAGGTTGGCATATCAAAACATGTTGCTTCAAAATCTATGCATAAAAGATAAATGTATGGATGATCTTTAATTTCTTTCTTCTTCAATTTTTTTCGAATTCTCTTTGCTTTTTGTTCCTTCAAAAGTTTTTCTACTTCTTCAATTTGACTGAAAAAGAATTTGAAATACATATTAATATTAATTAATCATTAATTTAACAATTTTACTTACTCTGTTATCGACTGCAGATTATTCATTATTAGAAATATCTAGTAGAATTGATGAAAGTACTCAAAAATATATAATTTATATTATGTCAGGTCTAAATTGCCTAAATGAACATATTTTGATGAAAATAATTTATAATCAACAGTTTCCTAATTGTCACATTAAAATTTAAATGTTTGGCTTATGTGTACTATGTATTTTTATCATTAAATTTAATTTTTATCAAGAATCATTTCAAAAACTCAAAACATAAAGAAAGCACGTGTTGCAGATTGGTGTACTTTAGCGCATTTTTATCTCCCAGATCAGTGTATGTTAACAAATTAGAGAATTATTAGATTCATTTCACACTTTAAAATATAGGGAAAATCATATTTATAAGATTTTGATGTAAGAAAGTACGGCGAGCGTTTTTAATTGATTTTAATTTACAAAATCTTCTAAAGATAAATTTTGTTGATATGAAAGTAACGGTTGAGTAATATTCAAATTAATTAATTAATTAATGAAATTAAAATCCGTGATTTCCTAATTAATGTAATTAGTGACAACTTTCTAATAAATATCGCCACCAATAACTCGATAGAACATCAAACACAACAAACCGGAAGTCGCTAGCTATTGTAGTTTTCGAGATCTCGCGCCTCATCATGAGCCAGCCAGCCGAACAGCCAAAGTGAAGATATAAGCTGCATTGTTGTTCCAAAAATGCGCTAGTTTTTGTTTGAAAATTTAACCTAATTTTAAAAATATTTTCGGAAGTGAATTTTGGTTACTAATGTCTGTCTGACAGATAATTTCAAAAAATTTTAGTTTGCCCCTCAAAACTTTAACGATTTTTTTGTATAAAATTAAAAAGTCTTTTTTAGTGTTTGACATTTAAATAACATTTATTGAACATATAAGTTATCAACATAAAATCAATTAAAAAGATTCAATTAAATATTTATTTTATCAAGATTTGCATTGAAGTTTTAACAAATTTTAGGTAGTTTGAAAATATTATATTTCCGTTATTTTTTTGAAAATATCATAAATATCGCCATTTTTAGCGTCCGTCTCATTTCCCAAGCGAAAGAGAGTGCTTTGATAAAAAATATTTTAAGCCGAAATAGTACAGATCTGTGAAATTAATTTAGTATATAAAAGGTTTTTGGCAATAAGTGAAATATAAACTTGTAATAGAATTAAGTAAAGAACAACGTTTATTAAAAAAAAAAGATTTCTTATCTACCCGCGCAAATTTTAATATTGTAAACGGCGTTAGGTAAATAAACATAAAAAAATAATTTAAAAAAATGGAAAAGAAACGTGGTAGACCTCGAAATGTGAGGGAAGCTAGTCCACCACCATCAAGCCGAACTCGTAGTAAATCGCCAGCACGAGTTGAGACATCGGGAAGAGATTCTGCACCAATTATTAAAAAGCGTGCAAGTCGTTCAAAGAAAAATGAGACACCTTCTGAAGAAATATCATCATCGAGTCAATCAAGTACACCGAAAAAGACGAAAGTAGTGAAAAATGAAAAGCAAGCAACTATTATTTTAGATGATTCCGGTGATAATGAAGAAGTAGCAAATATCAATTCGAGACTAGCAACACTCAGAAAACGGCTCACTCCAGCAAACTACAAAAATACTCCAACGCCAACAGAAGATAAGAATCGTTCAGTTAGTAGAACAGCAAGTTCACTAACCAAAGAAGACAGCGATGAAAATGACGATGATGAGGAAGTGAAAGTTGTACCTAAGGAACAAAAACATTTTCAAGATTTGGGAATTTTTTCAAAACCTATCATAAACTGTCTATTGTTGATTTTGCTATCTGTAACTCCTATTATCTTGTCGGTATGTTTTCAAACTAATTGGAAATGGTCAAAATTTCTCATCCATTTTAAACATGTAGAGAACTTTTTCAATGTGCAGGCAATTTCATTTATTCTCGCGATTCATAGCGGAGTAGCATTACTCTCGTTATTGCCTGTTGGAAGATATATCAAACTTCCTGATTCAGAAACGGAATTGAAATTTAACGGAATTTTAACAACTCTGATTATAATTGGATTTTTGTTTGCACTCGAATTAAAAGGTCTGAATGCATTTATTGCAATTTATAATAATCTCGATCAATTGCTTTTCTTAAGCATTCTCCGAAGTTTTCTAGGATCAATTGAAGTTTTTCTTTTGTCCAAATATAGACCCTCAAGTGAATCAAATGCATATGGAAGAAGCGGTAAATTCATTATTGATTTCACAGTGGGCCGTGAACTAAACCCAAAACTTTTGAATTTTGACCTTAAACAAGTCCATTATAATGAATCAATTATCTATCTTCTCATCATAAATATTTCTTTACTCTTTAAAAATGTATCAATTCCAATTGTGGAAACTATTCCAAACGAAGGAAATTCAATTATTGAACTTTTAAAACAGACTTATAGCAACACGCTTTTCATCCTTAATAATTCTGAATACAATTCTGCAGCATTCATTATTTCAAGTTTACTCATTCTCTATGCTCTTGATCTTTTGATTCATGAGCATCATCTTTCATCATCATTTCAATTAAATTATGAAGGTATGGGTGCTGAAATTTTATGTCGTTTCGCGTCATTCCCATTTTTAATTTCGTTGCTTCCGCGCTATCTATTTGTACAAAATATTACAGTAAACTTTTATCTACTTGCCATTATTGTAATATTATTTATAATTGGACTTTTAATTAAGCGATGCAGCAATTCTCTAAAATATGAATATAGAATTCATCCATCAGATCCTAAATTTAAAGGTAAGACATATAGAATATTTATTTATACCTATGTTTTTCATATTTCTTTATTTTTAGAACTTTCAACAATACCGACTTTTCAGAATCGACGATTAATTATATCAAAATGGTTTAGAAAAATTCGTCAACCAAATCTTTTGGGTGAAATATTAATGCATCTGGCATTAGCTATTACACTTGTATCAAGTTTTAATTTGGCTACATTCTTGGGAATTTTTATAATTATATTTTATCTCATCTATCGATCAATCAGCATTAATAGAAAAAATGCCATAAGGTATGAGTCGTCATGGCAACGATATATATCTGCTGTACCCAATAATTTATTGCCAAGAGTCTACTAAATTTATTTTTTTCATGTGTGTTTATGTGTGTATTAAAACATATCTTTAATTTTTTTATCATGTCATCAAATCTTTCTTTAAATGCATTTTATGAATCTAAAATTATAATTTAAATGCAGTTCTCAAAAAATTAAAATTTTCATTTGTAAACATTTTTTAATATCATCATTAATGCTTTGTGTAATATGATACAATAAAAAAAGAAAATATCATAGATAAATGTAGATTCAAGGTTCAAAAAGGCTGATTTGTAAATAATTGACTTCAAAATTTAAATTAAGAAAATACTCAAGTATAATAGTTTACTTTTCTAAAAATTTTAAATTTACTTTTAAACATAATGGTGAAAAAGACAAAAATAATTCCTAAGTACAAATTTTTAGTTCTTTTTTTTTTTGATCGATCACTTTATGATATGGTCATATCATATAATCATAACTTTTTGGTAATAAAAATTTGATAAAATATAAATGAACATATTTTAAGATATGTGGCAACTTAGCCAATAGTTATATTGTACTTGTTTGAAAATTTTTTAGAATAATAATAAATAGATATAAAAAATTTATGTATTTTTTATTCATGCTTCTCAGTACGAATTTTACCAATGTTGAACCTTCTAAGAAAAAGACTTTTAAGATACAAAATCAACAGCAGATTAGTTAATAATCATAATATATTTCTCTTTCTCTTACCTACTACAAAAAATTGTCTGACAACTCAATTCAGTGATAATTTCAAAATATCTTTTTACAATAATAGTAGCTACTATAAAAAAGGACAATATTAATTTAAATTAGGGTTCGGAAACATGCGTATATTTCTTCTTATACGTATATTTCCGAACCCAATTTGAAAAAAAGAAGATAATAAATCAAAAAGAAAGTATTATAATTTTAAAAGCGTGCATTAAATTTGTTTCTTTTTCAAACAATTAAATGTTCAATACAGTTAGTTAGTGGATAATAGGAATGGACGATTAGTTTTAAGGACGACAATTTCCGGTACAACCACTTGAGCTAGCTTTTTGTCTGTTCTCAAAATTATTTCGAATCACCGAGTCACTGAATTGTATTCCTGAAGATGTGTTTTGGATGTCTATTTCGCCAGTCTCAATCTTGGCTAATATAGTTTTTGCACATTTCAAAAATGACTCTTCAACACTTTCTCCTGTTTTTGCACTTGTTTCCAAAAAAATCAGGTCATTTTCTTGTGCAAAATTGCTGGCTTCCAGAAAAGTAACTTCACGAGTTTCTTCAAGATCTTTCTTATTTCCAACTAGGATTATGATTATATTAGGACTTGCAAGATTTCGTGTATCTGTTAGCCAATTTGAGAGCGAGTTGAAGGATTCACGTGAAGTTACATCATAAACCAAGAGAGCACCTGCTGCGCCTCTGTAATAACTTCTGGTCACAGATCTAAATTTAATATGTATTAATTATTTTGTGAAGTCGTTAGTCTTAAATTTAAAAATATAATATAATACCTGAATCTCTCTTGACCTGCTGTATCTACAAAGAACATCATAATTTTTATATATAAAATTAAAATTAATATACAATATTTAAGAAATACATACCCCACACTTGAAGCTGCAAGTTAATTAATGTTTAATATAATTTGAATTAGTTTATTAAAATAAATTTAAATGATACCTTTATAGATTTCCCTCCAACACTGACAACTCGTGATCCAAATTCGACCCCTATAAAAAATTCTTATTAGACAGTTAAAAATTTGATTAAGGATCATATTACCAATTGTGTGACTTGAATCTTCTTTGACTGGATAGGTAGATAGAAATAAAAATAAAATATTATTTGTAAAACTTTAAGATTTAGAAAAATTATTTAAAAGACTCAAAATTATACTAATTTTTTCATAGCTATGATATTTTAAAATTATATTTATCTTTCTTTTCTTATTTTTCATAGAATATCAATTTTTTAATAAAATATCAGAAATCAAATAAATTCAAGAATAAGGGTTTTCAATAAATATGACGTCAGAATATTAATTTCAATTCTATCAATCAATACATACATTTATTTTCAATAAAATTATGAAGAATACATGATTTTCCAGCACCTGCAGACCCAATTATTAAAAATTTAAAAAGGTAGTCTGGAAAAAAAAGAGAAAACAATATTAAACCAATTAATTGGAAACAAAGAGATTTTAAACAAAAAAAAGTTAATCTCACCATAAGACTCGGACATTTTGTGATAATAATAGTTTTCTTTGAATGTTTAGATAATGTAACTCTCTTTTTTAGTAAAATAATAACCTTTATTTTATATTAAAATTTCTATTGTTTTGATTTTTACAAAATTTTGACTTTAAAAAAATATAATAACAAATTTGTTATTCCGTTCGAATTAGATAATCCGAATTCAATATCAAATGAATTTTCAAAAAATTATATATTTAAAATGTCCATTATTTCTCGGGGAAGGATGTGCTTTCAAGAGAAGTAAAAATGTGCTCTCGCTGGCATTCTATTCACGCAATTCAAGTAATTCAAAATCACCATATAAAATTGTCCAGGCAAAGATTAAAAGTAAGTTAAAAAGAATATTTCGTCATCCTATTTGAATCTCTTTTAAACTTTTTGTCAATGACAATTTAAAACTTATCTTTTTATAGACACTGCCAATTCTAATACTTTAACATATGAAAATGCTACTATTGCAAATTGGGAACTTTTTGGACCAAAAAATAATCGCTTTTTCTTAGCATCAGGGAGTGCAGGTCCGGCTTTTCTTAATAATTTATCAACATTTGGACCTTGCGAATTAAACAAATTAATCGACTTTAAAAACAAAGACAAATACAAGCTGCATATTTCATTTCAAAAATGTCCTGTTCTTATAAGAAATAACATTCATGAGATATTTCCAGCTCCTGAATTAATGAGTGATGGCGGAAGAAGTCAATTATCTCTTATATTATTATCATCTATGGATTGTGATCATGAGAAAGCTGCAATACAATATGTTCTTGCAGCAAGAGAGATTTGTAAAAAACTCCATCTCCATGGATTTTGGTGCGACTTTTTAAATCCTTTTTCTGGAAAAGCCTTCTTTTCTTATCATCAAAAGTCATTATACAAAAATGATGAGCGCTTTAGAGGAATATGCATGAAATTGGAAAGTGTAAACGGTCATGGCACAAAAGATAATTGCTTACTAATTTCAGAAGATAAAAGTAATAAGTTCTCTGGATCTGTGTTCACAAATTTACCTTCATTGGATATGTTCAAAGAACTTGTACTCAATAATAATGAAGAATGATGATTAGAAAAATTATAAAATTAATTGAACAATGTATCGAAAATTGTTTAGTCCATTAAAATAAATTTATTTTCATGAAATGAATGTGTGAAAAAATATTATCTAATAGATAATAAACTTTTATGTTAAATTTAATCGACTTTACTTATACGTTCACAATGACGTTCAATATCCTTTAATCGAGAAATTAAGAGCTGCAACTCTTCTGAATTACATACAATTTTCTTTATAACTGTTTCTCTGCTGTTGTCATATCCTTTAAAAATGAGTTGATATAAAACTTCTTTAGTATTAGATACAGTGCATTGTTGTATTTCATAATCGACATCAATTAAAAATGGAATGCTTGTCGTTGTGTTGTAATTTGAAAGACGGATAATAAATTCTTCTCTAAATTTTTCATATGATTCAACTATTTGATGGATTGTTTTAGGATTGATTTGATATTCATTCAAAATATCTTTCAGTTTTAATACATCCAGTGAATTTTGAGCCGCACGCAATAAAATGCAACATACACCGAATTCTGCTTTTTGCACTTCTATTTTGACTTCATTGTCGTAAATATCTGAACGAATTGGTAAAGCTAAAATAAACATAATACAAATAAAAATTAAATGCTTTTATAACTATATGAAACAAAATATTAAACCTGGTCCATTGACAAACAATTGTTTAATAGAATTGATAAATAATTTTCTTGTGATTTCTTCATTAATAGTTCCGTTTAATAAGTTTAAACCCTCAATTACTGAATTTGAAATTTTAAATGTTATCGATTCGTCCATCATTCTAAACAAAACTAAAATTATCTACACTGAGGAAAAAAGTAGAGCGATAAATTATAAAACTCTTATGTACTAAACATAAGTTTTATTGGAATAACCCTTAATTTTAGGTAAGAAAAATTTAAAAAATTTTTCATGTATGCGTATGTACTATATATTTTGATGTTTTTTTAAGTATCTATTAAACCCTCTTTTAATGTTTGTTACATTGAAACAATTGCAAAGAAAAAGAAATGGTTTTTTCAAAAATGTTAGTTTATTTCAATCATTATATATATTTATGTTCTCCAATATTGAGCTAATTTATGTATTTGTTCAACTAATGCAGGCATAACAGCAGAAAGAGAAACATCTAAAAGATTTTGTAAATGTTGAACTGCCTCTTCATCTGTTAAATTCAATTTAAGATTATCTTCTACTTTCTTTACTGCTTTATCAGGTTCTAATGCAATATCGGGAACTGAAGCATCTGTCATAAGTGAAAATAAATTTAACATGACATTTGCATGTCGTCGAAGATGAAGAAAAGCTGTATAACATTGTTTCCTAAACTCATGATAATGATCAGAATTTATTCCTCCCATAGCATCGACCATCTCCTTGCTTAATTTCATAGGTGGAGGAAGAGGTTTCGGATCTCGTCCTAAAATATATCCAAAATCTATATGAAATAGATTTCCATTTTTAGTTAAAAGTAAATTATCCAAATGTCTATCACCGACACCTAGCAAGTATGTAATGACACAATAACCGGCACAACTTTTTATATATGTATCCATAACTTCAGATTGAATGCCATACAAGGATGTATCACAAGGATTATGCTTTTTAAAAAAATTCAATATTGTTCCTTCTGTTTTGAGTGCCTCCGCAACTGTTATAGATTCAATATATTGCATAAAGCCATGTTTAGATGATAATGCTAATACCCGATATGGAGTAAGCTTTAAATCTAAATTTTCTTTTCTTAGTAACTTATCCATGAGAGTAATCATTTGTAAAATGAGTTGATCCTGACGTAAATCATCGCCATTTTTAAAAATTGCAACATATTCTGTATCATTAGTCGTAAGGAATGTTAATTTTGCTGGCATTAAGGCTGATTTGAAAAGTGAGACTTTTGATGTTACGATGCCTTTTATAAATATTTCTGGATTAAGTGGAAGCGGTAATGGTTCAAAGCTTGTGAAATTAATTTTAAATTCATCTGAATCACACAACAATTGTTGAAATTTTTCTGTCTTCTTCTTTCTATTGCCAGAGTCTTTTGCAACTAATTTCACTAGTTTGACCAAATTTTCAATAAAGCATTTTTGTTTCATCAAATTAGAATGAATGATTTTCAAATCTGTATTACCCATTTCCAGAGTTTTAAGGAAAATTTTTTGCACATTTTCATACATCTCTCGCACTCTTTCGTCTTTTTTTCTAACAGTTTCATGATCTTCACATTCTATCAACAAATACCAATAGAAAAAATTAGCGAGTGTTGGATTTTTACATGCTCTTTGAATTAAAAATGTTGCTAAATCACAAATATATGAACTTTTTGAATTCATCAAAGTATTTGAAATATCTGATGTTACATCATTATTAGAATCATCAATTCTCGGTTGATCACTTATATTATCATTTTGTTGATCATAAAATATTGAACTTGACATGATAGATTGTTGATTTAAAGGTGGTACAATTATTTCTTCTGATTCATTTAAAAATTGTTGAGATGTCATAGATTGAGCTAAAAAAATAAATTTGTATATAAGCAAGAGATAGAAAAAAATAAATATTTTCACTCACCCATTATGGAATCAGAAATTGAACTTTGATCGTTAGTAGTGGAATTGTTATCATCAATCGATTTTAAAATGTCTTTTTCATTCATAACACGTCGACGCCATTCAAAAATATCATCAAAATTTTCATATTTTAATGCTTGTACAAGCTGAAGTAAATAGAGAAGTAAATCATCATCCTGTGACTGCTTTAGACGTGTTATCGCATATCGCCTAACAGCTGGATGTTGAAAATTCGGACTCAATAATTCAAGAGCATCTTCAACATCCATTGGTGCCCATAAGTCCAGAAGATTAAGAGCTTGTCTTACTTCTGCAGATGTTTGCCAATTAATACATTTAAGAAATTTTGTAAGCGCCTTCTTTTGAGTGCTTAAATAAAATCTATATTTCCATATCAAATCCTGTTCTTCACTGTTTAATTGAAATGTTGGTGATCTATGCACAAGTGAGTGTAGTTGATCTCTAATTTGAGCGGTTGGCTTTGCATCGCGATCAGATAAACCTGAACGAGCTGAACGTGCCAATCGATGATGTTTTTTTTCAACTAGGTTTTCCTATAAAATAAAATAAAAAAAGATTAAATTCCAAACTTTATAAGAGTTTAAAAAAAAAATGTATTTTTTTCAATACATCAATAAAATAAATTTGATAATTTGATGATTTGCAGGATGTATAAAAATATTGAGGTGGTAAAATTTTTTTTAAATATTTAATTAATAACTTAATAATTTTTTTTAAAAAATTATTTAAAGACATATCAGAGATATTATGTTGTTATAAACAAACATGAAATATGTATGAAACACAACTGATTTAAAAATTACATTTTTACTTAAAAACAAATTATCTCTTTTTTTTATATAAACAAAAGTAGAGTAAATTTTTTAATTGATAAGAAGCAAATTGCAATTGATTTGTTTTTTACTTACTTGCAATATTTCTGAATCAGGAACTGTGACTATTTTTGGTTTTGATATAAAAGAAAATTTTTTATCACCAGTTGGTTCATAATATATTATAGTATAATTTTTGTCTTGATAGCTCACTGATGGGAATTCAATCATTAAATAAAGATAATTTGATTCTCTCTTTTCTTTTTCATTTATAACTTCAATTTCTCGGAACGTTAGACGATCAAGCCAATCAACCTTTTCAATTTGTCCATTTCTATGCTTTTTAGCCAATTTTGCAAGACGTTGCATTTGATGTTGAGTCATATCATTAGAGTCACTTTTACATTTTCCTGGAGTCGCAATTGGATCAGCTATTTGATTGGGCCAAACTTTTAAATCGAACATTCCCTCTCGGAAGATTCCATGTTTGCCAAAGATAGAAATTGATGTTCCACCGATCACTGACATTTCACCTGCTCCAGTACAATCGTAAATTGTAAAACAAAGGACTGCATTACGAGGTAAATCGCAATAATTAAAAGGTAGAACAATCCATTGATTCCAATTCCATCTTTTACTAAAGGCTTTATATGAAGTGTTCACAGCAAGTCCAAATGGTTTTTTGTTATTATAGCATTGAATTTTCACGAGAAATGGCGCACATGGGTCTGAATAAAGTCCAGAATGACATAAATTTGGATTTGAAAGCAATTTTTCAAAATCAGGTTTATTCAGTGCAGATCCATCTAAAGAGCCTATTTTAATTTGCACTCTTTGCTCTAAGGAACAACTGTAAATGTATCGAAATACGTTATCGTCCATTGTATTGCAATATTAAAATCTAAAAAAACTATTTTTCAATATTTCACTCTTTGTTTTCTTTTTTCTGACACAAACATGCATACGTCTAATCCGACAATGTTTACAAAAAAAATCAAAATATGGTACAGAATAAAAAAAATCATTGTGAAAATATTCTATCATCTATATCGTAAAACTATTCATTTTCTACAATAATAATAACTGATTTAAAAGATTGTGTGCAAAATTATTTGAAAATGTAGAAGATTCAATCTTTATTTTAATATGATAAATTACTACAATATACAATGCAAACTCAATGTTTATTAAATTTAATTAAAAATCATTACCGTGAATTTAATAAAACTTTTAATTTTATAAATTGTTATTCATTCAATATAAGATATAATAATGAGATAAAAGATTATGTTTATTGAAAAAAATACAAAGAAAAAATTGTTTAAGCAGATAAAATTTTCCTATGCATAGGTCTTTATCGTATCATTAAATATAATATCATAAAAATGTTATCTTAAAGAAATCTATAAATTGATTCTTTTATTCAGAAATTACCACATTTTCTGATGAAGTGGTCTCATTATTAATTTCACTTTTAACAGTACCGTTTTTTTCGATGATATTTAATGATGGTGGCCATAGTGGTGGCACTCTTGCTAAATTCTCACATTCTTCCTCTTTTCTCAAAGCTACAGATCCTATAGTAATAATATTTTATAATATTATTAAAATTTTATATTATCATATATTTATTATTTACCTATGTAAATTGGTATCAACAAAGGAATATTAACGCGACGAAATTTCGCAGTAATTTGAACATGATAATTTATTTGAAAAACAGTTGAATACATGACGCTTGTAATTTTTGAATTTTCAGGAACAAGGACAGACTCTTTGATTTTTTTTGTGAAACCCGCTTTAACGCCATCGGCAATAGTCTCACTAATTTTATTTGAAACCTTGTTTTTTTAATTAAAAAAGAATTAATTCCATACAATTCTTCTTTATGTTATTTATAAATACCTTTTCTTCCAATTTTGCCCAAGGAGTTTGAGCTGTATAATTTTCATTATAATATAATGCAATAGAAACAGTTTCAATATCTGCACTAGTCTGATTATCAATTGAAGCATCGACTATAACTTTTTCGCCTGGTGCAAAGCCACATTTCAATAAATTTGCTTTTATTGTGACCAGACCTAAGGAAGAACGAGAAAAAAACCAAGCAGACGAGTCTATTTGTTTTTGAAGCAAAAGTTCACATGGTTCACGCATTCCACTCATATAATTTAGGTCTTCATATCGAACAACAATAAATGGTTTAACAACTTTTTTATCGTACAAATCCCAGGGAATATCAATAGATGCTTAATTTTAAAAAAATAAAGGTGTTTTTAATTTTTTTAAGATAAATGAAAAATATTGATGCATTACCTTGTACAAAATATTTGACGTTCCCATATTGTCCATCAACTGAATAGGGAATGTTTCGAGGGAGGCGATATTCAAAGTCATAATTATAACTTCCTGCCGCTAGTTCAATAGAATCTAATTTTGTTTCGATCAATTTACGTTCAACAGCAAAAAACTCCTGTTCTGCTTGAAGATCCTTTGAATAATTACAACTTGCACTGCCTTTTATCAAAAGTGATAAACCTAAACTTTTAACACAATATTTAATTATTTTGCTTAATGAAAATCACTTTATGAAGTTAAGAAAAGTTTAAAGAATATAACATATGATAATAATTTGTCCTTGAACAAAGCAGAGTCTGTTAATGTATGCGTGTATTTATAGGTATATATAACCGAATATATCTGGTATTGTAAAAGAAAAGCCGGCTCATAATATTAAATTTGCGCATCAAGATCTCACCATATGTTATACTTTAGGAAAATTTTACTTGCCTCTCAGTTTTAACGTTGTTGAACTTATTGAAAGTTGAACGTGACCTTTTTTTGTATAGAAATAAAAATAAAGAAAATATAAATCACAACGAACAACGAATGTTGTTTCTGATAACGACAGAACCGACCGTTTTAATGACAAAAAAAGGGATAGATTATCTTGCCAATTTAATAAAATAGAAAAATAAGAAATACGTAGATAAAAATATAATAATGCAATTAATGTAAAATAATTACGTATTAAAAAAAAAAAAAAAGTTAATAGAAATTTAAAATTCAAAAACAATTAATTTTGAGAAAAATCCAATAAAAAGAGCGAGACCTTTAACTGTTTGCCCAGGATAAAAGATGGGCTGACTTGCTGTAGAGTCGCAATTATCGTCGTAAAAAATTTCCAAACTATAATTTGATGATGACATTATAAATATTTATAAACTTCAAATTCTTCTGAGTAGCAGCAAAAATATCTGCGAGAAACTCTAATCAACAAATTCTATAAACGAACTGATTGACTCTCGAGTTAACTGAGAACTGAAAATGTGAGAAGTTTTTGTATATTGCGAGTGAATGAGCGACAAACACAAGCGAGTCATTAAAATTTCTAAAAATATTCAAACACATTTTAAGTTTTCGTTGTTTAATGATATAAGTATGTTAAAGCTTATCACATGAAGAAATACGAATTTAAATAACAAAAAGTGAGAATAAAAACAAAAAAAAACCGATGGCAAAGGAAATTTTTTTTTTTCATTTTATTATATTGCTATGTAACAGTTATCATCTTGTTTTCAATGATTGTTTTATCTCTCATACCTTTTTGATTAATCACTATGTAGGTATGCAGTTTTCATGAAGAAAAAGTATACACATGTACCTAATATCGAAAACTTGTAGATGAGAAATCGATTTGTAAATATTTTTTTTACATATATGCCTATATATTAGCTTTTTATGTGACTCTTTCTTTTATATGCTGTATTTCTGTAAATTTAATAATTTTGTTTAATACATCTTACCTAAACCACTCATTAACTAGTGTAAATCAAGTCAATTTATATTTCATATACAAGAGAGTTGAAATTATTTTATAAATCAATTTTAAAAAAAACATAATGGGAAAGTCTCTGCGTAAATCAGAGGACTTAAGCGCATTTTTTAAGCCCAGATCAGTGATATTAGCGATTACAGAATTAATAGAGTCGTCTTTAAAAGAAATATTCAGTTGCAATAAGCTTTGTGTTTCGTTTATATAACCAAAATGGAAATATAATTATCAAAACTTGAATTTTGTATTTGTTACTGATTCCTAATCGTTTTAGACTTTCAGATTTGCATTTCCACATTGATTTAGAATCAAAAATTTTGTTCACTTTTGAAAAAAATGATGATTTCACAGATTCTTATCATTCATACACCAATCGATAGGGAATAAATTTCTCTTTAATTAATATTGACAAATAAGGATTTAATTGCTTAATTATTGAGAAATTTTGTCTCAAAGTCGGACATTTTTTGTTTACAATTTTCATTATGAAAAATAAAGTTCGTAATTTTCTAATTAATGCAATCAGTGGCAACATTCTAACTAAGTTTTCCCGAAATAAATCAATAGCACAAATCAAACACAACAAACCGGAAGTTTCTAGCTATTGTAGTTTTCGAGATCTCAGAGGACCAGTCGTGAGCCAGCCAACCAGCCAAAGTCAAATTATAAGCAGCATTGTTATTTAAAAATGCGCTAAAAATTTGTTTTTACTGCAAACTCTAAGCGCTTAGATCAGAATAATAGTATCGTCTTTAAAAGAATTTTTTAATTGGAAAAAGCTATTTGTTCGTTTATATAATCAATATAAAATTATGATTCATGAAAACTCGAATTAGGTAACTGTTACGAATGATTCTTAAGCGTTTTATATTTTCCGATTTGTATTTCTTAGAAATCTCATTGATATAAAAGTAATGGTTGAGTAATATTCAAATTATTTGTAGTTTCAAAATTTGCCGTTGGTGGCGCTGCAATCATTTTCGCGCCAAAAAATTTGTTTACAAATTTTCAATATGGAAATTAAAATCCGTGATTTTTAAATTACTGCAATTAGTGACAACATTCTAATAAAGATTGCCGCCAATAACTCGATAGCATAAATCAAATGCAAAAAACCGGAAGTTTCTAACTATTGTAGTTTTCGAGATCTCACAATCCGCTAAACAGCCGAACAGCCGAATAAAGTGAAATTATAAGCTGCATTGTTGTTCCAAAAATGCGCTAAAACAAGCGATTGTGCTTCTATTGCGTTATACATTTTTCAATTAATTACTAACGACGTAAAATTAAAATATTATAATTTTTATAAAACTACCTAATAATATGTTGTTTGAAATTATTTCACGTATATGAACACACATTTCAACCGGTTTTTCCAACGTTTTTGTTGATGAACTGAAAATCTCAATTTTAAAATTATGCGAAACATTATATTTTTGATTCGTTATCACAGTTTGAGAAATGAGTTCCATAAATTATTTAAAAGCGAAATGTGCAATGCTTCTAATTTCTTTTATTAGAATAAAAAAATATTTATTTCTTAGCAAATGAAATTTTCATTGCATGTGTTGGTGTTATTTTGAAACCATTAAGAGCTTCACGAGCAGCACCACTTTGAATTTCTGATGCAAACTCGACAAATGCAATATCATGACGACCTGGTACCAAACGGACCTCTTTAAATCCTGGGAATTGATTGAAGAGCATGCTAAGCATCATTTCATTTGTTTCATCTGGTAAATTCGTAAGGAAAAGAATCTGGTTAGGTGGCTGCTCAATCGAAGAACTATTAATTGCAGCTTGTGCAGGATCAACAGATTTCTTTTTAGCTCTGTGGATATATGGAAATAATGATAGTAAATATTTAAAATAATATTAAAAACAATTTAATTTACTTCTTCTCTTCAGTCGATTTCGGTAATTTAACTTTTTTTGCTCTTTCTTTGAATGTTCCTTTAGCCTTTGCAATTACATCGCTTTCCGTTTTCGCATAGTTAATTTTCATTGGTTTATCATAAAATGGAAATCCTAAAAAGAAAAATATATTTGAATATTTTTACTTTTGTACATTAGTAGTTTTTATAATTTCATTTTACCTTGCATTGTTCTTAATGCATTCGTAGCACTGTTTATTTCCTTAAAGATTATGAATGCTTGTCCTCTCATCTAAATAAACTTAAGTGATTTAGACAATTAATTGATTTAAAACGTAAATTATTACCTTACCTTTAATGTTTTAAGAGCAATAATATCCAAAATTTGTCCAAATTGACTAAAAATGGCGTAAAGAGACTTTTTTAACTCGTCCTTTTTCACCTTTTCATTTAAATTATTCACATAGATAGTATGATTTGGACGAATATCCATTATTTCAATATGTATTTAATCTTTTGTTTGAAAACTTTTTCACGATTTCAATTGTTATTTTGCGGCGTGTGTAATAAGGGGTAACAAACTTTTACAAACCTTTCTAAAAAAACTCATAAAAATACTTTATATTATTTATTATAACCTAATTATAATATATTTATTATACATATATACAACATTTAAAGTAATTTTTACATTATTTTTAATTCAGTTAGAAATCAAATTAAATAAAATAAGAATTTAGAAAAATTTATCAAACTGCTATAACGGCTTTTTATATTTTAAAATTCGCTAAAAAGTGATTTTTTAGAAAAATACGAAAAAAAAATAATTCAATACAATGATTTGAAAAAGTGCTTTTAGCTACGTTTTTAATTGAATTTCACACAATGGAAGAAGATATAAATGTGCACAATTTTAGAGGAATATTGTTAAATTCACTAAGAAAAGTAAGAAATATGAAAAAAGTGTATAAAACAAAATTTTCTCTTCATTTTGTAGACGAGATGAAAATCTTTACTCTTCTCATTTCTCATTTTTAAAATTAACAAAAGGATATCAGATTTGTTGTTAAAGAACTTTAGTCATAATTGAATATTTTTAAAACAGTTTTAAAAACTTTGCAGCACTGTGATTATAATTAAAAAATTAATTTTTTTGTCAATTTTTTATCTCGAAACTCCGATAAAGTGCACTTATTTTTATTGCACGCTTTTTGTAACTTCATATAGAAAAAGCGATATTCTTATTTTTAATTCTTTTTTCTTTCTTTTTAGATTGTTAAACAATTACATCCTTCTTTAACAGCTCATGATGAAGCGCTGTACTATGTGGAAAATTTATGTCTGAGACTTTTAACAAATTTGTGCACAGATACACCGCACACAATTGCTGTAATTTTATATCTAATTTTAATATTTGAGCTTTCTATATAAAGAATTATTTGCAGGATGTTGAAGAGAAAGTTACAAAAACATTTCCAACGCCCATAGATAAGGTACAGACATTTACGCGATAACGATTAGCGAATATTTTTATTCATAATTGATTCATTTATTTTAGTGGGCTCTTGCTGATGCCAGAGAAACAATTGATAAATCAAAACGAAAGAAATGCACCCTTCCAGCTGAGAAAATGCACACATTATTACAAAAGGTATAATCTATAATCTTCATATGCGTATACTCATCACTTTATTTATCATTAACATTTTTTAGGAGGTGTTACAATATAAAATAGACAACACGGTGAGCTTATTTCTAGTTGCTGTTCTTGAATATATATCGGCAGATATATTGAAATTAGCTGGAAATTATGTGAAAAATATGAGGCATGTTGAGATAACGCAAGAAGACGTTCAAATAGCCATTCGCGCAGATAGTGTAAGTTTAATATTTCATTAGGCTACTATAAAATAACTCATACTTTGATGATGTATAACTAAATTATTTTAATGCGAAAAAAATATTTCTTAAACATTTTTATGCAATTACGTATTTTTTAAGCTGCTAAATTATTTCATTTTAAATTTTGATGTTTTTTATATTACAATGAGATGTCAATATTTACTATTGATATATGTTTAGTTATCCATATTACATAAACTTTATATTGTATATTACCAATTAACTTCGCCATTTTGCTATAAATGATGAAAGCGTTGAAAAATTGTTTTTGTGCAAAATTTTAAATTGCCATTTATTGAAATTCAAAATTATATTTTCATGCTCACATTACAATTTCCACTCAAAAATATGTAAAAAATCAGGTGGTACGTACGATTATTTTGACCATTTTTAACAAATTTTTTTCTTCTATATTATTTCAATTCTGTTTTTTTTTTATTATTAAAAATATTGAAATCATTTAACTTGAATTTTAATTTAAAGTTTTGTAAGAAAAAAATTTCAAGTTTTTATTTCTGCTGCTTTCTGTTTTTTATCAATTAATTTTTAAACCTTTTGAAATCAAGCATATTCTTGTTATGAATACGATATAAATTTTATAAAATTTCTTTAAATATTTTTTCTAGGTTTTGATGGATATGTTTTATCAAGGTGAAAATGCTCATTCACTTATTGTGAGTCCACTTCCCCCCATTACACCAAGAGATAATTTAACATATGAAGAAGTCGTTAAAGAGCTGCTTCATGATGAAAAGCAATACCTTCGTGATTTACACATGATCATACGAGTATTTCGAGAGGAACTTATAAAGATTGTAGATGACATTGGAGAGCTTGATTCAATATTTTCGAATGTATTTGACATTTATGAGTTAACGGTGACATTACTTGGTTCGTTAGAAGACGTAATTGAAATGTCACAAGAACAGTCTATGCAAGGCATTGGAAGTTGCTTTGAAGAATTGGCTGAAGCAGAAGAGTTTGAGGTCTATGTTAAATATGCGAATGATGTAACTTCTGTTCAAGCAAAAGAAGCATTAACGAATTTATTGTCAAAACCAAAAGCTCAATCGCTTATAACAGCGGGACATGGTTTTACTGAGGCAGTTAGATATTATTTACCAAAGCTCTTGTTGACACCAATTGGTCACACATTTGTTTACATGGAATATGTTGACAAACTTCTTCAGCTCAGTACGAGTCAAGAAGATCGTGAGAGTTTTGAGACTGTAAAAGGACTTTTAGAGCCATTGAAATTCAAACTTCAAAAGCAAATTCCACTGTTGCCAAAGGAATCTCTTATGCGAACAAATTCGAGATTTCGGCGACAACAGGCTATAGAAAAAACAAAAGAACTTCAGAGCACTGTGGAGCATTGGGATAAGGATATAGGACAATGTTGTAATGAATTTATAAAGGAAGATACTTTAATGAAATTAGTATCAGGAAGACGTAATACTGAACGTAAAGTTTTTCTTTTTGATGGATTACTGGTGTTATGTAAAGCAAATACAAATAGAAAACAAACTGTATCTGGTGCAACAACAAATTATGATTTTCGAATGAAAGAACGATTTTTTATGCGTAAAGTAGATATAATTGATAGATTTGATTCCGAGGAAGTAAAAAATTCATTCGAGATCGCACCACGAGAACCTCATAGTGTCATTCTCATAGCAAAAAATGCTCAACATAAAAATGAATGGATGGCTGATTTAATTATGCTTAATACAAAATCAATGTTGGAAAGAATTCTAGATAGTATTTTATTAGACATTGAGAAACAACATCCTTTAAGATTACCATCACCTGAACTATATAAGTTTGCTGAAGCTGATAGTCCTAGTAATATTGTACTTGAAGAAAAAGAATCAGCTGGAGTTCCATTAATAAAAGGAGCAACACTTATAAAATTAATTGAACGTCTAACGTATCACATCTATGCTGATCCTGCTTTTGTGCGAACATTTTTAACTACATTCCGATCGTTTTGTTCTCCAAAAGAATTGCTTCAACTGCTTATCGAGCGTTTTGACATTCCAGATCCAAATGTAGTGTATGAAATTTCAAGTAATGACAAAGAAATTGACGATAGACTTCACAAAAGTTCTCAACGTGAAGACTGGAAACGATATAAAAAAGAATATGTACAACCTGTACAATTTCGTGTAATTAATGTTTTAAGACATTGGGTTGATCAGCATTATTATGATTTTGAACGAGATCCTGCACTTTTACAACAGCTTATTCAATTTCTTGAAGGAATAAAAGGCAAATCAATGCGTAAATGGGTTGATTCTGTTTTGAAAATTGTTCAAAGAAAAACGGAAAATGATGAAAATCATCGACAAATTACATTTGCATTTGGTCATTCGCCACCAGCTATTGAATATCACCTTCAAGTGCCAGAAAATGAATTTAATTTATTGACATTACATCCACTTGAACTTGCTAGACAATTAACTCTCCTTGAATTTGAGTTATATAAAAATGTCAAACCCTCAGAATTAGTAGGTGCAGTGTGGACTAAAAAAGATAAAGAATCTGCAAGTCCAAATTTATTGAAAATCACTAGACATACAAATAATGTAAGTTTATATTTTTATTCTTTTCAATAATTTTAAATTAATGTTATTTTAGTTTACACGTTGGATTGAGAAATCAATAGTTGAGGCTGAAAATTTTGAGGAAAGAGTTGCTATTTTCATGCGTGCTATTGAAGTCATGATGGTCTTACAAGAATTAAACAATTTTAATGGAATTCTTACTGTGGCATCAGCTTTTAGTTCTGCTGCTGTTTATCGACTGAAATTGACACAAGCAGCAATTTCAAAAGTGCATGAAAAGTGTTTACAAGAGTGCTTGGAGTTGAGTGAACATCATTATAGAAAATATCAAGAGAAACTTCGCTCAATTAATCCACCTTGTGTGCCCTTTTTCGGAATGTACATGACCAATATTTTGCATATTGAAGAAGGCAACCCAGATTTTCTTCGAGATACAAAATTAATTAATTTTAGTAAAAGACGAAAAGTCGCAGAAATCACAGGTGAAATTCAGCAATATCAAAATCAACCATACTGCTTGAAGATTGATCCAAAAATAAGGGTAAGAGTGCAAAACTGAAAACTATTTGAATTTTTTTATCATACAAATTATGTCATTTTCAGCATTTTATCGAAACTTTAGATCCTTTTCCAGGACAATCAGTGAATGATATACAAAATTATTTGTTTGAACAAAGTCAAAAGATTGAACCAAAACATTGTCGCCAACCTTTGAAATTTGTATGTATATATAGAAATCTATTATATTTAATTTTTTTGTTTCAAGATATGTGACCAGAAATGTTGATTATTTTCATTTAAGCCGAGAAAATGGCCAGAACTGACATTAAAATCTCCTGGTATAAAACCTGCAAGGCGTCATAATAATAGCAATTCTTCAATGAGTCTTTCAAATACATTACCGTTTAGTTCAAAATCAAATCATTTTCTTAATTCAAGTGAAGGAGAACAATCTCCACCGGCTGTTGTCAACTTTAATAATCAACTTCCAGCATCAGAATTTTCAGTGTTTGCAAATGTCAACATTCCTGTAGCGTCATCTTCATCATCATTCTTCACATCACAATCTACTTTAAATTCAACTTTAATGCATGACGATACAATATCTGTGACATCTTCTATAGCAGCAGCTCCTGAAATTCCAAGACGATCTAACAGCATCATATCTATGACTAGTCATAACAATAATAGTTTCACTAATCATTTTGATAATAACCATAAACCGCTCATAAGTCCTCGAACGTTTAATCATCAACAACAACCAACAGTGAGTCCTGCAAGACCATTGGATTCGCTCGTTGATAATTTTCGAACGATGGAAATACATCAACAACAATTCCATCATAGCGATCAAACGAGTCCTTCGTCTCAATTATCATATCAGCGTTCTACTGGATTGATTCGAACCAATATTGCAGAAACAAATGAAAACAATGCATCACCTGGATCAAGTCCACGTGGTTATAACGCAACAGAATTGAATGAATCAAATGGTCCTTTACCCATTTCACCACACGTTAATGTTCCAAATTCACATGGTTTTAATCATCATATGCCACCGCCATTACCACCAAGACGACGATATCCAAAGAAAAATCCTCACGACTATATAAGTTCACAATTGCGTCAAGCTGCCGATGCTCCGATACTTTTACCACGTGATATGGAATTCGATCCTCCACCACCCCTTCCGCCACGAATCAACTCAAATTGCAGTCGATTAAATACATTTAATCATATGGTAAATCATGTTTATTATATTTTTAAACACACATCTTATATAATTTTATTTTTTTTTTCTGTAGAGAGGTGACGATTCATTTCATAGTTCTCATCCACATATGACTCAATTGACAACACCAGAGACGAGTGCAATAATGCAAAGAAGAAATTCAGCTTTAGCAAATAATAAAGAAAATCAAGCATCAAGCACACCAAATCAAACACTTCAAGCAAATAATCAAGATGTAAAAAATTCACCTTCATCAGTGAATAAAATACAAAAGTAAGTCTTTTTATGTTTATGACTTTAATGTTAAAAAAACATTTTTTGCTTTAATTTACTTAGTAATTCACCAAGGATTGCTAATAATCAAACTACACCCAATTTGCCGCCAAGAAAGGATCGTACAACAATGTTCACCTACCCAAATCCACATTGAAAAGAATTATCTTGTTTTATAAAAAAAATAATACCTTAATGTGTAGGAAAAAAATTAGGACCTTGCATCCATCAGGAATGGATTTTATTATGTGTAAAAAGTAAAATAGATTATTTTGCCATATTAAAGGGAATTAACAAAAAGCATCATCTTTGGTATTTACCTTTATAACAGCACTATATATAAAATAATGAGGTTACTACATTATATATGTAAAGTGATGTTTTATGTATGTAAAATCTATTAATTGTAAAACTTTGACATGAAAGAAAATTGATATACCTAGCCGATATGAAAAAAAAAAATATATAAATGTTATATACAGAGCGACTCTTTTCTAATGAAAAGATTAAAAATGTGATTTAAAAATATTAAATGGTCATAAATGGTGTTAAACGTTAAACAAAAGGAATGAGAAAAAACTAAGTTGGATAAATAAAAAGAATGAATCAGAAAAATTTTATGTTGTTGATTAATTTTTGTTTTTATAGTTTATCTTGCTGTAAAATTAGTATGATTCAATTAGGAAACAAAATTCATATAGATGATGATATTAAACATTTTTATTCAGAATCGGTGGAATCTAACAATTGTTCATCGTCAACCTTATATTTTGAAACTTTTCTGATTTTAAGATTAAAGTTTTCATAAAAGATTCTTTTATAATAACTCTCACTGACAGGGGATTCAGGATGAGTTGTCTGATAGAAATTCCATAAACCACGCAAACTAGAATCAGCATTAAAATTATTTTTAATATGGGCAATTACAGCTTCTTTAGTCTCTTGACCAAAACCATGTCCACTTCGCTTTTTGCCTCTTTCATCGGTAAAATTCTAAAATATATAATTTTAAAAAAATATACAATGAATATGAAAAATTCATATATATGCACCTCATTTTCCATTTTTGCCAGTGACACATCTATTCGTGAATTTGATATTTGTAGAGTTTTCACGAATGTTAATTTACAGACTTCCACTCCTTTTAAATAATATCTGCGGGTGTTTTTTCTACGACTGTTTTCCGATTTCGTATATTGCTTCTTCTTTGGAACTTCATTAACACACGAATTAAGAAAGGCACATCTTCCCTCATAGCTGCCAATATTCCAAAACATGTTGAAAATTTGTCTTCGAGTTTTTAATGACAGTTTTTTAGGATCAGTGCATTTTTTAGGGCATGTACATACAAAAGTTTCGTCAAATTCCTTTGGTAATATTTCTTTTCCTTTTGCATTCACATATGCCTTATTGGTGTTAGCTCTCATTTTTCTAATTGCTCTCGTTTGATCAGATATTACTCGTTTTCTTCCTTTAGGTTTGCTTGTTGGTGATAGTTGTACGAGTTTTTTGCTAACACTTTCAGTTTTTATGATTGACTTTTTTCCTATATTCACCACTGATTCCAGCACTTCAATAGTGTTATCTTCAGTTTCGATGAGCTCATTCTCTTCTTCTTCACATAATGCCTCTTCGCAAATCTCATCTTCTTGTTTAAAAATATTATTGGAAATGATTTGAAAATTTAGCTGTTCTGGATCACCATCATTTTGATGAATATATTGAATTGGAATATATGTAATATTCTGATCTTCATTCGTTGTAAAGTTTTCTTCATATTGATCACTCATGTTTAGATCTATAAAATAGATTGAATTTATTATATAATATTAATGTTTAAATGGATAAATTACTTTGAATTTACAAAATTTGATACACACATAAGTGAGTTATTTTTTTAGATTCTAAACCCCTGCATTAACAACAAATTTTAGTTATTTGTGTCTGACAACCCCCTAATAATAAATATTTTGCAAAAAAAATGACGAATATTCAAAAAATGAAAATAAATTCTCTTTATAAAGTGATTGCAATCAAATTTTATTAAGAAATAAATTTTTAATATTTGAGAAAATTGTAAGATGGAATAAAAGAAACCAAAAAAAGTAAAGACAAAATTCAAATAAAAAGTTCAAGAGTTTTATACAAAAAAATTAATAATTAACGGTACAAGTGAAATTTCTAAATTTATTAATAAAAGATTGAGTTTAAAGTGATTTTGATTAAGTCAAATATGGATATAATAAGTACCTATAAAGTGTTTATAGTCAAAACATTAAAAGAGAAGAAATATTATTGGGCTAGAAATGCCTTCTTCATGATATTTCCCTTATTATTCATAATATTATTTCTATTCTCTGTCACTGCAAATGATAATACAAATGCAACAGATTCTCATACATACTCACCACAAAATGAGGTATGGAAACACCTTAAATTATAATTTATAAATTTTTCACGTTTTTCATTTCCTGTTTGTTTATTCTTTTTCTTAACAGGAAGAATTATTTTCTAGTATACCATCAGGGATCAATGATCACATTTATTTTGTACCAAATGATACGTTTTATTCAGATTTGATGGAAAAATTTAGAATTAAAGTCGAAATTGAAGATGAGAGAGTTAATGGTTTTCAGTCAGAAAATGATATTTGGAATAAAATCGGTGATATTTCCTCACGTTCATTCATAATATTGTTTAATAAAAATAGTAATACAACCTTTCAATACACAATCAAGTCAAAAAACAATCGCTTCCAAAGCGATCAACAATATTCAAAAAATTTAAATGCTATATCATCAAAAGTCACTAATGAATATGTAAATTACGGATTTCTGGGAATACAATATGCTCTAGATGTCACTTACATTGAACATATGATCAAAAGTAAAGAAACACCGCATGTTATTCAAATAGAAAGATTACCATCATTAGGAAATGTACCTAAGTCATCAATTATTGAAAGCATAGGTTTATTCATCGTCATCTTCTCAGCTCTTATTTGTATCGCTCTAATATTTACACGTATGGTTGAGGAAAAAAGTTGTGGATTTCGTGAACAATTAAAGAATGCAACACCATACAGCAGTTTGAATAATGTAGCATTGTTCACTGTCAACCTTCTTCAAATGCTGTCTTTGTTCTTTATTTGTCTAGTCATAACATATAACAAAGGAGTTTGGATGAATGTAAACTTTTTTTATCCTCTAACGCTTGTCATCCTTTACATAACGGGAATTATAGCATTTACGTTATTAGTCAGTGCCTTTTTTGAATCAAGTAAGTTTAAGAAAACAAATGTATCCTTATATGATACTTTTAATGTTATATGATTCTTCCATTTTCAGTTGCATTTTCAACGGTTGGCGCTTTATTTTGGTATTTTGTTCCTTTTTTCTGTTTTCAACTTGCAACCGTTCAATGGAAAAAAATTCTCATAATATTTCCGATAAATTCCTTCTATCAAGGAATATTAATATTTCACGACTACACTAACTCTGGTCATTATTTTTCTCACGTGAATTTTAATCAACGTAAATTACATCCGAATGATGGAATTTTTTCTATGTCAGATATATATTTGTGGCTTTTTATTTCAACTATTCTCTGCATATCTCTCTACTTTTATATCATTAATGTTTGTCCAGGACAATATGGTATCAAACAGAATCCATTATTTATATTTCAACGTTCATATTATATTCCAAACAAAATCGACATACAGAGTGAAGTTCAACCATTAAATTTTACAGCAAGCGGTTTTGAAAATTTTCAACATTTAAACCAGAACACTGTTGTACGAATAAGAAACCTCACAAAAACATATAAATCATGCTTTAACAATGCAAACACTGTAGTAAAAAACATTTCGATGGACATTTATAAGAATCAAATTACTGTTTTACTTGGTCACAATGGAGGTACATTTGTATATCTATTATAATGAAATTTTATTTCTAGTATTGATTATGAATTTTTTTAGCTGGAAAAACAACGACTATGTGTATGCTGACTGGACTAATTACAAAGACTAGTGGCCATATTTATGTTGATAATATTGATAACATTCAATTCTATCGTTCAAAAATAGGCTTCTGTCCACAACACAATATATTTTTATCTTATCTAACTTGCCATGAACATCTTGTATTTTTTGGACAACTTCGTGGTCTATCGAAAACAAATGCAGAAATTGAAGCCACAAATATTTTAAAGAAAGTTAATTTACATTCAAAGGCACATGAAGTTGCAAAGCGGCTTTCAGGTGGAATGCTTCGAAAATTGTCACTAGCTAATGCAATTATTGGTGAAACCAAGCTACTAGTGCTTGATGAAATAAGCAGTGGAGTAGATTTAGAGTCAAGACGAGATATTTGGAACATTTTACTGAAATTGAAAAAGGATCATACGATATTATTAACAACACATTACATGGAAGAGGCAGATACTTTAGCCGATAAAATAGCAATAATGGAAAGCGGTGAATTAATTGCATATGGAACAAGCATGTTTTTGAAACACCATTATGGCAGTGGATATACATTAAAAATGCTGAAAAATACGAATGATAATAAATTTGATAGAACAAGTGTGCATAATACAATCAAAAGACATATTCCGTCTGCTGAACAAAAATGCAGTGTTGATCCGCTTTATTGTATGACTCTACCTTATAAAGATAAACATAAATATGCTGAAATGCTTCGTGAATTAGAAGTTAACAAAGCACTGTATGGAATTGAGTCATTATCAATTACAAACACAACACTAGAAGAAGTGTTTTTAAATTCTGGAGTATCATCATGTGTGCAAGATGGAAAAATTGACGATACAGATGAAATTGATAATAGTTATAGTGCGATAGAAATTCATGATCGGAATAATATAAATCGAAAACTTATTTATTTTCGCCAATTCCAAGCTATTTTCTATAAAAAGTTTATATATTGGATAAGAAATTTACCATTCTTTTGTGCAATGGTAGCAATTCCGATTGTGATGACATTTTTATGTTTTTTGCTCAACACATATTTAGCTGATAAAAAACATGCTGTGCTACCACTTAAAATTAATAATCTGCAAGATCCACTTATTATGGTAAATTTTAGAAGCAATGGTTTCTCTGAACTTGAAAATACCATTATGAAATATAGTCAGCAAGAAGATGTTAAAATTGAAATTTTAAGAGATAAAAATATCGAGCAAGAAATTTTAGATGTGGCTGATGGAAATGTGTTAAGATATTATGATAATTTGCTTGGTGCAGTAAATTTTGAGAAGAGCTTAAATGGAAAAATACTTGTAAATATATTTTATTCACAAAACTTGATTCATTCTGTGTCAATAATGCTAAATTTTGTGGATAATATAATGCTTAAAAGACAACTTCCAAATAACATGATTGAAGTAATCAACAGTCCTTTGAATCGGCAAGATGAAAATTTGAACTATATACAAAATCTTTATACAGAATTTGTTCCGATTGGTTTGATGCTCTACATGATTATGTATCTGCCATTTACTTTTAAAGAGAAAATTAGTGGATTTAAGAATTTACAAAACATCATTTCAATAATTTATTGGTCTGCACTTTTCCTGAGTGATCTACTTGTACATACTGTTGTGATTATAATTATAATGCTAATCACAAGTTATGATCGTAAAGGCTTAGATTTTATTGATGATGAGCTAGAAATGATTGCAATTTTATTTTTGGTATACGGTGCAACATGCCTAATTATTGTGTATATCACAAGTCAATGTTTTAGCAATTTAAGCAGTTCAATTATGTTCCTTAATTATCTACAAATATTTTCTCTCTTTGGTATCATCATAATGTCTAATAGTAAAGAATCAATGAAAGAATATGAATCATCCATAACATTTTTCCATATATTTCCTGATTTTGCACTTAAACACTCACTCAAAGTAATTCATGAGCATCATAAATTTGAAAGAAATCATGAAAAGGTTGGAAATTCAAGAGATTCAGAAGTTTATACAAACAGTTTCTATGAATATCAACATATTTTTGATCTAACACAGTTTTTTATTGCAAATGCAATGATTTTTGTGATTGCATCACTATTTCTTTTCTACTTCATTGAGAATCAAAGAATAATGGAGCAATTTGGATTTTTATGTTCAAGATTGCAAATGTGTTGGTGTTTTGGAAGAAATAAAAATGAAAAGAATATAGAAAATATTCAAATGGATGAAATTTATGATCCTGATGTCAGTAATGAAAAGAAAAATGTCAGTGAAATAATTCGAGAAGAAAAGACAGAGCAAGAAGCAATGATTGTATCAGAGATAACAAAAATATATGAAGGAAATGTTAAAGCAGTTCAAGATGTAAGTTTTAGTGTAAAAAAGGGCGAATGCTTTGGATTGCTGGGAGCAAATGGTAGTGGAAAGACGAGTTTATTTGAAATTATGACGTTGAATCGTTCAAAAACATGTGGAAGAGTTTTTATCAATGGAGTGAATTCTGATCAAGATAAATTTTTATATCGCTATATGTATGGTTACTGTCCACAACAAGATGCACTTTGTGACTATATGACATCAAGAGAACTTTTAAAATATATGCTTATGATTAATGGTTATAATAGTTATGATCTTGATTTGCAAGTTGAAAAATGGCTTAGGAAAGTGGATATAGAGAAATATCGTGACAAACGAATTAGTAATTATTCTGGTGGAACCAAACGAAAATTAAATACAGCTATGGCTATGATTACAGATCCTTTTATAATTTTTCTTGATGAGTAAGTTATTCTCAACATTTTGAAATTTTCTTTCACATATTTTAAATTTAAAATCTTAATTTTTAGACCAACAAGTGGTGTTGATCCTAAATCGAGAAAATTTGTTTGGAATTGCATAAAATCATTACAATGTCATCAAAAAACAATAGTACTTACTTCGCATAGCATGGACGAGTGTGAAATGTTATGTAATCGTTTAGGTATTATGAAGAATGGTGAACTTAAATGTATTGGATATATTCAAAAATTAAAAGAAAAATTTGGTAAGGGCTTCTCGTTGATGGTGAAAATGAAACCTAAAGTTCCATTGGAAAATGATTTATTACTTGAAGTTGCACAAGATTTAACAGATTCTTCGCCTTCGCTTATTGAAAGCATTACTGACATCAAACTTCAACTTCAATCTCTATTTACTTGTGATCTCAAAGATGAACATGAGGTTTGTACTGGAGAAAAGTGTATATAACATTGTAAAAACTTTTCTTTTTTATTTTTAGGGAGTTTTACAATATTTTATCCATGCAAAACATATAAGCTGGGCAAAAGTATTTCAAGATCTTTTAGAATTTTCAAATGATCACGAAAATGTAATTGATAGCTTTGCCATAAATGAGACAACGCTTGAAGATATATTTCAACAGTTTAGAAATGAACAAATAAATCAATGATACTAATTATAGTAATATGTGATCAGTATGATGAAACTATAGTGCATAAAATCACCCATTCATCCATATTCTCTCTGTTAATCATTATTGCACATTCCGCATGCATATATATCCATATCATAAACTTCATACAAAATTATAAAGATTTCATTACCATTAATAATTTTTAAAATTTAAGTTAAAAATGTATCTTGATATCTATATTATATTATTGTGTGTTTTATGTAAATTAAAAATTATTTATTTTTATTAAAATGCTATACGTCGTTTGCTTCATTCAAATACTGGTTTTTTTAAATTTGAAATTTTTTCTTCAGCCCTACAATCGCATCAAACTTGCTTTGGTCTCCTCAAAAATACCGCATAAAAACATTACTTACTCTTAAATAAAGCAGAAAATAACAAAACCATAATCTAAGTCTTTGATTACGGAATAGGCTCAAAAGTGAATCGATAAAAATTGCTCTGTATAAAAGAGATTGTATTCTTGTAAGCTATATCGATTAAAAATAATAAAAATGGTGGTAGAAAAATCGCGTAGTGAAAAAGAAAAGGAAGAGAAATCATCTAAAAGAAGATCTCGTTCAACTAGTTCTAATGATAGGTATATATATACCACTTTCATAATCTATTTTATTAAACATTTTTCTTAGTTCTAGTTCGGATAGTTCATCCAGCAGTAGTTCATCTTCTAGTTCGTCTAGGTATGCATATAATTACTTTCATTCTTCAAGAGAAGAATCACTAATTTTTTGTCATTTGCAGTTCATCTTCAACATCATCATCAAGTAGTGGTGGTGATCGTCGTAAACGCAGAGAAAGAGGATCTCGATCCAAAAGTCGCAGTGTGCGAAAAGGTGGTGAATCAAAAGATAGAAAGGAGAAATCACGCGAGAGAGGACGTCAAAGTCCTGGAAGGTATTTTATTGTTTAAAATTTTAAAGTTTGATAATAAATAACATTAAGTTGATAATATTTTAGACGAACTCGTTCCCGATCAACTTCAGTTCGACGTAAACGTTATGAACGTTCACCAACACCAAAACCTACACGAATTCATATAGGTCGTCTGACTCGTAATGTAACAAAGGATCATGTTCTTGAAATTTTCAGCAACTATGGAGAGATTAAATCTATTGATTTTCCAACTGATCGTTATCATCCACAAAATGGTAGAGGCTTCTGTTATGTTGAATATTTAAATGCAGACGATGCTGAAAATGCTATGAAACACATGGACGGAGGTCAAATTGATGGAACTGAAGTTGCTGTAAGTTAATTGGAATGAAACTTTTAAAATATTATTTTAAAAATTACTTTTAGGTTGCACCAGTAAATAATCCAAAGCCAATGCAAATGATGCGTCGTTCTCCTATGCGAAGAGGAGGTATGCCTCCAAATCGTAATAACAATAGATGGTAGGAATAATTTAAAAGTATTCAATATTGATGAAAATTTATTGGCCTTTTTAAAAAATTTTAGGAGAGGTGGTGGTAGAGATATGCAAAATCGACGCAGATCTCCGATAAGACGTTCACCTCGACGCAGAGTTAGTCGAAGTCCAATAAGAAGACGCCACTCTAATTCATCAAGTAGCTCGCGTTAGAACAGATAAATAAAACGGACAAATTCAGATGTTTTTTCATTTAAACTTATTGTAATAATTTTTATTTTTCACCATATGTACGAGTAAAATTATAAAACTAAAATCATTGATTAAATAACAATAAAAAGAGTGAAAAACTAAATTTTATATAAACAAGCTTTTTATTACATATATTGTAGTTTTGTAATATGAATTAAATTTTACAGCATTTTCTCGCAAAATTCAATTTAAAGAGATGAAAAATGTTGATTTCAAATTTATGGTGAAAAATGCTTCTCTTTCTGATTTGTCTTATTTTAAACAACATTTCATATTTTTATTTTTACTCAGAAATAAATTTAACCAAATACGATAAGGCGATTATCAATTATTTTCTTAATTTGTTTGTCTCTCTCTTTTTTTTTTGAGTTTAAAAAATTACTTTCTGTTTGCAATTATAAGTCTTCAACTTTTTAATCGTCAAACTATTTTTTCATTATTTCATTAATATGTATGTATATTTGATATATGTTCCTATATGCTCATACATTTTTAAATTATTATATTTTTATATGTGATTCTGTGTATACATATTATTGTTGTGTGCTATAGTTAGACCATTATCCCTCTTTATTTCTTTATAATTATGAATCAAACGATTTTACATCAAATTTATTAAAAGTAGTAAACTATTTAATAAATGTTTGTATTTATTTTATTTTTATAACAAAAAGAAATAAGAAAAACGAATAAAAGCGCTTCTCAATAAGATTTAATAAAGTTCTTTCTTTTTTTAATTTTAATATTTGTGACCTGCTAAATTGAATAATCAGTATAGCTTGCACTTTGATAATCTATAATCTATAACATATGTGCCAGCATTTTAATACATTTTTTATGCATATTTAATATCAGTTTGAACTCTTTTAGAGTTGAATAATGAAAATCATAGACATACGACATCACAATAAAAAACATTATTTTTCTCCATAACAATCTTTTGAAACTTTCAGATTTCTTTCATTTGGGCTTGCATTGTATATATATTTGGAAAATATTAAAAGTTGAATAGTTCTCGACTAAAATAATTATTTTCATAATAATAACCTGAAGAGCTTTATTTATTTACAACTATTTTTTAAATATAAACTTTTTAGATTTATGGATAATTTTTTTATATTTGATAAATGTATTAGGTATGATAGTTTGAAAGAATAATGGAGATTTTTATTTTTTTAATAGTTTGCAGTTCTTTCTTTAGAAATATATATATAATATAATATAAGCAAATGAATCATAATACCAACTAATAAAACTATGATTGTTTAAAAACTGAGAAGATTATATTATAAATTACAATGTATGTTTAATTTTACCATTGATATAGAGTTGATTCTATTAGCATTTATTTGTGTCGGGTGTTGATTTTAGAAAATCGTCAGCACGTTTATAATTAGTGAGAACTTTAGCAACTCCAGAATTTTGTGGTAAGTCTGATTT
The DNA here is from genome assembly GCA_018290095.1 of Polypedilum vanderplanki. Classification (NCBI taxonomy): domain Eukaryota; kingdom Metazoa; phylum Arthropoda; class Insecta; order Diptera; family Chironomidae; genus Polypedilum; species Polypedilum vanderplanki. Next base: position 18,099,110 of record CM031379.1, read on the forward strand.
TCTCCTTAATAAAGGTTTATCCTTGTTGCGAATATTACGAGCCTTGAATTATTCAAAATTTTTAAACGAGCAATTGTCATTTAAAATATTTTTCTTACGTCTTTTGAAAAATGATCAAATTTATCGCTAGAATAATCATCTTCATTCAAAGTGTAATCATTGTTGTTATTTTGATTTGAAATCGATAAAAATTCCATATGATTTATTAAACTTTCAAATTGAGGATTATTTTTTCGTGCTAGTTCTTCTATTTCTCGCCATATTTCTTCCCTTTTTGCATACTGTTCTGTTTCTCTATAAATATAGCAAATATTTTTATCTTAATTGTTTTAAATATTTAAGATTACTCATACTTACAATTGTCTCTCATTTTTGAATTTATTGTTACATTCATCGAAAAGCTTATGATTCATTTCCATAAATAATTTGATTGCATTATAGATGAGACCTTAAATATTAAAACAAATGAATAATGTGTAAAATTTAGGAAAAATTACATTTTTACCATGAATTGTCTTATTCCAATGTGTTTTTGAGTTATTATATAGTGCTGGAAACATTATTGGTAGAATGACTGTTGAATTTTCCGTTATGAGTGACATGATGTAATCATTGTTCCAATAATATAATGCACGCTCAGCTACTTGAAAATGAGGTGAGCTTACACATTTTGATATTTGTGTGAAGAGCGGCACCATTACTTTTTGAAATTCAGCGGGTTCAATAACATCAAGAATTTCTTCAAGTTCATTAAGAAACATGACTTCTTTTGGGCTATGTGTTTTCGGCCAAAATTTTAACAAACCTCTGAAGAAAAAAAGTTGAAATATTTTCAAATGATTTTATTGTTCCAATTTTGATAACTCACTTTATAACAGGTTCCGTAAGGCTCGGATCTTTTTCAAGGAACTGTACAACACAATAAGCGAGTTGCGGATGATATACAGATAAACTTTTTACTTTATGTAGTGGCAATAATGCTTTTAATAAAAATGATTTGTGTTCTTCTTTTAACGGTAACGCAAATCCATTGATGATTGATCCTAAAATTTCTAAAAGTTCAGCTATTCCATTATGATGCTCTGTTTCATAAATGAATCTACAAAGAATAGATAACAATCATAACAAATCAAATCGACTTGTTTTATTCATGTTAAACTCAGTTTACCCACCTATAAAAAACGTTATTAATTTGTTTTCGTACGAAAGCTCTTAATCCCAAAAACTTTCCATAAATGCGATGCAATACCTAAAAAATTAAGTGTATAAAAAATTCATCAATGAACCGGGCTATTCTAAATGTATTAAAATTATTGTGGGCAAATTTTATAATGTTAATATGAGGCTTTGGAAATTATCAGTTACCAAATAAAATACAAAATTCAATTTCTATAAATTTAAATTTTTTTGTAATCAAATTTTATAGTATATTAGTGAAACTTACCGTTTTAAGAAAATCTCGCTCTCTTGGATCTTCAGAGTCAAATAAATCAAGTAGTCTTAACACAAATTGGCTATCAATGTGACGCTTTGCGATATTTGGCTGAAAATCTGGTGACTCTAGAAATCTTAGGAAAAGTTCATAGACAATTTGTAAATGTGGCCAAGATGACTCGAGTGTGGGTTCATCTTCTTCTGGATCGAATTCAGCTCCACTTGGATTGTTTGAAGGTGGAAGTGTTCGGAATAAATTAATAGCAAACTGAAATTTGAAAAAAATCATATGAAATATTTTTAAAATATTGATTTCTACGCTTTACCATTTGTATCATTTCAGGATAGATTGCTTCAGTAAGAATCCCATTATTATTGTTGATATATTCTACCATTTCCTGAAGTGCACTTCGTTTAACTTCTTTCCATTTTAAATCATCCAATGGCTCCGTAAAGTCAAAAAGAACACAGCATTGACGAATTTTTTTAATGAACAATTCTTCACGCTCATTGACATCAGCTTCTATATTTTAAAATCATTTAAAAAGAAAGAAAAAGTTACAAAATGTAAATGCAAATAAAATGTAAAAGTTTCAAAACTAAATAATTATAAAGAAAATGAGCACCAATAAGATACAATAAGTAATTTTAACCTTTAAGTAATGTCAATTGTGTGACATCTGAATTTGTTGGAATTTTGTCGAATAAATTACGATCTCTTGCACGACTAGGACTGCTATGTTGAGCAACTTGCAACTGAGATTGTGTCATAGTTACAGGTGTTTGGATAAATGAAATTGTGGATGATATCGTTGGAGCTGATTGTTTTCTTACAATATTAAAAGGTAAATGAACAGAAGATCCTTGTTGTTGTGAAGATGACGATTGAGAAATTGTTGATGAAACAGTTGAAGCAGTTGATTGAGACGAAATAGTGCTCATTGGTAACGAATACTTGCGTTGTAAATCAGGTTGTCCAGAAGATGTAGTTACCGAAATAACATTATTTACCGAAGAAAGCTTATTCACATTGTTGGGCTTGAAAAAATCATTCGACTGATTTTGTTGCGTTTGTTGAGTTGTTGGTGCAGAATTTTGACGTTGCAACAATGGAGGGACGATGCTGCTCGCAATATTTAAATTATTTAATGGATTCGATTGCGTAAAAAACTATATTATAGACAGTAAAAAGAAAATTTCTATTTACGATACCGTAAATTTAAAATAAAGGAATAAATTCACTATCTAACCTTTGTGAAGGAAAAAATTGTTTGTTGGTTTGCTTGCTGATCGCCAGCATTTGATTTCGTGTTCCCATTCATATCGTTTGTAAAATTGAATTTTGATATATTTGATACGTATTTATTCGCAGCTACCAAATCTAAACCACTATGAAATGACGGTGATTTTGGTATATTTGAATTTAATTTTTTCTCAATTGGTTCATCATTAGACGATAATTGAGATGAGGATACTTTCATAGCGTATAACGTTTTACTATCTTTAACCACACTTTAATCATTAAACACAATACTAATTTCGTTTCTTTCATTCAGTTAAATTAATTAATTTTTATAGTTTAAGTTGAATAAAATAAAATATTTTTTTATAACTTTTTAAACGTTATCATTTTTTTTCTTAAGTGTTCTTTTATTTTTAAAAAAATCATTAAATGAAGATTTTAAAGATTTTTGTTTTTACACACAGAATTATGATTTTTTTTATTTGTATATGTTTATGTTATATAGTAGGTTTATCCTAGCAACACGATTAAAATTCACACATATTGCATATTTAATCAAGAAAAAAATATTTATTCAAGAATTAAATTTTTAGAAAGAAAATTAAATTTGAGGCAACAAGTTTTATGATACAAATTACCCTCTTGGTTTTTCATTAATTTTATAAACTTTTTAACTCATTCTTTGATAGATACGGTAAAAATAAAATTGTATTAAAGGAAAACTGAATATAAAATTCACAGATTTTTGGTTTTTTCTTCTTTTTTACGAACAAAAAAAGTTGAAGAATATGTTTTTTTTGATTATTAAACTTTTTTTTTCAATAAATACATTCACCACAAGTATATTTTATAATACTGTCAATTTTTCGAGGATAAATTCTTTAAATTTTATATTACTCATAAAAATGTTAAAATATTAGACAAAATAAGAAATTAAAAAACACTATTAAATTTTACTTGTTACTGTTTCGTTTAAGATTTTAAGCTATTCAAAAAAATAAATTACTTTTTTATTTTCAATTGAGAAAACATCTCATATTGAATATTGGAGACAAATAACTGCACAAAAGAATTAGTAAAATAAAATCAATATTCCATTAGAACCTTTCCATTCATTTTTTCCTGCTTTCACCGGAATATAGTATAAGCTCTTGTAAATCACCCTCATTTAGTGTTTTTGTTTTCGTTCACGAAAGGAAAAGAGAGCAGCAAAAACTTTCCCTTCTCTCTTTAAAAGTATTGTAGGTAGTATAGTATAAAAATGAGATTGGAAATCAAGTACACTGGAAACGGAGAGAATCAAATGATTGAATGAATATGAGAGTAAGATTGTAAGAAAGAGAGTTATATGTTTCCTACATGTTAAATTGCAAAATATTATTAACTGATAAAATTTAATTAAGAAAAGTTATTAAAATGTTTTTATCAGTATGATTTAATTGTCAAAATAAAAAAGATTTTTTAAATTTACTTTTAAAAAAATTTAATGCTTTTATTGATCACATCCATCCGATCACTTTATAAAATCTCTTTTGAGAGTAAAATTAAGTAAATAATATTCATTATGTTATCATTTTTTTTCATTCACAATTGCTCCCTGAGTCTATATTTCAGTTAGCTCTTAAATTTCGAATGAGCATGTTGCGAATAAATAATCATCTAAAAATTGATAAAAAGATCAAAACTTTATTTCGTCAAAAACATGTAAGTAAAAGAAGTATAAAAAATGTATGCAAAATTTTTGAAGGAATAATTTTTTTTTGAATTAGAATGGTACTGTTATAGCAATACGTCGAGAAGATCAGTCTGTATGGTGAGAGCATATAGATTAAATTCTTTGATTATAAATAATTAAATAAAACGTTTTCATTACATAGGGAACGAAGAGCTCCTTTTAATCCAGCAATGGTGAAAAGGCTAATAACAAAAGAAGGAGCAAAAGTTATAGTACAGCCTTCTAATCGACGTGCCTATCCTATGCAGGTAAAGTAAAAATATGTTGATCATACCAAATTTAATAATAAATTATTATTTGTCATAATGTTCAATTCATACATTTTTTGTTATATGAATTGAATGAAACATTTACTATACATATGTGTCCTGATAAGATAATTTGAATATTTACTTATTCTGTGTATTCAAAATTAACTTAATACTTAAGATGTGTATTTCAATTCTTATCTCATGAATTTTTTTTAAAAACTAAATATACTGACCCATATGAGAGATTATTACAATTAAGACTATTGCGATGTAATAAATTTATTTATTTTTTTAGGCTTATTTAAATGCTGGAGCTGTGATTAATGAAGATATCAGCGAAGCATCTGTAATTTTTGGTGTAAAGCAAGTTCCTGTAGATTCTTTGATTCCCGATAAAACTTATTGTTTCTTTTCACATACAATAAAAGCACAAGAAACAAATATGCCTCTCCTTGATGCAGTAATTGAGAAAAATATTCGTCTTATAGATTATGAGAAACTTATGGATCGTAATGGTTTGCGTTTAGTTGCATTTGGTAAATATTTCAGAAGTTTTTTCTTTATAAGTTTTTTTCTGAGATTTTCTTTCATAGGTAAATATGCTGGTGTTGCAGGAATGGTTAATATATTGCATGGGCTTGGACTACGACTTTTGGCTTTAGGACATCATACGCCATTTATGCAAATTTCACCTGCACATAATTATCGAAACTCAATGATGGCACGTCAAGCAGTTCGTGATTGCGGTTACGAAATTTCGCTTGGAATGATGCCTAAATCCATCGGACCAATCACATTTATTTTTACAGGAACTGGAAGTATGTTTTGCTTTTTCGAAGTTTAACACAAAAAGTAAAAGTTTTATTTTTTATGTTAAAGGTGTATCTCAGGGAGCTCAACAAATATTTCAAGAGTTGCCTGTTGAGTACGTTCCGCCAGATATGTTAAGGAAAGTTGCTGAGCATGGCAGTCAAAATAAATTGTATGGATGTGAAGTATCTAGAAGTGATCATTTAGAACGTCGAGAAGGAGGTGGATTTGATCCTATTGGTAGTATCCCTTAAATTATATTTACTCAATATTCTTAAGATTAGAATTCCTAAAAACTGATTTTATTTTTTAAGAATATGAACAGTTTCCTGAACGTTACATATCAACGTTTAGTAAGAAAATCGCTCCATATGCTTCAGTTATTGTAAATGGGATATATTGGGCTGTTGGATCTCCGAAATTAATAACTATTCCTGATGCAAAAAATCTTTTACGACCTGCCAATACACCTTGGCTTCCATCTTCTGTAGGGGCACCTTCATTGCCACATCGAATGCTTGCTATTTGTGATATATCAGCTGATCCAGGCGGTTCAATAGAGTTTATGAATGAATGTACTACTATTGATACACCCTTTTGTCTTTATGACGCAGACCGCAACAAAGATACAAAAAGTTTTAAAGGCCCTGGTGTACTTGTGTGCTCTATTGATAATATGCCAACTCAATTACCAACAGAAGCTACCGATTATTTTGGTGAATTACTTTATCCATATGCTCTTGATATACTGAAATCTGATGCTTCCAAGCCACTTGAAGAACATAATTTTTTGCCAGAAGTTGAAGGTGCAATAATAGCTAGTAATGGAAAGTTAACACCTAATTTTGAATACATTAATGAGCTACGAGAAGCAAATGTGAGAAAGAACAAAATCGATGGAGCTACCTTCAGTAAAAGAGTTTTAGTTCTTGGGGCTGGCATGGTTTCAGCACCGCTTGTAGAATATCTTAGCCGTGATAATGAATTAAGCATGAAAGTATGTTCACAAGTTAAAGAAGAAGCAGACCGACTAGCTTTTCGTTATAATAATGTCGAATCTTTCTACATGGATGTTCGTAATAATCAAGAACATTTGGCAAAATTATGCGAAGAAGCCGATTGTGTTGTATCACTTTTACCTTATGCTTTACACGGTCTTGTAGCAAAATATTGTGTTGAAGGAAAAACACATTTAGTAACTGCAAGCTATGAATCTGATGAGGTTAAATCATATCATAAAGCTGCTAAAGCCGCAGGAATTACAATCTTGTCAGAATGTGGTTTGGATCCCGGCATTGATCACTTACTAGCAATGGAATGTTTTCATGATGTACAAGAAAATGGTGGAGTAATCGAATCATTTGTGAGTTATTGTGGTGGTTTTCCAGCGCCAGAATTTTCTGATAATCCTTTAAGATATAAATTTTCTTGGAGTCCACGCGGTGCAATAATAAATACTCTTTCTGCAGCAAAATATTTAAGTAAGGGACAAATAGTTGAAATTTCAGGTGGTGGCGATTTAATGTCAACAACAAAAGAATTAAATTTTCTTCCTGGATTTTCATTGGAAGGATTTCCTAATCGCGATTCACTTCAATATTTACAACTTTACGGATTAGGACCACAAGTTCATACATTTGTACGTGGAACTATTCGTTATAAGGGATTTACAGAGTGCATTAAAACTATGCAATTGTTAGGACTCATTGATACAGAACCTCATCCCATGTTACATCCATCGGGACCAGATGTAACTTGGCGTCAACTCTTAATTAATCTTCTTGGTTTAATTGATGAGGGAATATTTTATGAAAACTTGAAAATGAAATTAGCTGATCGAGTAGGTAACCCTGATTATTTAGAAAACCTTGGTCTTTTGGAGGAGGATCTCATAGTAAAACAAGGAACTCCTCTTGATACATTGATTTATTATTTATCAAAGAAATTAGTAAGTGATAATATAATTGCCAAAACTTTTTAAAATCATATTTCTGTTTTAGGCATATGAAAAACATGAACGAGATCTTATAATTTTGAGACATGACATAGGAGTACGATGGTCTGATGAACGTCGTGAAGAACGAGGAATAAATTTTGTTTGTTATGGTCAACCTGCATCTTCAAATGGACATTCAGCCATGGCATTAACGGTCGGTTATCCAGCAGCTATCGCTGCTAAAATGATTCTTGATGGAGAAATTCAAGAGCGAGGAGCTGTATTGCCTCTATCTCCTGATATCTACCGTCCTATGCTAACACGTTTGCGAGCTGAAGGTCTTGAAGCAACGGAAATTATTAAACAACTTTAATTTTCCATATAATTATGAATCAATTAAGCATTTTCAAGTTAAATTACATTAAATAATGAAGGGAAACGATTGACTAAATGTTAAAAAAATTTGATTATATGAGAAAAAACATAAAATATTTTTTTTATTCTGAATCATTTTATATGTTCGCATCTTTCATTGAGAACTAAAAAGTTTTGGTTTTTCATAAATATAATAAATATAGACATTGAATTTAGTTTTTGATTAATTTTTTTTATATATCTAGTGTTACAAATTTATATATTTATTTTGTATGTTCAAAATATTTTTATTATATCTTTTATATGACAAATAAATTGCCATTGCATTTTTTTAAAAAAAAAATATTGTAGTATTTTTCAACGATTAATAAAAGTTTCTAAATCAAAAGTTTTAAATTTAGATATTTTCAGCGTAACACCAATAAAGATTTTTCAAAAAGAAAAACCTAGTTTATGCCGCACATATAAAAGAAAGTTAAATTTACTATCAATTATTTTTTTATAAAGATGAATAATTGTTGCATTCAAATTGTTTCGATATGTGATGCTCATTTTCTTTTTATCATTACATTGAATAGTCAATTTAATACTTACCTTTTAATTGAGGTAAAGATTCTATTTCGCAAGTTTGTTTGTTAACATTGAAACGAGAACTGATTTGTCTGCGATCTTTTTTGATAAATGGTCCTGACAAATCATACTTTTTAATAATAGTAGGAGGTGGTGTAGGTTGATGATGATTATTATTTGCAATTGATAGCACTGATGCTGTTGTAACAGTAGTATTTAGAGTTGTTGCCTAAAAACATGATATGTATAAACATATTTTGTTTCATCTTATAAATGAAAAGTTTATCGCACATCAAGACATTGTAGAATATTATAATTAAAACTGCTTTATATAGTATTCTAACTTTTGTTTCGCATTTCATTACTTAGCATTTAAATTTCAGTATTTTAGTGTTATCACTAAAATTTGACTTTTTATATGACGTTATGTTAAACATACAATTTTTGATTATGAATTTTTTTAAAAAGCGTTAACTTTTTTTATAAAATATTCGTGACAACATGTATTTTTTTAAAAGAAAAAATCCAACATATTCATCTATAAATGCGAAACTTTTTATTATAAATATACTATAATTTAAGGTATTTTTAAAAAATTGTTCAAAACAACAAAAATTACTTTTAAATCAACTGAGAATAGTACAATATTTAGTTTTCAAAATACTTTTAAAAAATTAGATTTATTCAATGCTCACAAAGTAGATTGATTAAATACAAAATAAGAAATGAAAATAATTATCAATAATAAGTTAGATGACTCATATTAATTAAGACATAAACAGTAAATTAAAAAACTTAAAAAATTATATTGCCTAGGTAAGTAATTAAATAAAAGCTGATCATATCAAAACAATCAAACTAGATTATTTTTTAAAAAATCATCATATCATATATCTGTTCTCCTGTATTTATCAATAATATATTTTACTATATTTCAAAAGCTATTTTCTTAGAGTTAACAAATTTAAAAAAAATCATATTTATAAACACAACTATCATTCCAATGAGTTTAAAATTAAAATTTAATCATTCAAATCTTAAAAACTACTCAGATAATAATTATTTTTATAAAAATTCGATAGAAAAATGGAATTATTTAATGAAAATCACAAAGCTATTGCTGACGATGACAGGAAGTGGAGCATTACTTTTAAGATGTAATTCGGTCGTTATCGTTTGGCGTTTTCATCACACTTAAATTGAGACATCGTCTCGTATCATAATGGTCGAAAAGTATAACGAGAATGATTTTCTTTTTTATTTCACATCTTTACTTTTAAATGTTTATTGGCATAAGAATTTCTGGTTTTTTATCGCAACACATTTTAAAATAGCGTAAAAAATAGCTTTGTAGTACATTCATATATATTACCCTTGTATTGGTGATACTCACAACAGAGTTGAAAATATATATATGTAATAAATTTAAAGAAGAATGAAATAATATTAAATGAGCAGCACCCAACTATCCATTGAAACATATACATGCATTAAGATTGAAAAAATTATGACTCGTAAGAAATCCTTTGACTCTATCTTTCGAATTGTGACGCAATTTCAACTTTGTTGAGCTATAATAAAAAGTCGATAAAAATAGTTTATTTATAAAAGCTACACTTAACACGATAATCAAATTTATTTTAGATATGAACAGATATACCTTATTTTTTGCAATTAGAAATTAAGTTAATCATAATTTTATAAATTTTCAATATCTGATGTGCGGTAATAACTTTTTTATATTATCAAATATGTTGTAATTTCATAGTATAATAGCTGATAACTCTTACCTTGTCATTGTTGTTGTTTTTTTCATTAGTTACTTTAACATCGTTTTGCTGATCCATCATTAGAATTTCATAAACTTTTTTTTTTGCTTTTTAATTATTATTGTAACCAGCAATTTTTACATATAAATTTGTCAAGTTTTGAAGTGCACTTTGTTGACTTGTAAATCTTTAAATTTTATCAGATTCTATTATTTTTTCGATATCATATAAAAATGAGTTAACTTTATTCAAACGCCCCGAAAAAGAGGCAGGCAAACACACACAAATACACAAATGAATATCGAGAATATACCGCAATTCATAAATTTCTTATATTCGATAAAAACACTTAATTCTTTTACTATTTAAAAACTTTAAACATTTTTTCATTTAATGTTTTGATGTTTATTATTAATTTTAAATTGCATATCTTTTGAAATATAATAAAATTTTAATAACACTACGAATTTTGACAAATACAAAAAATTGAAACGCGAATAAAAAATTTTAGGGGGAAACTTGGCGTATTGGAAATAAATTTATTTTGATCCGTTATGTTATTGAAATTAAAAACTTAATAAAAAATGTTTTAAAAAATAATTAACTTTCATTTAAATGATTTGTTTGATCAATATAAAAATGATTATTGTTAAATACTTCAAATAATAGTCTTTTCGACACTTGTTTAAAGAAAAGATTCGATTCGGTATGTATGACTTGTAATTCTTCTTAACTTGCTATTCAATTTTTTTCTCAACATTTTTCTTTACAAAGAATATTATAAAATTATATTTATCGATGGAAACTCTAGATAATTTGGAACAAGCAGTTAATCTTTTTTATAAGAGTCAATCTACCGATCAAGCACAATTAAATGAATATCTCACAATACAGCAAAAGAGTCAATTGGGTGAGTAATAATATGCCGAAAAAAATATAGTTTTCATTAATTTATTAGTCCACATTACTTATATATTTCTTTCTTTTCTATAATTTAATAGCTTGGCAATGGTCATGGGAATTTCTTGATTTTTCGAGAACAATTGAAGTGCAATTTTTCGGAGCAACAACTTTGCATATGAAAATCCAAAAAAATTTCTTAGAAGTTCCCGAATCTATGAGACAAGAATTGAAAGAAAAGTTACTGCAAAAAATTATCGAATTTGGTAGTGGAACAAAATTAGTTCTTAATAGATTATCTATGTGTGTAAGTATAAACGAATTAATTTTTTTAAAATTATTATTAATAAACTTTTATTTATAGTTGAGTGCTTTTATTGTTCATATGCTTAAAGAATGGCCATCGGCAATAAATGATGTGATAGATATGTTTCTTAATCGGCAACTTCCAAATATAACTCAACAAACACAACAATGGATATTATTCGATGTTCTTTCAAGTATTCCTGAGGAAGCTTGCAATATAATAACCGTACAACGAGCTCAAGTGAAGCAGGAAGTTTATAAAAATTCAACAGTTGTTTTAAAAACGTTGGAGCAATTTATCAATACTAAATGCGAAAAACATCAACTTGAGGATGAGGATATAATTGCTCTTCAAAATGTAGCAAAATGCTGTCAAAATTGGTTCAAAAATGGACTCATAGTTCTCGATGGTTGTCAAGAAATTACAACACAGCTATTGAAATTAGTATCGAAAATTTATTGGTCAATATTAGAAACAGATGGTTGTCTCTCACCTGATGAAAGTGAACTTACAGAGACATGTTTAAAAGCTCTATCATCTATGATGGCTCAACCAGACGCATATAAATATTCCAATTCAGCTCTCACACTAATGCGAATGTTTTTGGAATCACTTAGTCCTATAGTAAAAAATGAATGGAAAATTGACAACTTGAATGAAGACATTGCATTTTGCATTTATTCACTTTTTATAGCATCAATTGAATGTCATTCACGTACGATATTGGCAGGCATATATGCTGAATCTGTCGAGCATCATGAAATTTATGCTAGATTTGTCAATGAAATCTTACTCTGTACAGACAAACCAGGAAATTATCCGGTAGAAGAATCATGTTCAACACTGGCAATGGGTTTTTGGTTTCTTTTACAGGATGAAATTTTGTCTTATGATAATCCTCTTGAACGCCAAAAATGTTTGGAAGCAATTCAACCAGTGTATGCACATTTAGTTAAAATTCTTGTACGAAAGTCTCAATTACCTGACGAAGATAACATTGGCAAGTGGAATTCTGACGATTTGGAAACTTTTCGATGCTATAGACAAGACATAGCGGACACACTTTTATGTTGCTTTGATGTTTTACATGTGCAAATATTAAAAATTTTATCTGAAATTCTTGATCAAGGAATTGCAGCAATTCAGATTGATACAAAAAACTGGCCCATCTTAGAAGCAGCTATACATGGATTCTGTGCAATCTCTCAGCAAATTGAGAGTGTTGAATATGAAGAAATTGTAAAATTAATGCGTGTGTTGAATGAAATTCCATACGAATCAATTAATGAGAAATTATTAGGAACTGCTTTAGAAACAATGGGTTCTTATAGTGAATGGGTTAATGATAATCCAAAATATTTAATGAGCGCAATTCAATTACTTGTTAAAGGTCTTGACTCATCTATGGCGAGTCAGGCAACTTTAGGTTTGAAAGATTTAACGAGTGATTGTCAACCTGATCAAATGATGCCTCTAGCTGAACCTCTATTAGAAGCTTGCCAGAGGTCTCTTTTAAAAGGTCACATGGCAAATTCTGAATCAATTAGACTCATGTATAGTATTGGAAACATTATGAGTGTTGTTTCAAGCGAAAAAATTCCAATATATCTGGATAATATTATTTCTCCTTGCTTCACTGAACTTCAAATGCATGCAGAGCAAAAAAACACAAATGATAGTGCAAGAATAAGAGTAATGTTTTGTTTAAATATGATATCCACATTATTTTCATCACTCAATACAAACAAATGTAAAAATGAAAAAAAGAGAATTCAACCAGTAATGAGTTCTGAACATCAACAACCACAACCAATATTAATGATTCTTCAAAAGACAATGCCAATATTTAAACAAATTTGCGATTTATATATTAATGATGTACAAGTCATAGAAATATTATGTAAAGCTATTCAGCAAGCACTAAGTAATTTAATGGACGACATAAAACCCATTTTAAATGACATTTGCTCTTTAATTGTATCAATTTTTCAAATCAAATGTGTACCAGCAGTGAACGACATTGGAGGTTTATGTATATTAATGTTTTATGGTGACGAACTTTACAAAGAATCTATGAAACAGCTTTTACTTCAAATTGTAGTTTACAATTTTAGAGTATTTGAGGTATTACAGTTGAGAATATTTTTACACAATATGTGAATTTTTAAATTTTTTTTTTTATTTTTTAAACAGCAAACACCATTAAACAAGTTTTCTGATATATCAGATTTAGTAGAATCCTTCTATGCTCTCAATACTAAAATTGTGAAAAAAATTCCTGGCGCTTACACCAGTGAAAATATGGATTTTATAAAGATGATGAATTATGGTAAAAGATTTATTTTTTTAAAAATTAATTTTTTAAAATTAATTTGATTATTTAGCATTGAAAGGTGTAACTTTACCAGAGACAGGAGCTATTAAAAAATCGGCATCTTTTATAGCAACATTTGTAAAAGAATCAAGAAATCATATTAACATGACAAATACTGTTTTGTTGAAAGGAGAAGATATTATCAAAACTTCGCTAATGTGCATTGCAGGCGCTATACCTCGTGTTAATGTTGATGTATTTGGTGATATTTTCATTTCCTTAAATACAAAATATCCATCAGAATTCATTATTTGGATGAAAATACTTGAGACACCAAATTTTCCTACAACTTATATTAATCCTGAAGAAAAAATTAATTTTATGAGATCAATCATAAGGTAATTTGATTTCTTTATTATTAATACGGATTAATACATTAAATCATAATTAATTGATTGTTTAATATTATTATTTAGGGAAAAAGTTAATAAACGTCTCATACAAGATCAAATCAAAAGATTTGCTGCAAAATGTCGAGGAGTAATTGAAGACCATATGTAAAATTGCCAAATAAAATTTACATATTTCAAATTTATACAATATTAAAATTGTGATAAGAACGAAGATGTATTAAATTCAAATAAAAGACGAAGTACTTTTTGTGTGTATGGAATATTTTGTCATTAAAGTAAAACAAGTAAGAGTGATAAGATTAAGTGTGTTATTAAGCATATCCGATTACAATGTTAATGTAGAAATGAAACATTGAAACCATAAAACTTTCTTCCCAGAGCACAGTCTATATTTTTCATTTGTGAAGAAAAGTTGAATATACATACTTTTAAGCTTATTTAAAATAGTTTTATTTCTTTTTATTATAAAATCAGTTGATAATTTTACTAAATTTAAATTTTTCTTAGTTATTTTAAAAGCATCTACCTAAAAATTTTCAATTTCTAAGAATTTCGAGTTTTGTGATGTTTCGAAATGATTTAAATAATGAAGAAAAACGTATGTTATCAGTTGATTATAGAATGACTAACCATCAATCGTTTTGAACTTTGACACAATTTTGTATGTTTATTCGTTATAGAATATCTTTTTGCTGAAATTCCAAAAAATGAGGGTAAAAATAAAAGGAAATTATATAGTTCAAATTCATCTTCATATAAAGATATTAATGTATTGGTAATTATAAAAACTTAATATAGGTAGATATAATTAAAACATAAATTTTTTAGGTAAATCCAGTGTTTCCGATTGCGGTTATTTTAGTCCTTCTCTCTAAAACATTTGAAGCCACAGCTGCCAATGGAATAAGAAGTATTTTGAGTCTGTTTTTAAGAGATAGTTTAATGCTTAGCGAAAGATTTTCAATAATAGTTTTGCACACTTTCAATTTTATTTCTCAATTTTTACCCATCATTTCTGCTATAATATCTGATTGTTATTTGGGTACTGTAAAAACTTTATTAATATTTTTCGTACCTTACGCAATAGGATATTTTCTACTTTTTGCATCAACATTTCCTTATCTGTTTACGGCTCAGTATGTTTATTTTTTTATAATTATACTTTATTCAGTATCACGTGGTAATTAATTTTTGTTTATAAACATTTCAGTTTACTCGTTTATGCATCATTATTGTTGATTGGTGTTGGAAATGGTTTTCTTCGAGCTTGTATAACAACACTAGGTGCAAATCAGTATATTTTACCACAACAAAGACTTGATCTCGATCGTTATTTTTCTGGATATTACTTTTTCTATTATGTGGGAATATTAATAGGAAAAATTTTGCCTCCATATATGAGAAAATCAGTTCTTTTAACATCATATTGTATGGAAATTGGAGAATGCTATACAACTGTTTTTGGTTTTTTAACAATCACATTTTTGATATCTTGGATTTTATTTCTGAGTGGATTAAAATTATATAAAAAGGAATATCCAACACTAGACAATACTATGATAAAAACAATCGACTGCATTTTACATGCCGTTATTAGAAAAATTTGTTTAAAATCAACTGAAAAAAATTTTCTTGACAATTCTATTGGAAGACATTCTCAAGAATTTGTTGAGGATGTGAGGACATTTTTAAAAATTATAAAATTGTTCCTTCCATTGCCAATTTTTTACGCGTTACTCAATCAACAGGACTCAACCTTTACTTTTCAAGCTACTTTGACTGATACTAACATAATGGGAATCGAAATTCAACCAGATCAGTTTAAAAGCATTGGGCCAATCATTTTATTAATTCTTATTCCAATTTGGGAAAAAATTATTACTCCACTGTTAACAAGATGTGGAATTTATTTAAGTTCTCTTGAGTGTATGTTCATTGGTTGTCTTTTTGCAACACTGAGCTTTGTTTGTGCAGGTTTATTACAACATTTTATAATTGTTGAGAGTAGTGTGAAGCAGTATTCAGTGTTATGGCAATTTCCCCAATTTTTATTTATAATGATTGCTGAACTTCTAATTTCTATTCATGGACTGAAATATGCTTATACCAATGCACCAAGTAGTATGAAATCATTATTAACTGCAATATTTTTCATGAATAATGCCTTTGGAAATTTATTGGTGATAATTATTACTCAAATTGGTTTGTTTAAAGAAAATCATGCTATGGATTTTCTTTTTTATGCATTCTTTATGTTAATAGCAACAATATTGATTAAATTTTTAGCACATTCTCATGACAAAGACTTTTCACAAGATATAAATGAAGAAAAAACTTTTGAAGCATTTATTTGTGTTAATGAAATTCAAGCAAGTAATATGGAAGAAAACATCTAATTATTATATTAATGTAGAATAAAACTGAAAGTAATAAAAAATGTAATACTACCTAGTTATTTATGATATAATGAAAACTAAAAGAAGTCATTTCGATTAAAAATATATACAATAGAATTCTATTAATGAGAATCAGAAGTTTCTACCTAATTATCTTCAATAAAATTACGATTAATCGTTATGTCTTCGATTTGATGAAAATAATATTTTCTTTTTCTCACAACTATGTAAAAATAAACTTTTATTTCCATAATTTTTCTTCATTTTTAAAACAAAATTAGTAAGTAATCCTAGTCAAAAATCAATCCAATTGAATTTTTATTATTTTGTATGTTTGGTTGCGAATATTAACAAATTAAAATGTACAAGGTTTATAAACGAAGAGGTAGTAAACCCGCAACTATATTTTAAGATTCGGCACTTGCATTCATACTTGACTGGTATGCACATAGTGACTTGACGAAACGCATGTAAGTTGACTTACTAAAAAATTTCTCAACTTTTTTTAAAATTTATTCAATTTTATCAAAATTTGGCAAATTTGTATGAAAGTTAATGTTCATTACGTTTGCAAAGTTTCAACCAAATTAAATAAGTTTTGAATGGAATAGAGAAAATTTTTTAAGTCAACTTGCATGCATAGTCAAGTCACTATGCGTATATCAGTCAAGTATGCAAGTGCAGAACCTTATTATTTAAAAAATAATTTTTTCTTTCTTTCTTCATATATGGCACTCTTCCTTCTACTTCTTCAATTTTGCTCAATTTCATCAAATGACCTTGTTTTTATTATGTTGTGAGCTCATATTTAAATACAGATACAGATACACATAGGAACATCTCTTATAATTTTAAAATTTCATATTCAATAAATGTGTCCCTAAATCTTTATATTAAATTTTTTAGACATTCCAGATGCAAAAACAATTTGTCGTTTTATAGGTTTTCATAACAAAAAAGTGAAAAAAAAACATTAATTTTAATATAATAGTAGTTTGAATTGTGAGGAAGAAATGATAGAAAAATAAGTATGATTTCTTGCGATTCTGGCTTTTCTATATAGGGTTATCTATAGAAGAAGAATCTTAAAAAAAAATTCCACACAAGCATTTGTTTAAAGGGAAAATATTTCACTTTTAAATGAATTTAATCATTTTAAAAAAGTGATTGCTATCATTGAAATAAATCCAAACATGTCAATTTCTTTTCACAAAAAAATAAAAACAAAAAATCAATAATAACTAATAATAATTAGAATCACAGTTTTCATACAAAAAAATTCAAGTTTTTGGATACCTTTAGCATTTTTACATCATTTGATTTTTATCCTCTTTTGTTTATAAAAAACTACATACTATTGTATTAATTTTAATATGGAAAAATTATTAAATTTTCATGTACAGCTACATACGTAATTAAATTTTCACAAAAAAAAGAGAAATAAACATTCCACGATATTTTGTACCTCAAACTTAAAGCTTAAACTTAATTTTTACTTTTTTTTGCAAAACATAATAAAGATAAGTTTTCTTATAGGTATTATATAGGTCAAATAATCAAAGAGGTAAAATTAATTATCAATTCGTAACAAATTAAACTTTAGTCAATTTTTATGCAATTATTAAGCAAATAGTAGTGATTATAAGCATATGAGTGTGAAATTTATGTTTGACACTCAATGAACTTTTAGCTTTTGTGCATAAAATTCATTTATGTGAATTTCTTTCATATCTTTTATGCCTTTTTTTATTCAAAACTTAGTTTCACATTTCACCACAGAATATTTTTTTATATTTTATTCTTTTATCATATATGAATTCATACTTATTTGATATATAGAAGTGCAATGGGATTTAGGGAAATTTCAATATTTTCATTTGCGTCTGTGATTGCAATCCAATAAAATTTTATATAAATCATATTTTTTACGGTGAAACATTACATTGTAATTACGTAATAAAAGTGATTATTTTTTCGAGCACTTTTTTCATTTATCATCAATTATGTATATACCATACTTTTCATATTCACCTTATTCCAAAAAAATCACGATAACACAATTTTTCAATCATTATTATTCAAAATCAATTAAATGTATATATACATAAAAATATAATCAATGAAATAGTGTTGTATTTAACATTTTCGAACAAAGTGATTAATTAATGCGTACACATTTTCATATAATATTATTTTTGATGTTGTTAATTTTTTTTGCATTAGCAATATGATAATTTTCTTTTTTATAATATTATACGATACTTTACATAATTATTTTTTGATAAAAAAA
This sequence comes from Polypedilum vanderplanki, assembly GCA_018290095.1. Lineage (NCBI taxonomy): Eukaryota > Metazoa > Arthropoda > Insecta > Diptera > Chironomidae > Polypedilum > Polypedilum vanderplanki. The sequence goes on from CM031379.1 coordinate 18,117,853, forward strand.
CATTTCTTGTATGTCTTTGTCAGTAAAATTGTTTCTTTTAAAAAATGTAAATCAATGTGTTGATTGACTGCATATTTTTCAATTCATTCTTCATTAGCTACACAATAGCGTTTGTATCAAAGTATCTAAATTTCTACTTTTTTTTAAATTTTTTTCAGGTAACTTTAGAGTGGAAAACAGAAAAAATTTAATTGCATCAAAAATAAAATTTATCTTTTTCATGTATTTTCTTTTATAAAATGAATTTAATAAAATTTTTCAATTTTGCAATCAATCTGCACAACTACTGTGTATTGTACTTTTTTAATATTAAACATCTTTTATATTTCAAATTTGTGAATTCAGCAGCATTCAATCTTAAAAGTTTTACCTTTGTCTCTAATTTTCAAGCATTAGTTATAAGCTTTTTTTGAAAATTGAAGCATAAAATTATAAAGGTAAATTTTGTTGAAAAGCTGAACACACTTCCATCGTCATATCATCATTTTAGAAAATATTTCCTTTTATTTTTGAGTAGATTTTTGGTTTTTTATATTTTGCATTTATACGAGATTTAAAAATCTTCCAAACCACCGTTCGGTACACCATTCCGAACTCTCTCAATAACTCGATTGACATATTCAGTAGAGTTTTCAGCTATTTTAATTGCTAAACATAAAGAAATTAAGGATGATTTAAAAAACGTTATATTAATAAAAAAAAATTATAACCTACATGTTGCTTTTGTGCAAACTTGTTCCATTCGTTGATTTATTTCTTCTTGTTTCTCTTGACCGTTACTACATTTCAATGCTAATAATTGCTTCATCTGAGCTATACCAGTTAATAATCGTTCTAAAATGATAAATAAAATATTGATTTATAAAAATATCTTCTAAATATTACAATCTAATATTCTTACTATGTTCACTCTCTAAACCAAAAAGTTTGATTTTGTTTGCTTCATGTTGAGCCTTCTTTTTTAACCGACATGCACGTGATGCTAATTTATTCTTTTCCTTACGCGTCTTTGGTCGGACATTGAATGGTAATTCACTTACGGGCGTCATATCGTTGATAACACGTCCTAATTTATCCAATTCCTTCCCAATAACATTCAATTTTTTTGCATTAGGAGTAAGATCATTTCCGTCACCCTTTCGTGCTTTACCACTATGCTTTATTTGAACAGACTTGTGAGTGTTTTTTGTTTTGAGAATAGAAATAAAAATTTTTATGATAGTTTAATTTTTTCTTGGATCATCAACAAAAAAACGAAAATAATTTTATATAAAATGCGAATAGTAAGTAAAAATTTCGTTCGCTTTGTGATCCATTCAACTACTTCTAGTATTTATAAAAAAATATCAAATGATTGATGACATTATAGATATACTTACTTTTATGCCTCTTATGGTACAATTTGGACTGAAAACTGGATCAGTTGCTTCATTCAAATAGTGTGGATCTTCAGTTTGTGTTTTAATCACTAATCTTTGTCCTTTAGGTCCCTTTGCCTGCACATTATATTGCCAGAAGTAACGACTCTTTTTATTTGAACCCATGTTTGATTTTTGATTGTTGTTATTATCGCTATTCAACAAATTTCTAAAATCATCCTTGCTATCCTCATCATCAGAATCTAAATTATTTTTTATGAATATAAAAGTTCGTTTATAATTGTAAAATTAAATTTTACCTGAACTGAAATCTTCATAATGATCACTATCATCTTCATCTGAATAGTTGTCGTCTTGAGAATAGTCAATATTTTCGGGACTTAAAATTTCACCGCTCAATGATGATGTAGATCCTTGACCTTCAGCTAAGCTTCCGGTTGACAAAAGATGTGGACGTGGTTCTCGACGTGCCCAAATTTGATCCAATGAAAAATTAGTTGGTGCAGAGGAAGAAAGTCTTGATGATGAAACTAATCCTCCACCTTGCATATTTAAGCGTCGAGTTGGTAAACCTGAAGGAGACAAAGTAGTTGCCTGAGCTAATAATTGACTGGGCGAAGAAGAATTCTGTAAATTTCCTGCGAGAGCTTTTTCAGTTAATAATGATTTCAATGTTGAATATTTTGGATTATGTTGAACAAGTCCTGTTGAACGACCGCCCACTCGAGGTATGCCATTCCGTTGTCCACGAATAGGTGTATTATTTGATGGTGGTGGACTTAATGATGAATTCAAAACGATAGATGACGTAGATGTCGAACTATGACTACCAGGTGAAAATGCAGATAATTGATTTGGAGTAGTAGAAATATTTCTCAATGTTGTTGAAATAGTGAGGGTATTGGGCGGTGAATAAATTTCATATGGAGAACTTGTAGTCGGTTCATCATAAAATATTATTTGACCGCCGTTCGTTTGAAATGAAGGAATTGGAGTGTTGTGTGGTGTTTGAGGAATAGCAATAGATTGAAACTGATTTGGAGATAGCTGTTCCACTTGTGTAACAGTTGATGATTCATTAATGGCATTTTGAAGATTTTGAAAATTAACGGCCGTTAATTGTGTCAACTGTGTGTTTGAATTGATAGTTTGTTGCTGATATTGGGTCGAGTCAGTGAGGATATCTTCAATATTAATAAGATCTACAAACAAATTGTCACCATTCAATTCGGCAAGTGTTGGACCTTGAATCAAATCAGATTTATCAACTTGAAATATATCATCTTCATCCATTTGAAACGGACCAGATTTGTCATTGATATCAGTGTTGCTGTTAGACTGTTCCATTACTGTGTTCATCATTGGATTTACTTCCCACATTAGAGTGTTGTTACCATGAAAGGATCCATTATGTTGTCCCATAAAAGAATTACTTTCTGTATAATTTATAATCATGGGAATATGTTGCTGTTGTTTTGATGAATTTTCACTGACAACGGCACTTATCGGCGATTTTGAATTTTCAAACTCAAATATAACGTCAGAAAAATCATTAATTGTTCGACTATTATTATTATTATTGTTAAGGTTTGAATTTGATGTGACATTACGAGCTGGTATCGGCATCGAAGCAGTAGTTAATATAGGATTATTGATTGTTGATTCCATTTTATCGCTAACTACTGTTATTATATTAGAATCACTAACTATTTTTTGCTGATGTGATGGAGAATATAAGCCGTTTGATGACGGCGGTGATAACTCAAAAAGTGGTGAGGACGAAGCTTCAAATTTTAAAAAACTATTTGATGAATTACAATCATAAAAATCAAATAATGAGTTGCTTTCGGTCATGCCGTTGCTGATCAAAATTATTTTTAAACTGTTTTTCTCTTTTTTTCTATTTTCCGATTTTGTTTGTTTTTCGTTAATACAATTTTCTCAGAATTTTTCAGATCTGTGGAGAAAAATATAATAATAGAACATATAATTAACTTTGTAAATATTCTTGACCTTTACCAAATATAAAACTATTATAATATGTTAATTTTTGTAATACGTAGTAGCTTTTCTTCTTCTTCTTCTTTTCTTTTTTCTGCTTTCAATGAAAAATGCGTGTGTATCACTGATTGCGACAGAGTATACTAACCAAGCCCAACATCAAAAATGTTTGCTCCGTTCTTTCAAATATGCGCGTACAAAAACAAGCCCCCGAATATAATACATATATATAATATGAGCGGAACGAAGTGAGATAAATAAGAAAATTATCGTCTAGAGTCTACAGTCTACAGTAAACAAACGTTACTTGGCGAAGGCTTTTTCCATCGAGAATATCCTACATCAACATTTCACATATACACACAATACGAAAAAAGCCGAATTCGAAAGCATTTTGTGCGCAATGACGTAGTATTTATAATATAGTATTCTTCAAGGTTATATTATAAGGAAAATTATCAAGTTCATTGAATTACCTTGAAAATGTATATAAACGAAAGCTCTACACTGTTATATGTCGGCAAAATCCTTATGTAGGTGATTATTGTAAAAAAGTGAAAGTAATGAATTTTATGTGGAAGAAAGTTTGCAGAAAAGTGATAGACCATTTTCATCACCGCCTACATACTAAGACGCGAGTTATTTTCCATAGGCTTTTAATAAAAATGCTTTGTGGAGGTGTAAAATTATATTGATTTTCTTGTCTCAGATGACGTATACATAAGTAGATGTATGTGTATGCGATGGAAAATTATTAAAAGGGAAAACCTACAATGAATTTCATCAAAAATTGAAATAAGTAAAGCTTTTACCAATACAATTACAAATAAATAGAAGTAAAAAAGTAAAACTACTAAGTTACTTTTTAATAAACTATGTTAGTATTAATATACTGTAAATTACTAAAAATATTCTTCTCAACTATTAAATTGAAATTTTTTATATAAGAATATATACATTTTTAACAAAACTTGTTGAAATTTTATTTAAAAAATATTTTATCTTTAATATCCGCCATTTTGTTTTCATTTGAAACATCAAAACAAAATTTAAAAATTCTAATTGTATTTTATTTTAAATGAATAGATAATATCAGATGTATCCTCATAAAAAACATAAACAGTGTGCTATTTTTAAAGGAAAATGCCAAATATCAAAACTTGTTTGATAAAAAATATTTTCTTTTAAATTTAATTATGGAAATAACAAGTCAAATTTAATATGAAAAACTATAAATAATTTGTTTCTTGTTGAAACTTTGTCATAATTTTATTATAAATTCTCTTTTTTTTATTTTTGATTGAAAAAACCCTGGGTTGGAAACTAGGCAAAAATTTTTTTACAAACAAAAAAACTATTTTTACAATTGGAAACTATTTTTAAATCAATTTTTTTGAATAATTAGTACTTTATGAAACCATTAGTATCATTTTAAGCTTTAAAATCGATTAAATAGTAAATGAAATTATTTTTGTTTCTCATGTCGCATAAAAAATGTTGCGAAAGAAAAAAACGAGCAAATCAGTTAAAATAGGCGAATCGGGTCGAAACCCTCCTGATTTTATTTTTTATCACATAAAACAATCATTTTAAACCGTTCTTTTGTAAGATTTTATTGCTAGAAAAATAAAGCTTTTTAAAACGATTTTATATTTTTTCAAGTTTGACGAACTTTAAAAGTTCAAGGATAATTTTTCTTTTCGCATAGATGATATACATACTCTGTGTATATTATTCAAAGACCATTATTAATGCTTTTGGCATTATATGTGTATAAATATTATTTAAATTTATATTTTTAATGCAAATTATTTATGATGTAAGTCATCAAGAAATATATTTATTTTAAAAGAAATCGATAGAATATTTATGCTCATTATTTTTTTTATAATGAGTTAAAGAATACATATTTATTTAACAATGATAGTTAAATTAATTATGGTGATTGAAATTGAAAAGGAAGATAAAGTAAAATGTTATTGACTGTTCTTCTGTTTTGATTTTTTTAATTTTCTGTTCTGTATATTGATGAGTAATGGCGTTCCTTTTCACAATACATTTACATTTTTGTATAAATGTATTTCATAAAAGTATAAAAAACACATTACTTTTTTCATTCACACATTTATAAGAATACATACATTTTTATTCAAAAAACATACACACCAGCTGAGAGTATTAAGAGTTGTTTTGTTCTGTGATTTCAAGGTTACTTCTATGTTTTTCTCATTCTGCGTTTTGATTTGTTATTTTTATATTTGGAAATGAATATTTTTTTAAGAGAAAACTAAAAATTTATTTACTAGCAAATGCGTCAAGTAAGATTATGAAATTCATAAAAACAATTCTTTACTCTAATTCTTTTCTATTCAGTAAGAAGAATATAAAATGGCAGAATATCAGTATTTTTTACTCAAAGATTTTATTTTTAGTACATTGCTCCTTTTAAATAATAAATATTAATTATTACCCTAACTATATAGCATTCAAAAGATATCAAAACCTGTTATGCTAATGAAAATACCATTATACGTTTTTTTAGTCAGGTATTAGTTAAGAATTTCATCGTATAAAAAATTTATCTTCAAAAATTTAGTTTGCAAAAGAATCTTATCTGTATATTGTAATTTTACTCTAATAAATTTTTTGTTTATTCAAAATCATATGTTTTAAGTTAATATTTTATTCATTTGTTTACCATTTTGGTTATTCATAAACATAGACTTCTGTTATTATATTTCAGAGGGGAGAAAAAAAATAAAGAGATTAATGTATGTGTACGTAAGATTTTCATTTGTATTCATTCATATGATTTCGCGTATATAAAAATGTTGAAGAAAGACTTGTTTTGTTTTTACAAGTAAACAAACAACATTCATAGTAGATTATCATTATTATTTTATTGATTTGAAATAGAATGAATGATTAAAATGAAAATTATTCACTCTTAACTTTACATGCTTATTCGCGGAAGCAATAAAACTGTGATTTTTTTGTCTATCACTCTCGTGTCAAATGTTGATAAGAAAGTTTAGCGTATTTTGCACAATGCACGCTAAATTTTAATTCATAAAAAATGTAATAGATTCTAAAAATACTTCTGTTAAACTTAAAGGAAAAAAGGTAAACATTGTTTATGAAGTCATATTTGAATGGTAAAATCGTAAACAACTATACCTATTTACGCCAAAAAAACAAAAAACAAATAGATGATGATGAAAAAAATAAAATTTTGTTTTGATATCGATTGAGAATGTAATTGTGGATCGAAAATCGTCATCAAAGTTTATATGTGTGAGAGCAATGAGAAAAAAAGAAAAATAAATGTGAAAAACAAAATTCTTGAGTCTCCATTGATATAGAAATATTTTTTTACACACGAGTAGGAAATAACTAAATGTTGTATATTTCTCGTGTACATGGGAATATTATTACAATGTTGTTTAAAAAATAAGAGATTCTCGATGAGGAACGCCGTATAGCACTTCTAAGTAATTATTGTATATCACACGAATGTGCATTTTCGTATATTTTGTAGTTAAAATGTATTTATGAAAAAATTTACACGAGTCGAATTAGTAAACTATATATTTGAGGATCTATACATATAAAAAATGTAATCACTTACCATAGATATGAAAATGTTTCCTAAAGTTTTACTAATTTGGTCTCAAATTAGTTTATATTTATCCACAATAACAAAAAAAACGTACAAATGTTTAAAAACAAAATGATAAAATGAATCAATTTTCAAAGGTTTTGCACAATTTTTGTAAATAAAAATTATGGAAATTTTTTATTCGTTTTTTTGTCTTTAAAAATTCTTGATTGAAGTTATTAATATTACAAAACTGTTAAAAATCACAATTTCTAAAGTTTTTAACACTTTTTGTCAACTTTTGAACAACTTTTCACGTTAATAGCACTTTAAATTATTTTCACATCCATTCGAATGTTTATTATTTTTTCCTTTGTTCATTGTTATAAACGCTTTATTTGTACGTAAATAATGTCTATTGCAAGATTAACTGTTATAAAATCTTATAGTGAGTGAAAACATGAAAATATATGTTTATCAAAAGATAAATTATTTAAATTAGTTAATTTTTTAAAAGCTTTAATTATTCTTGATAATTATGAACTCAAAAATCTTTTATTTTTAAAGAAAAGCTAATAAACAAATGTGCTATATCATTTGAGAATAATTGCCATTTTATAACAGTGTGGTATGCAACTAATATAAATAAATTTCTCATACATTTTTGAAAAGAAATATTTACCAAATTACGTTCCCCCTAAATAAGTATCTAAAAACCAGACATAAACAAATCATTTTTGCAAAATTCAAATATATAAAAAACATATTTACGGATGGCTTCAAATATAAATGTGAATATTGGAGATGATACTCTTGCTGATATATTTATTGAACCTGATGATCTTTTAACAATTATAATTCGATATGGTAAATATTTTAATTTTATTACTAGAATTTACATCAATTAGAATTTATTACTTTTCAGGTTTATATTTTGGAGCAATTTTTCAAGTAATTTGTATAGCTGCGGTGATTTTCATTAAAGACAACTCGAAAAATGTTTCTAACGATTCAGATACTGAGTCTTCAGAATTGTCACCTCAGGTTGAAAAAACAACTGTAATTTTTTTAATTTATAAAATCTAATTTTTTGTTTTTATTTTAGTTAACACCCAAAAAACATCATCGAGGCAGCAGAAAACTTGAGAAAAAGAAGAAGCGTTAAATACAACATAAAATCTATTTTTTGCAACTTAATTTTTACTAAAATTGATCTCAAAAATTATTTCTTTTCATTCTCATTTTGTTTCCTACCTAGTTTTCCATTCGTACTATATTTTATTTTAAAAAACTTTTAAAATGGAAGATTTTAAACTGAAAAATATTCAATCATAATAAAAGTATTTACTTTAGACAATTTTTTTAACATGTCAAATAATTTTCAAAATTTTCTGAAAGATTATATTTTTTTTCAGAAATTAATCTATATCAATGTATTTCATATTTGAAATATGTGAATTACAATGAAAGCTTCGTTTCAATAAAATATACAATATATAAAAACCAAATTTTATTTTTAAATATGGATTTTAAGATTCGGCACTTGCATTCATACTTGACTGGTTTGTGCATAGTGACTTGACTAAATGCATGCAAGTTGACTTGCTAAAAAATTTCTCTATTTTATTCAAAATTTATTAAATATCGTCAAAATTTGGCAAATTTGTATGAAAGTCAATGTTTATCAATTTCGCAAAGTTTCAACCAAATTAAATAAATTTTGTATGAAATAGAGACATTTTCTGTAAGTCAATTTGCATGAATTTAGTCAAGTAAGTGTGCGCATATCAATCAAGTATGCATGCAAGTGTCGAACCTTAATGCATTTATATATTAATTTTTTGAATATTTCATCCAATACAAATTTTTTAATAACGTGTATTATTATAAATAGAGGCTTCAAGATAAACAGATTGGAAAGGAAAACAATAAATTTTTCAAATAAACACATCGAGAAAAAATGTTGACTCAAGAATGCAAGTAATTTTGAATGTTTCTTTAAGGTTTGAAATTCGTGCAAATTGATATCAGAATTTTTGGAAAATAAAAAACTTAGGCTGTTAATAAATAGTACTGGTGTATATAATTCATTAATTCTTATAATGCTTTTAATGAATATAAGATATTTTTGTGTAAGTCAACTTGAAATCGCCTTGACAAAAAATGCGCATATCAAGTAAAGTATGCATGCAAATCCAAACCCTACTTCACTATTATACTTTAAGAAAGTAAGAAAAATTTTTTTAAATACACATTTTTTTTTACAAAGATTATAAGATGACAAACTAATTTTATGTATTCAAGTAAAACTCTAAAATGGCAACATCAATTTTAAATTTCCAAAAAGTTCATATTTATGAAGGTTCAAATTTTTTAAAACTTCGATTCATTATTTAAATCAAGCGATTAGTTTAAAAATAATATTTTTAAATGTATATTATCAAAAGACACTGAATGAAGACACAATATTGTGCGAGAGAAATATTAATTAATACATTTTATAAATCAGTAGATTTAAATTCAGGCAATAAATTCCACCAAGACTTTTTACCCGAACCTAAAATTTCTGCATCATTTAAATCAATTTTAACCATTCCCAAAATTGGCGAACCAATTAGTTTGTCAGTACAGACAGTTACTTCTAATTGACTCGAATTTAATTCTGCAGAAGAAATTAAGTATTCAAATGTTGTATCAAAAACAGGATTGCAATTATCCTTGATTACAGCTGTTTTACGTTTTGTATCTTTAGCTCTACCAGGAAGCAAATACAATTTTACATACGGATCAGGAATATTAGATGGATCTTTAAGTGGAATATTTTTGATTTGATGGATAATGACAATTAATCTTTGACGTTGAATTGCATACTGTATTGTCAAATTTATGGCACCAAGTGGTCCAACATCATCTGAGAATGATTTAATTGTAGGATTAGGTAACGGAGAGCTTTCTGTCAACTTTGGGGATGGAGGAACTGTAGCAAGATTTGTAGAAATTGCGGCTGGTAGTACTGCTTCTTCAATATTCCCCGGATCGGTAGAGACAGTTGTTCGCGAAATATTCGAATCTTGCTTTTTCAAAACATTTTTAGTTGTATCTTCAGTTTTATCTTCTTTGATACTTGCATCATTATTTTCATTATCTTCAATTTTTTCTGCACGCTTTAGTATACGAAGTGAAAGAGCCATTATGATTTTTGATTCAGGTCCACTCTTTTGTAATTGGAAAGGTTGACTAATTATTTCCATATCGTTTGCCGACATAAGATGAGCGATAATATATGTAAATCTTCCAATTTCGTTTGTGGTTTTTTGATCCATCAGCTTCAGTTGAAGTGTATCGTTTTCAGGATTAGACACAAGGAAAGTAAAACCTTGTTCCCTATTAAATTATATAGATTTAATTTAATTATACACACTTTACTTATATAATTTTTACCAAACAGGTGAATCTGTACGCATTTGAACAGAAGTTTGTTCAGTTTTTTGCCCTACTTGAAGTATGAGGAACGGATCAGGATTTGATGCTTGTCGTGCATGCTGCAATTAGCATAATATTAATTTTTCATAATAAAAAGTTGAAAAAAAATGTTGTTTTACAGGTAAATTTTTTGCAGAATCAATAAATACAGTCAAGAGAGCAGTGCTCATATTAGTGACACGAAGCATTTGAGTTTCACTGAGAGCAGCTTTAAGGTCGTTTCTATCCTTGCTTAAATGCATCCATGAAAGACGAAGGTGTACCATTCCATGCTTTGCTTGTTCAAGTGTTAACCATGTGTCAATTTCTCCTTTCTTTAAAACATTAGATATTTCAACAGTTGCCCTATAAATTATCAAGATTTTAATAAAAATTTCTGTGCAATAATCGTATTATATAAAAAATCGTAAAAAATTTGCTAAGCAAAAAAAATTCACTCAAAAACATTTGCATGAATTGTGGTTAATTAGTTAATTCATCCCATACAGGTTTATCTACATAGTGTACACATTTTTTTTAATTACAAAAGGAACAACTTTTAAACAATTTAAATTTGTAATTGGGAATATAAACTAATTAAATTTCATTATGAATTATTTTTTATGAACCAAATATTTGTATACAAATATTTTTTTAATACTAACTTTCCTAAATTGTCAGATTTTCCAGTCCTGTCCCAGTCAAATAATTTTACAGTAACTATAGTACTTTGTACAAAATCGACAAAAGCCTAAAGTCAATCGAAAAACTTTGTTAGTAAGTAAGAACACACTAAAGACACCAATAAATTTGTTTTAGATAAATAAAATTTCTGTCAACATAAAATATATAATTAAGTAATTAATCAAAGGTTAAGTATTAAATTCTAATTCAGATCATATTTTTTAAATTCTGATTGAACATTATTTAACGCAATATATATAAATTAAGGGTTATAATTTTATTTATAAATCGCTAACAATTGCGTTTAATAATATTTTGTAATGTATAATATTTATAAATCACTAGGAAAGCAATCATGTGGTAGTAGAGGGACACTACAGCGCATTTTTGTAGTTTTTGAGATCACTTCCCTCAGCTATGACCCAGCCAATAAAAGTGAAATTATAGCTGCGTTGTTGTTCCACAAAAATGCACTAAAAATCAACATAAATCAATACACATATTTAGAAATGTAAAAAAACTTCAGTAAAAAAACTTTTTTTACGTGTATATATTTCTCATAAGAAATATTGAGATAGTCAGAACATGAAAACAATTACATGTGTATGGTTAAATTATATGATTGAGGTACGAAAAGCAACACTCGCTCAAAATATTTGTAAATACGTTAAATTTGATTTTTTTAAATATTTCAAGCTAGATGAAGTGTGTACTAACTGGCCCAAATAATCATCGCCTTGAACTCCAGGAAAATAACCATCATAATCCCAGAGTTGAATTAATAATTCTTGTCTAAGTGTTTCATTAACTTCAGCCTCCAATTTTGAATTAAAATATGATGATTTTAAACAAATAAGAATATAGAGTTAAAAATATATATTTTAAGTACCATATTATGCTTTGTATGATATATGTTTATGAGAAAAAATAATAAGAGGATAGGGAACAGATGAATATAATTTGATGATCAACTTGAGACAGAGGAATAAAGGAATTATTAAAATACTAAATTCTGAATTTCATACATTTTAAAAGTGTTACAAATCGAAATTAAAAAAAATTATAGTAACAGTCAATGTTCATTCCATAAATGTTCAGTGAATTGAAGCTCGAGCATTTCTATGTTTTCTACCTTCACCAATTACAATATCCAATCACATTCAGTAATTTTCATTGCAATACATTTTGTTCATTTTTTATACATTTAAAATCCTTTTTTGACATTACATCATGCTTACTCAATAAAACTACAATCTTTTAATTAGTTTTTCATGATTTGATGTCATTGAGTGATTCATTTTCATGCAAAATATTTTTATGTTGTTGCTGTTTTTGCTATAGTGTGTGAGGTTAAATATACGTACGTTCCAAGCCTTTCATCTTCCTTTGCATCATCTTTGTCAAATAGTTGGACAGTAAGACTTTGACCACTCTCAGCATAAATATTTGCCTGATTATTGTTGAATTTAAATAAAAATCTTTCTTTTTACTTTTTATGTCTTATTTAGTTAATTCATAAGTATTACTTAAGGAACAAATGATAATTAATCTAACAATGAATGAAATCATTAATCGACGTTCTTATTTTTTGAAAACAATTAAATTTATACGAAACGTATTTGTAGGTATCATAAAAACTTTCATATTAGGGTGTGTATTTGATAATGTTCTTATTTATGATTGATTAAATGATAAAATTGTTTGATTTTATCATATAAAACATAGAAAAAAAATTATAAATTTTTATCATAATAAGGTCATAATCAGATAATGAAAAGCTTTTGATGTTTTGAGATATATATTTGAATTTAAATTGAATAAAATTTATCGTGGGAATACGATAAGAAAATAAATTGTTATCAGCTAATAAATCAAGTGATCAAATATTGTCGCGTGTCTCAAATAACGTTATCTGTATTAACAAGACAGATTGTTTACGATAAGATGATCAAATAAATTTTTTTAACAATTACTATATACAGTCAAAACATGCATTTTTTGCAAATAGATACTATTTAAAAAATTGGTAGATAGGAGTAATTTGAAGAAATAGATAGGACGATAATACGGAAAGAAAGGTTAAAAGTTTTTGTATAAGTTTTCTTGTAAAGTCAAGAAATAAGAAATTCCTAATTTAAATATTTTCTTGCAATAATGACAATGAAGATGAATTTATAAAATATTCAAAAATAAGGTTTGGAAATTTTATAAGCACATATATGCTGTTATACTTTATGCGTTTTTTCAAATTTCCGAACCCTATTATTTTTTAAAAAAAATGAAACACATACCTCACACCAGAAGTCCCATTTAGGATTAACATTGTTGTCAATAGTCTACAAATATTATCATATTTTTATTTAATTTATAATTCATATAATATGTAACCAGCACTCACTTGTGTACGAAATTGTTGAGCACCTACTGTGACTATAGCATAAGGATCAGATTTACCTTTTCCTAACATACCAATATCCATTTTCATTAAATTCTTTGCCTCAACAACATGAACTCTCAAAACTCCTTCAGGTTCAGGCATTTTCAATGAAAGTGCTTCAATTTGGTCACTTAAGACAATTGGAAGTTTATTTGGAAGTACCATCATAGATGCTATTTGTTCAACAATGATTCTACGTAAAATATCAGAAAGTCCAGGCATATCAAGTAAATCTATGACTCCAACTAAGTTGAAGTCAATGTTCGGATTGTTGAGGAAAAATATTTGAAGACCTCCAACTATAAAAATTTGATTTTAATCTATTTTATTCATAAATGATACTGGCTTTACCTAATGGTGGACTTGGAATTAATGGTTTCATCACAACACGTACAGTTCCGTGAATTTGGAAATCTTTGATTCCTCCTCGGACTCCACTGAGAGAGAAATTGATGTCACAGTCACCAGCATAGAATAAATCCAAATCCATGATAATTTCATTTCGAGCAATATTTTTATCGTATACTTTTATTCCTCCTATACGTGGAGGCTAATAAAAAAAATCATTAATCAAAAAATTTAAAATAAAATTTTTTAGACTCACAATTGTTCCAAGAATCATGCGATCAAATTTAAATCCATTAAGTTTATACTCTTGTAAAGCTTTTTGAACATTTGGTTCGACACTTTCCTTTAATATGTTTCTTGCAAAATGATTTGCATTAGGCCATACTTGTTTTAAAATTTTATTAAGCCATTCGACACGTTCGATATCCGGAAAGAAGACTAAATATAAGAAATTCATTTTTAGTGCATTTTTTTAAACCGTAGATCTCTAGCTAGTCTGGTTGTTGATTGACAAGAGCTCTTGTTTACATGAGTCGTTTTAGAGATATCGACTTTAAATAACATGCATTTATTCAAAGTCATGAAACTCTGAAATGGAATGTTCAAAAAATCTGAAAATGTGCTCAATTATTACTACTATTTGGTACTATAATCTGGCAAAGTTTCATGAATATTGATGAAAGAAGTAAAAAGTTACGAGCAAAAAAAGTCAAAAAATGAAGTTTTTTAGGTTTTCTAAAATGGCTGTTTTAAAAAATAAATAAACATTGAAATAATTATAAGTAGCTTGCTTAAATTGTTGATGCCATTAGATAGCTAGAGGATTTCTAAACATGCATGCCCTTTACAGTTTTACTCTAGCTGTTTTCTGTAAAAAGTTATGATCGATTTAATGCGAATTTCAATTTGTCCATATTTTAATGATCGCATACTGTACTGATCTGTTAGGCAAAAATGCGCTCTAATCTCCAACCATCAAAGGCGTCGGGATTGAAATTTTTTTTTGTTTTACTGTATGTGCTTTTTGAATATTTCTTACCCCAAGCAGGTAAATCATTCAACCGTGCTAAAATTACATCTTTATCATTAGCAAGAGCACTAGCTTTTGCAACTTGTCTTCTAATATTATGTTGATTACGAAACTGATCACGAATAACGCTCAATAATAATGGACAAATCAACCATGCAACACTCCAGTTCATATATCCAACAAAATAAACAATTCCAACAACTGCAACTTTTTTAGCGGCAGAATATAAGATTGACAAAATACTTCCATCTTCGGAACATTTTTCAATTTCAGCTTTCTCTGGTGTCAATTCTTTGCTATTTGACATTTTCTTTTCCAAAAGAGAATCACTTTCACTGCAATTAAAACATATTTCATAAAAATTACATTGTGTAATTGTGAAAATTTATATAGGGTAAAATATAGAATTTTGAGACACACGGTAATTTCATATATCATTAATTTCTTAAAAATTTTTATACTATAGTTTGATGTGGCTGATTCTCTGGTCAAAAACTAACTCGAATTTTTGTATTTTTCATTTTTTATAGTGTAATTAAGAATAAACTTATCAAATAGTATTAAAAATGCATAAACACTATTAGTTTTGGCAATGTTTAAATAATGTGAGTCAGCCTAAGATTTTTAAAATAAGATTCAATTTCAACGGTTTTTGAAAGCTTGATGAAGAATTGAAAACAAACCAAAAATTGTTAAATTTTAAAATCAATTTAAGACCTTTATTTTAATTCCATATCATACTTCAATGTAAATTTAAAAGGATTTTAATGGAAAACAGTCCCAAAGTTTGCTATTTTACCCTATGACATATTTTAATGTTAAAAAATTAACTCTTAATAAATTTTATAAAATAGTTATCAAAATTTAGGAAAAAAGTTAGTGATAAATAATTTATTGAAAATTTTATTTTTCACCAACCTCATCTTTTGAATTCTTCACACACTTCAATTGTCACTCAAATAAAACAAATTGAATTATTTTTTACGGTCTCTTAATTGATTGAACAATTTTTGCTCTTGGAAATGAGCTAAGAAAACAAAAATAAAAAAGCATTAATAATAATTCAATAAAGATATTAAATTTTTATTCTTGCATAATATTTTATAATATATTATTCAGACTGTAAAATTTACATTGATATCTTGAAATGAAACATATCTAGAATCGCAACCACAAATTTTTTCACCTCAAATTTTTAGTAGGGTAACGGAACCTAACTTTGACCTATTTCATAAAATTCTTCAAAACAAACTTTAATAACTCTATTATTATTTCACTAAACACTTCCACTTTCTCACTAAAAGATGAAATAAAATGTACTCTTTTGCACTGTAACATTATTTAGAGCGAGCAATAAACAGTTTTACCACAATTTTAATGAATATACTGGAACCTAACTTTGACCTAGTCGATCCTAACTTTGACCTAAACAAAGAACCTAACTTTGACCTATTTGTTATTAAAAGTTTTTCACTTCAAAGCACTTCCAAATTATTTTTAAATTATATTTCTTTTAATACTCGTTCGATTTCTACCGATTCCGATTAATTTTAACAAGTATTTAAGCAGAAATTTGCAAAAACTGCTTTTCAAGAAATGTTTATTTACAAAAAGATTCAGAAAAGTATAACGGATTATTACAAAACAGTAGGTCAAAGTTAGGTTCCAAAATAGGTCAAAGTTAGGTTCCGGTATATTTGAAAAATTCTGGCACCTTATTTCTCAATTAAAAGTGTTATTTGAAGTGTTAACGTTTTATTTGAGCTGCGTTAATTGAATTAAGTGCTTAAGTGAACCATGAAATCAGTTATTTAAGTGAAAATTGAAAGAATAATATTGTGCAAAATAATTTGAAATTTTCGTAAACAAGAAAAATGGAAATATTTCAATAAATACACATCAAAGTGCTTCAATTCTCTGTAGAAACATATTATAAAGTTAAAACAAATAATATTTAATGCATTGTTTGAGCTAATATAGTGATTTTAATAAGAATACAAGATAGGTCAAAGTTAGGAATAGGTCAAAGTTAGGTTCCGTTACCCTAATCCAACATTTTATAAATAATTAAATGACATCATACAATGTGTCATTTTTAAATTTTTTCTCACTTCTTCTTCGAATAATTAATTTTATTAAACTTCATAAAAACATTCTCAAATGAATTAGTATACATTCAAGAATAAGGTGAGGTAATTTTAGTTTTCGTTGATTATCTCATGAACTTAATATGCCGGTCGAAAAAATTTTTACATTTGTATGCAAACACATATTGACATTGAACTTTTTGGTTCTCTTATTAGACTCTCTCAAAGCCGGTTGAAAACACATACATAAAAATTTGAGAAAAAAGAAGAGAAAAAGATAACTTACATGAAACTTTATGATTCTTTTTTGAATATTTTCTTTCATCAAAAATATAAGTTTACAAATACATAAGTATAGAGTCGCAATTTAATGCTCACGTCATCTTATTTAGCATTGAAATAATAATTGAAATTGTTTTATGATGACTTCAAACGATTGATTCATATAGCTTTTTTGTGATATATGTGTTATAAACACTCCTTGAACAATGTCACATAAAGTTCATAAATTCTTAATTATCAATTCACATATGTACATTGGTATTTCTTAGAATACGTATGATAGCGAATTATATAAATTTTTCACAAGAAAACTAAGTTTAATTTTTATTAATAATAATTTTAATATTTCGGTTATAAGCTTTTAAAAGTACAGAAGAAACTTCTTAATGACATTTTGTACTTTACAAAAGAATAGCAAAATTAATGAAAAGCATAAGTTAAAACCAAAAAAAAAATATGGAGAAAAAATTACCTCGTAAAAATTTTTTTAGAAGACGAAAATTTTTGTTCTATTTTTAAAACTCTTAATTTTTCATTCGAAGTTTTTATCTTAAATTAATTTTTAATTCATTTCACATCGATATCTAATATGAAAATATCTTAGATTGATTGAATTTTTAAATAAATATTTTTTTAATTATCGAAAAATGTTTCAAACTCACTCACTTGACCGTGAATTTTTTATTGTACAATGCAGCGTAATTTTTTGCTTCTTTCGATAGAAGAGAAAAATCTAAACTGAATGACTGAAGTGAGTCAATTGAGCTTAAATATTTACAGACAATGAGAGAGACAAAGAAAAAAAGAGAATGAGCGGATTTCTCAAAAAAATTCTCTTGAGAATTCCAATATATATTTTAGATAGAATTATGTTTGTTATCGATAACTAATAAAGGCTTACTTTTTATTGATATGAAGCTCATATTATGAACGTTATTGATTATTTAAAAAAATTAATTTGATAAAATTTTTTTTCTAAAGTTTGTTAAATTTTTATGTTACTTAGATACATTAATAAATTTTTATTTTTTTTCGCAGTTAATTTTGAAAATTAATTTTAATATCACATTTTTTTTTTGCCTAAAAACATTAAAAATTATAAATTATTCAGAATTTTTTTAGGTTCAGTCAAAACAGAGTTTTTTAATTAAGAAACCTATCTAAAATAAAAGCTTTTGTGTAAGACTTACATACATTATAGAATCATAACATCAGCTGAGTCCCTGAAAAACATACAAACATTAGATATAACGAATATCACTAAAGTCTCTCTTTATTATTTTTATTTATGTTGCTATCACGTTACTACTTGATTTAAATAATAAAATAAGTAATTTGGTTTTTAACAAACATTAGCAAATAATCAGTATTCTATCTTTATCAAGACTAGAAAGAATGAAATGCACAAAAAAATGTCATTTTATAAAAGCAAATTAAATAATTGCAAAGAAATATAAAACTGATATAAGTTAATGTTATACAATGTTAAATATCGAAGGCCTTCAGAACACTTATTGTTCTGTTTGCAAATTGTTTCCATTGCTGCTCATTAAGATAAGCATTATTAAGTTTTATAATACAATAATTGCAATTTACTCTAGCGATATTCCCTGAATCCAAGAACTTAGATCACTAGTGTCATTTTCTATAACTATTTCTTGTGGCGAATCAGGTCTATAAATAATTTGTGCTGCATTTCTGCCTGTTAAAAATGCTCCATGTACTGTAGAATAGAAGTTTGAATGACAATGCTCACCAGCAAAAAGTATAGAAGGCTAAAATGATTTTTTACTTAGTGAGATTTTTTCAATAAAAAAGATATTTTTTTACGCTACATACCTTTGATTGATGAGGATTCGAATAAAGTGGTTGTACAATATTTTCAATATCTTCTTGTGATGCACCAACAGCTATCGATGTATAACTTCCTTTACTATAAGGTTGTCCATGCCAACTTGTCCTATAAAAAATACTGATTAGAATTTTAAACTTTAATAAATAATAATTAAATATTTACTTGACACATCTTTTTGGATTAGGAATGTAGGGATCATTTAAAAATTTCTTTAATAATTCTGTACATTTTTTAGCAACGATATCACTATCAAGCGTTTCCATATATTCAGCCTCTTTTCCACTTATCCAACCCAATATTAAAGTGTCGTTGATTTTTGAAAATGAATAAATTTTTTTATACCAAAACTCTTTAATTTGTTCTTCTGTTGGTTCTTGATTAGGCAGTAAATCGTCTTCCCAAAGCAACATAATTTCACTTATATCTTGACTAAGAAATGGTCTCTCATATTCTAAAAATATTTTATTAACCGTTCCGAAAAGCAGTCGATCAATAGATTCTTTTTTGTATTCCGGTAAGGGTGGATCAAAGAGGTTTATGTTTGTTTTCAATACTCCTAATGGTACAGTACATATGACATGATCAGCATAAAAAATTTCATTTGTATTGCAAATTATTTGGACTCGACCATCGTATGTTATAGATTTAGGTTCATCTGTAATCGTTCTATCTGAATCATTTCCATCTTCATCTTCTTCTTCAGGAATTTCATTTAATCCTCCTGGACTAGTAACAGGTGCTTTTTTTCGTTTCCATTTTATTGTTTTTACAGGACAATTGAGAAGTATGCTATCAGGTGGCAGACCAGATTTGAGTGGACCTAAAATCGAGCTATATCCATTTTCTAAGATAATATTTCCTCCTTGAAGTTCGGTATAACTTCCTAATTCAAGAAGATCTAAAAGTATATCAATGATTTTTAATTTATATACATAAGTGAATTTATTTAAAATATTTATCCATACCTATTTCATCCATTGAATGACAGCCCGTAATACATGTCTCACGTTTCAACAAACAATTAAATATCATTTCCCTCAACCGTTTCTCCTCTGTGTTTTCAATAGATTTTAAATACAGATCTATCTCTAGTTTTATGTGTGCACCGACACTAAAACAATCATCTGGAGGAACATAAGTACACAAAAAATATTCTTCGCAACGTCTTAAAAATATTAGATAAGCTTCATAAATTTCCTGAAGCATTTCAAATGGAACAGTAGAACCATTTTCAGCAAGTGCAATTACTTTTCGATTTTGCGGTGTCGCATGTAAAACATCTAATAAATTATGTTGCATAGCAAATTCAAATATTGGATTTCTAAATTGTCAAAAAAAGAATAAAAATTTTCAAATGAAATACTATTCAAACTTCATTTCAACTTACCCTAAAATACCATGAACCCATGTAGCTCCTAAAATGTCAAAAAAATTATTCTTTTTTTCATTTAAGGAAATAATTTAATCAGTTTCAAATAGTGAAATATTTTTTTTATGCCGTTGAAAGTTGATGAAAATTTTTTAAATTTATTTACCTAACTCAATTTTTTGATTTCCTATATCTATACAGACTATTCGACCACCACAACGATTTCTAGCTTCGAGAATTTTAAAGTTTTTTATTCCATTTGAACACAAATGATTGGCAGCTGTAAGACCCGCTACACCTGCACCTATTATTATGACTTTATAATGATTTTGTGTGTTTGCAGTTGTTGCTTCATCTTTTGCATTCATTCTTTAATAATTGTTCAGATAAATTTTAATTTTTCTATTATTTTCTATTTTTTTTAACTTTTTTGTTTTGGATTATGAATAAAGAGATATTTATATATGATGTCACGTATTTATTATACTCTTTTGTGTCTATTATAGTGCTGTAATTTTCTTTGTGTACCATGCTTTATGAACATTTTTTTGCATAACATACATAAAGCGCTCACATCATTGATTAACTTTACAATCTTTTTTTACTTAAAAAAATAAATTTTCGTAAATACATATGAGAATGCAAGTTTTTTTGGATCTGAAAAATAAAATTGATATGCTTTAGAAAGAACCTATTAAAAAAAATTATTGTGCATTAAAAATTGAATTTTTAAATGTGTTTTCACTTGGTATAACTGAATTTTAAAATTTAAATTTGAAATCAACAATCATTTTTCTCGTCAACAAAAACAAAAAGTCAAGTGAAAAATGAATACATCAACTCCAATTAAACGAATAAGATTTCGAGGTGATTCAGTTCAAAATGAAAATGAACCATTAATTAATAATGATTTTTGTGAGGAAGTAAGCAGTACAAAAAAAGGAGAAATTCCCAAATTAAAAGGTTTATTTACAGAATGAAAATGGAATTTACACGCAATCAAATAAATACATTTAATGTTTTGTCTCTTTATCTTGCAGAACGTCGGAAAAGGTTCAGTCTTGCTGATTTTTTAAGAGTAGAATTAAATAGAGGCTACTGTCTTGACCATGATGAGGAGCGGTATTCAGCTAGAAGAGAAAAAATTTATTCGTTCATGAAAATTCCAAGAGAATTGGAAAAATTTCTAGCATACGGAATGATGCAATGTACTGACTCATTTTTATACATATTCACATTTCTACCAATAAGATATATAATGGCATTATGGGCTTTACTTACGAGACCAATAGTTAGATGTTTAAAAAGAAGACGAGATTCACAAAGAATTTTATCGTCCGCTGAAACGTGTGATCTTTTGAAAGGGACAATGTGGATTTTAGTCAGCAGTACACTGCTCTATGTTGATACAAATATGCTTTATCATCTCATAAAAAGTCAATCTATTATCAAATTGTATATGTTTTACAATATGCTAGAAATAGGAGATCGATTATTATCAGCATTCGGACAGGATATAATTGATGCACTTTTTTGGACAGCTACTGAGCCACATTCTTCAAATAAGCGTCATTTAAGTGTTTTTGCACATTTTGTTTTTGCTGTTATTTACATGTTGATGCATAGCACTTTAGTAATGTTTCAAGCAACTTCAATTAATGTTGCAATCAACTCAAGTAACAAAGGATTACTTACTATCATGATGTCGAACAATTTTGTAGAGTTAAAAGGTAGCGTTTTTAAAAAGTTTGATAAAAACAATTTATTTCAATTGACATGTGCTGATGTACGAGAAAGATTTCATTTATCTATTTTACTTATAATTGTAATGATACAAACTATGAGAGAATATAATTGGAAGTCTGAACAATTTTTACTTATGCTACCAGATTGCTTTTGGGTACTTGCAACTGAATTTGTAGTAGACTGGATTAAACATGCATTTGTAACAAGGTTCAATGAAATTCCTATTGAAGTATATCGTGAATATACAATTAGCATAGCATATGATGTAACACAAACACGTCAGAAGCATGCTTTTTCGGATCACTCTGATTTGCTTGCACGAAGAATAGGTCTCATTCCTTATCCACTTGGCTGTGTGCTTGTAAAAGCTCTTTATCATTCATTATCGTTTCATAATTTTGGCTCATTAGTTATTTTCTTCGTCGCATATCTTTGTTTATTTACTTGTCGTGTACTTAACACAATTTGTACTCTTGGAAAGGCATGTGATATTATGCAGAAACATCATGATGAGAAAATTGCAGAAAAAATGGCATCACAAACAAATAATTCTTCAATGCACAATCAGCCTACAACAGCAGCACCGATATTAAGCAAACCAAAGACAGTCAGTGCAACATCGAACGAAGGAAAAGTCGATATTGCTACATCTCCACTACATAAGCCTCTTGTATTACAATCTTCAGATGTGTCATCTACTGCCACAAGTCCCTCTCGAGTGGCTTCCAAAAATCAAGCATTCTCACTGTCATCAGTATCTTCATCAGATGAAAATAATTTGAAGATTAATTCGGCACTTACTGCAACAGCTATTTTTTCAAATAGTGATGTTGATTTAGACGATGTTGGAATTTTAAATTCGAAAGCAATTGAGCAATGTGTTGAAGATAAGCTGCAATCAATGGACCTTAATGATTCAGATCGACGGCATCATGGATCAGAACCTGATCTTGCGAATTTATCAAACGAAAGTTCCTCAGAAGAAGATGATATTCCAATCATTGTTCAGCGAAGACGATCTCATAAACGTTCAGAAAGTGAACCATTTATTCAAATCGATTCAACTACAACAGATCGTTTATAGCAAAAGACAATTTGGCAAAAATTTCTAATAGCGATAAACCAAAAATTCAATAAATGAATAGAATAACAGTTGAGATTTAAAATTTAAATTCAAGCCAAATGTGTAAATATATGTGTAGTGACAAAATTGTCGTTAAAATTTGTTATTAAGTTTGAAATAAAATTTTATAATATTAACCTAATGAGTCTATGAATTTGTTGTTTTTACAAGTATTTTTAACTTTCTACCGAATTTGCAAAAATTTGAAGAACGTCAAGAATAAATAATTTGAAGTCTTTTACTATCATGTGAATGCATTTTATTTATAACATTTTTTAACCCAGGATTGCGCAACAAAAACCGTTGTTACTTGAGATTTGCTAAAATTTAAATTTAACACTGCTAAAGTTCTTGAGATTTCTTTTAAAAATTTTGTTACAAAACATAGATAAATATAGAAAACAACAACAATTTCTTTCAAATATTCAAAGATTACTCTTATTTTAGTTCTAATGAATTGAAAAAAGTACAAAATACAATAATATGACTTAAAAAATCTCTGAAGTGATAGTAATAAAAATAGTTGAGAAAACTGGTTTTTTGATTTTCATTTTGTGCTAAAATTTAGTTTTAGCACAAATTTTCAAATTTAAATTTTTGTTAAAATAACGGTTATACTGTTTGTTGGGCTACTTTGGTTTTCAACAAAATTAGTTTTGAGTGTTGTTTATATATTACAAGGTAATCATCAAAATATTGTTTGAAAAAATCTGTGGTCAGCTAAGAGAAAAAAATTATATTATTAGCTGTTAAATATATTTATTTAAACCGGAAATTTCATAAATTATAAAATGCACTTTGATCTCTTCTTCAAAATAATACATCCGTCTCCTTATTTCCCTTCTTTCTTTAATTCATTATATAAATTGTGAGAATTTCTCCAGACAATAGAATCTTTGGGTGATGTTACCAAACGTAGAATCATTAATTAAGTTGAGATGGTGCATTATGGATTTTTTTTCTTTCATACGAGAAAAGAGAGAGACAATTGAGTGCGAAGAATAAAGAATATATCTCAAGTCAAGAGTCGAATTATCAGAAATAATAAGAAATTTTTTTTTTGAACACTGCTTTGCCTCACCTTAAATATTCATTCTTTCCACAGTATTTGTTCACTCCATTCGATACCATGTTATTCTTATATGTTCTTTTATCTTTTCTTTCTCTCTCGTACGAAAAGTGGTGTGTATGATAGTTAAGAGCACTTTAAATATGCATCAGAAAAGATCATTTTATTCTCAGTTCACCTCTGCCTGATCATCTTCGTTCGACTGCTCTTCTTATCCAATTCAACAGTTTATTTATTTTCATTTATAAAAATTGTTCGTTGTTCTTCCTTTATGAGCAGTCCAGTCAAATATAACATTCATACACTCTCAATTGTCATTTTTTTATTCTTTACCTTTTCACTTTTTTTTTCTACACAATAATTTTTGAGAGATGGTAACATACATCACGCATCACGCCGTGTGCCGAAGATGTTTTTCTCTTCTCTTACACAATTAACATAAATGCGAAGAGAAGGAATCATAAATTTGTTATTCATTGAGATTTGATTTGCTGAATGTTAACTCAATAGAAATGGACATTCTTAAACATATAATGCTGTGTTTCTTTTATAAAGCAAAAATTATTTAGATAAATTCAATTTTTAGTACAAAATCATAAAATGATTTATTGAATTAAATAACAGATTTAAATAACAATATAGGCAATTCTACAGAAAGAGTGATTGTAAGTTATTTTTCTTAATTTATTGCAATTATTTGCTTATTAATAGTTTTTTCTTATTGTATGTGAGTGTTTGAAGAGGAATCGTTGAGTAAATTTGTGAGTTTCAGCAAAAATGTCTAAAAATTTTCACTGTAGAGTTGTTTAGTTGAGAACTTGTATATTATTCGGCTGAAAATTCGATTTTGTAAAAAAATTACTACTTTTTACCGATAATTTCTTTCGAAAATTTATCAAAAGTGAATACTGATTGAAGGAAATTGATCGATTCGTATTTTAGAATTAGAAAAATCACATTTTTTAAGATGCTAGCTTCCTATATTACTTTTAAAATGAAAGAGAGTAAAAATTGTTATAAATTCTGTGAAATTGTCCATATATATAAAATTGCTTAATCATTGATTTATTTTAAAACTCAAGTTGATTCTTTAGAAATAAATTGGTCAAGTTTATTTATTTTTGCAATAAAAATACTGAATATGTATCTAAATATTTAAAATTTTAAACTTTCTTTTGATGAATAAGAAAAAAAAATCAGTGTGGGGTCCTTCATTCTAAAACAAACATAAATTTGAATCGTTGGATACAATTTTGCAGCTAATGAAAAATAAATACACAAATACATATTTATTTGTAATCGAAACCTTGCCCTTAAGAAATACATAAAGAGCAATAAGCAAGAAAGCAAACTCATTGGGCATCCAAATTTTAAATGTGAAAAAAATTCAAACGACTGTATTTTTGCTTCCTTTTTCGATCTTTTTTCTTAATTTATTTACAAGTTGTGGAAATATTAAATTTTTAAAAAAAATATCTTATAATCCCTTTTTGTTTAAAAAATATGCAAGTAATAAATGTTGCTAAAAAATTCTTTTTAATAAAGCTTTTCCTGTTACATTTCAATATCTAAATTAAACGAAAATTCAAGGCAATAGTTTTTACCAATAAAGCAATTGATTAGCCATAGCTTGGACATTTATTCAAATGAATGCATATATCAAGAAAACTAAAAGCAAAGAAAAATTTAATGTATGCATATAGTTAAAAAAATCAAATTTGATTTCTTTAGACAATGAATTGTTTTCCAAGTTAAAAATTAAATTACAGGACAGAAGTATGCAAATTGAATAAAACAAATAATTTTTTAATCAATATAAACAAAGTGCGATAAAAATATTTTTGTGCTTATGATACTGATCATTGCCTTTTATAAACAAGTATTATCGCTTGACTCATCAGAATGCATCAACTTCTATTCATGCCACTAGTGTTAAATAAATTTAACACAACACCAAAATAAAAGCAGTAGCGAGATTAAGGTGTGTGTAACATAATATTCAAAGCCACGCTTAGTAAGAGTGAGAAGATCTGAATTAAGAGAAAAATAATAACTGAAATAAATAACAACGGACACTATAGATCAATGATAAAATATCATATATACTTATACACACTCTAAAACTGTAAATATCATTTAAAGAAATGTTTTGATTGAAAATATTTACTTGTTGCTAGTTTTTGTCAAATTAATTGATTTTTAGCGTATAGTCCAAACAATTTTATATTACAAAATATCTTATTATTAAAATTTTGTCTGTCTCTTTATATTTCTTGCTAGTCTTTCAACAAAAGTCTACCAAAAAGGTTTTTTATCCAAAATCTCATCTATCATATTATTTTCACCTCAAAAAATCTTACCAAAAAACTTTCATCCTTAAGTTTTCACTTCACAAATTTTCACCTTTTTTTTCAACACCTCACAAATTTTCACCATTTTTTCACCTCAAAATTCTCAACATTTTTCACTAAAAAAGCTTTTCACCAAATATTCTTATATCATTTGTAAGTTGTTTCAAATTTTTTTAAAAAATATAAATTTCGCAACAAGAAAAAGCGCTATTAAAATATTTTGGCATGTAATGTTACTGATTTTTAAAATATATTCATAGATGTATACTATTTGGAATTTGAAATATTTATGAAATGAACTTCAACATTTTTTTAAAAACTATATGTAAATCTACATTTGATGTTTAAAAAGATATAAGAAAAAAATGCTGTAAAAGAAATAATAAAGAATGTTTAAATTAGTACGAAAATCTTTATTTTTTCATTGGAAAAAATTGTTACTTTTTCATTTTTATAACATAAAAATATGTTAAAAGGATTAAATTTCATCTTAGATTTAAATACAATTATAATCATTATGATTTTTCATTAGGTAGTTGAGATTTCTTTTAAAACAATAAAAATTTCGTTAGATTTGTAAAAATAAATGAACAAAATATATATAGTTTTACTATAATTCATATTGTTAATAATTAGTTTAATAAATTAATTTGTATCATCAAAAGATGCAGTCAAACGTAAAAATATTTTTATTGATCTCATTAAAATAATTTTTCTTGTCATCAAAAACATTTTCCATTAACATTTTCACATCAATTAGTGAATTTTGATAGTGCTTCCTTTTCAAAAAGAAAGTATGATATATTTATCAGTAAAGAGCAGTTAACGTTTTTGAAAGAAATATACGACCTGATTGCATTTGAGATATTTGCGCATTATATATTTAGAAAAAGAACTTCTTTCCATAACGTAGCTCATTTATTCTTTGAGTGAATGATTTGATTTATTTTATGTACACATAATACACAATTAAAAATTCTTTCATATTTTAATGGATTATCCCAGTTAATCAATAATTTGATTGAGAGATTTGATCTTTTTCTTAAATTTCTTTAAAGATTTTTTTCATCTATCTAATAAATTTATTTCTCATTTCTTAATAAAATAGTTTTTATTTTATTTCTTTTAAATATATTTTTTTTGAAGATATATCTCTTAATAAATTAGTTCTCACAAAATAACATTTTCATGTTATCTTAACTATGTTTAATTCATTTTTTATTCGCAAGAATAACGTAAGAAACAGTAACGAAAATGTTGCTCTGTAGTTTTTATGATCAACAAATATTTCAGGAAAGATTTTAAATGATTTGATTCTTTTAAAGAATTCATTTTTATCAGAAGTCTTTTTAAAATAGTTTGTGCTTAATATGAACGAGTTCTGTGAGTAAGAAATCAGTGATGTGTCCTGTTTTATATTTTAATTAGCTATCTAGCTCATAAAGTCATTTTTCTATCATTCTGTTTTTTATTTTTACAGTTTTAATTGTCATTTGATGATTAAAAAGTTATATGATATAGTATGCAATTATGTGTTTCATCTGTTCAATAAAAGAATGTAAATGTTTAATTAGGCCTTTATTCTTTAGTTGAACATGATTTTATGAAATTTCATTTTAGAAAAATATGTAGTTTCGTATTAGCAACACTTTTTTCGGATGAGCCTATTATTTGTTTGAATAAAAATTTTCAAACATTTTTAGGTCACTTTATTAAATGTATATCGAATTAAATCGATGATAAAAAGTTTAAATTTTTTTGTCAAATTTAATTTTTTTCTCTGAATATTAAGGCCGTTGAACCTGTAAATTTTGTCTTCAATATTATTTGTTTCTGTTGCCGATTTATCTTTTTTTATTATTAAAATGTAGAAAACTATTAAAGATAAGAAAACTTTGAAAATTTACGAATTTTTCACGCCAAAGTTGTATTTTTTAAAAAAATAATATCGTGGAATGTTAAATAGATAACTTTTCATATTATTACAAGGTATATGAAATATGGCAACTGACTTCAAATTTCTGTACTTTTAACAGCGACTGATTTTAATCATTTTAATCTATCTACATCAACTTTTAAATTTTTTTTGGGCTTACTATGTCTATTCATAAATAAAGCCATTAAATTTTCTTAAAGAAAATATTTTTGAATATTTTTTTTAGTGATAAAACATTTATTGTAATTTAAATGTGTAACCATAACTATTATTTATTATTTATCATTCCTATCTATTTAATTAAACATTTGAAATGTTTATAAATTGTAAAGCAATGAGATGATTATTTCACTCATAATTTTTTAATTTTAAAAGACCTTCTTTTATTTAAGTCACTATTTTTTAGCTTTTCATCAATAAACTTGTATGGAATATTTTAATTTCACCTGTTATTATAACTCCATATCATAGTTTTTTTGATGATGTATTTGATGGCACATCCGAACTATTTGCGAGAAAAAATGTTTTAGTGTTTAATGCAGACTTTAATCTGCAATTTTAAACTTATTTTCCATAGTTTTTATATTCAAATGACACATTAATATAGAAGACAATTAATAACGTGCAAAACTCTGATTTCATGTTTAACATTCATTTGACAACTATTTATAGAAAATTTTCATATTATATTCAAAGACTCATAAATAAAGTGTGCTATATTTTCATGCAAAAATAATTTGCATTATCATCGATTTTTGGTTTGACATTCAAATTCTTTTAAATTTCGAAAAATTTCTCTTTGAGAAAAAGATTTTTTTTTATTTTTTTTTGTTCATATCTTATTGAAATTAATGAAAGTTTAAAATTTGATACATGAAGAAAAATTTTAAGGTAGAAATGCTGATTGAAATTCATGTATTTTTCGTATGTGTTGAGATGTAATAGTTTATATCGTATAAAAATATAACGCAAAATGCTAGAAGTTATATGTTTTCGTTCAATATTTCTTGTTTTCTGAGATCACAGCAAAGATTTATTTTTTTATTAAAATAATTTACTCTTTTTTATAATTCGTATAGAAGATTAAATTAATGAAGTACAAGTGAAGAAGATTTATATGTGTGACGATAGTTTAAAAAATCTTTTGAATCGCTTCTTCGTTTTTTACGAGAAGTAATATTGGTTTAAAAGTTGCTTTGTTTTTTATGCAGTACATTTTATGATTCTGTTTTGTAATTAGACGTAAGACTTTATATTAAAGTTACAAGTCTTTCAAACAATTTTTGCTTTATTTGATGTTTCATCGTCAACTGATATATTGCGATCTGCTGAATATTTTTATTCATTGTACATAAGATACTTTATATTTCATTTTTTTGGCACTTTTCGTCATTGAAAGTAGAGGTTTGAAAACTGTCTTAAGAAGATGGTTTTATGAGAAGTATGTATGAAAACATAACTTACTATTTTAATTCACATATAAGACAATAACATCAAAGTTGCTATCTTCACAATTAATTTCATAATCAGCAACTCGTTGCGTTGGCACAACCTGTTCCTTTTCATCATCATTATCATCATCGTCTATGTCTGTTTTAAAGGATAAAGGTGCACCTTTGCTTTCGAGCTCTTGATTATAACCCATGAAAACATCATCCTTAACATCAAAGGATTCCAACTGTGATGCAGGTATCAATTCCTCATCATCATAGTCATCATATCGCAATATATCAATTGACGAATCTTCATTCTACAAGGATGTTGTCGTATTTATTGATGGCGCAATGAGTGGTAAACCCGAAATATCTTGCAAATGATGATGTGCAATTGTTTGATGATGACTGCTATTATTATTATTATTATTATTACTGCTCTGACTCATTTTTTCCTTTTTTATTCGTTGCTTTAAATGTACTTTTGCGTGTCTTTTCTTTTCATCAGATCGAGCAAATTTTCGACCGCATGTGTCGCATTGGAATGGCTTTTCACCTATTTGATTTTTTTAAATAATAAAATTTAGTGCAAAAAATTAAATTAAATTTTTTTATGAAATTACCTGTGTGTGTTCGAATATGAGTTGTTAAATGATCTGATCGACTGAAACTACGCATACATATACGGCACTGGAATGGTTTTTGACCTGTATGTATGCGAATATGTCGAGTAAGTTCATCGGATCGTGAAAAACGTCGATCGCATTTTTCAACTGGGCATGCATATGGGCGCTCATGAACTGGTGTTTTACTTGGTCGATTTGGATATTTACGAGGTTTTACAGGGACTAATTTCAATGGTATGGGACTTTGTTGATAAACTTGAGACAAAATTTCATGACCTTTACTTGTAGCTTGATTATATTCAGCCAATTGAATTGCGTATTGTGTTTGTGTTTGCATAAGACTTGAATCGCTTGTTTGGCAGGAGTTTGGTGTCGAATAAGGCTCCTGTTTCGGTATTAAGACTGAACTTGATGATGTTGATGAAGCTGATTGTTCTTGTTGTACAAATTGACTTTGTTGGCTCTGCTGTGGTGAGCCATATTCAACAGGTGAATCAAGCCATTGATATTTTGGAGCATTTAAACTTTCACTTCGAGAATATTGATGCATCTCTTGTTGCTGTTGCATATCTAAGGAGGAGAGTGAAGTTGGTACTACACATGCGCCATAACTGTTCGGTTGCTTCAAAAGCAGACTATTTGGATCCATATTCAATCCTAATAATTCAACTTGATGATGAGGTCGTTCATCATAGTGATGAGCGTGCGTATGATGACTACTGATTGGAACGTTTTGTGGGGTGCTGGCAAACACTTGCGATGAATTTGATGTTGATGAACTAAAGAGACTAAACATCGGCTGCTGGAAGAGAGTCTTATCGGGACTTGGAAGTGTCCAATTTAGGCTTGAAGTTGATGGTGGCGACATCTGACTTGGCATGATGGTCAAATGCGATGAGACATGTGTAC
The DNA here is from genome assembly GCA_018290095.1 of Polypedilum vanderplanki. Lineage (NCBI taxonomy): Eukaryota > Metazoa > Arthropoda > Insecta > Diptera > Chironomidae > Polypedilum > Polypedilum vanderplanki. The sequence continues at coordinate 18,149,578 of CM031379.1, forward strand.
CACTTATACCCATATTGCTGCTACTGTTACTCGGACTAGCGGCTGGACCTGAATTTGTTGAAAAGACACCACGATATGAAATTTTATTTTCATGATGATGATTGTTTGATTGTTCATTTGGTGTATTTTGTGTGCTTGTGTTATGCATATGATCATGATTTGTTTGTTGATTGATATGAATGAAATGATTATTGCTATTATTGTTACTAGTATTATGATTATGGACATGAAGGTGAGAATTTTGAGAGTGATTATTGTGAAGTGTTTGAAGCTGATGATGATGATGGCAATTGTGTTGTTGTGGCTGCTGGCGTGTTGAAGGAACATACGAATGTGAATGAACACTATTATTACTTGTTTCTTCCTCGACTACAATTGTCGGTGGCGTAATTCTTTCTTGCTTTGAAGGACTGCATAAGCTGACAGCAGGACTAGATGTCGTTTGCGGTTCCAATGATAAGTCTTCAGATTCTATTGAGCCTGAGAACGAAAAAAATAATGTAGTAATTACTTATACACATTAATCTTATTGTGATATCATTGTTCTTATAAATATTTAGTATAAAACAAAGCATGAACCGTATATTATCTCAAAGAAGTTTTTATTCCTTTGTAAAAAATTTCCTCTTAAAATGAATTAATTCTATAAAAGTAAGTACTTATATGAAATTTTTCAAAACAATTTTAAAATGACTTTAAGCTACTGATAATATATTTCCTTATTTGAATAAACTAAGATATTTCTTTATATGAGAGAAGAAAAATTATTAGCAATATACAGGAATAACTTGCATTTAAGGCTCTATTTTAAATTTTTCTAACATTACTATCTAAATAAATAAACATAATGAGTAAAATGAATATCTTTGAAAATATATTTTTACATTTCATACAACAATACTTTAATGAGGAAAAATTGTTTTATACTTTGATTAAAATGTTGCTTTTAAACACTTGATAAGTAAATCTATAAATTCATATTTCAAGAGATCTTTACCCCGTGTAACCAAAAATACGTTACAACATGCCGCTAGCATGCCGCGGCATACCAAAGGCATGTTATAACGTATTTTTGGTTACACGGGTACGATTGAAAAAGATCTTTTATTTAATATCGAATTACTGTATACTTTCTTTAAAAGTATGCTTAAATCTTAACTTTTATGAAACAGAAGCTGCTAGAACAAAGTTTTAAAATAAATTAAATAAAATTATAACATGCAAGCATTTATAAATGAACATCATATTGTTAATGATGATTAATAAGCTTTTATCGGATTTATTTTTCAAAAAAGAAAGCAAAAATCGAAAGTTTATGTATTAATAAAAGTTTGATTATTTGATAAAAATGATGATCTTGAAAGAATAAAGTTTGTTTCTTATAAACATTTTGATTTAATTGCTTAATAATTTTTCAAATCGCAGTTGGAATGCAAATATGCAACAATATTTGTGTATAAGCAAAACAAAAGAGAGAATGAAAATATTTATGAATAATTGAATGCAAAAGAGAAGCATTAATAAACACTCTTGGTAGTAGCAATAAAAGCGAGAAGTCAGCGTCTATATACAGATGTGTGTAAGAGATCTTGAAATTCAGCAGACTATTTGTAAACATTTTATGCATCTTGGCAGAGATAAACGTGAGTAGTGGCGAAAAATATAGAGTGGAAAGCAAGCGAAGGTTGGCGATCGTAGTATGTACGATAAACCAAAGAAAGAAAAAAAATCATTCAGAATTAATTGATTTTGTTTGCGCGCTGTAACTCACGGGAGTTGAAAATTGACAATAATTTTTAATGCACACTTGAATGCAAAATGAATTATGTTATACTGTTCTGATTTAGAATCAAGCATGGTGATTAAATTATTATTAATAGATTTAATATTAATTCGCAACATCTATGATTTATTACATTTAAAAGAAAACGAGTCGTACTTCTGTATGTATCGTAAAACTTGTTCATCTGTATTAAATTAAACTTCTGTTTTCTATTGAAAATTCTTCAAAAATTCTGAAGAATTAATTTGTAAAAAAGGTTTTTGAAAAGTTTTTAGGATTCTATTAGGCAAGTGACCCAAAAGTTATTATGTTTTAGTTTTTCAAGCAAATTGTCATTGAATGAAAAAGCCGGCGGTAATAATTATTTGTATTTAAATAATTAATTTGTGTTTATAAAATATATTATAAAACTTACCAGTAATGATAGGAGGCTCAACGACAGTCGATGGACCGAAAAATGATGGGATATCACTAGATGTAGTGACAGGCGTATTTAAATCGCCTGTTTGAAGTTGTTGTTGACTACGATCAGCTGGCTGTTGGGTCTCGTGAATATTTAATGTGGGATGATGTGTGTGATGCCCACTTGTCGATGTTGATGTTGTCGTTGTAGCGGTTGATGATGAGACAACTGTTGATTCTGTCTTTGATTGGGTCACTGAGGTTAAGGAATGTGAGCTACTGTTTGATGTGTTTACGGTGCTAGTTGGCTGCTGATGAGCCGCAGAGTGCTGCATTTGCTGCTGATGATGACTGCTTAATAATTGGGTTTGCGACTGCGTATGATGATGATTGTTGTTAATTAAATGATTATTATTGTTGTTTAAACTAAATGAATTTGCGGTTGTTGCAGCTGTTTTAAAGAGACTGCACGTATCAAAGCTCAATACATTAAAATGAGCTGCAGCCGCACTTTCCGTCAACAAATATGCATGATGCGATGGAGTCACAAGAGTTTCCAATCCTTCCATAATCATGGCTGTAGTTGGCGCTGAAGCAGCTGGAGAACTGCCTGTAAAATACAAACATAGACATATTATGAGATCTAAATAATTCAATTACAAGGTCTCTCTTGTTTTATTCCCATTAATTGAAACTATTTCTGTGAGAGAGAGAGAAATAGAATGAGATAGAGACAGAGAGAGAAAAAAAATAAAAGGTCTTTAATTAATTAATTTAATGTCTTTTAAACAATTGACACTTGACTTCTGTCGCACATCTACATTTACAGAAAACTCGAATGCCACAATATTCGTTCAAATTGAAATGTACTCATATATGAGCTTAAAAATAAGATTTTTGATGTTTTTAAACATACATTTTTCTACTTAATTAAAACAAATCTAAAGTATTGTTTCAAAAATAAGATAGAAAGAGACATAGCTTAGTTCACGTATATATTGAATATCAAATATCGAATTCCAATTAACAATTTGTTATGATATGTTTTTTTTACGTAATTGGATGGCAATTTTATTAATGGAAATTTATATACTATTGAAAAGACATCATAACATATGTTTAAAAGTTAAAGAATTGACGTAACAATGTCATTAGCATCACAAATCAATTATTATTAATTAACAAGTCTTTTCGGAAATATATCTATAGGCATGTTTCCTGTGTGAGAATAAACATTTTTAAGATAAGAACATGATGAAATGATGAAAGGTAGGTAAATTTCTTTTTTAGTCTTGATAATTATAATGATAAACATTAACTTGTTAATTTTTATACTGATTAGTTTTCTATTCAACGATTCTCATTAGTTTTGAATGAGAACTCTAAGAAACAATGATCAAAAGTGCTAAACTCTTCCACATACATTGAAAGGTGTTTTTCACATTACTATTTAAAAAAAGTCAACTTAAAACGCGATACGCCCACTCGGGGATAAACGTATTTTAAAAGAAGTTAGTATTCATCAAAAAGTATAATCGATTGGTTGCCTCTCTTCTCTTCATTTCCACTTCCTAATTTGGAAACATCACTTTGAAGAAAATAAGAAAAAAAATGTTTTTATCTTTCGTTTCTCAACTTCTTCGTCGAATACAATTAATGTTGCTCAAATTTGGATTTCACAAGATTCCAAATTTGTATAAAAATAAGCTCTCTTGCCCAATCAACGTATGAAAAATATTTTGATTGGATTCTTTTATGAAGCAATATAACAACTTTTTTCCCTATTTTTGCGCCATCTACATACTATCATGCAACACAAAATGGATTTCACTTTTATCCAATGTTGTTATACAGGTTGCCTGTGTTGCCTGTGGTTTGAATTTACAAAAAAATCCGCTATGGAAAATCTAGATGGCGCTTCAAAACGATCTTAGCGCCTCTACAATTTCTATAGCGGATTTTTTTGTAAATTCAAACCACAGGCAACACAGGCGGCCTGTATAACAACACTGCTTTTATCTTCAAAAAATCAACATTTTTACATTTTGATTATTTTCTTATTAATGATCTCCTGGAATGTTTTCACCAATTTAAAAATCTTAAACTTTTGGATTGTCTTGATTATTGTTTTTTATTTTAAAGGCAGTAAAATTTCACACAAAAACTTTTTTTTATCACAAAATTTTCTGTTTTACGTTTCAAAAAATGATCCAATCAAAAGTTAAAATCATTATGTTAAATAATTATTGATAATATAATAGCAAAGGAATGAAAATATGCTACTGACGAAGCAACAGTTATCTAATTGACTAAAAAATAGAAGCAGATTTACTTTTGTCATCAAGTAAAAGTTTCTATGTAGCACTCACGAAGCACCCACCAGTAGGATGAAGATGATGAGAGAGAAAATATACTTTTCCAACATGGCGATATAGAGGAGCAAAAAGAAAAGGAAAACAACACAAAAATTTTCTTTTTCGCCCACGACTTGTATGGATAACTGGAGAGGAACAGTCATCTCCTGGCAATCAATGAATAAGGACATGAATAAATCATTTTCAATAGGTCTTTTTTCCAGGAAGGTTTTGAATTTAGACATACAACGAGACCTATTACCCTTGAGTATACAATAATAAGTCATGAACTGATTATAAGGTTGAAATTTTTTGAATGAAAAGCTTTATATTTTTTTATTAAGAGAGAATTTCATACTGAGTTGCTATCGGGATCGCATAGATATCAACAATTGAATTTGTTTGGGATGATAGTAACGGCATTTGATAGCAACAAGTGGGAATTTTCAAGGAAAAAGATGAGATTGCCATAGACAACAAGAGAGGCAAAATCCAAGTATTTTTCATCAATGATTTTCTTTCTCTCTCATGGATGTAAAAATTGTGTGACTTTTGAAAAGTGCGCATGTCTTCTACAAGAAAAAAATTTCATTCAGGAAAATTTCGTGCTTTTGAGCACACTTCGTTCCTGAATGATGATGCAAAAGGATCTCTATTATATTTCCCCTGGTGAAACTTTTTTTTTTGCTTGTATCTAAAAATGGAACATTGCTCCTGCCATGAGACGTAATATCAACATTGCGAGAAAAAAAATCATTCAAAAAGTGAAGAAATGTAGAAGCGGCATTTGCGGTATAAGGATGAAATAACCTTGGTAATGATTCGCATTCGTATGCCCTTCTCTGACGTCATATTTATCCTTCATTCACTTTCTCTTCATTTTCTGTGCTTCTCAAAGCTTTTATCCTTTTATTACAATGTTAAATATGATTTCTTAATTATACCTAACCTCATATGTACAACTCTAAACTAAACTCATCATTAGTCAGTAAACATTTTTAATGAATAATGGAAATATATACATGAAGTTGCGTTGAAAGTGTAAAATGAAATAAATTTTTTCAATTGAGATGAGAGGCACTAAAAATATAGCAACTGATGTGAAGCATTAAGCGACATCATGAAAAGTAATTAAGTAATCTCATCACTACAGCATCTTCTTTTTCTTATTCTTCTCCGTCGCAGAGAGTAGAGAAAAAATTTCTCTTATGAGTCAAGGGATTGATTTACGATTTTTACTGCGCTGTTTTTGTCACTGTTACACATATTTTTGGAATATTATTTCTCACTTTTACATCGTAAATATTTATTTGCACACACAAGAGAAAAAGTTAAATAAATAAATCACCAAAATAAAAAAAAAGAATGAGAGGCAAGAGGTTTAAGAATAAATGCTAATTAATGGGTGCTAATGTTTACTTTTGAGTAGCAGAGAAAAAAAATTTATGAAGCTATTTTTGTGGAGAAAATGCAGTAGAAAAAAAATTATTTTTAGTTATTTTCCGCCGGTGAATTATTCAACACGAGGTAAAGTTAATAATGAATCACAGGTGAATTTTTAAAAGTAAAATTTTTAATAAAATATTTACCTTAATATCCAATAGAAAAAATTTTATTTTTTTTTCAATTTTTTATATTTGATATAAAATTGGAAAATTCCCAATTGAAAGTTTTTTATTATTTTGGGGAATAATTTGTTTTCTTCTTTTAACTTCACTTTTACCACCTACGCGCACACACTGATTTTTCATTCACAAAAATATTAAGAGCGTAAAATATTTATTTGTAGATTTGGTTTTTTCTTTTCTTGTTACACAATATTGTTCATATTAAAATAATAATTGCATTGAGGCTGTATACCTATCGCCCACTAATAAAAATAAATTTAGTTTTAAGCGGCTAGGAAACTCAAAATTTTCAATTTATCGGTTAAATGCGAATTTTTTATTATTATTTCCCCTGTTTTTATTTTACTTCAAGATTTATATTTATGCTTTTTTGGGTGGGTGATAAAACACGCGTCCAGTTACGAAAATTAAATTCAATTTAATTTGTTTGTTTCTTACTCTTTAATAAATATATTTCTTTTTTTTTCTTCTCTTTTTCAAACAATACAATTGAGCGCTTGAAAATTCCTCCAAACGACTCAAATACTGAAATACAACTAAAGCGTTTCAGAAAGCTAGCAAAAGATTTTTATGAATGAATGCTTGGAAGTGTGTGAGAAGCACAAACACGCTGGCCAATCATTGAACAAAGTTCCCCACCGCTCAAGTCAGAAAAAGAGAAAAAAATCGATGAGAGAATTTTTTACGCAATATGCGCGTGTGTTGGTGTCTTTTTTGAGAGAGCAAAAGTTTCGCTTTTTCATGAATGAAACCGCTTTTTTACACATTTACAACAACAACACAATGTGTTTTTTCATTCCGAGAAAAGGAGATCATCAAGTGACGTCATTAGACTTTTGGCACGCGATACAAATAACGAAGGAGAAGAAGAGAAGAATAAATCGAGAGAACTGTTGCTTGCTTGCTTTGCTGCTTCAAAGCTTGTTTTAGTGTGAGCGACAGAGTGTTAGTGAATAATTTAAATATATATAGAGAAGAAAACTTTATTATGCATTTTAAATATATAGTTTTTTTATATTCTAATTTTCAATGTGAACGGACAAGAGACTCGAATAAAAAAAAAGAGAGAGCGGTTGATGCAACACATGTTTTTCGAATGCAATTTTATTGGCAAATTTATACATTTTTTGAAAATAATAATTTGATTTTTCAATGTTTGTTATCGTAAATTATTGAAGAGTGTAAAAAAAATTTAAAAAATTGCAACATTTAGAAAGAATATATAAAAATATGTTCACACATTTTCTGTTTTTGTGTCCCTCTCTCACTCGCTAAATCAATTTCAATATTTTTATTTTTCCGCTTTCGCTAAAGGTGTGCAAGAGAATGAATGCGGTTCTCTATTGATGTTTCTTTAATGTTTAAAATGAGCTTTTTTAAAATGTTAAATGATTTATGTTATTTGATAACATTTTGATTTACATAAAAGTAAAGGATATTAATTGAATTTTATTCATGATATTTAATATCATAGAAGTCTAAACTAGCCGTTATTTTCTTCAATTTAAATGATTTGTAATTTTTTTACCTTAATTCAATATATTCATTAAATTATGATCAGGAAACATAAAGCAATTTTGCACGAAGCAGTAATTTTCTTTAAAATTAAGCATTTAAAAATTTTAAAGCGTTTTTAAAGTGACCAAATACCCGTGTTGCAGATCGGTGTACTTAAGCGCATTTTTGGTGCCTAGATCAGTGTTTGTTACAAATTACTTAATTATCAGATTCATTTTAATGAAAATAGGTCCGTAATTTAAAATATATGGATCGAGTTAATTTTTCATTATATGAGAAATTGGTCCGTAAAGTCTCGGTATATAGGACCATTGCGAGTCAAATTTAATTTTTTGTAAAACATTTTTTTAGTTTCAAATGATATAATAAATTTAAGTTGTAGCGAAAATCATTTATTTAGCAGAAATTTTTTATTTTGGTTTAATTGTTTATATAGAAATATAATCCATTAAAACTCGAGTTATGTAACTGTAACGAGCGATTCTTAATCGTTTGACATTCCGATTTCTTTGTAAAGTATTGTTTAATTGTATAATAACGGTCGAGTCAAATTCAACTACATGTGTTGCGCGACAATAGTTTCAACATTTTGTTGCGTGACAAATGTTGTACAACAAAAAATTTTGTACAAATTTTCAATATGAAAAAGTAATTCGCAATTTCCCAAGTTATATGACTAGTGACAGAAATATAAATAAGCGTCGCCGCACTAACTTTTTAGCACAAATCAAACACAAAAAACCGTAAGTCTCTAGCTATCATAGTTTTCGAGATCTCAGAGGGACACCTGACCAGTCGAACAGCCAAAATGAATGTATAAGCTGCATTGTTGTTCCAAAAATGCGCTAAAAATTCTTGATTTAAATTCAAATTAAAACTTCTAGAATGTTTTTGTTAGCGATTCTTCTTCCCTTTAAGTTTGCTTTTGCAAAAGTTTCTGGATAAAGAATTTAAAAATAGCTTTATTTTCCACAACAAAAATTTTCATAAACAACGATTCATATTTTTTCACAAAAAAATTTAATTAAGATGGAATTTATTTGATGACGATGAGTTGAGGTGCTTTTTTGAAATTTATGGAGCAGCTGATTTTTCTATTCATATCACACTTTTTTTGTGTCTCAAGTCGTTGTGTTGAATTCTACTCATTTATTAACAGAAAATAAAATTCTTTTTCTGTTTAACAACACTGATGGGATGATTTTGTAATCTTTTTCAGAAATTTGGAATTTTTTTCACCTTGTAGTCATGTTTAGTTGTCAGGTTACAGATTTTTTAAAACTTTTCTTAAAATAAAATAGCATAAAAAATCATACACTGTTGTATATTTTTCTTGGCTTCAATGAATCTTTGAATCATAAATCTTTTATGCTTTTAATTTTTCTGATTGTCCAATTTAACTTATTTTATTTTAACCTATTTGAGTTCAGGATATTAAATAAATATCTTTTAGATATAAATTTTTATTAAATGCGCTTTAACGCTTGAAAAGTATCATAATAAAAGCACTTTTGTGTTGAATTGTTTTTTTGATAAAAATTTAAAAATCCCTCTCTCGTGTATACATTTTATTTTTTTCTCGCATGAGAAGCAATTTTCTCTCGACAAAACACACAGTAAGAAAATATATCACATATTTTCATATTATTATTATTATTGTAGAAGAGAAAAAAATATTTTTAGAAAAAGAGCATTTAGAAGTGAAAATAGATATGTGGCTGAGAGTCTGAAATTTCATTAGCAGAATGACATTAAATTAAAGAAAAATGTGTGTATGAAAATTAAGCGAGTCTTCATAGTAAAATTTCATTATAGCGCATTGAAATAGGTGTAATATTAAAGACAAATTGTCAATTAATAACTAAAACTTATTGATAACCTTTTTTAGCACACAAAAAAGTCTTTTTTTTCATAATCCGTGAAATTTATGGGCAAATGCTCGTCAAATTTATATTTCTTAAAAAAATATAATTTTAAAATGAATATGTACAGCCACGATAGAAAGTAATGTTGCGGATCAGAGGTTGGATATATTCTACTGTATATATAATTTTACAAAAAATCATACAAGTGATTTTTTAGTAGAAACATTTTAACTGTCAAGACGCCATGCGTGATACATTTTGTTGACTCATCAAGTTATACTTAGTTTATAATCAACAAAAAAAATGTGTATTTTATATAAATACAATCTATGTTTAACAATATCTTTTATTTAAAAATATCTACAATCATAAACAATTGAAAATTGATTTGCAAAATTAAGAATTTCGTACGTCATTTACTTATACCGGCAATTGAAAATATCTATTTTTAAGCATATGATACAGCTTTGCATTTTCTTTTTCGTACTTGCTATCATTCGCGATATACAGTGAAATAAAAATAGTAGTATTCGTATTCTTTCTCTTACATCAAGCGTCTCTTTGACGTAAAGAAAATCGTGTTTTTCTTTTGTTTTCTATGTTACTATTTTTGACTGTGTAGCTGAATATAACCATATTAAGGAGGCAAAATATACGCATGTATCATCGTCATCTCTCTCATGATGAAGCAGCAACCACCTGAGAGTTTTATTTTAGAACGTGCATAAAACATGTACATGCATGCATATTTATAATATTAAATATATATTTTTATATTAGTGCGTGATAAAACTCAATGACATCATTAGAAAAATATTAATGGTTTGTAAGAACATGTGTCAAATACAATTTAGCTATTATTAGTATTTGCTATAAATTTTTGACTAAAATAGAATATTCTATTTGTAGCAATAGCAATTTCTATTCTATATTACTTATTCATATAGTAAATATTTGATATTTAAATTTTCACACTTTCATTGCAATAACATTTTTCAATATCACATATCTTCAAATTTAAAGTCTGTATTCTTTAACCTCGTCTGAGAAAAGTGTGATAAATGTTTATTGAATAATTTCGTAGGATCAACAAGTGATTTTTTCTTTAGAAATTTGCATATCTGTGAAGAGTGTACCAGGAAAACAGGAATAAATTTTAAAAAAGAATTTTTTTCTCTTTCTAAAAATATTCAAAGTGAAAAAAATTTTATATCATTGAAAATTTTCCATATTTTCTTATCGTTAGGTAAATAAGCTCATCTATCACATGATTACATGAAAAATCCCCAAAAAATTATTTTTTCAGTAACAGGACAATTGAAATAAAAATAATAAAGATATTTTTAAGGCATTTTTTGAACTACATTAGAAATTTTTCGGTATCGTTTACACGCGATATCATTGCAATATAAACAGACCATAATAATAGAATAAACAATTGATGGGCAAATAGTCTATTTTTATACATATGACTCTAATCACTCACTCTCTTTTCCACTTTCGTAGGTACATATCTGACTAATTTGCTATGTCGTAGTAGCATGAGTTACGTACAATTTTAGAATTGCGTTCACAAACTGATTATATTAACCATATATTTTTTGTTACACATATTTTGAGGTAAAATATCATATAATGAATTTTTTTTATAATTTTTGATTCTTTACGTCAAATATATTCGTTGACATATAAAACTGATATTCTAGAAAATCGATAATATTTTATCATTATCGTCATACATAGTGTGCCATTAAGTCTTCTCTCTATATGACGCTTAATGGGCCTTGACAATGGCTTTCAAATGAAAAAATGTTATCAAAAAAATCACTGGACATGCGCATAGAAGTGCTAAAATACAATATTAAAAACAACTCATTGAGAATTTATATTGAGAAATAATCAATAAATAATCGCATATGCTAGCCAGCTGTATTGCTAGTAAAAAAGTTTTTAGTTAATTCTTATTGAAAACTTATTCAATAAAAATGGAGCATTAGAGAAAATATTTTCATAAAACTCCTGAATTGATCTTTTAAGTTGATGTTTTTTTCATTATATGTACAAATAGCATGAATGAAAAAAGATACTTTTGCACTGTATGTGGGCGCACGTAGGCACGTGTTTTGAAAAAAGAATCTTATTTTCCCATCCCTCTCGTTTTTTCCCTCAAATGGAAAAAAATTGATAAAACATACTTTTAGGACAAAAAATCCTTTTATATTCAAGCAAATTGTTCAATATTTTTTCAGAAATAAAAATGTTCAAAACCACCCTAAATAATGAAAATAAAATTTTAATGTCATATTTGTTTTCTTATAAGTAAGATATTGTTTTTTTTTATAATTTTAATCACAAAAAGATTAAAAAACATTTTTACGCCCATGTTTTCATTCATTCATACCTTTTAAAAAAAGAAAATCAAACACAAATTTGAAATTGTTGTTGCATTTTCTAGTCCTTAAAAAATCCAAATGACGTCATTTCATTCATAAAATTTTCTCCAGTACATGCTCAAAAAGTCTCGTCTTTGAATGTATGCAAGTGAGTGTTTATAAAAATACCTTTTTATGTGTGTATGTGTGCTATACTAGCAATATGATTCTAAAGCACAATATCCTCCTGTGCGTTTGCGTTATCAAGAATCAATAAAGAAGTCTTTCTTTACGTAATCAAAAATTTCATACTAAATGTGTATTTGTGTGCTTGACTACAAAGGGCCATGCGTTAATTTTTTCATTTGTACTTTCATTCATTGCAAATTTTTATGAATGAATTTCATTTTTTCTCCTTTTTCTTTGATAGAATAATGTAGGGGAAATCTTTACCCCTTGTTGAACAATAAAAAATTCATTCATGAAAAATTTACGCTTTGTGCGTGTGTACGAAAAAGTTATAATGGTAAAATTTACTCTCTTTTACCTACGATACCCATTAAAAGTCAATGAATTTCGTATGACGTAAAATGAAAAAAATAAATATATATTTATTCTATAGAATTTAACCATTTAAAGGTAATTTTTAGATAATTTTTGTACAAGGCATAGTACGCAGATGCAATTTTAGAGCTTCAAATGTCAGAAAAGCTTTTCAGTCGTATAGGCATAATGATTATTTACCAATTATTTAAAAATGTCAAAGTTCAACTCATAGCAATGTTTAAAGGTCATATGTATGTTTGAATTTAGTATACATTCTATGTTTTTCGATGATTTTCATCGCATATGAATCAACATGTTGACGCTCTCTTTTTCTTCCTTATTCTCTCTCTCATACAAAAAAATTTCCACGTCAAATAAGAGAGCGCAAAATACGAGAAAATGTGTATAAATAATCATCGTCATCATTTTGTAGAAAAGTAAACGAATATGTCCTGAATAGGCAATAAAAAGTAGAAGAATTTTTGAAATTTAAAGATGAAATATTTCTAAAAATATAATACAACAGCTCATAATTTTCACAAAAAGTAAAATAGGTTGTATAAAATGTTTTATTTTTAACAGCGATAAATTTTCACACATTGTGTACGACATCCAAAAAAATTCATTTTTAAAAATTATTTGCACCTGCATATTTTTTAAATATTTCATTAATTTAAAATAAAATTTATACTTATATCCTAAATATATTTAGTTACATTTTTTAAATATTTTATTATAAGAATAATGCGCTTTATATATAAAATTTCTTTTCTGAGTTTAAACAAAAAAACGTGAAATTGATTATTTTTAGAAATTTCCGTGAGGAAAATGAAAAGATCACACTACAGTCCACTCTACCAGAATTCAATGGATGTATACAATATGAAATATATCAGCATAATCATTTACGTTATATCGTAATTTTATTTCGCGGAGGATGAAAAATGAGAATAAAAAAACTGTTTGACCAAAATCGTGGGCAATATGCGATTGGTGTTTAAAAATATTAATCTATTTTTAGGAAGAAAACGTAGCCGAAGTTAAAAATAAATTCAATGATGGTTTTTTCAGCATTTCTGTGCTAATAAAGTAAACATATGAGCTGGATAGTTTATTCAAGTATAATTTTCTCATTCTCAAGTTATTTCATACACGTTAATGAAAATTCTTCTCTCTTACATTGGCATTGAAAAACATTTGTTGATTTAGTAAATATTGAGCTTAAAGACATTTTATACAAAAGATTGTATCCTATAATTGCACTTCAATAGACTAACTTTTAATTTGATTATGATATCACAAATAATAAAATTTAAATCAATTATTTATCTTATTTGCCATTTTGGATTATATATAGGCGTCAATTGAGCAATATTAAAAAGGTTCTATAATAGTATATCATAATTTTTATTAAAATAGAAAGCAGTTTAAGCAGTACTTTGTTTCATTGTTATTTTTTAATAGGGTTCGGACTCGTATGCATGTAGTCAAGTACATACGCATGTATTTTTGCAAGTTGCATGCAAGTTAATTTTCCTAAAAATTTCTCTAATTCATTCAGATTTAATTTTATTTTGATTAAAACTTTAACAAATTTAAGAATCGTAACTTTTTATTTAAATTTAGTAAATTTTGATCAAAATAGATAAAATTTGAATGAATTAGAGACATTTATAGATAAATTAACTTGCATGCAACTTGCAAAATACATGCATGTATTACTTGACTATATACATGCAAGTCCGAATACTATTTTAAACTAAAATTTCGCCCCATCCACTCATTCACTCAAGTTTACAACTCCCTGTTTATATCATAACATTCCATTTTTACAAAAAAATAATAATCTTTTTAATTATCTTTAATCGTGGTAAGTTTGATTTTACACTATACAGTTTTTACTCGTAGATATGAGTCATAGTCAAAATAAGCTTTCCTTACCTCATCACCATTCGCTATATCAAGTGAGTAATAAGTAAATATTATGATCAGTTTTTATGACGTCGTAAGACATTCGCTACTACATCATATTACCGTTGATGAGATTTTCTTCATCAGTTTATTTTTAACTAAAACTTTTTTAAAACAAAACATTTAAATGTTTGAGTTTTTAGCGCATTTTCCATCAGATTTAGAAAAATGGCGCTATTGTCCCCACTTTGTCTGTCCGTCTGTCTGTCTGTCTGTCTGTCTGTCTGTCTGTCTGTCCGTCTGTCTCCGTAACTAGTCTTTCAAAAAACGGTTTTTCTCAAAACTTTTTGCACCAATCTGTTGGTTCTGTTTATGAGACCGGTGTAACGGAAGATTTCCGCGAGATTCGTTCTCCATGCCGAGCTATGGCATGCATATGGTGGACGTCCACCACATGGACCAAAAAAACTTTTTTTCACCAAAAAATCTTATAATATCATAAAACATAGAAAAAACAAGTCAAAAATGATTTTTTGACATTTTATCCTAAGTGTATGCATGTGCCGCACAGGTGCATCACATGGACCAAAAATCGAAATTTTCCAAATATAGGCATATTTATACTCGTTGGAAAGGTCTTGAAGCGTACAATAAGATAACATAAAAAGTTTTTAGATTGGTGTTGACCCAAGGGCATGCATGTGGTGGATGTCCATCACATGGAACAAAAATTTTTTTCATCCAAAAATCTTGAAATGTCATGAAACGTCGAGAAAACATGTCAGAAGTAGTTTTTGGATATTTAGACCCAATTGTATGTTTTAAATTGTACAGACTTCAAAAAGGCCGGAATAAATTTTTTTGAAACTTTCAATGAATTTTGAAACAAAACTAATCTGTTGCGGGAAAATGCGCTTTTAACACGTCACTGACGGTTAATATTACTGATTTTTTACATTTTTAATAACTTTTCAATATTATTGCCTTCAAATGAACTTATAACTGTAACACTATCAACTCATTAATTTTATTATATTTAAAAATGAATTTTTAGAAATTAAGATTTTTTAAAATTTAAATAATTTTTGTAGAAATTTTTATTCAGTTCAATTTTATCAAAATAGAAATGATCCATCAGAAAAAGCGTTCAATACATGTAATAATTTTATATATACTAAATAAAAAAGAATTCAGTTATATTTATTCTTTTCAAAAATCTTCTTGTATTTCACTCGATCATTCATAATCAACAGCAGCACTTTCGTATTTGTACTGAATGCCTTGCAAGCAAGGTCAATAAAATAAATGGAAGGTGTTGTATACTTTTCTTCTTATGACTAATAATTCTTTAAAACTTATAAAGCGAATAGCATGGAAAGGTAGAACGGGAATAATTATGAATGTCACTCTTGGAGACATTTATGAGGTACAGTAAAATAATCTTTAATTGACTTTTTCACTTCATCATTGATACAGCGTAGTTTAAAATTTTATTTGTCTGTCTGTCTGGGCAGTTTCTTAACTGAGTAAGTACTTTTTTCAACTACATCACTGCAAGTCTTATAATCTAGACATTTTGAAAACCAATAAAAAAAGAACAATCGTGAATAAATGAGATGAACTTGAAATATTTTTAACACATTATATTTATGTATGTAAAGCAAGAGAAGAAAAGTGGTTTGAAAAATTTTTCGACAAAATTATGAATAAATACTTTGAAAAACAAACAAATATAAAAAAGCTAATGAATTTTTAATTGTCGTCAGTTTTTTCTTGTTATGCTATTTTTGAATTTTGTCTTACATTGATTTTTAAGAGTGCAAAGAGTGATAAAAAAGAAAAAAATTTGACTGTCAACTTTCAACACTCACTATGTATGTTATGCGGTTGAAAGATTTTGACTTGAACGATCATTTTGCGGCACATCATGTTTTTTATTTTCTATTATTCAAGTCAAATTAGTGAGTTATTAAAAATTTATGCTATAGGAGGTTTTTAAAATATTGCCTTTTTCTTATTCCTATTTTAAATCTTTCAATATCTTTCTATAGCACCCCTTTATCCAATATACCAATATAAAAGGAAATAGAAAAAAAAATTTAAAAAATTCAATAATTTTAATATGTTTATCGCGTTAGAACATACATAATGTTGTAAAATAAAAAAATATATCAATCTCGTCGCGGATGATCGGACGATTAGAGCGCATTTTTGCCTAACAGATCAGTATGTTTGTTAACAAAATTTCTCATATTTTTAGTACTATTTTCTTGATTATAAGTCGTTTTTTTCGTTCGACCACCCTTGGGTCAACACTTACCCAAAAAAACTCTTTTGATGGCTTACCTACACGTCAAGACCTTTCTAACAAGCTATCAACCACCTCTCCACGACTTACCGTTGTCGAGTTATGACTGACCCAGCCAGCCAGCCAGCCAGCCATCGTGAGCCTAATAGCGTATTTTTTTGCAAAAATGCGCTAAAAAAATTTTTTTTAACACTTCATTTACTTTAATTTTAAAATAAAATTTCTTACTATATGGGCAATTTTAAAATTGGAAAAAACGAATTGCAATTCTTTCTCAACTTTTTTTTGTTTGAATTTTCGAAATTCTTTAATGAACATCTTTTTGTTTTTTTCCAAATGCTTAATTTATTTATTTTAACACTATAAACAATTTAATTCAATATAATATTGTATTTTTAACTCCAATTGAAGCTTTTTTTGAAGTAGACATCATTTTAAATGAAAATTGAAATTCCTTTCGTCAACATTTTTTGCATTTCGCGATTTTCAAAAATCGCTTTTGTGTTAGAACCTTACAGAAATTTTATTTTTAAAAATTGAATTTTATCTAATTCTTCTATGATCAAACTCTGGATAGGCATTGTATTAAATTTTATTTTTGAGAATCAAAATTTTGGAAAATCTTAAATTAAGGTTACTAATGCTCGTGAACCATAATTATTCGAAATAGAAGCAATAAGGCGTAAAGTGATATCGTAGATTCGACTTTTCTTAATCTTTTCTAATAGATTAGAACAAGTAATAATGGAAAATAAAAGATAATTTCAGAGTTTTCAAAAACCTCAGTCTAATTTGAATTTTAGAATTGCCCATATTTATCCGCCATTTAAAATCATTCAAAAGATTGTTGATAGTGTAGTACTATCTACACAGACATTTATTATTGTAACAATTCAACATAACAATATCCAAGCTTAGCGGTTGTTAAAGTTTTTTGATTTGAGTATATAAAGAAAAAAAATCTATCTTTTCTTTTTCTAGTGAGAATTATTTCTTTTCATAAACGTCTGCAGTCTCATATAATAGATGTGATGAAGTACTCAACTACTTTATGATAAAAACTTGAAAAGTTCTTTCATAAATACAACAAAATACTAATGAAAATTGGTATTGACACATCAAAGAAAATTTTAATTCGAATAATTCTCTTATAACTCTATTATGTTTTATTTTCTGTATGGAATAATTATAAAGATTTGTAAAGAAACGACAATAGAATTTAAGAGAAAAGCACTATTTCTATGCTGCATAGATGAAACCAATATGTAGTAGCAAATATTTTAATTATGGTATTTCAAATAAGTAATGACCTATGCACATTGTAATAAAATCCTTAAATCCTTCACTTTTAAAAACCTTGCAACAATTGAAATTAACTTGATAATGAAAACAAATATTTTAAAACACAAATATAATCCTTTCCACTCTTAATAAAATCGAAAGTTAAAGTTGAGAAAATATAAAATAGGTTAAACTTCTTTTCTTAGAATTTTTTAGAACGGAAAATTTCCTTTTCTTAGCCTTTTCAATTCTATGGAAATCATAAGCTGATTTAATTCATTCATTAATGAATTTCCCTCTCCTTCATTCAAGTAAAAACACATACAAATATCATTATTATGAAAAAAATATATTCAAATTTTTAGAAATATTTGAATGTGACCATTTACGGATAACTTAATGGAGTTTTCGTAGGTGTCTTTTATGCTTTGAATAACAATAATCATCATCTGTTGTTGCTTTATAACATATATATATATACGCATGTATGTATTTGAATTTTGCTTTAAAAAAATAATAGTTTAATACTAAGTTTTACCTAATACATATGGTATAACTACCAAAGAATGTATTTTTAAATCAAGTAATTCATTAGGAGCCTGATAATTTCAAAAAAAATTTCCACAGTTCAATAAATTTTTAAATTTCAACATTCAAATTTTCTTTCGATAAATTTGATTTATTTGAAATTAATATTCATCAAAAAGTAAAATTTTTTAATATAAATAGAAAAATGTTTTATGATAGCTTCGAATTTAACTTTATTCTTTTAAAAAAATATTTATCCAGTGATTGTGTAGGTACTTATTTTTTATCATTTTAAAGATTTTAATGATTAACTTTTCCTTATCATGAAGTATGAGTCTTAATTTAAAAAAAAAAAACACTAAAATTCTGTTGATGCTTAATTCTTCACCATTTTTCAGTAAATGGTAAAATAAAGTAAATGCGCTAAAAAATTATTTAAAATTCGTAGATAAAAAACTTTATATTGAGTTATGGTAAAATAAACAGATTATTCATTAAATGTTATATGGAAAAATAATTAATAGAGAAATAAAGTGTAAATTTTCAAACAATTTTTCAAATTGTACAGAACTAATTAACGTTGTTTAGAAAAGTTTGAATGATTTTCTAGTTGTCAGGGAATAAATCCTATTATTTATAAAATTATCATTAATTTTCGCAATATTTTCCATTAATAAGGATATCAATGAATTTAGAACGTATCAATGGCATTTTGTTTTAAGCTCTGTAAATTCATAAAACTATTTTACCTGCACTAGTGCTTCCAAACCACAGCAAAAGATCTTCACTTGGTGAAGGATGATGATAATTTCCATATAAATATGGACTTGCAGGATAATCAAATATAACTCGTCTGGAATTTGGACTTTCACCTGAAATAATTGAATTAAAAAAATCATTAATTTATAATAGGATAAATCGTGTTTTTTAAAAAGTTTAACTTAAACAACATTTTGAATTCTATGCTATAACATTTTAAAATTTAATATAATATGCAAATTTATTTTATTCAAATAAAACTTTTTTGATGATTTCATTTTACCTCAATAAAAAAAATTTTTAAAGTCAATGAATTCCAAAATTTCAGAAAAATCATGTATCAAAAGTTGTATATTTTATTGTTGATTAGTAAATATCACAAAATTTCATTTTTAATGTAAAATTTCCCGAATAAAATTTAAATTACTCTATATTGGTAATTTTTACAACATTGCAATTTAATAACTCATAGAATATGAAGCATGTAAGCTTAATATTTCACAGCTCTTTTTTACGCTCTAATTATTTTTTGCGTTTTATTTTCTTTTTTAAAATATATTCATTAGGTGCACTTGGATAATTTGTTTTAAAATATTTATGCTATAAACCTAAAGTTATTCAATAAATATCAAATTCTTCTCTTCAAAGTTGATAATTTCATTATGTACAATTTCGAACTATTATATTTGTACACTGATCAATCTCACATTGAACCATCATTAATCATAATAATTTTAAACAAAATCAATTTTTGCAAAAAATATTTAATCATAAAAATATATATTTAATGAAAATAATAAGAATAAAAGCACTTTTCAAGTATTTTGCTCTAAGTTGTAATATCACTTATATACAAGCATAATGTCAATTGTAATAGCCAGCATGTTGTCGATCGGCAGATCAACGCCCAAGCATTTTATGTACGTAAATTTTTTTTCTTTCCTTTTTATATTTTTCTCTCTTCGATCAATTATTATAGTAGAGAGGCGACGTAATCCGGGGGCTGAAAATGAGTCGCGCGCCAGTCTGTAATACTGGTATGAAAGTTCAGTGGCAGAAAAAGTGTCGTTTCGCATTGAAAGGCAAATAAAATTTATTGAAAACAAAATTCCATAATTATTATGCATGTGCCTCTCTCGCTCTTACTAGTCATTTCATGTGCGCACGGGACAAAACGAAATTGTGAATAAAAACCGGGAACGAGGAAAGATCTTTTGAAAAAAAAGAGAAAAATGAAAATGTAGAGTGCAGAAAACCACTTGTCACATGTGATGCAATAAATTCATATTTAATTTATTTTATAATGAAAAACAACATTTTCAGCAAAGTGGAATCAAAAATGTTAATTTAGTTGGTGCACAGAGATATTGCAATACATCTTTCTCACTCTACAGTCGTCTCCTCTTAATATAAATATATCTGTGAATGCAATTTGCAATACGAAAGAGACAGGATAAGGAATGCTTAATGATAACATGTGACATTGCGTAGTATGGCATTAGTATGATCGGAAAAATAAAATAAATTTAATTATTTATTCATGTTTTAATTACGATACTTGGATTTTGAATTGCATATGTAATCACTGACTTATTATCAAGTTGTAGCAAGTTTGATTTGTTATTTTTTTGTTCACAAGTGAAATAATCTATGAAATAAAACTTCTTTTCGAATATCACATGAATAAATAAAAATGCAATCATTTTTACTTTCAAGCTTTACAAAGCTTTACTTTTAACAAAGTTTAAGTTGAATTGATGTCCAATCAGTATCAGTTCAAAAGTTTATTATGGTATGTTCAAACTTTCATTCACAATTTTAGCAATGAAAAGGTCAAAGCTTTTAACGACAGTTTATAAAGTTTTCTTGAAAGATATATTTATTAACAAATATAAAGATATTTTGTACATTGCAGCATATGAAAAAAATGTTCTCACTTAAGTAAGTGGGAAGAACAAAATGTAATTCAGGAACAAATTTATCAATTAAAAAATAAGTCATATGTTTAAAATAATGAGAGTAAATGCAATCTTTTATAATATAAGCTAATTCTATTGCTGTGATTTATTAATAAAACCTGATGGAATTTTATCTCATATTATCATTCAACATGTTTGTTTTAATAAATTTTTATGCACAAATGAGTCAATGATATACATTAATTAAATGAAAAAAAAACAAACTAATTCTTGCGACATGAAAAAAATGTGAAGAAAGTGACAATTTTATTTGCTTGATAAGAAATTTATGAGTTACTAATTTAAATGCTTGTTCTTTGAGACAGATTAGTAAAGTTATAAATTTTTAAAACTTAGTTTTTGTGTCAAGAAAAATGGAAAAATTTAAATTATTCAAGAGTTGAAGATATTTTTTTAAAAAATTGGTTTGAATTGTGTATAGAAGAAAATTTTAATTGTCCTTAGCGAATGATACTTTCAAATTGATTACTAAATTTTGATTATCTTATGAATTCTATTTAAATCTAAGCGGATTATCAAAGATAATGATTGATCTTAATGGTTTTTATATTGCAAAGTGATTTTTACTTATCTTTGGAATTTAATAAACATGAATATAATTGAAAAATAAAATGTATATGTTGATACACACTTAGTTATTTAACCTAAAAGTTACTTGATTCTTGTCATGTATTAAAATGTAAAAGAAAAGATATTTGTGTCATGTTTTCTTCTATTTGAAAAAGAATTACCGTCGGAAAGTACAATATGTATGTAACGTGATAGGGCGGAGCCTATAATTTTTTTTAGCAATCAATACTTCATTTTAGAATTTTCCAGTTAAACATTTGTCATATAATATAATATATGTACCTTGAACTTGTGCAAATTCAGCAGCTTTTTGCAAATTAACACGCGGTCGAGTTTGAAGATTTTTACTTGATGATGGAATTGTTGATGTACTAGCAGGTGAAGTATATGATGGTGTATTTACGGTTGATGATGTTGAAGAAGACGCTGTTGAATTTTCAAGTAATAATTGTTGCACTTGTAAAATATCTACATATTCTTCCAATTGATTTTGTGATGATGATTGTGAGATCGTCAATGTTGGATTTGGTCGGTTACCTTTTCCATAATTAAAATCATAGTAAGTATATTTTTTAAAGAATTTAAACACAAAGGTGTTAAACAAAGTTTTTAGAATAAAATTTCATGAACATTTAAGGAATTCTATTGAAAATTTATTAAAATTTTAATTACTTGGTGGATATCCACTAAATGAATTTGTAGCACTATAACCATGAATCGGATGAGGATAATTCAAATGCGTTAAATTGTTATCGCTGGCAGTGTAGCTACTGTGCGTAGAATTACTACTACTGTTTATGTTGTTATCATTTGTTTCACGACGCATGGCGAGCATTTTTTATTAATAATTTTTATAACGTTCACAAAAGCCTCTAAATCTATAATTAATATTTGAAGGCCGCTCAAGATCTCCATATATGAAAATGCACTTATATTATGCACAATTTGCAAATGTAAACTTATTTCGATATCATCACGATTTTTTTTCGTTTCTCATTTGCTGATAAAATTAGATGCTCACACAATCACATTACAATTATACATAAACTTTATCATGAAATTCTCTCGCACTTGCTTTTCTTCTTTTTACAGGAAGTTGAAATTAAAAAATAATTTTTTTTCCTTGTATATTTATTTCGTTTACAGGCTCGTTTAATTTGATTTTGTTAATTTTTTTTTACTTCATAAGACACGCACATTATAAGAATTTTTCTACACTTGATTTTGATGAGATATTTTAATTATCCCAACACTTTGAGTATAATATATTTTACGGTTTTTTTCACACCGTTTGACTTGTTACGTTTGAAAAATCAGAATAAACTTTTGAATCAAAATAATATTATAGGAATTATACATTTTAAGTTGTTTTTACTTTTGAGAGATGATATTTTTTCACAAAAAAATATATATAACAATTTTCTTCACTTTATCGTGCTAACTTTTGAAAATACACTAAAGATTATGAATTGAAATGAAAGAATACTCTTCATACGTGACGTGATAAAAATAATTTGATCATTTAAGAAGAGAAAATTTTGTTAGCACGACACTGTCACTACCAACTGAGACTCTTTTGCACAAAAACTAAATTCTACCAGAAAAATGATTTTCACTCCATACAGTCAATGAAGAGAAACAAACAAAAAATATTTCTGCTTCTCTCGAGTCACAAGAAATATATATTGAAGCTATAAAGTTTCATACTTGTAGAAATGAAAAAAAAATATACGAGATATAAAAAAAGATCATTTGAAATTGTGTGTGCAACTACATGAAGAAAAATATTGTATACATCTCAGACTCGCGCGGGCTCTCTCTCTTTCTCATTTTTGTTCTCATCGTGTCGTCGTCGTTGTCGTATGTTTAATTCGTGCTCTCCCGAAAGGGAAAAGAGATTTTTTGATACAATTTCGTGACGTCATTTGAATATCCATGTGTTGCATCTTGTGCTTACTCTCTGAGAGCAAGAGAGGCTTAATTACGACGTCGAAAAGCGCCTCTCTCTATACTGCTTATTCTTTGCAAGAGTAAAAAATATATGAATGAAAATGTTCAAAATAAATTTGTTTGGTTTATGTAGGCGTTATACGGTCGTATAGATTTCACAAAACACAACAGTATGTATACAACCAATTGGTTTTTCATACAATATCTTGACTGGAAATGTTAATTTTTCTCAATTGACTCGTTCATTCATAAATATTTTATACTATAAACCTATAATTAATATTTTGCTGCTTGTTCATACGTGTGGCATTGGAAAAAAAATTACAATTTTTTAACGTGTCATGTTTAACTCAAATAGATTTACAATTCATTGAGCTTATATGGCAATGAAAAATTAGTAATGGGGTGGAGGGTAAAACACTGAAAATTTTTAAAAGAGCTTCCTATATTATTAATTCATGAATGAAGGAAGATATCATAAATGTGTGGGATTTTCTATGCTCTCCATTTTATTCTGATTAAATAATAAAACACTTTTTTTCGTTACTCATTTTTTCAATACATTTTCTCTTTCTTTTCTGTAATGCTTTTCATGCTTTTCGTTTTTTATATTATTTATTTTTACCGTTTCTGTCTCTTAGAAGTAACACCCACATATAAAATAGAAATCTGCAATTAAATTAACGTTTTCACAAAAATTACCGTCAGCAAAGTTTTCTTAATTTTTTGTTGTTACTCTAAAACATTTAAAGGACGGTGATAGCTTATTTTTATAATTGGGATTAATGGAAAAAGATGGTATTAACAATTATAATCTAACTTTCATACATCCCTACCAATAATAAAATTTTGATGACTGAATGATGCGTTTTGATTAATATTACTTTATAAACACTTAGATGCTTTAAAATTAGTATCGACTATTGAAGTTTGAATAATTAAAAGCTTTTTAATAATTTAAATTTTAAGTCTCATAAATCTGCAACTGATTTTATTTCTCAAAATAAATGTTAAAATAATAATTTAAGCTTGAATAAATCGTCTTAATAAACGTAATATATTGATGAATATTGGTTTTTTTATTTTTAGAAAGAATTCGGCCTAGATATTCAAGAGCTTTATAATTTAGCAAAAATCAAAATTTCATGCAAATAAAAATTCAATGTTTTAGCTATGGTTAATGAATTTTTAGGTTTCATTAAAATAATTTATCAATTAACTGTGATACATAGCAAAAAGTGAATACTATAATGTAGATTATTTTAAATAATCATTGAATAAGAAATTTCAACTGTTTTTATTCCTTAGTTCTATTTGAAAACTACAATACAATAATTTTTATCTCATTTTTGTATAATAACATCATATTTTAAAAATTTAACATTTATTCATCATCTTTAGTTGTATAATTTCTATAATCATAACCTTATGCACGAAAAGTTTTCACTTAATTAAACATTGTAGATATTTGAAAAAGGATCATTAATTATGGTTAAAATTTGTGCACATGACAAAATTCTTTTTATTGATGGTTATTTAATTGAAATGTTGGTCAAAAGGTAGATCAAAGAATGTATGTATCGTTCTATTCTTAATTATTTTACAAAAAGTGTGTGTTTTTATGATAATTCATATGGAAAAACCTTTGTATCATAGAAAGAAAATCATGCAAAGTTTTTAAAAAATTTTCTTATATCAACATACATGTACTTAAAGTTTTTGTACTCAAAACTCAATATTTTGTGCTCATTAATGTTTTAAGTGATTAGAAATAGTGTCTAATATTTATTTAGCATTTATATTTCATCTAACTTTTCTAAAAAAAATTTAATGGTAAAGTGAGGTTTCATCTGTTTCTTAAAGAGATTATATTTCTGACAAATAAATGCGCTCTAATTATTTAACATCAAGATTAAGAGTTTTTATAGAAATATATTTAACGGTTGAAAAAATTTTTCACACGTGAATACCTCACATATGTAAAATTATTATCATTAATAAGTATTTGTTAGAGGGTTAAATAACTTGTTTAAAATTCGCAATTCAGTGCATATAAGCGGTCGTGTGATGAAACATTAAAAAAAGGGTTTAAAATCCTAATTGAATTATTTTAACCATTTAAGCGCATATTTTTTCAAAGCAATTAAGCAACTAAACATGCGCACTTTTTTTGTTTAAAAATTATTTAAAGTCCATAAAATTGATGCTTGAGATGTTAGTTGTTTAACTTACGTCATAGTGTAAAGAACCAAATTCAGATGTTGTTGTTCAGGGGTTTCCAACGGTTTATAAGTGAAATATTCTATAAAATTATTGTAGGCCGGGCGAAACGCTTGCACTCTTCATCAATATCATCATCAGATTGTGTCATGGTATATTTTAATATTATAATAATTTTTGAATTTATATATTAGTTAGGTATGTATGCTGAATTTAATGCAGAATAAAGTGATTACCTAATATGGCGAAAAGTAATTTGTAACAATTTGTACAGTTAGGATTATGGAAGAGAACTTTAGCAATATTGCATTGTCTATTTGTGACTGTCGGACTGAGAATCAAAGTAAACGAATGATTGAAAGGTGTATTTATTACATGCATGTATATTTTATGATTTTGTGTTTTTGCCTTAAGCAGTTTTTTAAAAAGTTATAATTATTAACCGTCTAAAAATAGTGTGCAATGCACACTTTAAAAATTAGTATATTGAAAAAATTTGATGAAAAATTTTGTTTAAAAATTTGGAAAATACATTGCTCAAGAATCTTCAAGAAAAGAAATCAAAATTTTCTTTTAAATAATTTTTATAACTTTTATGATAATTATAAAATCATAATCGAACAAAATTGAATTTATTTTGTTTTCTGAGTTTGAACATTGATATTATTATAAATTTTCAGAAGATCAAAACTTTTCCTAAACTTATTGCTAAATTGTTTTGTGAAAATATTTAAAATGTGTATTTTTAGATATATTTTCAAAAGGATTCAATGCATTGACGATTACTTTCTTTATTTTTAAATATTAAAATTCTCAAAGTGTTTATTGGTTACAGTAGCGATATTTTTTTTAAAATTTTTTTTTCAAAACTACTTGAACATTTTTCATGATTCTGGTAGTAATCAAAACTCATCATTATTCGATTTGTATTTCAACAACAAGAATTATGAATTGATTCATTTTAGTAAATGCATTTCCATTTTGGCAAAAATCAATCAAATTGTTTTTATCGTTGCTATTAAATGATGTGATTCAATTAACATTTCTTTTATGATTTAAACACTTCAATATAATTATAAACTGCACACATAGGTCAAAAATATTGAAAAAAACAATGGAACTTGATATTGAACACTCAAAAATACACTGCAACTAAATGTATTGAAAACAACTCGAAATTTTAATTTTAATTTTAATTTATTCAAAAACTTTCATACTTTGATATCGATAGATATAGCATTAATATGACTTATATATAACTTGATAATTGTCGACGTCGACATGCAAGTGGCAAACCATATAGATAAATAATTAAAATTATTTATAATTGAACATTTAATTACGTTTGAGAATTGCTTTTTTATAACGTTGAAATATAAACGTGTAAGGTAATTTTTTGTCAACTTTATTTAGTATGTATAAAAGCTTTTTACTAATTAACTTAATTGTCAAATGTTTCGATATAATTTCCATAGCAATATTTTCATTAAACTTTATTCTCATTCGATGAATGAAAAAATAGAATATTGAATGCTTTTTACCAATAGAAAGCTTTTATATAGAAGTCATCTTATGGACTTATAGTTTATTGCATTACATAACTAATGCATAAACTATATTTATTTACAAATTGCATCCGTTTAGATTTATTTAGATTTTAAAAAAACACAGCACAGCTATGATTATACATTTTTTCAAATTTCAATATTCAAATAAAAGAAATTGTGCAATTTTATTACTATTGAAATTCTTGAGAATAAACAATAAATAAAAATGGAAAAAAACCTAAAATATATGAAATGATTGTCAAAAAAAAATTTTTAAATTTAGTTTCTACGAATTCTAAAAGGGAAATTGGTAAACTGCAAAATATAAAAAATATATATTAAAATATATAGATGATATAAAGTTTGCAATTCAAATTTATATTTTGCATTTATTGGTTACATAGTGCAAATAATTAACTTTATAATGATTGGATGGTTCCAAAAATCGTAGGTTAAATTATTGCTTCATGATTGGAAGATGTTAAGTAATGATCTAGAGCTTTGAATTTGCTTTGTTTCCATGACATATTGGTATTAAAGGTTTTCTTGGAAATCTTTTGATTTTTCAGCTTTCCTATTGATTTAAATAATGTATTTAGATACTAGGAAAAAAATCATTTTTGTAACTGTACAATAAAAACCAATAGTCTTCTTGATAAAATTTTTTATTAGATTTCTCTTGGAAGGTGAATGAATTATTCTACATAACAATACATTGTTACAAAATGATATTTCTATTTAATTTAATTACAGTTGATATTTAATTTCAAATGAATTAAGATATTATTTCTGACAACAATGAATTCAAAAAATTTTTTTTAATAATTTCTATTCTTTATTTGACTCAACAACTTTTCTTAAATTATGAAATAATGTAGGGTTCGGACTTGCATGCATATTTTTTTGTCAAGTTATGGCCAAGTTGACTTACAAAAAAATGTCTTTTGTTCACTCAATTTTTATGTAATAAATTTGAAATCCAACAAATTTGTATGAAAGTCAATGATTCTTCAATTAACTATATATTTTAAATTAATTGAATAAAATTTGAATGAATGATAGAATTATTTTTGTAAGTCAACTTGAAATCAACTTGACAAAAAAGCGCATATCAGGTAAAAAATGTATGCAAGTTCGAATTCTAGGATAATGTATTCTTCATTTGAAGGATTGTAAATTACGGAGCGATAAATTTTTATTTAATTTAAAAACGCTTATTTCGGAAGTATTCATTTGAGAGAACGAATAACAAACGAACGTGCAAGATTCGTTAAATGATTTAAATGAAGTTTATGACTGGTTAGATGGAATATGTGATGTATATGCAAGGCAAAGACTCTCAAATAATTTATTAAAATAATATCTTTACAACATGACTGTTGATATATATTAAAGAATAAATCTTTGAAATTCTTATGATATTAGTTATTTGTCTTTAAATCACTTACATTTTTGATGGTGATGGCAATAACAATTAACAATTTAATATAAAATTTTCACTAGAATAAATTTGTCTAAGTTTCAAATTAAGAAGATGCAATTAAACAAGTGTCTTAGTATGCATATATAAATAGAGAATATGCTTCAAAAGTATATTGATAAATTTCAATTCAAATTCTTTAATAACATTAAGTGAAATTGAACTTTTGTGACTATATTTAATTAAAATTTATTGAATCTAGGCACCTTTATGGAAAAGTCAATAGAATAAAATGGTTAACCACAGAATCACTTGTTTTGAAAACATAAGTGAATGTGAAGCAATAATAGTAATAATTTAAGTCAATTGACTCAAAAAGAACAAAAACCACTTTGTCATTTTTCTTCTCTTTGTGTCGTTTGCTCTCTTTTTAAAATATTCTTTTTCGTATGGCACGCGTCTTTTTTTCAAGCATTTATTATTATTTTTTATACTTTATCTCCAGCAATATTAAATTGAGAACATCCGTTTTTAAGGCAATTTAAAATATGAATAGTGAATTTGAAACTGTGAGATGATAATGATGCATTTATTTTGAATTCCTTATAATATTATAATTTTTTAATTACTAAGGTATGCTTTCATTGGTTAAGACAAAAAATGATTTGCATACCTAAATTTATTTATATGAAAATTGGGTAATTCTCCAGAAAACAACAAAATTTTCACTTTAAATCGATTTTTCTCTTTCATTTTTAGTTTAATGTCATAAGTTATGCGCTTAAAAGATGTGTTTTTTCTCAATCAACAATATGTATTGATTTACTTGGCTCTATTTAAAGCCATTTCTGAAATATTTGTGAAAAACAAGCAAAAAATCTGAGTTACAAGTGGACATTTTCATACAAAGTAAATTTTTGAACAAAATAAACGCTGTACGCAATCAGAAATGAATGAAAACAATTGTTTTATCCGTCATATAAGATTTGCAGATAGATTATTATAGTACAATTGTTTAATTAGTTTGAAAATTGTATTTTAATAATTCTACAAAAATCTGAGTTACATAAGCGCTGAATAATTGTAAACACATTTTGAAAAGCTGTTAAATTTTCGAAAAATTTGCTAAAATCTTTTAAAATACTGAACCATTCTTTCTCAGATCGCTACAAACTATTAATTAGACAATAATAAAAGAATTGGTCAATGATTTGAAGAGAAACTCATTTGAAAATTGCAAAAATTTTCAGCAAGTTGAAGTAAAATTACAAAGCATATTCATAATATTATAAGCTATTTTAGGTAAATATAAAATATTTTTTAATAGAGCGGCATCACAATTTTCGGTAAACGATTCTATTGACTAATCATTCAATGAAAGGTGTGAACAAGTGATAGCTGCATAAGAAGCATAATATAATGGAAAAATTGAAAGTCATTATAATCGATTAATGAGTAATTGGATAGACAAGAGGTGTTGAAAGAATTCATTTTTTGATAAGCATTCCTCCTCTTTTTTTTGTACTTTCAATGATTGAAGTTTATTTTAAAATTATTTCATTATGACAGAAGAATTCTTCTCTCTTGTACTTATTATATTCTTGCTCGTGTGCCTTTATCTGCTTTTTTTATTGATGATCGATTTGTCCATTGTTATGTTTTGTGTTTTCTTCTACTTCAATAGCTATTTTGTATCTATGGCCTTTTGTCCAAAATCCAATTTCAGAATGAAAGACTTGTAAAAACGCGTCTTGATGTGTCTGGATTGAAAATTTCCGACTGCTGTGAGTTATTCACTTATATATTTATTATTTTGATTGATTGTCTAAGGCACTCACATCAACAACAAACAGCAGACTCTTCAACAATAATGCCATAAAAAATAAGTCGATGAAAAATTGAAATAATTGTTGTTAAATACACAAATAGAAAGAGTTAACGTCTTACAAAGAGTAAAAAGTTTGATGAAACACTCAATTTTTCAAAGACTTAAAGCGCATTAGTCACTTAAATTTTAAATATGATATTTACAATATATAGCCAAAATGATCTTTAAATTTGTTTCATCATAACAAAAAATTCGACGAAACCTATTAAGACACTTTTCTATATAATATTCTGTTTCTATCTTATTACATGTTGATTAATTGTGATTGAAAGTTCTTTTTGAGTTGTTTTCACGCATATATTATGCCTCTTTGATTGATTGTGGTAAATGTGATAGCTCATTTGAAAAATTTCAGACGTGTGGCACGCGTAATAGAAGAAATGAAATATTGAATTTTTGTGATTTTTTTGTTGATCTAAGTATAAAGCATGACACATAATTTTATGCTGTGCACATTCATTTTTTTCCATTTTAATGTTTATTGCACTATCATTAAAGAATACAAAAAATGTTAAATAATTTAATTTGTGATTTTGTTCTTTTTGATAAATCGCATAGCAGGTGTTTTTCAACATCTTATTTACAAAGTTAGGTAATTTTTAAATATGATATCCAAAAAGTGCTTTTTTAATATTAACTTTAAAAAATCAAAATATTTTTGATATTGATAGGATAGGAAAATTAACTGAAATCATTTCGTTGATATTGTAAGTATGATGCATAAATAAAAAGAAAAAAAATCTACAAAATCTGAATTTTTTTCCTCATTCTTATGCACTATATTTTTTTACTAAATCTATGTATAATAATATTAATAAAATGAGGTTCTCCATTGTATTCAAATTTTCTTTGTCAAATTTGACAAATTATCTATTTACAACTTTTGAGTAACATTATTTTTAGATATTTTTCTTTTTCTTTCTCGTTGTCTCGCGATCGCCTTGAAATAACTTGAAACATTTTGAGATGTTGTAGACATTGATGAAGAGGTATGAAACGTAAATTGAAAACGACAAGTTGCTGATGATGACTCAAACACAAATCTTTCAGTTTTCTTTTCTTCTCAAAAAACAGAACGCACAACAACGTTAACCTTTGAATAGATAGAATTAAATGAATAAAAATATGAGAACAAATTTACTTAGAGTAATTTAGCGCATTTTATATAATAAATGTCGAAGATCAATCTTAAAAATATTATTATTTTAGATAATTATAATTAAAAAAGTTTTTTATTCAAAAAGTAAAAGTAAATTAAAGTCAGTCTTAAATTTATAAAATGTGAGTGAATTCTAAAAAAGTTTACAAAATTCGAAATGCTATGAATTTTTTTTAAAAAAAGTAAATAATTAAATAATCACTTTACATGATGTAAGTTAAAATTATAATGCTTTATATTAAATGAAAAAATAAATATACCTGCAAACAATTAAGAGATAATTCAATAAATGTTTTTCATATCAGGAATATTCATCTTGTTAATAAATTCTTATTTGCACATTAACTTTATCGAATTCTTTCGTCGCGCATGGTACATACATTTAAAATACTTTTGGTTCATTTTCAGTTGCAGTCGATTAGCAATGCTAAACTAACGACATGTTGAAACGACTGGCATTTTACAATTGTGTTCAAACTGTTCACTTCATTATGCTGTTTGTTGTTTTTCTTATTTCTTTTAACTGTGTTATGTGTTCAATAAAGTGGACATGAAAAGGGATCAGATTTATTATTTATTGAGTTTTTTTCCTTTTTATATTCTTTTTTTGCAATATACACGTGACATGTACTACTCTTATTTTTCTTTTTTATATTCTTATTATATCTTTCTTTTTTTTCACGTTATTGCTTATTTTATTTTAATTTGAATGTCTGGTATATACAAAATTTTTAAAATTTACTTTACATTTTAACAATCATTATGTTTTAAAAGTTATTTAATTTTTTTTTCATTATTAACCGAAAGCTTTAATTATAATTTCAAATAATTAAACCATCACAAAGTGATGGTGGTGGAAATAAATAAAGAAAAATTTGCTTTATATAAAAATTGAGTATTTTTTGTTTTAGTTTTTTACAAATTATAAAACAGATTTTATGTCATTTACATCTATATGTTTATTATATCTTAACTCATAATGCACATGCAACTTTGAAATGACCATTGAAATAAAAGAGTATGAGCACTCAATGAAGTGAGAGTAAGCACAAGAGAGGAGTACAATAGCTCCACTGATCCGAGTTTAGGACGGCAAATGTGAGACAGAAAAGAGAAAGAAAGAGAGCCATGAATATATAAGTAAGTATTTGAGGCAATAATGTTGTTCAAACGGTTGTTCATAATACTACTCTCGTGTATAAATCTGAAACTGAACCCATCTGTTTTTAAGATTGCAAAATTCTGCCTTAAAGAATCGTCAAAATAAAATTTTGAATTTATTTTTTTATTGTAAATATTCTAAACTATCAAAAAAAGTTTAAATTATTTTTAAAAACTATATAGTTGAGCGTCAATTTTAAAATAAATGGCAATAACTTCTCTCCTCTTAAGCGCATGCAGAGCAATCAAAATATCGAACTGGAAATCGCAGGTTTCTGACAGTAAGAAACAAACTTATGAATATTTTGTTTGTGTATGCCGTTCCGCTTACACTGTGCTATCTCTCTCTCCATGTCTCTTTCACTCATTCATTCATATACAGTCTTGCTGAATAAATCGCTCTGGTAACCAGTTTGATATGAGTGTGATAAATATGAATCGCTCGAATAGATAAATTAATGAATGTGACTATGTATATGAACAACAAGCGTGCTGAGTTGAGAAGAATGAAATGAAATGATATTTATTTAAAGAAGCCAAATGTACTTGCATTTTGTGTCATGGATGATAAAATTTTAGACTTTTTCAACTTGTTACTAAGTAAAAGTTTAATTTTAAGGTGTAACGGAAAGTTTTTATTAACTATTGTAAATGAAAGAATTGTAAAAAACACATTAAAATAATGTCATTTTCTATTGAATTTACCTTTATTCCCACAATATATAATCTTATTTTAATGAACCCAAAAATACCTATTTTTACATGTAATTTAATGAAATTTTCGAATATTTTAAAATAAATTTATATGTCACCTTTTTCATCCCTAAATGAACGTTTAGCAAATATTTTATTTGCCCCAAATAATAATCCAAAAATAACTTTGAGAAGGAGTTTTCCTATGAAAATTGTATTTCACCCCACGTTCATCCTACATAATTCAACTTTTGCAACTCATTGATTTATTATCAATAATGTTACTAGGGTAATTTTTTATACTTTTATTCAAAGACATAAGTTCTTAGAGATA
Organism: Polypedilum vanderplanki; assembly: GCA_018290095.1. NCBI lineage: Eukaryota > Metazoa > Arthropoda > Insecta > Diptera > Chironomidae > Polypedilum > Polypedilum vanderplanki. Next base: position 18,183,754 of record CM031379.1, read on the forward strand.
AATACATATGAATTAACAAAATTGCTATCTATAGGTATATAAGGGTAAACGTTCCTAATTTCGGTCTATCTATTTTTCGGTCTAATTGATTTTTACAATTTCTATTAAAACTTTAAAATCACAAATAAATGATTATTAAATCAATAATGACATTAAACACTAATGAATACTTAATATTATTATAGAACAGTACTTGATGAGAAATATCCATTTTCATTATTTTTTACAGATTGAAATTTTTAATATTTCAGTTCAATATTTAGCACTATTTAATTGCAAATTCCTCACAAGTTATAACTTAAATATTTGAAAACGTTTTTAAGAACACTTAAAATACTTTTATCACTATTTCACAAGTTTAAACAGCTAGTTTAGCTGAAAATCTCGAACCTAATTTTCGGTCTATTTTTGTTCCTAATTTTCGGTCTATTTGTTTACAAAATTTTGACAGAAAAATATAAATCGCGTTCAGTCAAAAATGTGTGAATCGTGCTCAAAACACTTCAAAAAATTAAAAATGGAATTTTTTATTTTCTAAAGCATTTTAGGAGTCGGAAATCGCGAGGAAATTGATTAAGTAACAATAAAAGGAAGTAATATTGTAATTTTAAAGAGTTTTAAGAGATTTTGTGATTAAATTCAAATTGATTCAAATGTAAACAAATAGACCGAAAATTAGGAATGTAAATAGACCGAAAATTAGGTTTGATAGACCGAAAATTAGGACGGATAAAACTTGTGAAATTGTGAAAAAACTATTTAGTGCTGACTCTTAAAACATGAATTAAATTAAAGCTGCCGAAAGTCTACATTAAAAACTAAAGTCAGAATAAAATTGAGTGAATAGTTACTGAAATATTTGTGATTGAATTCGAAAAGACGAAAATAGACCGAAAATTAGGAACGTTTACCTAAGTAGGGTAATTTTCAAATTTCATAAACACTCAGTATTAATGAGAATAGAAAGCAAAGTACATACAGAAAGAAAGAAATTAATAAATGACCAACACCTCAAAAGTAGCAAGAATGAAAAAAAAAGATTCTTCATCTCGATTACATCAAAAAATTTGATTTATATGCGTTTTCACGTTTTCATAATTTTTAATGTTTTATGAGACCTATCTCATTCCTCTTTTTTCTTTGGTGTGTTCCTTTTGCGGTTACTAAAGAAGCGAAGAAAATAAGAGTCTTTTAATTTACAAAAAAAGAACTTCTTTCCTCTTTTTCTTTTAAAATGCGACAAGATTTATGACTTTTTAACATTATTAAATATATTTGTTTAAAGATTGTTTGATTCATATATTTCATTTTAATGTGATTTTTCTTCCTCTTTAGGATTCATTTATTGAATTAGGTAGATTTTTTATTTAATATAATTAAGAAAGTGAAATTATAAGTACAAACGTAAAAAGATATGATTCTAAGTAGTCTCATAAAATTTATTAGCGAGAGGCATTTTTTGCAATATCTTGAAGCTAAAGGAAAGAAAATGATAATATGCAATTCATTTTGGCTTTTAAAGAAACGTTTATGAACTCCAATAATTTTGTTTATCATCCTCTGTTGAATATATGGACATAAATAAAGGAAAGAAGAGCGAAAGTGAATGAATGCATATATACACATACTGCAAGTAAAATGTACATAATTTATGTTTTGTTAGTTCTTCTCTTCATGAGAAAAAAACAATAATGAGCAACAATTTAACAAATTACACTCAAGTAAACGCATTTTACCTTTTGCTTTATTCTTCTTCAACGCCAATCAGACTCATATTGTGAAGTAAATTTTAAAATTCATTTTATTTCAAATTTCAAGCCTTTTTCATATGTCAACTGAAAACAACTTACTGAACAACAATAACAACATATATAAAATTATCAATGGCGCGTGGCACGAATCAGTTGAAGAATTATAACATTTTTAATTACGAGAGCTTAAGTCAGACGTTTCTGATTTTTCAAATTATTGTTATTTGCTTTTCTCTACAAGTTCGCTGTCTGTTTCTAACTTCATATCGTGTTAAATGATGGATTTAATGGAGTCAAAAAATCATAATAACGATATCAAATTTCGACTGAGTTTAACATTTCAGCAAATTATCAGTTTGAAATTAAACTTGTTTTGTGCAATCTCAAATCAATGATACTTGCTACATATACAAGTGATGTCTAAATTCATTTTTATGTAAAATTTATATTAAAATTTCTCGAGTTATGATTTGATTACCTTAAAAGTGTGTACATATAAGTAACAATTGATGCAGGTAAATTAAAATAAATGAATACCATTAACACTCATTCGTCATCGTCGTCATCATCCGGTTCCAAGGAATTTATTTGGTAATTAGCTTTAAAAAATCAATCAGTTTCAATGGAAGCGAAACACAAAAAGCACGCGTTAATTCACAAAACATATGAGTGAGTTCACAGTTGCTTGTTGAAAGGTAAAATAAAAAGAAATTTTTTTCTTCTATTTCAGATTATTTTGTCGCAAAAGAGAAGACGAAAGATTCATATATAACACAATCATATTTTTATTTTCAATATGGGCATTCATTCATTAGATTTACCTCTGTTTGGAGCTTCCATTGTCTGATTAATAATACATATATATATGATGACTGGATTTTTAAGTTTTCTAAGAATTAAGTATGATTTTACAATGAAAATACTTTTAGTTCGAATGAAAAAAGAATGAAGCATCTCTTCTTCTTCTTTGCATTATTTCAACAATTTGAATATTGCATTGTGACTCTTATTTTTTGATTATCTCAATATATTAGAGAATTATTAAACTCATTTTTAATGCATTCATAAAATCGAGTTGTAAAAATGAATGTAATCATCAAAAAAAATATTTTTATGAAAAAGCTTCTAGAATTTTTACTCAAAATAAAAAAAATATTTTTTCTGTAAGAGTTTGGTTTGATTTTGATGTTTTATTAAAGGGATTAAGCAATATAAAGTAGAGCTACATAAAAAGACATTTTTTAAAACATCTCCTTTCTTTTCATATCGTCTTAGTAAACACATGTGTGTATAAAATATAAATATTTCAACTGATTAAACTCGTTTCTTTCTTTCTTATTTCGGATATGGAAGAGAAAAAAATATTTTCTTATGGATCATTGTCTTTCTTAAAGTGTACGTATAAACATGTTTTTGGTGTGGACATATTTAACAATATGTCAATATGTCTTTTCTCATCTGAATTACTTATTGAACTATTTTCTTATATTCACCAATTTGAAATATTCTGATTTAAAATTAATTCAAATGAGATTTTGTTTGATACAACTTGTTGTCAATGACATCATCATTGATTGAGTTTTAATGTACACATAATCGATTAAAGCTGATTGATGATTTAAATAATTGCATTACAATTTTTTTTGATATTTTATTTTAAAGTTATAACTTTTATGCAAGTCATTGCTATTGAAAATATTTTTTGCATAAGTCAGTACATACAAACACTATATATATGTATAAATAAATTTATTTGAGTTTGTCTTTTTTACTTATTCGCTACAAAATGCAATTCAAATTTGAATAAGCTTTTCTCCAATTTATTTGTTCAGTAAATGATTTGCGATCGCGAGACGATGATATTTCACAAATAATTTATTGATAAAGCAGTCAACGAAGTCTTTTATTTTTACTCTTTTCGAGTACAGTTTGTTTTTATTATATACCTACCTATACATATATATGTTCTGACTATAGTATAGTATAGTGTGAAAACGTGCCTTCGGTAGCGAATTAATGTTCATGATGCTCACGATTTTGTATTCATGCTGGCGCTATGTAAAGAGAGTTTTCATTCATAAAAAATAATTGTTGAAAAAATTATTCTGGTATGAGTATATAAAAATATTATAATTGAGACAATGATTAAAATTAAATAATAGATAATTTGTAATGTGTCAAAAAAAAACCATTATCAAAAATTTTTTATTGAATTTGGAGTTTGATAATATTTGGTAATGATTTTTAAATTATCATAATATTTTTTTCTTGATTGAAATGAAACTTACATGAAAATATAAGAATAAGAACAATGAGCACGGATGTAAACAGAATGAAATGCAGAAGCCATGTATAAAATCATCACAAGTTGCAACATCACAAAATTTCATCGTCACGATTTTGGACGTGCTATATAAAAAATGCTCGTAAAATCGAGATTAAATTAAACAAGCGAAAAAAATTTTGGTGGTCAGGTCTGTCTCGCAATTAACCTGAAAGTTTTTTTAATCAAAAAGTCAACTCAACTCTCTACTCAATATAGTTGTAAAGAATTATTGTGTTAATTAACAGCTGGTTGTAGTCTCCATCATTGTAATTGTTTTATATACTAAGTACACTTTTTAAACTTGTGTATTAAAATGATGGCATTTTAATTGAAATAAAACAGTGAAGAATGAATTTTATTTAGTTCTTTATTTTTATTTTACTGTGTATGTTATACATAGGCTAAAAATCGAAATTAATTGATTCCATTTAATTTTGAGGAGGTACAATTGATGCTTGCAGCGATTACATCAATTCTGAATAAACGTTGCGAAGAGCTCGTGTTGTTCACGGTTTGCTCCTTGTCTTTTATTTATTTTGTTCGTCATGATGAATTTAAATGGAACTTAAGTTATATGAAATGCGAACATTTATTTTTATCACTTTTAATTACTGTCTTGTCCTATAATAGAAATGATTTTAAAAAAATTTAAATTGTTCTAAAGTAACATGTTATTAGCCTGGTCGATTTATGCTTTTATAATTCTAGTTTTATTATTTATTATAATCTTATACAATACATGCTCAAAAACTTTCGGCTAGTGAGTGTCAAAAAAAATTTATGATATAAAATAGACTAAGAATTAAATCAGCACCAGTTAAGTTTTAGAATTTGTCAACATCCCGCCAATGAAGAAGAACAAAAAAAGCAACGTGTGTGGTCATTGAAATGAAAAAATAAATAATGTATGATAATACTTTTAGCCATATGTATCATGAACTCACGAGTTGAAAACTAAAAGAAAAAAATTATGTATAAAGGGTAAGCGCAAAAGCAAATTAATTTTAATTCCTTTTAAATTGTTTCTATACAATAATAAAAAAGTATCTAACTCTACAAAAATAGAACGAAAAGGAAACCTATTTTTAATCAATTAAAAAATAAAGCTAAATTGTCTATCTTCTTAATAGGAACTCAACCAAACCTTTTGTTACCAAATTTTTAAGCATTGTGGGAATTTACTCAACAAAAGATATTCTCAAAGTTTTGTATCAATTTTGAATTATTGCAAAAAAGGATAGAATAGATAACTTTTAGTGATATTTAAAAAATTTATCAAACGTTTTTTTTCTCGTACACTCTTAATATTATACAGCATAATAAGTGACAGTAGCAAGAACACAAATAAAAAGAAGAACAATTGTTTGTAGGTATGTGTTTGCACAACAATGATTTACATGATTATAGTTAGAGCTTATTTGAATATGATGCAGATGGAAAACGAAAACGAGGCTTGCATTCATCATTAAAACTGTTGACTTCATCTTCCTCTCTTTTTTATAATTCTTTCTTTTTTCATTGTTTATTAGAATCTTGTGCGCGAGAAAAAAACGAGTCTCACCGATTATCAACTGTAAGGCCGCTCCCATCACAAATTCCTGATTGTTTCCCATAATTTTATTGTGTGCACTGAAAATAATAAGAAATTATGTTCTCATCGCACATATCGCAGGAATAAAGATAATTTCTATATGATATTGTTACAGAGTTGTTTTTATTTTCTTTTTAAACCAAAATTTAATCAAAAAATAAAAAGTGAAAACGATCTTTGTTACTATAACATTTAATAATTCAAAATTAAAATTATCATTAATTATGATCAATATATTGAAAATTTCTGGTGCCTATTGTAAAATTAATGTTCTTGGTATGAATTAAAAATTATACATACTTTAATGTTTTAAGAGTCCTAACGTTATTAAATTGAAACCTATTCATTTTTATAAATATTGTGTATCACAACAACACATATTTTGGATTTAAGTTTTATCAATGAAAAACAATCAAAAAGATTGCGATTAAGCGTTGAAATTATGTGCGTGCTTACGGTGATAAAAGTGTAAGAATCACAACCCACAAAATATTGAAGAGCGCAAAATATAATTTTTTTGCTTTGCTCTCACTTTCCAAAAAAAAATCATTGATTATCACGACATGGAAGTGAGAATTGAAAATTTGAAAATAAATGAAACGAAATGCAGTCATTTGAAGGCGATAAAAATGTTTTAATGATTTTACGACTTATATGCACCTCTGTGCCTAAAATTTTTCGATATATTGAATTGACTGAAAATCAAGTTTTTTTTCTTATTGTGCTCTTCCTATCTTCCTTTTTGAATTTATTGATTCATTAATAAGAATTAATATGTTTAAGGTAATAATGCAAACATTTCCTTTCTTGATTCATCCCAGTTTGTATTTTATGTATTTCAATTATTTCACATCACTTTTCAATATTTTCATGATTTCAATTGAGCTATATACTTTACCCTTTGATTAAGGCTTGTAAATATTGATAGAAACAAGATAATAAGTAATTACGGATCTCTTTAAGAGAGCTGGGGAAAAAAATTGATAAATTTTCTTTGTTCACATTTTTTCCATAATGTAAACAAAAATTTTTTGCAAATGCATGAAAAATGATGAAAATGTGAATTTTTTTTACAATATGCTATTTTATAGCCCATTATATAACCGATCGAATGTTATTAAAATCTTTTCGATTGATTGAATAGTATTCGAAAAATAAGCATTTTAAAAAATGCCAGGATTTTTGAGTCTATGAATTTGATCGCTTAAAACTTTTTAATTTATCAGATATTGAGATCCTGCTTTCGGTTTTATAAAGTACTTAAAAGAAATTTAATTTAAAATGCTTTAAATACTTTTTGTCAGTGGAAAACTTTTGAGAAAAGCGATCTTGAACTTTTTTCTAAAATTTCATAAAAACAAAAAAATTTCTGTGTCAAAATAAAAATAACAAATGAATATTAATGAAACTAAACATAACTTATAAAATGCTAAAATGAATGTTATACCTTTCACCTTTTCATAATAAAACTATAGGTTTTGAGAAATTAATATTTAAATTCTTCTTTACACTTCTTTACTATCATAAAAGTTTCAAATAATTTTATAGTTATAAGAATGGCTGTCAACAAGGGTGGGACACTTAATTTTTTTAATTAAATTTAATTAAAAAAATTAAGTGTCCCACCCTTGGCTGTCAATCAAATGGCAATAATTATTTTGATAATAATCAATTCTCTCCATAATCCATTATATTTTTTTCAAATGACTAAAACATAAAAATAATTACAAATTATTGTAAATTATTGTATGATATAATTATCATCTGTGTATACAAAGTGAATAATAGTAATAAATTTTTTTTGAAAAATCTTTTTCTTAAAAATAAATTAGTTCATCTCGTCAATCAAATTGGATTGCGAGCAAGAATTATAATAATAATAATGATTTTATTCAACATCTCTATTCAGTATATTTCTCAATGACTGACTGCTTAAAGTATTTTTGTCACATTAATATTTGAAAATATAGATGTATATTTAAAACTCGAAAAAGAAATGATCAAGAGTTTTAGATTAGCAGACAGACCCGTGCCAGTGGAAGTTGTATGAATTGGACACTTTAATTAACAATTATGTGCTTAAAATGATTAATGGTTAACTTTGAGACAAGAAACGAATAAGACACTGAAAATATTGAATTGACATTTTCTATTTCCAGATTAACCATTTTTATGAATGGTGTCATAAAAAATATTACATATTCTTCTTTTTATTTAGCATCCGTGATGATTGATTTTCATGATCATTAAAGTTCATGTTACTCTAACTGATTTCTGTTATATATTTTAACTGATAAATTGAGTAGATTATTTGCTCTTAACCTTTCTCTTTCGTTTTATTATGTCTTATTTTTAAGAGAGACTCATACATATATGTAAAATAAGACATATACTCTTAGCATCGTATTTTTGTTAATTATGCAATCAATCTTCTAGCAGTTTTAAAGAACTTTACCAAACAAAATTCATTCCTAATTGCCTCAAAGCATTGGTAATATTAATAGTAATAATATCTTTATAAATTCCACTAAGTAACTTTTCTAATTGTAAACCAGAGTTACTTCTACTTTTTAGATATTTTTATACACTATGATAAAATAAAAAGTTAACACATTTTTTATAAAGGGTTAAAATGGTGTGTTTTCCATGTGTGGTTTCTTTTATTTTATTTTCATTATTGCAACTCATGCTGTGATAGATATAGAAAAAAAATTAAAACAAAAGCTTATTTTAGAATATGAGTAACTATGTAGAGACAAAAAAGCTTTTTAAAAATTAGATTAATAGCATTTGAAAAATATTGATTTGTTTGAAGATACGAAAAGTGTCCAGTTTTAAAGTACGTTCTCCAATGTTTTCAATTGCATCGCAAAAGATAAATAACCATCATTGAACATAATTGATTAATGTATTTTTATTGCATTGTAAATTATTGATTTGAGTTTGAATTGCATGAAATGTTGAATTGAAAGAACTTTACTTACACGTATATTAAAAATATGGAAAATGTGTATATTAAAACTAATATTTAGTATCTTATGACTCTCTCAGAAAGTATTTTCGTTCATTCATTTTCATTTTCATTCAGAATGTTTACCTTTAGCGTATAAATTTTTGCAAATTACCATAAATAACGCATGCATTGTCGAACAATTTGCCATAGTTTCACATCACATCTTCGAGACTGAGTAATGTACGTGTGGGATTTCTTTAGCTGCATAAATACTATTGGCATTTACGTATATGCATCATGTGTATGTACAGATATTCTTGCATGAATCGTAATTTATTGATATTAGATTAGGGATACAGACAAATCAATGATTTAAATCATGCAATATGTGTGCTCTGCATGAACATATACATGCCGATCATCAATTTTTTTTGTAAAGTTGAAAGTAATAATCTATATTTTGTCTTTTTAAAAGAATATTTAACACTCTACGACTTAATTTAAAAAAATGAAATAAAAGGTAAAACTTTGTAACTTTAAATCAATTGTGAATGAAAACGCATTAAAATGAAAGATATTAAAAATATACAAGATTGTTTATAAGCATTTGCAAATATTAAAATCGCAGTAATTTATCAAATTAATAGTTGCTTGGATGTTAATACTAGATTATGGAGTTGAGTGTTCATGTTGTGTATAAAATGCATTACTTCAGCTATTATGACTAAAAAGATCATCATGGATTGAACTAAAAAAAGTAGTTGTTTGCTTGTAGATTACTTGCACTCTTTTAGTGTAAGTAATCATACATAATAAAAAATTTACTGGCTTGATACTTGTTTCTTTCTTGCTTCCGTCATATTATATATACCTATTGTACCTTATATATTTAAGTTTTTGCAATTAAAAAATATAAAATAAAAATTTTATATTGTTTTGATAAAAAATTTGAAATTTAACCTATCACAAAAATTTTATATTCTTTAAAATTGAAAAAGTAACTTAAATTTTGAACATATGGCATATAAATTTAAATTTGATTTTCAATTCTAATATGTGAGAACAGGCCAATGATCTCAAAAAATATGTGAGAGTGAGAGTCATAACAGACCACTTTTTTATCCGCTATTATCTTTTTCTTTCTTCATGAGAGATTTTTTTTGATTCTTTGATTGGATTGCGTATAAAAGAGAAAATTTTGAAAGTTCTTTATATTAGTTCTATTTTGTGACCGTTTGTGACAACTTCGATATCTAAAATGAAAATAAATTTTATCGCGTTGTTGTTTCTTATGACCTCAAAAGTGATTTGTAAAGAAATATTACCACAATTGGAACCAGAATCAATTACAGATCTACCAAAAGAAGCCTTAGACGGCAATCCTCAATTCGCGCAGCAGGATGAAGAAACAACAATTGGCATTGATATATTAATGCAGGCACGACAAGGTGAAAATGTTGATTACGAGGGAGACACAGAAAATGAATTGCCTGCATCATCAACTGAGCATTGGAGCACACAAGGATGCACCAAACCAAACGAATATTTCAATAGCTGTGGACCAAGATGCGTGCAGACATGCATGTTTCAACCAAGAGCTAATGGAAGAACTTCTAGAGCTGCATGCGAGTCAATTTTCAGTGGAAATTGCAATGCTGGTTTGAATTTTAATTAAAAACTGTTAATTAACTGAATTTTTAATATTTTTTTCTTCTTCAATTTAAAATGCATATTCAAGGATGTTTCTGTGTAGATGGTTATGTACGATTCAATAACCAGTGCATTAAACCTGTAGATTGCCCAAGTAAATTTTTTTTCTTCTAAAAATTAAAATGATTTTTAAAATAATTATTCGTTTTATCAACTCATACAGCTCGAGTATGTTTGGGCAATGAAGAATTCAAATTTCATGGAACACCTTGTCAAATAACCTGTGACAGTTATCCATATGCTGAAGAAATCGAAAAACGATGTCCTAAAGACATTCCTGTCTCGGGTTGTTTTTGCAAGAATGGCTACGTTCGATCTGCTACTGGTTCATGTATACTACCCAACAGATGTCCCAGACCGTTAGTCTCATAGAAAGTGTAATTTAAAAGTTAATAAATATAAAAATTAATAAAGAAAGAAGAGAAGATTTGTTGATTTTATAATTGAACATATTTCAGTGAAATTGACAGATCTATTGTTTTTTTTAATTTAATCATCATTTAAGCACAAAGCATAACATGGACTAGAAAACACATAATTAACATGACGATGGAATTTTGACTTGTCTCTACCTAGTTATTTATGTTAATAGTTTTATGGAACAAGTCAATAAATTTTAAACAAAAAATGACCATTCATTCGCTTCTATTTCACTGATTACATATGGATAATTATTTGTTTGAATTTCGTTATTTTTGTTTATTATCGATTGTCATTTATTAAAAATTTTGATTTTTTTTGATGTTTCTATTCATTTCTGAAATTTTACACTTTAGTCATTAAAATGGAAATTTTCCATATTTTATTCAAAATTATTAATATAGAGATTTAATGGGCTCGTATTCTACGCAGATATTGAAATTACTTTGTTTCTATAGTAATTTCTTAATCAATTTAAATTTTCAATTAAAAAATTAATCATAATTTATTTTCTTGAATAACACAATAGTAATGATATTTGGTTTGTTTATATATTAAATGAGAAATAGAATGATATTTTAATAAATTATAATGCATATGTAATATATTTTGCACCCACAATTTCATTCATAAAACTGTCATGTATAGATGTGTATTACCTGTTATTTTTAAATATTGAGGAGAAAATGTGTAATTGCTAAAGCTATAACTAACTCTTTAAAATTCTTAATTTTTAAATTGATTTAAAAAATTACACTTTGAAAGATTAAAGTATCTTATTCAACTACTTACATAAAATATATAATGAATGAAAATTTTTGTAAAGTGTGTAGACACACCCATCAAAGATGCAACTCTTTTATAATGACTTTTTACCATATGTGTAGATTAATCAAAAGTTAGTTGGCTATTATATTACTACATTTATAAAGAAAAAAGGATAAATTTAAAGTTTATTTTAAACATACAAATGTATTAATGTTTCTATAAAATTGTGGTAAGTTTCTTTTTTTTCTAGGTAGTTCTCTAAAACATATTTAGGTTAGCATTTATTCTTGATATTTGCGACAGACATGCCTTGATATTTCATATATGTATGGTGTTGCTGTTGTTGTTGATCGTAAAGACAAGATAGATGCAAAAGACGTGATTCACTCTTACACATATACAAAGTTTCATTCAACATCATTCAAGTTTCCATTCACAAAAACTTGTTGAATGAAATTAAATGAATGAATTAAAAGATTTTTATGAATGAAACGCTTTTAGCTTGTGAAGTTTGTCAGACAGTTAAAAATAGACAGTGATCGCAAAATTTTAAAAGCATATGTTTATAAATGGTAATAATAAAAATTATATTAGACTAGATTTGGTAACAGATGGACGTTAAACATGATTAGAAAAAAAAGAATAAAATAATAAATTATTATTATCAATAACGTTCATATTTTTTATAAAAAAAATTTGCCATCCTAAATTTTATTTGTTTTTAGGACAAAATTAAAAAATTTTAAAACCACTCTCTTTTTTTTGTTTATTCTTACTCTCTTTTAAATTCTTCTTTTGTTGTTCGAGGAACAGGAAACTGACATTTTTCCTCCTACACATGCTTATTATCTTTGGATTGCTTTTCGTTGACTCGTAAATATCTTTTTATTATTACTTTATACATGTATACACTTATTTTTTGTATTATGTAAAAATAATTCGACAAACAGGGAAAATACATGAGAGAGATAGAGATGGAAACGAAAAAAAGAGAATGATAGCAAAAAAATCTCGATACGCCTTCACAAAATTTAATTATTATTACATTATTTTGTTATCACTTATATGGATATATGTGTAATGTCTTCTCTTTTTCGCATGATGCTTTTATGTTCATTTACTTACTGAGCCCAACCCTTTGAAGAACTCATTTGTTTTGTTTATTTGCAATTTTTACTTCATCCATTTTTGGTGTGTTCAAGCTATTATTGTAATTAAAGACTTTTTTGATCAGCTGAGTAATTAAAATGTGGGTGTAAAAATCCTTTGAATTTTCTTATTAATAGATTGAACTGAAATTTACAAATAATTTTTTGCCTCTCTTTTCTTAAAGATGATTTTTTTTCAGTATATCATACATATAAAATGTGTGCATCAATACTGAAGATGATGGCAAAAGCCAAACCTCTCACAATTTCCATTGAATCATTTAAAATATTAAATTTATGTACATATACATCTTTCCATTTAATATCTGGAAATATCTCAATGAAATCGAAAGAAATCCATTAATAAAATTGAAAATATTAGTGTCGATGAATCAATTGCCATAAAGGAGCGTGAGCATCTATTAATAGTCTATTAGAATATGATTGGCACATAGTAGTTGGATTAGCGAAGACGAGATAAATATGTTATAACTTTCCGGTCTTCTCGTTTTCTTTCTTTCCGTATAGTTAAGCAGAGTTGATGATTGCTCAACATTGGTTAGAAATAGCGTACCATTACCACACCATCGGTTTTCATTCATAAATTTGTAAATGCCATTCATGTGCTTGTGTGCCAGTTTTACGTTTCACACTTATATGTGGGCGCACATAAAAAAACTGCTATTATGAATGTATGTGCTGAAGCTGATGAAATTTATGAATGAATTTCTTGATATTATTTTTTTTCTTAGGTGCGCTTATGAATGATCAACGATCACGTTTCACAATTGTAAAATCAAGAAAAGAGAAAAAAATAGTTAAATGAGTGACTCTCTTTTTGTAATTGATGATGCAAAGATAATAACGTAGAAAAAATGAATAAACGAATAAAAGGTTTATGAAGTATAATTTTATATTCCACTCACAAAGTTTTTATTTAGTAATTAATGTTAAACATGAGTTATATTAGTGTCATTAACATCTAAAATAATACAATACAATATGAAAAATTATAAAATATAACATCTGTTATGCAAAATATTGATTTAAATCAAAATTCGATTCATTAAGTTAAAACTAAATTTAAAAAAGTAACTATTATACAGGACAAAACGAATATATTCTATTAAAAATTTACTTATTTTTTGATACCTACCGTCTTCCCTCGAAAACAAGATCTGGCTCTTGTATTCGAATAAAAGAGCCATTTGTTCATTTTTTTTTTATTAAAAATGGAAAGAACACCGTAATTTTGAAATTTGCTCAGTAGGGTTCGGCACTTGCATGCATACTTGATTGGTATGTACATAGTGGCTTGACTAGATTCATGCAAGTTGACTTACACAAAATGTCTCTATTTCATTCAAAGTTTTTTTAATTCGGTTAAAACTTTTTAAACTTAAGAATAATTGATTTTCATACAAATTTGCTGGATTTTGAAGAAATTGAATAAAATAGAGAATTTTTTAGCAAGTCAACTTGCATACGTTTAGTCAAGTCACTATTCGCATACCAGTCAAGTATGCATGCAAGTGCCAAACCTTCGAAAACGGTAGCTTTTTTTAATTTGCAAAATTTGTTAATTAAATTTTTTAATTATTAAAAACTAACTACTAATCTCTTTAATCTCTTTTGGATAATGAAAGTAAAAATGCATATAGTTGGTTGTTCTATAAAAACGATCATATATCTATTTCAATACCACAGTTGTCTTCTGGTACTAAATAACCGGTTTTAGTATTTGCGTCAACATCGTATAAAATCTTTTATAAAAAATTTTTAGATCATATGATGTACTATCACTTATGAGATAAAATGTATCAAAAAAGACAATTTTATATAGGAGAAGAAAAAAACTAATGAATATTTCGAAATTATTTTTGAAAAAATTTACATTACAGAATGTTTTTCAATTTATTATTTTATTGTGTATGGATGTATTGATAGCATTTTTCTTTATGATTTACCCAATCTTTGACTTGACATTCACTGTAAAAAAGTTTAATATTTTAATTCCTTAGATTTTTCTAATATGAATGTATGATACATACCGACAACAGTAAAATGCAACTTCACATCGTGAACATTTTTTTTCTGCTGGCTTTGAACAAGTTGAGCAACATCTTATGGTTTCATTTTCAGTTTGATTTTTGTTCTTCACTTGTTGCTGCTCTTCAAAATCTGCCATAAACTCAAAATTGTAAGCATCACTCAATCTAATTAAAAGAGAACGCTTTCTGTTACAAGCTGCAAAAAATCATGAGAAAATTTCTATACCTCTTAGCGATTTCCACAACTTCATTCTCTTTCATATCTACAAATAATTTTTTATGCTTCTCAATGATGTTCTTCCATCCAGTTCTCTTTGCTTTTTCAATTATCTTGTCTTTAATCTGTACTCAGTTGAAATGAAAAAAATTAAAGAAATGAGATATTTAATTGAAAACAATTCATGTATCACCTCAGGAATAACTTCCAAGATCAAGTTGTTGAGACCATTTGCTATATCTTGACTAACTTGTAATGTACAAAGAAATTGTTTGAGTTCTATCAATGGTGGTAGTTGATCCAATATCACATCGTTCAACAAAGCTGAACATTTTCCCAATTCACGCTGGCGAAATGCATTAATTTCATATTGTTGAAATGTTTCACGGTGAAATAAAATATTTCGCAGACAGAACCATGTTTGTACCTCTACTTTTGAAACTTTCAATATTTCATCTCCTTCAACTATTTTCCATTTCCCATCGATAAACTTTTCAAAATTCTTTGTTTTACGTAACCATGGACGTAAAGTTAACAATTCAGCCAATAAACATGGTACATCATGTGTTTGAGTCAGACGTCTTGATGCACTTACAGATAATGTTGAAATTTTATCACTCAAATAGCTGAGAATAGTAATATCTTTCATAGCAAGATTAAAAATGATTTCATTTTGATGTATTTTCAATTCATCAATAGTTGAGAGCTCTATATTTTTTTCAATTAAATTTTGGACACCAGAATGGATTAAACCTATTAATTGCGTAATTCCATTAACACAATAATCAATCAAATCGAGCACTAATTCACCAAGACTTTCACAACTATTTTCGTGATATAAAACTGTTTCAAGTAATGAAATAATAATAAGTTCGTGATATAAAATTGTATAGATGAAGAACGATGCAGGCAAATCAGAATTTTCAAGCAATTTCGGTAAAACTTTTGCTCGCCAAACTACAATTGTGTAAACTCCATGTATCAAATCAGGTAATTTGTCATGAATAATAAGCAATTCTTTAACTATCTCTTCACGATGCTCACTTGCTTCAATGATCGCTTGTTGGCTTAACTTTATTAATATTTCATGAAATTCGCACCAAGACTTTGATCCAATATCTTCTATATCATATTTTCTTATTGATTGTACAAATAAATCAATTTCTTCTTGACTAATTATGTTTGAAATCATTTTTTGCAATTTTTTAAATGAAGTTTAAGCTAACAAATTAGATATATCACTATAGAAACAAGAAGCAATCGATAAAGCAGACTGAGATTTAAAAAAAGAAATTTATTAACAATGTATTAGAGAACAAAAAAAAATTTACATAAAATCATCAGAATCATTATTATCATAATTAGTTGAAGTCATGTTTTCGGGTTTATGCAAGCTTGAATAGCTTCTAAGTTCCGATTGCTCTTGAAGTCTCTTTCTTTCTTCTTTCTCTTTTTCTTTTTGTTCCCTGATGATTTTTTTCTTATCCTGTCTTTCTAATGCATCTCGCTGTTCTCTTTCTTGTTGAAAGTCAGGATTGGTGACTTCAATTTTTGTCTTATTGAGTCTATTAACAATTTCATTTATTCTTTTGTCTACACGCATTTTTCGTACAAGTTTAGGATTATGGAAAGATACTTGACCAACTTCCATACTGTTGGTTTTTCTTAGATTTTCCCACATAGTATACACAACGTCGATGTCATTCATTTTATTTCCTGTAAGAAGTATAATAAGAACTATGAAATGTACTTAGAACTTTAAGAGTAAGCAAAAATACCTTGTATAGAGTTTGCTTTTACTAACTGACATGCATCAACTAATACATCATGATGAATATCATCCAAGTTTTCACCTTTATTGAGACGAAGATAAACGTGCGCACTACTTAACCCATCTACATGAAACCAAACATCTTCAGGCCATCCCCATTTGATCAAATGCTCATCTAGAAAAAATAGGAAATTTAAAAACATTCTAATTTATCAAATCGAATTAAGACTATAAAAGTTTTGATTCAAGAATCTAATAATTTTAAAATAAGATTTTTTTAAACAATATTAGATATAATAAAACTATTTGTACAGTCATATTATATCAAAATAAAGTTTTGCATCAAATTTCCCTTCCATTAATTAAAATTCTTACTTTCATATTTATCCAAACCCATGAACAACTTAACAGGTGGTGATACAACATTACTTGTAAAATAAAAAACCATTTTTAGTTGTGATTTTAAGACTTAATTAAAACAAAACTAGGTAGATAAGTAAATATTTTGTTTATATAGAAAATTTAAAACCCCTTTGAAACTACATCATCAACAACAACAACAACATAATCATGTGTTAATTTTTTCTGTTTCAAACTTTATCATTTCAAAACTTGATTTTAGCAGAGAATTTAAATTCAAAGAAAATCTTAGAGAAAATCCAAATTTGTGAAACCTTTTAAAAGTTACATAGTCAATAAAAATAATATTTTATTAAATATACAGATAGACAAGAGAGAAAAGCATTGAAAAAGAATACGCGCCAAAAAATGGAGCAAAAAATTGAACATAAAAGTGAAATGCAGGCTCCTCAAATAATAAAACTTGACGATAGTGTTATAAATCGAATTGCAGCAGGTGAAATAATACAAAATCCATCAAATTGTGTCAAAGAATTGATAGAAAACAGTATCGATGCAAAAGCTAAACAAATTCAAGTAAATACAAAGCAAAATGGACTTTATATTCAAATTATTGATAATGGAACCGGTATTTTAAAGGTAATGATATAAAATAATGATTTAAATACTAGGATTTTGATATCATATTTTAAACATTTTTTTTTTTCCATATAATTTAAAGGAGAACTTAGAAATTCTAGCAGAAAGATTTACTACGAGTAAACTAAGGAAATATGAGGATCTAGAAAAAATGTCAACTTATGGTTTTAGAGGAGAAGCTTTAGCCTCAATTGCAGAAATAAGCAGATTAACTGTTCAAACTAAAACCCGGGATCAATTATTTGCATATAAGTAAGTTACAATGTTTATAAACACTTAGAAGTAATAAACTTTTAAAATATATCTAATTTTTTTCTATTTTTTTAGAGCACAATATATTGGGGGAAAATTAATAGAAGAACCCACAACTTTAGCTGGAAATCAAGGGACAACTATTACTATTGATGACTTATTTTACAATGTTCCAATGAAGACAAAAACTATGACAAATGATCAATTTTCCAAAATATTTGATGTTGTTTCGAAATATGCAATACACAATCATAGAATATCATTTGGATTAAAAAAGAATGATGAGAAAAATAATGTTATTAAAACACAGCCTTCAGATACTCCAATTAATGCCATAAGACTTATTTTTGGAAATAATGTAGCGAATGCTCTTATTAAAGTATTTATAGAAAACATAGGACTAAAGTTTAACTTACAAGGATATGTATCTAAAACAGACTTTAATGCACTGAAAAAGGGACAATTTATACTCTTTATCAACCATCGCAATGTTGAATCAAAGTCTTTAAAGAAAGCATTGTTTGAAGATGTGTATCGAAAAATCCTTAATGTTAGTGTCATTCCATTCATTTATTTGTCACTTGAAGTTGATCCAAGGTCTGTTGATGTAAACGTATCGCCAACAAAGCATGAAGTACATTTATTAAATGAAGACTTAATTGTAGAATCTATTAAGAATGTAGTTCATGAGACATTGATGAAAACAAATGAAACAAAAGTAATGTATGCACAAAAACTTCTTCCTGGAGCACCTGAAATAATTTTTGAAACCCCAAAAATTGACAAGACATATGCAAAAGATATGATTAGAGTTGATCCAAAAGTACAATCAATAACTAAATTTTTGAAGCATAATGAGGACAATCAATCAGCTAACAGAAGTAGTTTGCAAATAATGCCATTTTCACCTGATAGCAGTTTAAGAAAATCAAAAAACAATTATGAACAAACCAAATTGACGTCTGTTAAGGAACTATTAGCTGATGTAGAATCAAACTGTGATGAAAATCTTAAGAAACAGATAAGAAACCTAAAATTTGTTGGAAATATCAATCAATTCAAGAGTGTAATTCAATCAGGTCACTTTCTATGGTGTGTCTCAAATCGCATTTTAGCATGGCATCTTTTTTATCAATGTGCTCTAAAAGGTTTTTCGAATTTTGATGCTATAGTATTTAATGAACCTCTTAAATTACGTGAATTGACAAAAATTGGTTTGTGCGTAAAAAAAAGTGAAACCCACAAGTCGAAGGATATTCTGATTGATAAAGTTGAACGAGTATTGGTTGAAAAAAGTGAAATGTTAAAAGAATATTTCAGAATTTCTATAAATAAGAATGGTGAATTGGAATCACTTCCTATGTTAATTTCAAATTATGCACCGCTAATGAGCAGTTTACCAATTTTTATAATTAGACTTGTAACACATGTCTCATATGAAAATGAAAAGCATTGTTTTAAAAGAATTTGTGAGGAATTGGCGAAATTTTATTCTCAGTGGTCATTAAAGATTGACGAAAAAGATTATCATCGATTAATGGAAGATATTATTTTTCCAAAGATACGTTCATCATTATTGCCTCCAAAGGAATTTCTTCATGATACAACATTTATAAAATTAACAAGCTTACAAGATTTGTATAAGATTTTCGAAAGATGTTAAATACTACTAAAATAAATACAGAGCTTTATTTTAATCAAATACAAGATCAGGTTGCCTATATCGTGTTTCCTTATTTTCATTTTTTACATGTTTCTTTAATAAATTCATAATTTCATTATCTAATTCAGGTGGTGTAGGTTTGACATTTGTAGCATAATAAAAAATATCCCAGTCATTTGACACTTGATTGATAAGATTGTCGTATAGTGTAAGTTGTTTCTCACTCATTTGATTCAA